>JAHDVF020000333.1:0-730000 GCA_022606425.2 Lepidostoma basale | reverse complement strand
CCCAAAATATATTTATTAAATTAAATTCTTCACACTATTGCGCAAAATAATGTACAGTTTATAAACTATATTCTTGTTTATATGAACAAGTCAGTAAAGCCTCTGCCGTGTCAGGATGCCTGAAGAATCTGGTCTGGAAGAACAAGCATATGCGTATCGACAGCAAGATCAGAATCTATAAAACATGCGTGCGACCTATCATGACGTACGCTGTAGAGACGCGGGCTGACACTGTGCGAACCAAGGGACTACTAAGAACATCGGAGATGAAGGTCCTAAGATCAATTACTGGAAAAACCCTCCGAGATTGTGTCCGCGACGTAGACATAAGAAAAACCTGCAAAATAGAGGATATCGTTCAGTGGAGTAGATCCAGAAGAAGATACTGGAGGGACCATGTAGCCCGAATGGATGGTGACAGACTTGCATATACAGCCGCTTATGAAATCCCCTCCGAACACCGTCCACCTGGAAGACCGCCTAAGAGATGGAGGGACAGCTGGATCTCATCTTCCGACGAGATATGATTTCTGTGTCACAGATCGTCAGATCTATTAAAAGAAGAAGAAGATTCTTGTTTATGTATAATATTATAATAAAAGATAACCTTAAATGTGAGTATACACAGACAAACAATTTCATACATACTACACATTACATATGATTTTAAGTGAATTTTCACGGTCTTTTCACGCCGAAAGTCTCTTTTATCTGGTTCAGAGGAATCTATCAGGAAAATGGCGGCATTAAAATACCATTAAGGGTGATCATGTTCCTTCTTGAGTATTTATTTGTTTTTCCTTTCTCGCTTTGATGTAGATTTCCATACTGGGGGGTAGGAGTCTTAGAATTTTCTTTTAATGGAGTTTTTTTCTGAATAAATATTCTTAGCGCCTCGGATAGAATTTGTGCTCTCTGAATTTATAATAAATTGTATGCGGGGGATTGGCATGTACGTAGGTATGCGAATGTTTTATTTTATAAATAAAATAATCTTGTTTTTCTTATATCATTGTCAAAAAAATTGATTCGAGTACGCAGTCGGCTAGAATTATCTAATTTATCATATATTTTTTGCAGGAGTGGGCATAGATGATGTATTGCGAACATTTCTATCGTAGATACATTTACAACCACATTTACACTCGTCCAGCGTGTCATCCACGCGCGTTGATTTTTCCGATTCATGATACGATCGAAATTTAAGGATTGTTTTTCCATGCATTTCGTTCCATAGATTTTCATGGGAGAGAAGGGGTTCCCCCTTGCCTTTTGCATTACATCATATTTGAATGAGCTCAAAATAAGAGGAAGACTATATTTTATGCTTTGGTTACGGCGCCAAAAGAAAGAAAGTTCTGCCTGGAATACAGGCAAAAGTAGAAGACCAGATTAACCGTCGCGTTGCCATGTGGTCAATTGAGTTTCCACTGCCAATTTAAAGTTGATTTTCTTAAAACCTATGGACCCTAATATTATAAAAAAAATTGTAATCCTCCACTGAAGTGTTTTCAATATTTCGTAATAAAAAAAAAGCAAAAAATTACTTCCTTCATCCCAAAAAAAAAAATTTTTTAAGACTGCCCTCACCTTCATTCGTGTTAAGGTAGAATTTGTTTTGCTAATATTTACAACTTTATCAAAAGTGACGAATAATTACTCGCTGTTTTGAACGTATTATAAATTATATGTTTGGCCTTTTCTCATACGTAATAATACCGATTGTGGACGGAAACGCAGCACGCAATTTAATAATATCAGAACTGTGAAAATATTAACACTTTACCAAAAGGGACAAATATTAATACGTACTCGTTGTCTTGAACGTAGTTTACATTTTGCCTAGGTGCCTTTATCATACGTAAAATTATAGCGCCACGGCGCGGCGGGGCGAGACAAGTTCATACTTGGTGTCAGTTGTTCATATACTGTCTCGTCATTCTATATCAGAAATCACATGATTCCAGAAAAAAATTAATAATGATATGTTTTTCAAATAATCCATGTATGTTATAGATATCGATCTATTTTTAATGAAATACCCTACAAGATGACATAAATTAAATTTTGATTCATCGAGTCATATGCTTGATGATCGAGTCATATACTGAATTGACCACATGGGAGCGAGCGTTTTGTTTTGAACACGGTACGTTAAGGGTTAAGAAGATGAGTGAGGGAGACCTCCGGTGCGGGCTGCGGAAAACAGCGATGATTGACGGCGTTTTGTTTTAACCACGAGACAGCTCATCGTCTAAACAAGTCATACAACCAAGACCAAAAGGAAGAAGAACAAAAAAAGAATATAAAAAATAAATACAACTAACAAACCTTAGTTACTCCAGTGTGTTGTGTTTTAAATGATGATATAATGGACAACAAATTGTATTTTAAAATGTGTATGCAGCTGATAGGGTAAAAATATATACGATTGTAATCGACGATGACCTTCGTGGCAGAGTGGCAAGAGCTCTGACTGCCATACCGAAGGTCCCGGGTTTAATTTCCGGCGATGGCAGTGTGATTGTCACAATGTATTTGGATTTTCTGCCTACCCTTTCGGAGAGACGGCGTGATGTTTTTTTTTTTTTATAATTCACGAGGATTAATATAATAGCTAAAAACAAAAAGAATACCTAAATTGGGTTCAAACGACCTGTTGTATACAAAAAAATGCATATGTAAAAAATATAATGCTAATCAAAGATAAATAAAATTTCAAACGATTAATTGATTTGTAAATTTTTTTCTGTTCATCCTAGAGTTACGCGGTCATAAAAGTTTGGGAACCATTGCGATGCACAACAGCCTTTTTGTACGCTATTGTTAAATCGGTGTACCAATACATTTCAACGGTTTGAGCAACATTTTATTTAAGTACCTTCTGCATTTAACGCCAGAAAATGACAGTAAAAAAACGAATATAAGTTGCACGCTGAGAGATCGGACAAGAGCATGGCAGGGGTGGTATCTCCGGCGGGCGCCCCCACCCTGCGCCACCCTACCCCCTTCCCCCGGGATTACCGATGTCGCCGCCAAATTACCACGGACGCCGCAAATGAGAAATTACCGGACACATATTGCTAAGCGGGTCGCGCACTCGAATTAATCAAATGCGTCACCAAATTAATGGCGATCTGAAGTTGTGCACGAGACGTGAAGTTGGACATGTGCAATATGGGAAAAAATACGTGACCGTAATTATTTCCAATGATACGTGAACCGATGCACAATTTAACCAATATCTATGGACAAATTGTGCACTAAATATACTAGAAAACCCTTTTTATATTTCATGTTTCTTCCATATCATTATTGTTTTTTGAAAAATGGTGTATAATTCCACATTACCATAAAAAAATATTAGGTGTATAACTTTGCTTCCGCCGTTTTGCAATAGATGGCAGTAGCGGTAAGTGGTAGTTGGAATAAATAGATCACAGATGTCATACAATAAGCTTAAGTATTTGTAAACATAACGCCATCGAAATATTAGTCGATTTGTGTCTGCATCATACAGTTATTCCCGATTAAACATGTTAGCTTACGAGCCAAATTCTCGTCATTTGCGGGAGGTTTTAATTTTATGCTTTAATATGAAGAAATCTGCGGCTGAGGCTCATCGAATGCTCTCAAATACCTATGGTGAGGCCGCTATTAGTGAAAGAACGTGCCGGGAGTGGTTTCAACGCTTTAAGAACGGTGATTTTAACGTCGAAGACCAGCATGGCGGTGGAAGAGAGAAGGTTTTCAAAGATGCAGAATTGGAGGCATTACTTGATCAAGACTCGTGTCAAACGCAACAAGAATTGGCAGGATCATTGGAAGTGACGCAACCAGCCATTTCAAAACGCCTGAAAGTCATAATAATATTAATCAAAACGTATGTTTTCTAGAAGTTTATGATATTTAATGGGAATAACAAGTTTTGCCGTGCAAAGACATTTTCAAATGTTTTAGTAAAGGCGTTTAGTCAAAGCATTTTAGCAAAATTCACCAATGTTTTAGCAAGACGAAGTTATTTCTAAAAATATAATAATAAATCTAGATAACAGATGTTTTCATTAGTATATATTCTTCCAAATAATTATTTTCTACATTCAAAAGATATTACTTGATATTACTGTATACTTGATATTATTGGTTGGAGTAATGACTCGGTACACTGAGAATAGCTTAAGATAAACTTTTTTATTTTATTTCTCTTTTTCTTTTTTTATACGAGTACTTTGTATTTACAACACTAACATTTAAAAAAATTAAAATTTCCGACCGCCAGTCCTTCTTCAGTGATACATATTTAAAATATTATAAAATTGTTTACATGATCTGACAGATGTTATAAAGATTTCCAAAACAAATCTTTATAACATCTGTTAGATCATGTAAACAATTTTATAATATTTTAAATATGTATCTTTATAATATGTATCACTGAAAAAAAACTGGTTGTCCGAAACATGTCGATGTAATTTTATTTTTTAAAATTTTAGTGTTGTATATACAAAGTATTATATATAAAAAAAGAATAAGACAAATAAAACATCTACAACACAAAGTATGGTGAACATAGAAGAAACATTTTTTTAAATATAAAAGGTGTGTTTTAAATATCAAAGTGAGTAGTGAATATTGAATAATAATATTAACTCAATGACGAATTTTTATGAATTAAAACACTGTTTTTCCACTTTTGAGTTTATTTTTCTCGACATGTTTCGAAGGCTTACATTATACTTGTCATTATGGAATTCCACAGTGTTAACGCCTTTAGTTTATCTTAAGATATTAAAAATATATTCATAATTCAATTTAAAGGTCCGCAACAAAAATGGTACGAAGTAATAATTTTGAGTCAGGAACATCGTGAATAAACACAAATGGAGCAACCAATTGAGGATGTTCGGGAAAACGGTGGCGCGACCAAACAAAAACCGGGTGGTGGTCTAGGGGATAGAACGCTTGGCTCCTGATACAGGGGGCATGGGTTCAAGCCTGGACATGACCAGGTTCCTTCTTTATAATAATGAGCTATTTTCTGCTCACATTGAAGATTGTAAAATAAATTCAAATATCATTGATATAAATCCTTTCTTTAAAAAAAAATATATATATATTTTTAATAATTCCCACGTTAGAAAACGACAAAATATATGTGTGTGTTATGCACAGTATGAATATTGAAGGGGTATGCTAGGATAAAATACTGAAGCGTTCTATCACCTTCTTCTTGCCGAGAGAATGGATCGCCGCACACTACTCTAGCTTCTCTAGTTTCCTTCACATTCATACCGCGAGTCATACACAATTCTTCTGACTTCTATCGTGGCCGTCCTTAAAATTTTTATTAATATATTGAAGTTATCCCATAATTCCTCGGCTTTTCTTGATCCGTACTCCATTCACATAGATAAAGTATACATTTTTTTCTTCACGCGTGCGTTCATTGACTCCCTAGTTTTATTTATTTTTAGTGGAGGTTAGAATATAGAACCAATTGAATTATTTTTATCGTAGATAGAACCTTCCTGGTGTAACCTAATGACGTGATATAATATTGTAAGTTATGTACGTATAAGTACATCTGTGTAAAGAACGCACAATAAGCCAGCTGGCGGTAATAAAAATATCAATTTCTGAAGCTCCCAAAATGTCAAAACAATAAAACTCTTTTAATGCCCCGATTAACAAAAGATTCTAGTATAGAATTATAAATCAAGCCCACGTGATTTGGTATCGGAGAGGTGTCCCATCTTCTCTTGAGGAGTGTGATCGCTGCAAGAAGGCCATAAAATACACCGATTTATCATTGTCCTGTAGTCATTTGTTTAATTTTATCGATCCCCGAGTGTCGTTTGTTTTGTTAAAGTTCAAGATTTAATGTAATTTTTTCAGGTAGATATATTCATGCGTGGTCCAAACGATATTCTTATTTTATGTATCGATCTATAATGCTTATTAATCGGAATCATTTCATCCTTGTGAATATTAAGTTCTACGTGTCAATGGGTTAAATAATAAAAATATTTCATTTTTTTATTAGTACGTGACGCTTATGATTTTTTTAATCGAAGAAGAAAGTTTCTTTACTAATTTAATATAACATAATACAGTTCAAACCCATCCAAAAAAGCTAGAATGGCAGTGCACAATGGTGTTCTTCTACCGACCCTCATGTATGGAAGCGAAGCATGGAACTGGTAAAAGAAGGATGAAAGTATAATAAATGCATTAGAAATGAGATATCTTAGACGATTGTGTTGATACTCTGTATGATAGAGTGTCGAATGAAAATATAAGAAGTGAAAGCGGTGCGAATGATGGTGTTATGAACAAAATAATGAAAGGATCATTAGATGGTTTGGACATACGGAAAGAATGAATGAAGAAAGAATGGTAAAAAAATTATATGTTAACGATGTAAATGGAACCATAAATAGAGAAAGATCGAGGAAAACGTGGCACGATCAATTAAATCAAATATTGAATGTCGGTCATGTGAGGAGTCAGAGAAATCGACGCGCGTGCATGACACGATGTATGAATGTTGAGGAATCGAGAGAAATATGTCAGGAAAGAAAAGTGTGGCATTCCAATATTTCTGCCTACCCCTTCGGGGAGACGGCGTGATGGTTAGTTAGTTTGTTAGTTAGTTCAGTTCAACCCTTCTTAACCAACCTGGTCAGGACCGAAAACTGACCGGTTACCCGTTTGGCCGGTTTATCCGAGGTTCTAGAAATCGAAAAAATTCCACCTATTTCATCAGGTGTCATGAATAAAAAAATAATTAAAGCGTTATTGCAACTTATATTGCATGGACTGTATAAACTAACTAACTAACTAACCATCACGCCGTCTTCCCGAATGGGTAGGCAGAAAGAATGGACTGCCACACAGGAAATAAAAGTGTGGCAGTCCATTCATTCTGCCTACCCCTTCGGGGAGACGGCGTGATGGTTAGTTAGTTAGTTAAGACGAAATTAGCCTATTGATAGCGATGAGGTTCGCAACCCATCACACCGCTTCTCCCGCGGGAGCGAAAAGAGAAGGATGGAGTGCCGCATCGCTTAAAGTGTGGCGGTTTATTCTTTCAGCCTACCCCTGCGGCGAGACGGCATGGTGGTTAGTTAGTTTAGACGAAATTATTAAACATTACGAAGTTATATAAACATTGAAAAACCTTTTCTTTTCTACAATCACCTTCATTTTGTGTTGTGGATTCAAAATTGAATAATCTTTTAAACTTTGAAACACAGCACTATATTGAAATTAAAAACAAAAACAAACATGTTTCAGGACACAAAAACCCTTCATCAGCGTAAATATGAACAGTTGCATATACACAAAAAAAAATATGTGAACGTGCTAAGGTTTGACAGATGTAATTTTTTTTTAACGTTTTATGCATTTATTGAAACAATTTTTTTAAATCAATTTTAAAAAATATGTACATTTTTATAATTTTTTTATTATTTTTTTATTATTATTTTTTATTACTTTTTTTTTAAGACTAATATCGAGGATTTACATCAATGATATTAGAATTTATTTTACAATCTTCAATATCAGCAGAAAATAGCTCATTATTATGAAGAAGGAATCTGGTCGTGTCCAGGCTTGAACCCATGTCCCCAGGATCAGGAGCCAAGCGTTCTATCCCCTAGACCACCACCCGGTTAAAGTTCTTATTTAAAGGTTAATAATACCTGAACACCATTAAGAACTTAAAAATATATTTTAGATTTATTCAAATATTTTGTTTTAACAAATGTATAAAACGTTTAAAAATTAATTCATCATCATTCAAAACTGACCACATTCATAAAAAAATGTATTTAGTATGTATGTCACTGTTAATATTCACACTGATGAGGGGCTTCTGTGTCCCGAAACATGTTTGTTATTGTTTTTAATATTAATCAAATGTAATGTTATAATACAAAGATTAAATGATTATTCAATTTAAATATATATTTATGGTATTTCTTACAACATAAACCATTGCCTCCATTTTTTTTTATTGTATTTATTTTATCGTAGTGGCATGATCAAATAAATCAAATATTGAATGTCGGCCATGTGAGGAGTCGACGCGCGTGCATGACACGATGTATGAATGTTGAGGAATCGAGAGAAATATGTCAGGAAAGAAAAATGTGACAGTCCATTCTTTCTGCCTACCCCTTTGGGGAGACGGCGTGATGGTTAGTTAGTTTTTTTTATAGTATTTAAAAAAAATAATATAAACGTGTATTTCCCTATCAACATATTAATTTACGCATGATAGATTATTTCTCAGAATATCATTGTTTATCATCCAAAATAAACAACCGAAAGTGTCTCTTGTTGAAAAAATAAACCAATATTACATGTTATTATTCATAATTTAACCATATACATAAATTATGGACATGTTTTCACTTAATGTTTGTAATTTAAATAAGATTTATATATAATAATATATGCCCCACGTTAAAGTATATAATATAAGTAGGTAAACAAAATAGTTATACAAACAAACAATTTAAGTATTCAAAAGAAACCTACCCCAACTTAATCAGCTGTTTGAAGCGCCGAATTTTTCGTTCCGGTACTAATAAAAGAAAAATCCACTAAGCTATTTTAAAAACTAAATACAATTTTCTAAGAGCACTGTTTCTATGAAAATATACAGGTGTAGTTCCGATAGAAAGTACACTTGAACGTTGAAATCACATAGTGTAGATCAACAATATATAAAATGAATTTTATAAAAGTATTCACAGACAGGTCAATACTATTCTATACAACTATCACACGTCTGCAATCATTCATGACAGTACTCGTATGGACCACGTGGTGATTGTTTGACGTTTACGATTGTCAAAAAAAAATAACGCGCGCTTTTTTGACAGCTGGTATTTTCGGTTCGATCGCCACTCCAGCGGAAATAGCCGGCGTGTGTTCTCTTACACGGGAAAATCGACCTTTTCTATACAAGTCGCGATTCGCACTGACCAAGGGATGACTCCATACAAACGGGTAGGCGAACGGACATCAGCGGCGGGGGAGTGCTAGCAAGCGAAATACGCCACTACACAAAAAAGCATAAACAGGTTCTTACAATAAAAACGATGAAACACTATTTTTTTTATCAAATTCCTTTTTACTGTTTATAACACTTTATGTAGAATAGATTAATTCGGACTATGGGGATTGTTTTCAACGTGATAACTGCACTTTTTGGCACGTTGTAAAAGTGTATCAACTCATTCTAAAATACTACAAAAATGTATTATATAAATGAGATTTCTTTTCACTTCAATCTTTTCTGAGATGTTGTTTTAGTTAATTAATCGTATATTAATCTACGGAGATGTAATGCGGTCGGTATTTTCTTAGAAGACTTACGTGCTATCTCTGTTTTCGTAAATTCCTTACAAAGAAAATGAAAACATCTCAAAAAGATTGTCGGTTCTTAATTGCTTCATCGCTGTCAATCTAGTAAGTTGCATTACTATTTAACCCTTTTCAAGATCTATCTTCAATGCAGAAAAGAGAAAAGGGGAGTGTAGTAAAAATTATTTATCAATTTAAGATCATTCATTACGGGTAAAATATTCGAAATAGACGTTTTTATTAAGTTCCCTTGTTTTGTTTGGCCGGACAACGGTGTGTTTCTCTTAAATGCGTTTGCATTATTCGCAAGTATTTTGAGTGCATTCTTTGTGTGTATTTATTTCCCTTATGAGGGGGTGAACGAAAATAATTGTTAGGGGATGCTATGACTCTCCGTTGATTGGAATTACAAATTAGATCGATTGTTGCTTGTCCAGAAATGGTTATTTTCCCTCATATTTCATTATTAAATGCACTAAGCCATGATTCTATTTGGTGGAATATTAGATATTATACATCGAACATCGCTTTTGTAATAAACTGTTTTAATTAGTTGAAATAGGTTACCGGGTTTATTTATCTGGGAAGCAAGTTTACAAGAGATGGAAATAATAAATCGGAAAAAGGGTTGGTGCTGGAAACAAAATAAATGGTGCACTCAAAATCATCATTGCAAATAGAAACATATCTACTTAAGCATAGATGGTAATGCACAAAGGGTTCTAGTGCCGACCCTTATATATGAAAGTGAAGCTTGGAGTTAGCAGAAGAAGGATGAAAGTGGGATAAATGCCGTAGAAATGAGATTACTAAGAAAAATGTGCAGAAAAACAATGTACGATAGAATACCTCATGAAAAAAGAAGAATGGAAGGTAAGGCGAAATACAATTATGATTAAAGTCACGGTTTGGATATATGGAGCAAATATATGAGAAATGAATAGTTATGAAGATATATACAAGTAGTAAAATGGAAAAATAAGTCGAGGAAGGCCAAATAACCATGGGATGATCAAATTAATCAATTACTTAAAGGCGCCCATGTTTAAAGTCGAAACAATCGATAAGCGTGGGTGTCACGATGTGTGAATGTTGAAGAGTTAGGAGAGTTATGTCAGGATAGAAGAGTGTGGTGGTCTAACTTCTCTGCCTACCCCTCTGGAGACACGATATTATGGTTAGTTAGTTAGTTATATTAATTATTTCTGAATCCGAAGACTGTCTGTTATACCTATATCTATATATGTTTCTGATTTGATTTGATTTGATTCCTCTTGCCATTTTCCACTTTAAGTGGGGTTGATCTTCCTGACATGATTTCTCCAGGATGTCCTGCCATGGTTTTGCTCTCTGTTGAGTCCATGAGAGAGTGCCTTGATAGATGACCTCCATGTCACAAAGGGCCGTATTTTACCGGTCTGGACCGTTGCGATTCAAGGGCAGATTTTATAATGTGGACATCTTCTCGGCGAGTGACGTGGCCAAACCATCTCATCTGACTTCCACAACTTTTTTTATTATAGGGGTGATCTTAAAACTTTCCTTGTTATGTATTGATGCACGAGTTCTTTTATTTAGATACATTAAAAAAAAAACATAATCAAAAGTTATATATTCGTTTTTGCGTTGAGATTCACCAAATACGAAGAATTCCAAAATGCATTCAATTATTTAAATAATATACTGTTGTCTTTATTAACCAGGATAACTCCAATATTGGTAAAATATATATGTATATGTTAGTTATAAATGGTAAAAATATGTGAACATATCGATACCGGAATTATTCGTATAAATACATTAGTTGTTTCAACAACAAGAATAAACCATCACGCCGTTTCCTCGGAAGAGTAGGCAGAGAGAACGGACCGCCACACTTCTCGATACTGACACACCTCTCTAGATTCATTCTCAATCGTACAGTGAGTCATTAACGCACGTCGATTCTTCCGGCACCTATCTTGGCCGATTGCAAAAATTTGATTAATTTTAAAATTTCAAGTTTTCTTCGATCTCCTACGGACTCCGTACTCATTCACATCATTAACGTATACTTTCTTCATTCATGTGTTCCATATGTCCAAACCAATACATCGATCCTTTCATAAATTTGTTTATTATACTTTCTTCCGCTCTACATCCTTCATAACATAATATCAAAATAAGCTTAATAAATTTTTCGTGGTTGTCGACATAAGGCAAGTGTTTAATATAGGGGGCGAGGAAGATGCCCCTACGTGAGGTGTTATTATAACACCCGGCACCCCTGGAAACGATATAAAGCTGGCCAAACCTTCCACCACAATGACAAGAAAAAGTAGAGATATGGGCCCTTTTTAGAGTCACCACTGCGATATAGAAAGCTTTCTTGCCATTGGTACGAAGAAGATGAATAATACATATAACAATACACGTGTAACAATGTAACATTAAACGAACGTTTAGTTTGAAACCGCATATAGAACAAAGCGCGCGTTCTTCCTATCGGGGGGGGGGGGGGGGAGAAATAAGAAAGCAATTAAACACCCAGATTCGGTAAACAAGCCCGCATCCTCATTAGTCTATCTGCCAGGAGCAGGGAGCGTATTATGAAGGCGATAATTAAATTTGAACACAGACCACAAGATGGCCGCCCATTGTCTCTGGCTAGCCCCTGCATCCACGGCAGTACCCACCCAGCGCCGTATTCGCCCAGTATATTACGGCAATAATGCGAAAACATAAAAGAAAGCAGAAAAATCCATTAGTTCATTTTGTTATATTAAGTCGCGGACTAAGTATTTTTCCTTTGTATGCAAGGCTTAATACGAGCACACTACGGACGCGATAATACCGGTCAGGTCGGGGTATACTCCGCGCGGTTAACTTGTGTCGTTGTTCGATATCTATTATAACATATTTCACCGATGGCTTTAATGTACTTGTCCTGGAAACATCGCACTTAAAACTTTTAACAAGTCGGTTTTTATTTCACTTTTGAACTCAAATTATCTTAACGTACGATTAAAACTATTAATATGTTTGACAAGGTATAAATCGGTTTCATGTTCTTTCTTCATTTCCACGTTGCTGAGGGTCGTGATCCAAAGATATGGCTTTAAGAAGTCGGTTTTTATTCCACTTTTGAACTCAAATTACTTTAAAGTAAGGTAAAAACAATAAATATGCTAACTGTTCAAATTTATGATACTTGGTCTTGTTGAAGATATTTTGCCTTGCCATTAAGTTATTATAGAATTCAAGGATTAATTTTATCTCAATTGAGACGAAGATGCAAACTGGAAACTAAATATGGTGATCGAGGTGTTTACAGGACTTATGACCTGTCATTGGTTGGGTTAAGCGCACGCTTTATGTAATTACAACATTCCCCATTCCACCTTTTATATAACCACTATGTATGACAAATTTTTGGAAGTTGTATATATGTTAATATCCAACACCACAATTCACATGTCAGTTTCAATTTACAGACCAGCGCCATCTATGAAGATTAGATTTAAGCATTAAGCAGAAGATCTTTATAACGCAATGTGAAAGGCTACCGCCATTAACAAATTGAATTGATAACCCGCAATGGGTAAATAAAATCCAGTATTCGTCTACAAGTATTTGTATACATTCAAAATGTTGTATATTATAGAATTGACGATATTACATTACATAATTTGTACCTTACTATACTGTATTTAGATTAATCGAAACAATTTTTTTTATGCATTAATCTTTATGAATGACCAACTTTCGAAAAAAATTTACCCTTATGCTTTATAAATAATGAACATAAAAAAACAAAAAAAATATTGTACATATTTAGTTTAATTCCACATAGGTTTATGGCTTCGACCATTTTTTTATTAGCCTGGCTATTGCGCTTTCTTATGGGTGACTCTTAAGGCTACGATCATAATGAAGTACTTCGGTTGGTAACTCGCTTGCTGTCTATCCGAAAATGATAGAAACTGATTGAACGGAATTTTTCAATTTTTTTTATTTAAAAATCAAGTTTACTTTTATCTGTTGTAAAATTAACAATAAAATAATAACATTTTGAATACTGGATTTTACCCATTGCGGGTTATCATTTTTAAGGATTAATTGTATCTTAATAGAGATGAAGATGTAAATTGGAAACATAATATGGTGGTCGAGGCGTTTACAAGACTTATGACCTGTCATTGGTTGGGTTAAGCGCACGCTTTATGTAATACAACATTCCTCATTCCGCCCTTCTTAAGACCACCACGTCATACAATTTTTTGGAAGATGTATAGGGTAAAAGTGGAATAGATGCCGCAGGGGGATAAATGCCACGATTATCATATCGAGACATGCATAACTATTACACTGCCGATTTTGACTTTATAACAAAGCTTTACCCCACTCTCCGCCAGGGTGCCCAGTGCATCGCGTTGTGACGGTCGTGTGAGTGAGGAACTTGTTAAATAGGTGATTACGCTCGAACGATTGCTGGATTTCGATTTCCTACTTTATCATTTCGCTCGGAACTTTTGAGCTTATGAGGTAAGTGATAATATTTTTATGTTTACGATCAATGTATACACTAAATGCAAAGATTGTATTGTGATTTAGTATTTTCATTCAGTTAACTTATTTTATATAATTAAAAGCGTCTATCCCCTCCAAAAAGGATAGATGCCCCAGTCCTCGTGAGTATAGTTGCCCTTAGGGGCATCTATCCTATACTAATTCAGCATTTTTATTTTCCAGCAATGCCACGCAAATACGTACGCAAAATTGGAAGAGCAATACCAAGAGCCATATGGACCAAAGATGTTGCCATTATACAAGAGAGGGAAGCAATCGGCTGTAGTACCTACTGACCACTAAAGAAAATATTTCTGCAAAGAAAAATAAAGTTAAAGGTAAAGCCAACCCACGCTTGTTATGCAAAAATAGCAAACAACGTACATTATCTGAAGTGCAGATAACTTCATTACTGTCAAAAAAGACCTAGAGTTGTTTCAGAAGATAGTGATGAAGATGAAGAAAGTGACCATGAATGCGTGGAATGTTTTGAAAATTACCGGAAAACTAAATCTAAGGTGGATTGGATACAATGTACTCGTATTATGTGCAGGAACTGGCTTCAAGAGTTGCACTTTGTACGGGAATATCTGTAATCAATGTAGACGGGCTAAACTTTTGCAAATGAAAAAAAAAACTTTCGTATAAAACATTAGGTATAAAATTACTAAACTGAATTATAATGTTAATTTTAAGGGCCAAAAATGATTGTGACATAATTGTGACAATATAAAATAATATATTAAAAATATTGTTTTAACTGATTTCATAAGGCAACTATCCCACCAGTCAAAATAACATTGAGGCATCTATCCCATAGAGTAGGCATCTATCCTCATTCATAGGGGTTTCGAAAATAATTTCTTACAAAAAAAATACCATAAATACTATACTTTTTATACATGCACAATATTATATAATAGGTAAACTAAACGTCACATAAGTATCAGATAGTTTAATTCATAAGTTTGTCGAAAAATCGTATTTTTCAAAAAATGTGGCATCTATCCCACTTTTACCCTATATGCTACAATGTCGGGATACACTTCACATTTTTTAGTTCAATCCACACTAGCGCCATCTATTAATAATAATAAAATAATAAAATGGACGACACTATTTCGCGATCAGAGTATAGCCCGGATTTAACAGTAACATCCTCTAATCATATAAGATGACTCCTTTTAGTGGCCCCCTCCGCCTATTATCTTTGCTATTATAAGGAACATTCTCGGAATAAGAGTATGCTTTATTATATATTGTGATACCACTGCCAAGAGGGTACCTACTTAACCGACAATGTCTGCTAAAACTTGTGTAATTCATTTTAAGTTATAATATATTACGACCAAACGTGGGACAGCCAATTATGTTGTCTTCATTGTCATGCGGCTAACTGGCAATTTTATTTATTTATATTGCGCTTAATGCGAGACGAATAACGCTGTAGAATAATGGTTTAATGTGCTCCCAGTATGTATAATATTTATGCACGTGAGTGTACGATTTCTATGTTAAGTGCTTCTGTCTGTCCGCTTGTATGCGAGTACTTGAATAACGACTTGATCATTTCATTTCATCATTGTTTCCGTGATAATACACACAAATCATGCGTCGATTTGTGAAAAGAAAATACACAAAAAACACGTGTTTTTTATATCAAGTATCTATATTCCAATAATGTCACAATTCCATTAATAAATCCAATATCTTTCTGAAATCCCACGTGGAGAATATTACCTGCATTAAAGAATTTTAATGTTTTTAAATTATATTTTTTTCTAAATTTTAATCACTATTGTGAGTGATTTCGTCCACGTATTCAACGTCTAAAGACAAGTTTTAAGTAAAAGAAACATGTCAAAAAACAATCTCTGCATAACATATAAGTTTTGTCATTAAATAATTAATACGAATGAAAAAGTATTTTTTCTAGAAATTGTATTGAATTTAATTTTTTTTTATTTCAATCTATATATTCGTATAGGTATATATAAAACAATGTCGTGTTAGTTACACTATTTATAACTCAAGAACGGCCGGACCGATTTTGATGATCTTTGACTTGTTTGATTTGTCTCCGTCCCGAATATCAGAATAACAGCAGAAAAAAATCACGAAATTTTTTTTTATGAAGAAATCATTTCCTTAAACATTTTGAATGGAGCGGCCTTTTTGATTATTGCTAATCTATGTATATAAAACAAAGTCGTGTTAGTTACATTATATACCTATTTTCTCGAGTGCCAAGGTGGTATAACCCCTTAATTGATTTCGAGTATTAATTTTAACTTTATAAATAACTGAATTTAATCCAGCTAATAAGTTAACACAACATTTATTGATTCTGAGGCAGAACGAAGTTTGCCGGGTTAGCTAGTGTTTTAATAAAGTATAAGGAAGCACTTGAATTCTCCTCAGTCTGTTGAGATAAATAATGTTGTTGAACAACAATGACAACAACAAACCATGACGCCGTTTCCCCGGAGGGGTAGGCAAAGAGAATGGACCGCCACAGACTGGTGTGTCGATTTCTATGTGAAATAAAGACAAAAGTGGAAGCAGTTATTAAAAAAAATTGGTTTATTTATTGATTGTTTAGAAAAACAGTGTTTTCCAATTAAGAAAAAAATCGTCATTAATTATAAAAAAATACATTAAAATAAATAATGTTTTTAATTGAAATTTCTTGGTAGAAGTTCATTTTAAATAATGAAATAAAATAAAATCATAATTTTTATTATTATTATTATGTATTTAGTAGTCTGGTAGTTTAATCTACCAGAAGATGGCAGCAAGCTGCCGAAACCGGTCGAAGCACACTAAATTCATAATAATAAATAAATTTTATATTAAAGTGTGGCAGTCCATTCTTTTTGCCTACCCTTTCGGGAAGACGGCGTGATGGTTAGTTAGTTAGCTAGTTTCTATCAACGTTTTTTTGTTTTCATTATATAATATACATGTTGTAATGTTGTAAGAATTCGCATAAAATCAATTCATTGACCAAATTGTACAACGATTTTAACACCTCAGTTCCAGGTGAAAATTTAGGGCCCCATTAAAATGTAGTGATCAAGCCGGCTACAAAGCCCGCGATTGATCCAGTCCGGTTTTAAAATCGTATTCTTTTGAGTCCATTCATCCTGCGCTATAATTAAGCAAACTCAATATGGAGGCAAACAATAATACCGGACGGGTCCTCATTATGTGGAGGGCTCAATAAATATAATGAATGGAATGAAATAAAGGGACTCGACTCAAATTAACAGAAAGGCTCCCGACTGGAGCACCCTCCGTCAATCAGTGTATGGGCCGAGCGCCCTACGGTAGAACAAAGCCGACCCAGCGGCCGGAAGGTGAGGCTAGTGTCTGGTCATAATATGGACCCTGTTTGTAATGCCGTGTGAAAAAAGAGCATGTCTCTATGTATGTAAATAGTTCCATCTTTTTATTTTTAATCAGTTCATCAAACAAGAAGCGAATGCCTCCATATCATTATAATACTTTGGTAGTTTGAAATCAATTACTGTATACAATTTATTTTATGTGATATATAGCTAATCTATCGGCATTTTATTATCACGTGAATGGATATTAATTAATGGATAGTTAATTGAAAGAGTACTATATAAAATACTGTATCAGCACCTCAAAGCTTTCAACTACATAGCGGAAGAGAAATATGGATTCCAAGAGCAGAAGGGAACAACAAGAGCTATCACAAACATACGCAACTACATTCAGTCAGCACTGGATGCGGGCGTATGCATAACTGGACTAATACTGGACTTCAAAAAAGCATTTGATACCGTACATTTGGACACGTCATATAACCTAATTGGGTTTTTAAAAAAAAAAAAAAAATTCTACACCAGACCAAAGACGATATGACAATCACACTGCCATCTTTACGAACTGTTTATCTTATCCTGAACAATTTGTAAAACTCCATATAAAATAATTAACACAAAATAAAACGTCTGTTTTTACAATCTCGGAAAATTTGAGGAGAACCGTCTGAGATGTTTCGGTCAGGTCATGTGGCGCCTAGCTGACCATGCTACAAAGAGGATAGAGGAAGCGGACCCAGGGGACGTGGTAGGCCCAAGCTGACATGGTGGGACTTATTCAGAGAACTCTCAAAAGGGATCGGTTCCTATGAGATGCCACCCAGAATAGACAGTCCTGATGACCCCATACAAGAAGAGCCGAACCCAAGAAAATGGGACAACGCTAGGAAGAAGAAGAAGAATACGTCGGTTTTCTGGAAGTTTATTAAATTTTATGGGAATGACATATTTCGCCTTTCTTTGCGTTGTCGTTTTATACACATCGCGTTTGATTTTCGCTACATTATAATTATGACGAAAAAACGTGGCACAATCAAATAAATCAAATATTGAATATCGGCCACCTGAAAAGTCGGACAAATCGACGTGTGTGCATGACACGATGATGAAGCGAGAGAAGTATGTCTAGAAAAAACAGTGTTGCAGTTCATTCTTTATGCTTACCCCTTTGGAAAGATGGCGTGATGGTTAGTTAGTTAGTTAGTTATAATGCCTTAGAAAGGCGAAACATGTCATTCCCATAAAATATAATAAAACTATATATAAAACAGACGTTTTCATTTTGGGAGTCTCCCTGGTGGATGCCGTCCATCTGGTATTCCATGGAGATTAAAGTATGGTATTCTTGTGGGATTCATTCTCTGGACATGTTGATAGGTTATACTTGTACCATTGTTATTTTTCGTAGGAACTTCTACATATCTAATATTCAGAAACGAGCGGAATTTAATTTTACAAAAAAAAAATATTTTCTCCCATAAATTGAAAGTTGATTATTTATTTGGAAAACATGTTTTAGATTATACGTGCAAATAAAGCGAATTATAATGAAGTGGTTTCGTTGAGAATGAGAAACAAACACTGCCATATGACGGCCAGCGTCTGTACACAGAGTCAGATCACCGAAAAGTAATTTTTAACGAATTACATATGATGTGAACAGATGCATTTACTAAAAATATTATATATGTAAAAAAACGAATCTAATACTGCATTCATTCGTTTCGTTTATGAACCTGAGCAGCATTTGGGTTTAACCTTCATACTGTAATATTATTACTAAAAATGTATTATATAAAAGGAATATAGAGCTGAAAAGGGTATTATGAACAAAATTATGAAAGGATCACTGCGTTGGTTCGGACGTATGGGGCGAACGGATGGAGAAAGAGTGGTTAAGAAAGTATACATTAATGATGTAAATGGAGTACGGAGTCTAGGCAGGACAGGGAAAACATGGCATGACCAAACTAATCAAATTTTTATGTTAGAAGTCGGAAGAATCGACGTGCCTGTATGACTCGCTGTATGAATGTGGAGGAATCTAGAGAGATGTGCCAGGATAGAGTAGTGTGGCGGTCCATTAGCTCTGCTTACCCTTATGGGGAAACGGCGTGATGGTTTGTTTGTAAAAGTAATATGTTATGTAATGCTTTATAATTTTACTTTGTTTCATCATTGTTTCATATCCATGTCTCATTTAATTTAATTTAATTTATTTATTTAAACATAACAAAAGCATCACATGACTATGCAGTTATGAGATGCTTTTGGGATATTGCAACATTGCAATACCCCAATTATTAATAAAAAAGTTTGAGACACAATATTAAATGATATAATATATAATGAAATAATAAATGAAGACACAATTATATCAGGACTCACAATTATATCAACGACAGAGACAACGTCTCCCTCAGGTCATCTACACTATCACAAAATCTGTTGACCTTCGAAGTGACACGATTTAGCAATGATATTGCTCTATCTACCGGCGTAACTATTGGCAGGTTGGTTTTGCACCGTGGGAGATAAAACGATATGTGGCCCCTTTGTCGAAGACAATTATCAGGGTCGAACAGACCTACATCACTCAGTCTTTGTCTCATTTCCGTGTGTCTCATCTATATATCTCATTTCTATGTCAGCTTCTATTTATCTCATACCCTCAACTCTAAGAATCATTGCTCTTTTAATTATCACCGATCATATTATAAAAAAAAATTCCACTTACATTTTGAGATATTTCGTGTATAAGATAATTATTTTGGCCAATTTGATTGATTCCGCACTTTAAAATACTTTATTGTGATATGTAATACGTTTATACTGTTTTGATGTTAAAATTGCATAAGTTTTTTCGTTTATATAGAGAATTTTGACAGGTGTTAAAATAAAATTTTCATTTGTTCCAAAGACAATTTGAATAATTTTCTCAATTATTTTAAAGTTCTTGCTTTAGTTGTATTATTTTAAGTACCTAATTACAGTTATTTAAATGATCGGTGGATACGTGGAATATAAATTAAATAAACACAAAAGTCCGGATCGTCAAAACAAATCGATAAGAAAACATCAAATTTGTTTACTAATCCGTAACTGCTGCATGCAGCACAATAGAACGGAAGGAACTCGATAAAATGCTTATAACGTATAATTAAGGCGTAAATGTACGTTTTCTTTTCATAATAATACTTAACAATACAGGTAGGTACTTATATTTATATGCTAACCGCATTAATATGATATAACCCCCAACTGATTTGCATAACATATTAATTAAAATGAATTTGCAAACCATCTCATTAAAAAGATCATTAATTTAATAAAGATAATAGCGTTGAAATTTTACATGTCAATAATAAAAATATAACTTTGAAGAATCTCGAAATTTTAGAAATTAAAAAAGCAATTAAAATTAAAGAAAATATTATAAATAATCAAATAAATTTAACATCAAGTCCAATGTTTGATTTATTTCCTTTGTTGTAAGTTAATACCTGGACCCCAATAAGAACTTGTTTAATTTTTTAATAATATTTGTTATAACAAAAACGTAAACGTTCCGAAATAAATCATGTTAATAACAAATCATGTGATTTTTTTAAAGAATATTTTTAATATTTATATTTATATAATATCACTGATGAAGGGCTTATGTGTCCGAAACATGTTTGGTATATATTTTATATATTTTTTTTAAATAAATATATTTCAAATACAAAAGAAACGCGTAAGGTAAAATAATTACGATAGAATTTCAAACGTTGGTATTAGAAAGGAATATAGTGCGGAAGAAAATATTAGGAATAAAATGATGAAAAGATCACTGCGATGTTTTGTACAAATGGAACGTAAGGATGTAAATAGAATGGTTAAAAAATTTTACCTCGACGATGTGAATAGAATACGGAGTCGAAAAATACCTAGGAAAACATACCATGACCAAGTTCATACAATTTTAAAGGTTGGCCTTGTTAGAAGTCGGAAGAATCGACGTGTGTGTATGACTCGTTGTTAGAATGTAGAGGAATCTAGGGATGTGTGGCAGGATAGAGTGTTAGGGCGGTTCATTCTATCTTTTTACCCTTCTAGGGAAACGGCATGATTTTGTTGTTGTCAAATACATTATTTATTAATTTCGTTAAAATCAATGTTTTAATAAATTAAGTTAATGAAAGTATATTAATTAAAAAAAAACTATAAGAACATCAAGAGCAAAGTAATGAATTGATATAACAAACCCATTTAAATAGTAGTAGAAAATGTTTGGAAAGATAATGAAGGTTCGTGGATTAAGTTAAAAAAACATTATATGCTAAATATTGTCGGTCAGTTTATTTTTATTGAATTTACATCATTTTCCCGATGATTAAGGTATAAAACCTTCGAAACATGTCGAGAAAAGTACTCTAAATATTGGAAAAAAGTTTAATTAGTGAAAATTTTGATGTTGATGGAAACGTCATTTTCTAGGAGATTTATTATATAATTAAAACGAATGAAAACGTCAGTTTTCTAGAAGTTTCATTACAATTTATGTGAATGACACGTTTCGCCCGTCTAAAGCATTATAAAATGCCTAAGACAGGTGAAACGTGACATTCACATAAATATAATAATACTTTTAGAAAACATACGTTTTCATTCGTATAAATTAATTAATATGGAGTTTTACATCAGTGTTCAAATTTTATCTATTCGATATATTTTATAGTATTATCATTAAGCTACCATATAGGCATACATAAATATTTAATAGTAATACCATTTCTGAATATGAATTTGATCATTTTAATGATTGTCCATCTCTCTCGCCCATCCGAGGCCACGCCCCGTCCCCTTCCCAACCGTATGCAAATCTCCGCCGCAATCCATACCGGTGCATCTCTGTCTGCTTTCTGCTACCCTGGTACATTGCATGCGCAGGAGTATGTAAATATAGGAAATTCACTAAATAATATGTTCGTAGCTTTGTAAATGTCCACTAAACTCCTGTTACCCGTAGGAGGCTATCATTTTACTAGTTTTTTTTGTCAATTTGTATAAATATTTCAAATATTGTGAAACTTCATGAAGTGTCTTTTTATGTAAAATAAATATGTAGGGCTTTGTTTGCAAAGAAGAATGAAGGCTGATTAATTTGAATAGATCGCCGGTATAAGAGGTTCCTGCAGGCATTCCTGCTGACCCTGGATTTTCTTTCGACAGCGTCAGAACATTGTGTTCATCTCCCATAAAGCAAAACTTACTTGACTCCGGTGGTGGCTGTGGGAAGAACTATAAAATCACTGAATATACTGGCTCCATCGTCATTTTCCATGTAAATGAAATGATTTACGAACCAAAAACACTGCAAATATTGGATAGTATTAATCAAATCAATCAATCAATCAAATCAGCTTATTAACTCAAAAGACATTACAAACAGCAAAATGTTTAAGGCATCTATTGAGCACAGGTAAAATATTATTAAAATACAACATAATACCAGGAACGCGTTAGAAATGGTTCGACATTAGGAAAACAAGATGCTTTCTAAAGTCAACAGTATGTGTCCCCTGAACGTACCTTCGCTAATATGAAAGACGTCGATCTCTGAAGAGACCGCTTTCAGCTAATTGCTCTTCCCACCGGTGTCACGAGAGGCAGGTTGGTTCTTGCAAAAACCTTAATATAGCCTCATTAACACCTCGGCTGTTACCACATTAAAACTATGTTGCTCTACTCGCGTACACATGTTCTTTCTCTAACATATGTTATTTATGTATCAATTGTGTATTTTCTTATGCTCTTGTATTTCTATGAGAACGAAGTAAAGAGGAATGTACCACAACATCTTCGGGTGCCGAACTGGAGCACGATTGCTGAGGACAGAGACTGCTGAAGGCGAAAGTTGACGGAGGCCAAAGCTCGATAAGGACTCTAGCGCCATCGGAAAGAAGGATGCCAGTATGGAGAGCAAACAAGGTATCAAACAAGATTAGTGAGAAAGTATAAGAGTGAAATAAGCTATATTTCTTTGGAAGAAAGTTGCATCAAATGACTTTTTGGAAATGATTGTATGATGTAATATTATTATTATTTTTTTTTACTGGATTGTCTTTGTGTCTTAATGTCTCGATTTTTTAATTGTTCAAGACGGTGTAAGCTAAGTTGGAAAAAGTGTCTTTGTGTGCGATTTTATCTTAGTGTTTGTAAGTGTGCCTGGCTTGTGATTCCATGGGCTAGCTACCTAGCATCCCGACATTCGTCTGACAGCTGAGGGAACCATGGAAAACCTCAGCTGGGATGTATTATTTGGCTAGTACATAGACATTATTATGATTCTCTATGACAATGTATGTAAATTCGTAGCATCTATCAATCGTCCGTGTTTGGGCTTGAGCGATGCATGCATTAATGGAATTAAGCAGAGTTATTAACATGCGAATGATTCATTATGCTTCAGTGGTCGGCACCAGTACGGCAAGCATCTTCCCACATCGAGTGCCGGCCGGGCTGGATGGAATTCGATATGTATTTACTCTCGTTAGTATGATGCCAGCAGAGCGCTATCGACCATACACGATTGTATCATTCGCGAGTGGCAGTCATTAATCAACTGTATTATTAACGTGTATCTTGGATATCCGATCGCAGGGCAGGCTGACGCCTTTTTGCACTCGCAACTGTTGCATTCGATTAAAAAAATTATAATTAGAATCTCTATACTTACAAGGGGAAGTAACGATGTAGGAAATTGACTTCGGTATGGGATTTTGCAGGATTGTAGTACCCCTTAAGAGCCTCCCATAGGCAAGTATTGTATTATATAATAGTACCCCCTAAGGCTACGGCCAAACCGAAGTGTTTCGGTTGGTGAACCGCTCGCTGTCTGTCAGAAAATGACAAAAACTGATTTGACAGCGTTATCAAATTATTTTATTTGAAAATGCCAAGCTTATTGATAAAGCTTTGATTTGTATTTACTTTTATTTATGAATTAATTAATAAAAGCAAATGGCACAAATGATTTGTTATCACAAAATTAATGGTAAAAATGTATAAACATAGATTTATTTTCTAATTGAATATTTGAGTTTGAAAATATATATGAGATTATAAATTTTTGACCATTCACATTGTGATCTCAAATTATAAGTACCCATTACCTTAATTGATTAATTCATAAATTAAAGTAAATTTAAAAGCTTATACAATAGGGTGATATTTTCAAATAAAATAATTTTATAACTCTGTTCAATCAGTTTCTATCAAATATCCAAATATTTAGCAGTAGCGTTAAAAGCATTATGCTATACGAATATGAGACTTAGAAATCTACTGCGGACGTTATTGGAAAACTCCAGGTGTTTATAAAAAGGTGCATTCGCTCAATATTCATGATCTATTGGCCCCAAAAACAGTGTCAAATGGTGGTCTCTGGACCATGGCAGGCGAAAAGCCAATTAGAGAACAAGTTGCTAGACGCAAATAGCAGTGGATCGATCACATTCTGAGACGGAACCTAGCCTGCATCGCTCAGGGCGCACTAGACTGGTCCCTATATGGGGGAAAGGACGAAGTTTAAGCAGCAGGCCTCACTTGGGATGATGTTAGGCATTAGGCATGCGATAGAGTCGGGTAGAGAAGGTTCCTTGAGACCCTATGCACCACGGAGAAGAATAGTCGATTATGATCAAAGTTGTCATTCATAAAGCTTAATGCATAAACATATTAGTTTTGATTGATCTAAATATAGTGTACGGTACAAATTATAGTCTGTAATATCATCTATTCTAACTTAAACTCTTTACAAAATGTAAAATATTCAGAAATAAACCAGTATGTAATACCAAGGTAAGATCATGCAATATATTGGATTGATTAAAAAAATGGGAATTTGTGTTTCGAAAATGCTCTGCATTTAATTTTGCAGTTCCTAATCCACCTCTGGTGTGTATGAAACGCCTCGGTTTCATTTAATAATTAATTTTTCATCTTGCTCCACAATCAATAATTCAAATTCTTCAAAGTATTCCGGGTGTTTTTTTCGATTCATCTCAACATTACTGAGACGTGATAGTTCAGAATAATAATGGGGGAACTTCCTTATTTTTACCAATTAAAGATGTCCAAGATAAAACTATTTGTTTCTCAATATTTACATAATTTCAAAAAAATCGTTTTCGAATAACTAATCTACTGATTTTTATCCATTAACGCCACATTTATATCGTGGTGCATACAGTTGTTATAAATAAGTTTTACTATTTGGTTATTTTGAGCCAATCACTTGTCAAGAAAAATAAAAACAAATAACGTGTAGTGATATTATTCACCTTGCTAGTAACTTGTTAGTGCTCTATCAATAACAATAAAAACAAATTATCGAGCCATTTCTCCGAATGGCTAATTAGAGAGAAAGAACGTCACACTACTCCATCATGACAAAACTCTCTAGTTTTCTCCACATTCATCAGCGAGTCATGCATGCACGTCAATTCTTCCGACACCTTATATGGCTGACTTTTAAAATTTGATGTATTTTAAATGTCAGCCATATAAGGTGACTTGAGTATTCTATGCTTTCCTCGGTTTTCTTCGACTCCATACTCTATTCACATAGTTAATGTATACCATTTTTTATATATTCCGCATGGACGAAGAACGGGCCAACTTGGGATTGAAAGAGCGAAGCTAGCTGACGAAAGGCGCCTTTCGCTTATAACATCTTCAGATAAGCGGTGCGCAAAAATATAATCCTATATTACTCACACATATACCATTTTTCTCTTTACAATTGGGTTATATATGTTCTGTAATGCTCTATCAATGTGAAACATACAAGTATTAATACCAATGAGAACGTATGTTTTCTAGAAGTTTTTTTATATATTTTATGTGAATGATATGTTTCTTCGCCTGTCTAAGGTTTTCATCAATACTAAATATTTCATGTGAAGTTTTTACACCAATGCTAAAGAAAAAAACATATATATAATGGAAATTATGGTTATAAGCTACAAAAATGTTTGATACAGACAAACACCCTCAAGATCAGCCATTACCAGAAATATATATTTAATTTTTGAGTTGATGTGTTGCAAATATGAGTCACATGAGTAGATCCCAACCGGTTTTAAAAACGATTATTGTCTTGCATCAAACTATGATGTTATTATATTAATGAACAAATATGCAATAAAGCTGAGAAGAAGAGAAGGTGCAATACTGTATATATAAAAAGTAAATGCCTCTTCAATTAATCCATAATTTAAAAAAAAATCTTTAATTTTCATAATGGCCGTTGATTGTAAATCTCGGGTTCGAAGCGTCTCGCGATTATATGCTTTACTGTTTATTTATACTATACTTAAGTTTAACGCATCGTATAGTTGTGAGTCTATGAAATTAATTTACAATGGCTATAGAGATCGATCGTATAAGATCACTGATTATTATTAGGAATAAGTAAATTAGGATAGATAGCCGTTGGTATTATGTACATTGGATCTATTTAGGTGCTTACACGATCGTAATCTCTCGTTTCCCCGCACCTACCTTGCTGGCCCACTTGTGTGAGTCATTTTATATAATTTTCGTATCTTGATCTCGTTGTGGAAGGGTTTTAAATGTTTGATTGATTATTTCTTAATGTGAAAGCAAAAAACATCATTTTTTGTTGTAATACGCTTCGGTAATGCCATATAACACTGACGAAACGCAGAGTTCAGAGCGTTTATATAAAATATTAAACTTTTTTCTCATCTGGTTTGCTTGGTATCATTTATATATTACGTAATTCTCTAGTCATTACTAGTAAATTATTTTGATTAATTGCATATAATAGTAGCAGAAATGAGAACATTGCGACCTATTGTGGGGAGAACCCTTAGAGATAGGATACCCAATGAAGAAATTCGCAAATCCTACATAATTGAAGACATAGTGAGATGGAATAGGCAGAGAAGACGATTCTGGAGGGATCCAGCAAGAATTCCTAATATCGTGATGCACGAGACTCTAGAGGGCCGTCAATGGAGAGAAGGCTGGCTAAAGAGATAGAGAGAAGGCTGGTCGTCTTCATCACAGGAAGAAAGTTGATATCCTACATAAGCAGATCGCAAGATCTACAATCAGAAGAAGAAGTAAAAGAAGAAGACATAATATATTTTTAGTGAATACTTCTCTAGTAGATTTAAACCATGATCTTACAATAGGAGAACTAAAAATATAATTTAAAAAACTCCCACTTAATTAAAAACCCAAACATTACGCTAATCAATTAAGAAACATACGAATAATCTTCTCTACTTCATAAGGTTACTACGACATCGAAATAGATTCTCTGAAATTTTGGATCTTCAATTATTTTTTTAATATTAAGGATGCAGATGACAACTATTTAATTAATAGAGTACACAAAACGCAGAAGAAAATATATAAAACTATTAAAATGAATATTATATTAAACGTGATTGCTTAACTACCTTCACAAAGATTTTATTTAAATAAAAAATATTAATATATGTTACTTACTAGTTTCGCCTTGCAAGAACATTCTCAAACTAAATCCAATCGCCAAACAGTGTGTTCTTTCGTAGATGATTTTAGAAAACTTAATCGTAGGGAAAAATAATTTATAGTTACATACAGTTTAGTTTCAGAATGTCCTCGCAAAGCGAAATAAATATGTAACTTATATTCATATTATTTGTATAAATAAAATCTATGTTAAACCAGTTATTAATAATGGAGTTTTACAAAAAAATATTTCAACCATATTGTACATATTTTCCTAAGAAAACGCTTTACTTTGGAAATACTTTAAGCACATTTCTTGTATAATTTACCAAATGATTGGTATATAGTCAAATACATAGTATTGTTTTGTATTATTTAACCAAACAAATGTTCTTACTATAGGTAATCAAGAACTACCGAACATAATTATTTAAAAAATATTGTATTTTTCTATTGTTCCTTAATTATTGTCAACAATGATTTAAGCCATACCTTGAGTACCATAGGTCGGGTATATAAACAGCTACGTGCTAGACTCGCTTCATTTTATATTACCTTAGTAAGGCGAAATATTTAATTTCAATTATAAAAATATGATAAAATTTCTGGGAACAGTCGATTTTTATTAATATAAATTATTTAATATAAAGTTTTGTATCATTATTCAAGAAATGTAAAACGAAACAAAAACCACGTCAAAATCGTACAATAATAGGTACGCATCAATACCTAAATACTGATATACAAATATGAACATATTTTAGCGTTGTATTCAGGGGTTCAAAAGGGTAGTAGGGCTACGATGGGGTATGCTTTGCTGGAAAGTATGCTTCTACAAAATGTCGTAAGGCGCCATGTTGCATTTACAACAGCAACACTACTATCAAGTCCAACTCTCTAGCGTCCACGAGTGGTCTTTTAAAGACCCCGCGAACCCCGGGCAATGTGGCACATATTAATTAGTGCCATAACAGATAGAGAGAGGACGAATGGCAAACTTCCAGCGCCATTAAACTGGATACACCCAGCTAAGGGAAGGTAACCCGACAGAAAATCCTCCAGAGAAGGCAAGGGGATACCACTCTGGATATTTTTCCCCAGGTCATCACTATGAAGAGAACTCAAAGGTGATAGTCAATGTAAGGGAGACCTGACAGGAGACAGAAAGAATAATAATAGCTTTGTATATGCATGTGTTTGGTAGCTTTTCGTTGCTGCATCCTACTGCAGTGTTATTGAGTAACTTGGAGACTAATAATGATCATAGAATATGAGAAATGAGTTCAGACTTACTTTTACAGACTTATTACAGGATTCTTCTAGAACTCCGCCATCTTGGAGGGTATCCAACATTATGTTTCAGATGGATACATTCGTCACTCATAGGATGTGTATTTTCCAGCAGTAACAGCTTGCCCTTGGTGGTACTAGTGGGTAGAGCAATCAATCTGCAAATCATTATCACTTTGTTTTTGATTCCCGAGAATCGAAATTTAATCATGACTCCGGTAAAGCCTACAAATAAACATGTTAGGCTACAATTATATAAAAAGGGTATTTACAATAACACTTTTTGTTTAAAATGTACCACGTTTTCCTTGGTCTTCCTCTATTTCTAGTTCTATTTACATCGTAAACTTATATTTTTTTACCATTCATTCTTAATTAATTCTTTAAAATAATATTTATTTATAATTTATAATATTCAATACAATTAACTTATTGAACGCTAAGACATCAACACAGTGGAATTACATAGTAATATACTTAGGAAATTGAAATAACTTTGTTTAATCCACAAAATATTAAAAAACACGACATGTTTCGGAGGATACCTCCATCTTCAGGTGTAAAAATATAATATTGTATTTTTACACCTGAAGATGGAGGTATCCTCCGAAAAGTGTAGTGTTTTTTTATATTGTTTTAATATTTTGTGGATTTAACAAAGTTATTTTCAATTTCCTAAGTAAATGTGATTGTTTAGTGGTTTTACCTGGATTAGATTTATATAAATTATATTAGAGTTTGAGAATGCCCTCGCAAGGCGAAACTAATTTGTCACAATTTATATAGTTTATTTAAATTAAATCTAAGTATAACCACTAAACAATCGTGTTTACTATTATAAATTAAAAATGGAGTTTTACAAAACTAATACCCCAACCATCAATAATTATAGATAATTTGTGGTTTATAATGCAGTGTTAAATACTCATTTATAATTAATATAATAATTGGTGTTAACGCCTTCAGCTTGAATGAAGAAAATAACATCATTGTTCTATGAATAACGAATAATAAAATAATCTATCTACGTCCCTTTAAGCACTGTTACTTTAAGCACTTTTCCCAACCCAATATCGAAGTAATTCTACAAAAAGGGGTATTGTAATCAGGCCCATACATCATCTACTGATACAAATTGCTTCGGTAACACAACGCGGCAATCAATATTACAGGATACGAATTAAAATGGATGATCGATATTATTATTCCTAACCGCATAATCCGCGATATGACCGGCGGGGAGGGCGCCACTTCCTCTCGCCATCGTCTACCGACCCTTACCTAATTACGGTACCCGGATTTTAAGTAATTAAGCACCTGCTGCGTAAAGGACCCTAGTGTAAACACGAAAAAACGGTTCAATTTAAGTAGATCAAATCTTATTTTAGATTCGTCCATTTCTTCAATATTCACCTTCTCATTCAAAACGTTTTGATATTATTTTCCATTGTTTTGACCGAAACACTATTATTATAACACTATGAGATCGGATCAGAAACGATAAGGTCTGTCTGTGGTGTTGAAAACATAGTGAGATGGGGAAGAAGCAGAAGGCGTTTTTGGAGAGACCATGTGGACCGCATGGAGAATACAAGAATTGCAAAAATTGTTAAAGATGAAAACCCAAGCAGCAAGAGATGACCAGGAAGGCTGCCGAAGAGATGGAGAGATGGTTGGACATCATCATCCCAGGACAGCCCACCGTCAACCCATAAGACCTTAACTAAAAGGAAGAAGAATAAGACTATGATACTTCAACATTATTGACTGTTAAAATTTAAAACATTGTAATTATATCACAATTTTATAATTAACTCTTTGAGTGTCGCGACAGCTGTTTCGCCAACCAAACATTTCATCATGTGTTACAACATCCACTTTACTTTTTTTTTCTTTCTAAATTTGCCTTCACAAAGTGAAGTCAAATTTAAAATAATAAAAATTACCCATAATACATAATAAACCTGTAGTTGTTTTGATTGTTCTAGGTAATGATATCAGTATTTATAACTATTTCTAAGACGACTTATAAAGTAATAATGTTTAAACATGCAATGAAATGTAATTAAAAACTTTATTATTCTTTCGAATTGCTATGGATTTGTGTGCATATGAGAACAAAAACTCACTTATTTTATAAACTTTATATTTTCATCATACAACATTTTTATTCGGCATCATCCAAGCGTTATGACACAGTCAGCTGAGTTGTTAAATTACAACAAGAATATTTGAAAATGGAAATTCACGTTCCAAAATCAACGCCTCGTAAAAACCGAAAACTGTTGGTTTAGGAAAAATTCAACACAAAGGCCGTAATTAATAAACGAAAAAGTGCATTGTTACGTTTTTCGAATGCTTCATGCGTAAACAAAACTGACAGAGTAGACATCACTTGACTTTCTCAAAATAAGTTCATAAATTTTGCCACATTTCACATTGCTATTTATTAAAGAGTCAAACAAATAAACCACTATGCCGTTTCCATGGTAGACAGAGAATAACACAGTTCTCTTCTGAAAAACACCGTTAGCTTCCTCCGCATTCCAATTTAATTAATTTGATAACCTGTTAAATTTACAACACAGTCACAATATCACATTTTTTTATTATTGACTTTTTGAGAATGTCGCGACAGCTGTTTCGCCAAACGAAGTTGGCATCATCAGGTGTTACAAACAACTGAGTTATTTGTAACACCTAATGATATGTTTGGTGGGCGAAACAGCTGTCGCGACACTCAAAAAGTGAATGCTAAAAATTGTGATATCATAACAGTGTTATAAATTTTAACAGTTAATAATGTTGATGTATCATGGCCGTGTTTCGGCCTAAACAATGGACTGTTTAATTTTATTACGCCAGATTTTTAACGTATTCTATCTTAATCATGTTTCCTTCATCCATTCGTTCCAAGTTAACGCAGTGTCTTTACATTGTTTTGCTCAAGCATCAACTAACAGTTAAAAATGTTGAAGTATCATAGTGTTTCGGCCAAAACAATGGACTGTTTAATTTGATTACGCCATATTTTTGGCGTATTCTATCTTAATCATGTTTCCTTCATTTGTTTATATACTGTTAAATTTAGTTCCAAGTTAACGCAGTGTCTTTACATTGTTTTGTTTAAGCATCAACATTCATATATGATATCATTCACGCATATACAATATCATTCACACTTAATACTTCGATTTCTTCCCATGTGGCCGATATTTTAAATTTGATTGATTTCATGGTGCCACGTTTTCCGCGGTATTCTTTTATTTCTTGTTCCGTTTCCATGTGTTTTCGTGTCCATACATTTTCATTCTTACTTTTTATATTTGCATTTGACACTATATGATACATTACCACACATTCGTCTAAGATATTCAACTTTTACTGCTTTGATTCTATTTTCAATCTTTTTTCATAAATATCTAAATGAAAAAGTAAAACTTCGGTTCGATTTACTATCGGATCAATTTAGCGAAAAAAGTGCATCCAACGTAACGGCTTTACAAAACGCGAGAGAGTTGATTGCGCATGTCATTATTGAATGGCCGTTGATTGGTGGGACGATCGGAAAAAGCCTGTGAAAATCTCGACCGGAAAATATGTAATTACATCCAAAATGGCGACTAATCATCGCGAAATGGGAGGAATAAATTAAAACGCGTTTACAGCGGAGGGGCATTGCGATTTACTAGACTCACCAAAAATTCTAACCGACCTGCACACGTAATAAACATATTTTTTGTTATTCGCTATTGTAGTAAAGATTTTGCATGAGTTTACTATACCGCGACGTTTACCACTGTTAAGTGGAAAATTAAATACAGTTATGGCAACATTTTAAAAGCTGGAAGCTTTCCCGCCATTGGAGAGCGTTTGTTCAAATTTTAAATGGCAATTGAACAACTGCGCCAGTTGAATGCGATTAATTGGGTTCCATTCGGAGTTCATTTTATTGTTGAGAGACTTAATATTTCGGCCGTTTGATTGCCTTTTATGAATTCAATACATAAAATGAATAATGCATTTGTTTGATTTGGAAGCATTTCAAGATATATTTACGTAATTTTTGTTTTGTTAATGAAACACAACTGAATGCTTTCTGAAATAATATTTTTGATTATCTTAATGCGTTCACACTGGGAATTCCGTAATGACGAATTTTTTTTACGAATTACAAAACTATTTAAAAAAAATTGTGAAAAAAACTTTTCAACATTTGAAATAATACATTCATTTTTGAGATTATCTAAATCTTTGAAAATTAATAGAAATTATATTGAACTTATCATATATTAAAAAAAAATTGTATGTACATTCAAAAGACGTCTGTAATGAATTAATTTTTATAGAAACATAATTTTTCAAGTGATTATATTAATACGAATGAAAACGTCTGTTTTCTAAAAGTTGTATTGTATTTTATGGGAATGAAAGGTTTCGCTTTGCTAAGGCATTATCAAGTGCGCTAGCAAGGCGAAACATGTCCTTCCCCAAAAAATTAATTAAACTTTTTGGATTGAATTGTTTATTTTATATGGAGTACATAATAAGGACGCTCTTCGTGGCAGAGTAGTAAGAGCTCGAACTTCCATACCGAATGTCCCGGGTTTGATTCCCGGCGATTGTAGTATGATTGTCACACTGTCTTTGGTCTGGTGTAGAATTCACGTGACAATAAAATGGCGATAGATTGGCTACCTATCACATGTCATAATAGCTAAAAATAAGTTTTATACTGTAATTGGGTTCAAACAACCTGTTGTACACAAAAAAATTGTTCCAGAAACAATAAAAAAATGATATGTTTTGTTTACAGTTATGTCTAAACAAAATGTGCACCACAAAATGTTGATAAGATTAATATGTACGACAACCCAAATTTTTTGTTTTATAATTAGTTATCTACCAAAATACTTTCGTTTTTTTTATTTATAAATACTTATTTTAAATTTATTGTAAACTTATTGTTAAAATACTTACTTAAATATTATCTTCTTTTGAAGCCGTCACAATCTGCAAAGTAAAAAAAAATACGATTAGTAGTGTACAGAATTTTCTTTTAAAGCTTTCCTCGGGAGATGAAAAAGGGGTAGGTCATAAGGGTAGGGCAGGATCAACGTTAGAAAGGGCGACGGGGGAGGGAAGGTAGAAGTGTATAATTGGTGGGCAACTGATGTTGCCACGGCTATTAGTAAAGTTGCCCGCAGCTAGGGATGGGGTGGGACGAGAGATCAAGGTGACTGAGTCGACAGACCCAACACTGGTTTTAGTCGATTCCTGCAAGCAATATTAACACAATTAGTAAAAAAACACATTATACATATAGCCGTTTATTTTGGGCTTGAAAGAATGAAATTTCCTTTTGCAAGTGTGTTAATAAAATAATTTAATTTGTAAAGAGTATCATTCTTTTCAGAGATAATCAAATCACTTAAAGCTAAACAATATATTATTTTATACACATAAATAAATCAATATACTAATCCAATTATGTAATAACAATTATGTAATAATTGGTAAGAGTGGTAAGAGCTCTGACTTCCATACCAAAGGCCCCGGGTTCGATTCCCGGGGATGGCAGTGTGATTGTCACACTGTCTTTGGTCTGGTGTAGAATTCACATGACAATAAAATGGCGATAGATTGGCTATCTATCACATGTCATGAGAATCAATATATAATAGCTAAAATAAATTGTATACAGTAATTGGGTTCAAACGACCTGTTGTGTACAATAAAAAATATGTGTCTGTTATTTTTTTGTATCGATTTTTCTAATTTTAGATCATTCAAGGTAATTATAGCATAAAGACAGTCTTGAAATATTAGCATACTTTTATGATTATGACGTATAAGACATGCATCTTCCCCGTTATGACAAGGAATTGAAGTGAGATCCAATAGCAACAGGACTAAAAACATTTTCAGTGTGTCAGTATGAGAACCCTACACTCCATCGCAGGCAGAACTCTCATGGATCGTATCAGAAATGAGACGATAAGGTTTGTATGTGATCTTGAAGACATAGTGAGGTGAGGAACAAGCAGAATGCGCCTTTGAATCGATCACGTAGACCAAGAGAACAAGACTTACGATAATTGTTAAAAATCAAAATTCCAGCAGCAAGAGATTACCAGGAAAGCCATCGAAGAGATGAAAAGATGACTGAACGTCAATATCCCAGGACAGCTCACCGTCACAAACAGGTTATACGATCTAGACTAAGAGGAAGAAAAGGAAAATTGTTATTACACACAATAATAAATTTTCTGTTATAGATTTTTTACATATTTAAATTTCACAATTCACGAATAACACATGGATTCTGTATTGTAAAACCTCTTTGTTAATATCGCGAAGTTTTTTCACGAACCATCTGAATTAATGCGTTTCACCACCTGTTTTGTAAAAAACTCAATATTTGCTCTTATAAGTTAATTTATTTTTCCTTTGACAACTGAGGAATTATTTATATTTCGTAGTCATACTTTTTTTGTACTATTCAATTAATAATTTCATTTCACCGGAATTCTTAAACTTTAATAAATGTTAACGATCTTTCTGGGTGGCATTTCATAACAACTTGAAATATTTTTTAAATATATTATAACTACTATCAGAGACTTTGAAAAGTATTTGATCTCAATTACTATTATTACACAACAAGAGATATTTCAAGAAATAGAAGACGGCAGATGCCTATTGGTGGCGATGAGGTTCGCAACCCATCACACCGCGTTTCCCGCGGGGCGAAAAGAGAAGGATGGAGTGCCGCATCGGTTAAAGTGTGACAGTCCATTCTTTCTGCCTACCCTTTCGGGGAGACGGCGTGATGGTTAGTTAGTTAGTTAGTTTAGAAATTTTTAAATATTTATACAATATATGATAATATAATAATTAAATGCGGTGCGCTGGAAAGTGTTATGAACAAACTAATGAAACATTAAGATGGTTTAAACACATGAAAGGAATGAATTAAGTAAGAATGGTAAAAATGTATACGAGTATGTCAAAGATTTAAATGGATCTTAAAAAAGAGAAAGACATAGGAAAACGTGGCACTATCAAATAAATCAAATATTAAATGTAAGCCACGCGAGGAGTCGGAGAAATCGACGTGCGTGCAAGACACGATGTATGAACACGATGTACGCCAGGATTGCTGTTCATTATTACTGTCAACCCCCTCGGAGAGACAGCGTGATGGTTTGTTTGTTAGTTTAGAAATATTTAACAGCGATTTCACTTCAACTCATAACCTCAAAAAGTCACAATTAAATATAATATAAAAAACACTTATTTTTGATATTTTTGAATAGGTACATCGTCCACAAGGCACTTCAACTGGAAGATGGATGAAGGGAAGGCCTCCTGCAACGTGGATGTCCAAAGGTAGGAACGATCTGAGGGCGCTGGGACTGGACAGCCAGATGATCCAGAATCGTGAAACTTAGCAAATCCATATTAGAAGAGCAGACCCCAAATAACTGGAAATTGCTAGTCGAAAGAAGACTTGTTTTTTCACGTTCATTTCAATTTGTTTAGCACTTTAACACTTTTTAGTATAGATCACCGTGTTGTGAAACTATGTGCAATGGTTATTACACATTATTTCACAATATTTACTAGATATGACGTATTTACTACGCACCGTAGCAGTTTGGCGTGTTGGACAGTTGTTGCTGCAATTCGTACGAACTTCGTTTCTTAACAGTTCTTAATAATTAACGCGGACCTCAGACCAAGAAAAGTGTATCTCCGAAGTTATTTCTCACGCGTCATCTTGTTGTTCTATTTCAAGAAGTCTTTTAAATACATTGGAAGAACTCAGTTGGATTACACACAACGTGCATATGAAGGTAAGGCCACAATATTGATAATACATATTTGAATAACGTTTGAAAGTTATTATCGAAATTGCAAGTGTAAAATGATGTGATAGCGATTCGCGTCATCTTGAAAGAAGCAAACTGAATAACATACCGATTTTTGAAGCCAGTCATGGTGATGATGAAAGGTTTTCATGAATCATTTATTATTAAAATTAAAATCAGTTTTTTCAAGTTTTATTATATTTAAAGAAAGGTTACAAATACCATATTTCACAATGTTATGACACTGTCTAACATACATTTGATAATGCCCTAGCAAAGTAACACTTTATCAGAAACTTTACATCATTGTTGAAGAAAAAAAAAACGTTTTGTTTAATTACGAAAACTTCTTTCGTTTCCTAAAAGTTTTATTATTCATTTTTTTAAATCGCTTGGGCCATTATGAAATGTGGAGAGAATGAAATGATAATGCCCAAGCAGGTGGAATATGTCTAACTAACTAACTAACCATCACGCCATCTCCCGGAGGGGGAGGCAGAAAGAATGGAACGCCACACTGTTCTGTCCTGACAAACTTCTCTCGCTTTCTCTGCATTCATACATCTTGTCATGCACGCACGTTGATTTCTCCGACTCCTCACGTGACCGACATTAAATATTTGATTGATTTGATCGTGCCACGTTTTCCTCGGCCTTCCTCTATTTCTAGCTCCGTTCACGCCGTTTACATATACCTTCTTTACCATTCTGTCTTCACTCATCCTTTCCATGTGTCCAAACCATCTTAATGACCCTTTCCTTATTTTGTTCATAACACTTTCATTCAAACCACATTCACATCTTATACTTTTGTCTCTCTATCATATACAGATTTGTCACACATTCATCTTAGAGATCTCATTTCTACTGCATTTATTCTACTTTCATCCTTCTTTTCCCAGTTCCATGCTTCGCTTCCACACATAAGGGTGGAATATGTCTAATTATAATAAAACTTCTAGAAATCGGACGTTTAATTGACTATCGTCATCTCTTTCCGAAAGGGTAGGCAGAAATAATTGCTTACCGCTACACTGTTCTTCTCTCGATTTCTCAACATTCACGCATCGTGTCGTGCATGCGCGTTTTAATCAATACTAAATATTTATTATGGAGTTCGCAAAACATGTTTTACATTATTATTCAGGCAATATGAATTAAATGTGACGTATCTAGTATACATGTACGAGTATGTGTGTGATATTTTTGTAACGATATAATAAAATCATGCGGATAAAAAATATAAGCAAAATGCGTATTGAAGACATTATGCACAGAAATATCTCTGGCGAAGTATTTATTTTTTAGTGCGTAATATATTCCCATAATTTTTACTAGACGCCTTTGTGTACAGTACCGTTCAAATGAATGTGACCTCAATTCCGAAAATATAATTTAATTAACATCATTTCAAGATGGCTGAATCGCAATGTTTTGTTGGTTGGTTTGGCAATTATCTGGCGGGGCTTATTGATAATAAATGATCCGAGTGAAAGCGTGGAAACTTTAAATCTGAACGCTAATCAATACATGGCCGTATAAAATCTGATAAAAAAGTTAATTATTTTTTAATATTAGAATGACTTCTGAAAAATTATTTTTAAAAAATAATATTTTTTTTGTAAATAAAATATTCAATTAATTTGGCTGAATATCTAGATACATATACACGATTAACTTCTTCTTCTTCTTCTTCTTTCTCTTATTGATTTTGCGATCTATTTAGGCAGGATATTAAATTTCTTTGTGATGAAGACATTATTAATTAAACAAAACGATGCTTTTTAAAACTACTTCCACATTTGCCTTTATTTCGACAGCGATAAAGACCAATGTGGAAGCAGTTTTTCGGTTTCGCCAGGTTAGCTGGCATCAACAGACTGGTGACATCTTTATTAACTTACTATTTTAAATACATACAGATCAGGGGTGGCAAAGAAGATTCTGTACAAAATAATGTTAAATTACCAATTATTAAATTATTACCAATTATTATTACTTACTAACTTAAGCAGCCGTTATCGTCCCCTCTTGGATATAGGCTTCCCCCATACTTCTCTACGTATTCCTATCTTATGCCTTTCGCATCCAATCGCCAGCAATTCTTCGAATGTCATCGGACTATTGTGTGGGGGGTCTCCCTCTGTTTCTTTAATCTTCGATGGGTCTCCACTCCACCACCTTTTTGGTCCATCTATCGTCTACCAATATGGCCATATGTACTTAAATATTATTAAATTACCCGATTAAATCGCTTTTATAATATTTATTTAAAAAAATGTCGTGAAAGCTGTTTGGTCAACCAATGCTGGCATCATTAGGTGTTACGTGTCGATTCTCAATCGCATCATCAGGTTGAGAATCGACACGTAACACCTAATGATACCAGCATTGGCAGGCAAAATAGCTGTCCTGACAAATAATGTAATATATTATAGTGTTTATAGGAATGTTTTGAATTTAAAATGTCAATGTTTATTTGTTACTTTATACTGGTTCCGTGATGCAATGATTAGCATTCTGTACTCTGTTAATTTATACTTACAACAACAAAAAAACCATCACGCCGTTTCTCCGCAGGGGTAGGCAGAGAGAATGGAGCGCCACACTACTCTTTCCTGACATACCCGTTTAGCTTCCTCCACATTCATACATCGAGTCATACACGCACGACGATTCATTCGGCTTCTGACATGACCAACGTTGAAAATTAGATTAATGCCATTTTTTCCTCGGTCTACCTCGATTCCGTACTCCATTTACATCGTTAGCGTATACTTTTTTACCTATTCTTTCTTCACCTATGCGATCCGTATGTCCGAACCAACGTAGCGATCCTTTCATAATTTTGTTCATAATACCTTCTTTCGCTCTACATTCCTTTCTAATATCAGCATTTGAGATTCTGTCGTACATCGTTCTACCACACATACGTCTTAGGGACCTCATCTCTACCGCATTTATTCTGCTCTCGTCTTTCTTCTGCCAGTTTCATGGTTCGCTTCCATACATGAGGGTTGGAACCAGAACTTCATTGTGAACGGCCATTTCATAATTTATACTTTGATTCATACATACCATATCTTCTTTCCAACTGGTTTCTGAATATATCTTCAACTGATATATCTTCAACTGATATATCTTCGTCAAGATAACTGCAAAAAATTTAGTACATTGATATTTATACTGGTGTAGTTGAGGCATGCATCCAAATAGATAAAAGTCAGAAATGATGGAGTGCCATAAGGTTCTATTTTATTATTCTACTAAAATGAACGAGGCTACCTCGTTCATTTTCAGTTCTTATTTTTTATTTAATTTAATTTTGTATTTTCCACTTCTTAGCAATATCAATGGAAAAATGTATTTATTATTGAATGTTTAAGCGTTAACACTGTGGAATTCCACTGTAATAACATTGGAATTAAAAAATAATGCTTTTTATGTTCCACTCTAATTTTTTAAATATATTTTGATTAAATTTAAATATTAACCACGACATGTTTCCGGGTGAACTCCACTCCGTGTCCGGAACTCCACTCCGTGGGCTCCACAGCTCTCCACCAAGGTCACCCCTGTGGAGAGTTTGTTTCAAACAGTGTGGCACGGCCTTCAGGTATAAATATATAACAGTTGCATATTTATACCTGAGGATAGAGGTCACCTCCGAAACATGTTGTGGTTAATATTTTAATTTTATAAAGATTTTCAAAAAATTGAAATGGATCATAAAAATCGTGGTTTTTCAAGTCCAATAGTAAAATGGACTATTGGTATTGTTATGATTTTGAAAATACAAAATACCAATTATAAAATGGCCCGACAATAAAAAGGACGATTATGTATCATAAACAATATTTAGTATTTATATTATTTTAAATGTTATCTTTTCCATTATCAATCGAATGACGTTATTTACAAAATTAAGATTATATTTGTCTACATGTTTCTAAGGTATTTATTTCATTTTCATCTCTTTGAGTTTATATCGTTATTCTGATGACGAAGGTATGATACCTTCAAAATATGTAATAGAAAATTAATTTTTACATTAAAAAAAAATAATTATGAAATATTTTAATGGATTTCCTCGCCTAGGATGTATAAAAGCCACATATTTATTTAATAAATCTTTTTATATAAATTATTTTCTAATATAACCCGTTTCAGCATACGATATGACAATTTTACTATAAAAAGATTACATCGCAATAAATGAATCATTAATAAAAATTTGACATAAATATACACGATTATAATCGTACAACAATAATTTGATTTAAGTTAGGTCTCACAAACGGTTACAAATAAAAAAAAACACGTTCTTGCCATTTTGTCACCTTCATCGCGCGGCAATCAAGCGCTCTGATTGGTTAATATCGCCATCGGGCGGGTAATTGCACCAATCAGCGCGTGTTTATACTGTGTCTCCGCAAACATGGCCAGGAACGGGCCAAACAGCGATCAGTTGTTTGCTCAGGAAGACCGAAGAAAGGCGACACGTCCCGGCCTCTGATTAAAAACGTTTTCCAATTAAACGCCAGTTTTGCTCTTCTACTTTGTACATGAACACGCGCGAATATTTGCTTTTCATATCGGCCTCCTAATTTGGGGAAAATAATATTTCGCAAGCCCAATAATCCAATTAATGTTTAATCTCAATTTTCTAGAGATTTATTTTCTAATCAGATTTTCATAAGCTTAGGCTGATGGGAACTTTTGAATATCTTAGAACGGTGATTTCCAAACTGTACTTCGTGTAGCACTAGTGCTTAGCGGGAAGGTAGCAAACGCTCTGCTAAAAATTATGAATTTTTCAATAATTTTATGATTTACAATTTTTTATTGTACAATGTTTTTAATTTTTTTTTGATTTATTTATGTATTACATATATACTGAATATATATTACATATTACATACAACTGATTGATAATATTGTGGAACTAAGTTGGCAATGTAGATATTTTTCATTTATTTTTAAAGAACGATTTTTTAAACTCAAAATTTAGCTGTTAGAAATCTTTTTAGAAATACTTATTTTTTAGTTAATGCCATTTGCGATGTGAGCACTTTAATAGGTATAATAGGAAGGTAAATATAGGTAGGAGTGTAGAGTGTAGCGAACAACAAGGAATGTTGTGCGATGTTAAAATTTTAACATCTGTTAAAACTGACCACATTTGTCACAGTTTTTATAATATTTTAAATATTTATATTTATATAATATCACTGACCCAAACATGTTTGGTATTTAATTAATATTTTTTCATAAAGTGAGTGTTGTTTACTTAGTATATAAAATATGAAAAAAAACATTGAAGATTGAATCTTCAAATTTTATCATTTGATAATGCTTTAGCAAGGCGAAACATGTCCTTCCCATAAAATATTATAACACTTCTAGAAAACAGACGTGTTCATTCGTGAAACTGTTTATTAATAAATAGACATTTGGTGGCTTATTTCTATTTTTCTTTTTTACACATTTTGTAGGTAGGTACATACTCGTACAACACTTTTATTAAAAAAATTAAATTATATAGGCATGTTTCAGCCAAACAGTACTTCTTCAGTAAAGATACATATTTATAAAATCTTATGAAATTGTTGTTGTTTACATGATCTGACAGATGTTATAAAGATTTATTTTGGAGCGTTTATGCTTTTGCATTGTAACCACCATAACCACCATAACCATCGTAACAACACATAGTATGGTGTATATAGAAAAAACATTTGATCATTTTTTCCTATTAATACATTGATGATTTAACTATAAATCTGAAAATGGAGACTCCAACGATCTCCGAAACATTGGTCGAGAAGGAGAAGTTATACGGATCTACCCAAAATCCTCAAAAACCTATTGCTACCAACTGTGAAGATCTACCCAATTATTCGAAATAATAAATATATAAAGTACGCCTCGTAAAACATTCGATATTCCCAAAGAAAAGAAAATCTGATTGAAAGAGAATCACCCCCATTTTGCGGCCAAACCGCCCCTAAATGAATGAAGCCAATTAAAGTTATAAAGGTTTATTGATGAATCTAGTGGCACAATAGGTCTCACACAATGAAACAACACCCACCGTCGCAGATAAGCGCCCTCTGGGAACTTCCCGGGAGATGAAGTATCGTGTAAAGAAAAGAGATGTGTGGACCAAAGATCTCTAATTGTTCTTTTCATCGGTCGTTTTGTGTCACTGGCGATTAAACGTTCGATACGTTTGTCCCCGGGCTTGAGTTACAAGAGCGCTCTCGCTATGACTGCTATCTAGATACGAGATACTAAGTGATATTACTAAGTGAGTGTATTTCAAGAACGATTGTGTTTTCTGTGAGTACACATTATCTTTTTCATTGTTGCAACAGCAATAGCGTTAACACATATATTCTATATTCGCCTTCACTTTGTGTTGTGGATTCATATTTGAATAAATATAATTATACTTTGTGTAAATATAATTATACAACTACAAGTCATATATAAATACAACTCATAAATATAATTATACAACTACAAGTCCTTGTGAATTGTATGTATGTATGTATTCGCATGCATACATGCGAAATGATCTGATAATGAATGTTAATAAGTCCAAGGTAATGATTTTTGAAAAAGAAGAAATTATGACAGTCTGCTACATTAGCGTGAATGGCTAAAATTTGGAGCAAGTAGATGAGTTCGTGTATTTAGGTAGTATGTTTACAAGAGATGGGCGAGTGGAGAGGGATATTGAAAGAAGAGTTGGGGCAGGCAACAAAGTGCCACGCTTCCATACTAAGAGTCGGTACAAGAACACCATTGTGCACTGTCATTTCAGCTTTTTTGGATAGGCTCTTGTTTGCGATGACAACTTTAAGTGCACCATTTCCATTGTTGTGGCACGATCAAATAAATCAAGTAGGTATTGAATGTCGGTCACGTGAGGAGTAGGAGAAATCGACGTACGTTCATGACACGATGTATGAATGTTGAAGATTCGAGTGAAGTATGTTAGGAAAGAAAGTGTGGCAGCCCATTCTTTCTGCCTACCTTCCTCTTCGGGAAGATGGCCTGATGGTTAGTTAGTTTGTTAGTTCTTCTTCTTTATTTTCTTCTCTAGTTAGTCTGTTCCTATTGTTAGGCTGGCCTCTCTTAGAATGCTGACTCTTAGGTATTCCTCCATCTTTTTCGCGGTCTTTCGAGGGGACGGTGGCCATCAGGAATCTGATGGATCACAACGAGTGGGATTTTGGAGGGATCTATCCTCTGCACGTGCTCATTCCAGTAACTTCTGCGTTATCTGCCCCAACTGTCAATATCCCCTTGCAGATTTCAAGGATAGTCGTGTTCCTTACTGTATTTGGAAGAGTTTTGAATGCTATTGTCCTCAGCGTCCGCATATTTGCCACCCGCAACAAAGCCTTCGTTCTTGTGGTATCCGCTCTGGTCTCAATACCATATGTCAAAATCGACCTTACGCAGGTTTTGTATGTCTTGACCTTACTGTCAGTTCTCATATATTTATTTTACAGATGATACTACCTGATTTCACCAAAGCTTTGTTAACTTGTCCCAATATTTCGCTGACAAGGGCTTTTTGACTAAGCAGATCCACTCGCAGATATATAAATTTAATAACTTGTTCCAGCATTCTGCATCCTAAGGATTCTTTTGAAAATGACATGGCTTTCGTTTTCTCAATTGAGATAACCATATTGAAGTCATTCAAAAGTTTCTGGAGTTCGTCTTCCGACTCTGGTATCAGTTCTTCATCGTCCTGATAACAAATGGCACTCAATACACCCTTCTCCATGCAGTATCCCAAACCAAGTGACGTGATATCTGTTATTTCATTAAAATCATATAAAATTATTTATTTTTTCTTGAACAATGATGTAAAACTCCATAATAAATAATTAATACGAATGGAAACGTCAGTTTTTTAGTAGTTCTATTATATTTTATGGGAATGACATGTTTCGCCCTGCTAAGGCATTATCAAGGCAATTATTATAAACATTAACATTTCATCTGATTTGTTTCAGCATGGAGACACGCGAGAAATCATGAGATGCGAAAAGATATCCCGGGAACTTCTTATAAGAAGCATCATCAGAGCCAGTAACCTGGCTTGAATTCCTGTTTAAGCCTGGGAATGTAAAGCCATTTAAACCAAATACACATCAAGGTTTATGGAAGATAAAAAGGCGTCATCAAAAGCTTACGTTTTGGGAGAGTGTAGCTATCATCAAATACATGAAGGTTAGTTCAAAACTTTTTTTAGTTTTAGCGATTATTTTAATAATTCGATAATTTTATTTTTAAGCTAAGTTCTAGTGTTCAGTAATTAATTTCGTATTATTAATATGTTGTAATCGCATTTTGAAGTTGATCTAAGACTTATGACTATTGTTTTGAACCTGCGAATGCCGTTGCACAGTTCTGTCTTGTGACTTCAGCAAGCTTCGGCTCTTATTGAATGAGACCACCTTCCCCGGGGGTGGAAACGGGAGAGGGATCATTAGTCGGTGCAATAAAAGAGGGTATTGTTTTCGAAGCGACAGATCCTCGTGATACACCTTCGGACGATTAAAGGGATGAGGTTCGAATTTCGCCGTGAAGGGTGGTTTTAAAATATAGATTAGTTCAACGTTTAATACTTTTATTTACAAGTTTTGTTAACAGAAGTAAAGAATCGACTTCGTATCTATTAATTATAATAAACTACAGATCACCCGACCCAGTTGATGACGAAGAAGAAGAAGTTGTCGCTGACTTCCTGGAATAGATCGTAGAGGTCTGTGTTGAATCTTCTTCTCCATGTCTAACCAAATATTATCATATATTTTTAATATAATATTATTATGATTTTATTCCGGCGTGCTTTCTAATATACATACGAGTAAAAATGTGAGGGGATTTTTTTTTTGGTTTTTCAATTATTAGATGGCACAATCTTATATAATAACATCACATTGACGTCCTGATATAGATCGTAGACCTCTGTTAAATATCCTTTTTCATAATAATTAAATAAAACGATGTTTTTTAACTACTTCCACTTTTGTCTTTATTTAGACAGCGACCGGTTTCGCCAGGCTCGCTGGCATCGACCGACTGGTCCTTTTTCATGTCTGATCAAATAATCTCATATATTTTTCAATTGAGGATTTTATACTGGTATGTTTTTTGATATGCGTATAATGGTGGAAGGATATTTTTTTGGATTTTCAATTGTCAGATGGCACAATCTCAAAACATCACGCGCCTCCCTGTCCGCGCGCGGGGACAATGGCAGTATTACAGGCTATTAGCCGGGATCATCGCTAGATTAGTTCACGACAAAGACACTGTTACTATCCGACCCTAGTCGAAAAACGCCATTTCGGATTTCTATACCGAAAATCAAACAATGGAGGATATTTATTACACTTGTGAATGAGTGAAGCAATTAAATGGTTGCCCGGTGACTAATATTGACAATTATTTCTGCTTTACTTGTAAAATGTGCTAAGCAACTTTCCTTTATCAGTTTTATACAAGAAGCAATAGGTGAATGAATGTGATATTAATTAACACAAATGAAAACGTATGTTTTCTAGAAGTTTTATTATATTTTATGTGAATGATTTGTTTCGCTTGTCTAAGGCGTTATCATGCTTTAGACAGGCAAAATATTTCATTCACTTTTAATAAAACAAAACTTCTAGAAAACCGACGTTTTCATTCGTGTGGAATTATTATGGAATTTTACATCATTGTTCAAGGAAAAATGAATATGATATTATTGAATGTATTGAAGTTATCACTGTTAAAGTTACTATTGCATCTAAATAAAAAGAATGGTGCAACTGGTTGCAAACATAATCAATAAACCGAAAATGAAGGATAATAACCTAATCAAGATAATCAAATGATTTTATTGAAATCTTTTGATGGAAGGTCGTTTTAGATAATAATTAAATAAAACGATGTTTTTTTAACTACTTCCACTTTTGTCTTTATTTCGATAGCGACCGGTTTCGCCAGGCTCGTTGGCATTACTGATCCAGTCAGTCGATGCCAGCGAGCCTGGCGAAACCGGTCGCTGTCGAAATAAATACAAAAGTGGAAGTAGTTAAAAAACATCGTTTTATTTAATTATTATTTAACCTAATCAAAATAAATATAACATTTCTAACTTAACCTAACCATAATTAAAAACCTACATAACCTTAAATTACAAACCTGGGCAAAAATACTACACATACGAGTATACTGAAATTTCTTGATGGAGGTTCATTTTAAATAATAACTACTAATATAACACTAATTGTCTTTATTTTGACCGCGACCGGTTTCGCTAGGCTAGTTGGCATCGACAGACTGTTCACTCTGTTATAAACTTACGCCTTTCTAGATTTACAGATCAAGAGTAGTATACAAGATTCTATACAACAATAATATTAAAATAATTATACAAAATTTAAATACTGATATTAGTGTCATTTTAAATATTATTTTTAAGTATAATGTAATTTAACCACCCTACGTATTTGAACGTACGTGATACGTTCAGTTTGAGTGTACCATTCTGCGCTATCCCGTATCACGTACGCGCTTGAGAAAAAGTAATGTACCTTAAATGTACAAACTGTTAGGGACACGCGCGTGTGCCAACAACACTTGAGTACAAGTCTTCATAAATATGATAGTTTTACAAGGGGCAGGCGAAGCGTGGGGCCGAGTATTTGACGTTTTGTAATTTAAAAAAATAAAATTACAAGATTAAATTTCATTAATAAAAAAGCTGCATTTTTTGCATGTTTCTCGGAAAATTACCTGAAGGTAGGGCGGTTAAAGTGATGGTACAGCTAACATTTGTATACACTTTTGTTTCTAAAATTGATTAAAATTGACAGGACCTTCGGTGTGACAGTAAAAAGACTTACCACTCAGTCAGGAAGGTAGGCATATAGATATATCGTTCGGTATAAAGATATAGATAATAATAAAATTACTTAGATACTCGGAAAAACTAGCGCAATTTAGGGGCACTCGGCGCGGGAAATTAAATAGAAAAATATGAAAACAATGGCGGTGTTGCCGACGATGAATTCCCGCCCATTCCCAGTTGTTCCCGCCATAATTATATCTCCGCAGGGGCGACACCCGGCGCCCGTCGGGGACATTAATTAACCAACTTCATATTGGAAAACTTCCCGACCAAGATGCTATGCTGTTGCGAAATTATATATCTCGCGACCCCCGCTTCATATGGACCAGTATGGAGAAATATCTCCGCCATATATTGGCCGAAGACGGTTCGATAGCTCCGTTGTGATGTTTGCCAGGAGTACAATCCGATTTATTTTTTTCCTAACTATAAGTTATTTATTTCATGAGAAAGGTTGCACCTTTGATAAGAACAATTATATTCATTGATGGTTGAGATATTCCTTTTGTAAAACTCAATTTATAATAATAAACACGATTGTTTAATGATTTTACTTGGATTTAATTTATATAAATAGTAGTGACAAGTTTATTTCGCCTTGTGTGGGCATTCTCAAAACTTGCCGTACAACCGAGTTGTGAGAATGCCTAAGGCGAAAAAATTGTCACTATTATATAAATTAAATCCAAGTAAAACCATTCAACAGTCGTATTTAGTATTATAAATTAAGAAAAATTATGATTTTTTAAATGATTTATAACAATTTTTCTATTTTTTATTATAATATATTTATTTATAATAGAAACTTGCGTCAGCTGTTTCGCCACACACATTTCTACTTCTTTTTGACAATTTTATTCTTATTTATCGTTTCTCGAATATGATGAAAAATTCCATATTAAATGATTATGTGGCATTATTAAAAATAATTGAAAGACACTTTTCTACCTATTTTTGCCACTCTATTTTTGTTTAATCAAACTAACCGGTTTCGCTCCTGTCGATGCGATGCTTCGTTAGGGTTAAAAAATAAACTTAAAAATGATTTATTTTTTAGTTTGTTTTGTAACCCCGACGAAGTTCCAGCGGAAGTGAAACTGGTTGGTTTGAAAAAAAACGTTTAATACGAATGAAAACGTCTATTTTCTATAAGTTTTAATATATTTTACGTTAATGATGTGTTTCGCCTATCTAAGGAATTATCAAATGATTATGACAATAACAAACATTTCATAAATCCTTAGACAGGCGAAACATGTCATTCACATAAAATATAATAAAACTTCTAGAAACAGACGTTTTCATTCGTATAAACTATTTTATTATTGTTTTATCAAACCATTCAGTTTCACCCCGGCCGAAACTTCGTCAGGATTACAAAATAAACTAAATAAATGAAAACATTTTTTAGTTTGTTCTATAACCCTGATGAAGCTTCGGCGGGGGAGAAAGTAGATGATTTGATTAAAAAAAATAATGTGGCGAATCACAAGTTTATTGAAGTATCTTTAATAATGCTACAACACAAATTAATTGCTTCATGTGAAAGTATGTTATTTGATTTTTTTTATTATATGAAATATAAGTATTCTTCTTCTTCCTATAGGTGAAGTGAACTCTTGTTGGTTGTATCTTCCTCCTCCTGGGATGTGAACTGCCAACTTGGATACCCTCCTGTACACCGGAGACATACTAGTTTCTTCTCCTTCGGCGCCCCCATCTGAATGTCTACAGTCTCGTAAGTAAATATATACATAAAGTAAATATTGTAATTTAAACAGGTGTTTGATTGCTTTTGAAATGTTTAATTATTTTTTGATGTGATTGGTTTTTTAATGTTACGCAGCATGAATTAGGTATGGTAATAAGGTTAGTGTATACACGTCTGCGTCTGTATGACTTCGCTCGTAGTGTTGTTGTTTCGTAAACAAAATCGTTAACATTTATAGACGATTCCCAGTAAACATATAACACTTTTCTAATTAAGAAATGTACCGCGCAGAGTCACTTTGGTAAACATTGCTCGAGTCCTCGCCGAACCAGGCTCGCTTAAGTAAGAGCAGATCGAAAGTCGCATTAGTTCGGTAATAAAGAAGAAAAATAAGTTCGTTGTCCGCTGGCGGGAGGGGGAGGGAGACGGGCCGGCAGCGCGGGAGTGAAAGAGAGAAATATTAATTAAGACGGGGGTGAAGGAAACCCCAGTCAACGCCTGCATTAGAAAAGTATGTGTATGTGGTTGTAGAGTATTGTTGTGTTAGGATTTATGTGTGTAGACACACACGTACGTAAATCTTCTTAAAGACACGGAATTTTCTTTTGTTCGTTGTTTATGCAAGGGAAGATTTGGTTTACAGTACTCGATGATAAAATTAAGTGTTATTGTACGCAAGTTATGGCGCTTATTCTGATCTACGTGAGCAATGTTCGGGATGGTTCTTTTTACATATTGTACTAAATCTTTTCATTGTTTTCTTAAGTGTCGGAAAAAATGTGTTTGCATGACACATCACATGAAGATACATGAGTATAAATAATTATGTATGTAAAAAAGTATAACAAACCATCTTCTCTGCCTTCACTCCTTTAAGTTTAATAATTAAAATAGTTTTTAAATATTAATTGAATATTTTCATTTTATTACGAATTGTCGATAAACAAGATCATATTTTTACACAAGCTTATGAAATAATTGCGTTTCTTCTATATTTGCCATACTTTGTGTTGTAGATGCTTTATTTCCCTTTTTCTTTTTTATGTACTTTGTATATACAACACCTATATTAAAAAAATTAAAATTACCTAGACATGTTTCGGACAACCAGTCCTTCTTCAGTGATACATATTCTAAAGATACATATTTAAAATATTATAAAATTGTTTACATGATCTGACAGATGTTATCTTTATAATATGTATCACTGAAGAAGGACTGGTTGTCCGAAACATGTCTATTTAATTAAAAAAAAATTAACGTAAGTGTTGTTTATACAAAGTATATAAAAAAGAAAAAAATAATGATGTGTTTATTAATGAAACGTAAAATTTCATATTTTCATCACTTTTGCGTGGAGACAGATATGAGATCTTGATTCGTAAATTTTTTTTAATATTCAATTAATATTTAATAATTATTTTCATTACGACCTTCGTGGCAGAGTGGTTACGAGCTCTGACTTCCATGCCGAAGGTCCTGGGTTCGATTCCCGGCGATGGCAGTGTGATTGTCACACTGTCTTTGGTCTGGTGTAGAATTCACGTGACAATAAAATGGCGATAGATTGGCTACCTATCACATGTCACGATAATCAATATAATAGCTAAAAAATAAAAATTGTATACTGTAATTGGGTCCAAACGACCTGTTGTGTACATAAAAAAAAAAAAAAAAAAAAAAAAAAAAAAAAAAAAAAAAAAAAAAAAAAAAAGTTTATCGGAGGTTAAAGTAGAGAAGATGGTTCGTTATAATTTGTTTCCAGACATAATTATTTATCCTCATGTATCTTTATGTCACAGACACATTTTTTCCCGACACTTACCAAACTTTATACTGACGGTATTGTCACATTTTTTTTTTATATATCTCTTTTCCGATCTCAATCTAACGATTGGTCTACAGCAAGGCGACACATCTCCTCTTCCACTCCGCTCGGTCCTCGGCAACTCTCTTCAACTCCGCATAAGAGGTGCAGCCCATATCTCGGTAAATCTGGTCTAGGTACTCTTGGCGAGATCGTCCTCTGCCAATCGATCCCTTGACCATTCCCTCCAACACATTATGCAGAAAACATTCGTGTCGGAACACATGACCAATCCATCTTGCGCGCCTCTCCGCTATGGTGTTCAACATGTGCCTACTCTCTTCAACTCTGCTGAGAACTTCTTCATTTGTAATGTGGTCCCTCCATGAAACATGGGCAACTCGTCGGTAGGTCCACATCTCAAATGCCTACAACCTTTTGCGTTCTCTTTCGCCCAGGCACCAAGTGTCGCAGCCGTACAGTAAAACACTCCACACCAATGTTTTTAAAAGTTGTTTTCGGAGGTTCAGATCTTTGTTGTTGGACTTGAATATTTTAGACTTTTTATTGAAGGCAAGTTTAGCCTGGTGGTAAAGTCTCAAGTCGTCAAGAGATTGCAGCGCGTACTCCTCGATCGAGGGGACAAACTCTAGGGGACGCCCACGCCGAGAGTACCTGGAGGACCTGTTGGCGGACGTGCGCTGCTCATCATATGCAGATTTCAAAAGAGCCGCACAAGACAGGGAAGAATGGAAGAGAATAATAGAGGAAATTGCTGCAAACCAATCCCAGGATTGAAACCAGAGAAGAAGACTCCTCGATGCGATTTCGCTTACCCTTAGGGGTACGCGTACCAGTAATTGGGAATCACCGGTCTAGAGTTCCAAGCGAAATAAAATAAATTCTATTGTAGATAATTAAGTCAGTTTCTTTGCACGCACTTAATACATCAAACAACGCTTTAAGAATATTAATTTGCTTTATAATTATCATGCTTAAACGTTTCTATGCCAAGAAATTTTAATTGTATGATAAAAAAAAGTCGAATGAACGTTGATTTCGGTTTGTGGGAATATTTGTTTACACGTGCACGGCGGGATTGAGGGGGAAGCAGCAGTTCGAAGTAAGACGTCGAATTTTATATTTTTTATGTGTTTTCTTTGGGAGATGTGTTTGTTAACAGCTAACCTAACCGTTACAGCTGCTCCGAGAATACAGAGTATACATTGTGTTTATGACGTTTCGATTGGTTTATTTAAAAATGGTCGTATCCGGTTTATTTTAACCGATTAAATAACAGTTTTAATTTATGGATTAATAAAACGGCCCGTGTATATACAATAACAATCAAGGCCCATGAATGAAGACATCATGTATCAATGAAAAAAGCTTTTCCACGTCGTTAAATCTTTCTTCTAGGCAGGACTCGTCTAATGCGGAAATAGCACTCGATCAGTTAGAGGGAAAAAGCACTAATTCTAAAATTGAATTAGTGAGAAATATTTCAAATCAGTTTATTTCATCAATGGACATTACAAAATTAACTTTAAAGGCATCTATCAAGAACAGGTAAAATAATATATTGTGTATAGTATACTACCAGAAACGCATGACAGATGGTTCGACATTAGGAAGACAATATACTCTCCAGAATTAAGAGTATTTGCTTCTGAACGTACCTTCACTAATATGAAAGACGTCGATCTCCGAGGAGACCGCGTTCAGCAGGTTAATTACTCTTCCCACCGGTGTCACCAGAGGCAGGATGGTTCTGGTGGCCGGTAGGTAAAATAATCTATGCTGTCGCTGTCATATGTCTCATACTCCCTCATGTAGATATACCTACCTCATAATTTATTTCTGAATCCTCTCCAGCATAACGGAATATCTCACCTCGTGAGGACTCCATATCACAGAACCACTTTTGAGTCTGCTCCGATTAAATGCGTTGTATAGGACTCTGAGCACATGAGGATCTCTGAAAACTCTTCCGGTCCGGACGATGAAGCCCAACATCCTTAGTGCAATGCCACAAAGCCTCTAGATATGTGCACGTTAAAATTAACTAACTAACTAACCTTCACGTCGTTTCTCTGAAGGGGTAAGCAGATATAATGGACCACCACCCTCTTCTTTCTGGACAGACTTCTCCCGATTTCTCAATATTCATCGTGTCTGCAATCATGTCGATTTCTCCGACTCCTCACATGGCCGATATTCAATATATGATTTATTTGATCGTGCCAAGTTTTCTTCGGTCTTTCTATATTTTTTATTGCGTTTACATCGTTAATATATATTTCTTAACCATTTTTTCTTCATTCATTCATTTCTTTCATTATTTTTTTCGTAACATTCACATCTTATATTTTGATTCGACACTCTATTATAAACAGATTTCCAAAGGTTATAATTACAAATTTAACTGATTTATTTGTATTCATGAAAAAAGTCTAAATTCTTAATTAGTTATTAAAATATATCAAATAAAATCACCACTCGTACATAGGTATTACGTATACATTATATAAATGTAGCAATTAATTATTTCATTTAGGATACATATTTTTTTTCTTAAATTCGACTTACCGTGGTTTACCTCTGAGGAAAAGTTGTAAGCACAATTATTTTTACTTGAATGAATACCACCTCGCTAAATGCGTAAATATTTATTCGCTATTGTGCATACAATATAATTGATCGTGTTTGTCGGAATTTAAACTATATCCTATACATTATTTCAACACAATGGTACTACGCCGTCTTTCGAATGTTTAAACTATGAACAATATTACGAATTTATGGATGGATACTTTCACTATTATTTCAGTTCAAATAAAAAATATCAATATCCCTAAATTCATGTGAATAATAATTTGGATTGATTAAACAAATGAATATCGTATGTAATATGTTACGTCATTATGTCAATTTTATTAAATGACACGTTTTGCCTTGCAGCATTGTAAAATACATTTTTCTTCTTCTTCTTCTTCTTATTCTTAGTGTAGGCCTAGTGGCCTGTTTCTTAAGTGGAATTGGTCTCCTGCGAAGTCGACTCCCAGGTGTTGATCCATCTCTTTGGTGGTCTGCCCGGAGGTCGTCTACCTTGGGGCTGGCCGTGCAACACAATAAATTGGAGTCTGGATGGATCCATTCTCCTCACGTGTGCATACCAGAATCTTCTCCTTTGCCTTTCCCACTTAACGACATCCTCGACCTCACATATCTCCCTTATCCGTGTATTCCTTATCCTCTCTTGCAGTGTCTTGCCAGATATATATCTGAGCGACTTCATTTCTGACACTCTGTCATTGTGGTATCCGCCCTGCACTCGATCCCATATGTCATAATAGGTCTCACACAAGTCTTATAGATTCTCACTTTGCTGCTGATCTTCATGTCAGGGTTTTTCCAAATTGAATTCTTCAAGCATCCTGAAATGACCGCTGCCCTGTTTATTTGCCCCATCACTTCACACGGTAAATCCGTTTTCCCACACAAGTCCAACTGATATTTGATAATGCCTAAGCAAAGCGAAACATATTATTCCCATGAAATATAATAAAGTTTCTAGAAAACAGACGTTTTCATTCTTATTAATTATTTAATTTGGCGTTTTACACAAGGGTTCAAGAAATAATAAATAATATGTTCTTCTTGAATATAATTTAAGGAGTTGGTCTGCACTATGCATAACTTATTCCCTCCACTTAGTCCCGTTACCAGTCAGTCTTTTCATCTCTGTGTAATTGTCACATTGCATGTCTCTAATCATCTGGTCTATAGATGCATCTTTTGTGCGACCTTTGCAGAAAAAGGTATTAAGAGACATGGATATACCCAAAATCCCGTCTTCTTCTTCCTGTTCTTTGCTGCCTCTTGCGATGTGGACTCTCAGCTGTCTTTCCATCTCTTGGGGGGACTTCCAGGCATGCCTTTTCCCTCTATTTCTCCATAGAGTGCAAGGTGTGGTATTCTTTGAATGTCCAGTTTTCTACATGGTCCCTTCAATATATTTTTCTTTGTCTCCCACAACCTACAACATCTTTGATACACAAACCTATCTGATGGTAGCGTTCACACAGTCCCCAAGATCCCAGGTATATAATTCAATCACCGTGACGTCAAATGTATATAAGGGTTTTTACACCCTTAAACACACTTACCCATTTCTTCAGACTTATCAGGGGATTCTTTGAGAATTCCGTCATCTGGAGGCTATCCATCTTTATGTTCCGGACCGAAACTGTTTTATCTCCCAGCATGCAAAACCAATCTGCCTTTGGTGATACCGGTGGGGAGAGCAATCAAACTGCTAAACATGATCACTTCGGAGATCGATGTCTTTCATATTCGTGAAAGTACGTTCAGAAGACAAATACACTTGACTTTGGAGAGTATCTTGTATTCCTAATGTCGAACCATCTCTCATGTATTCCTGGTATTATATATTTATTATATTTGACTTGTTCTTAATAGATGTCTTAAACTATAATAATTGTTTGTAATATCTTGAGACAATATATACTGATTTGATTTGATTTGATTTGAGCCCCTTCAAGTTGGTGGAAATGGTAACGTTAAAATTAATAACGGATACGGCGTAGCAGTCTGGTCTTTATAAAATCTCTTGGCTGATCTAAACAGAAGTGGGTACAAAGAAACATGGATACATTCAAGATTCGAGAAAATATAATTCAACTACCGTGACGTTAGAGGTAGATAAGGGTTTTGACACCCTTAAACATTTTGAACCCCTTCAAGTTGGTGGGAATGGTGATGTTAAAAATAATAAAGGACACGGCATAGCAGTCCCCGCTAATTCTTTAATTTCTCCCCAATCAACAAACACGGAATGGGCCCATTTTATTACCCTGCGGCACGTCCTAATGTTGGCCGAGCGGAGGGCAATTTCCACGGAGAGCGGCGAGTCTGCTAACTTGTGGATGTGGAACTAAAATAGTAAAAAAAGTGTCCCGCAAAATGTAATTAAGCAAGAGATTAAGAAGATGGCCCCAGCTTCTCGGGCCAGGGCCGAATTAGAAAATAATTATTTTTAATTGGATGAAATCACTACATACTGACAATGTTTTGAGTAATTAATGAATTAAAATCAATGGTATGAATATATATGTTAAACACAAGATTTATGACACACGTCAATTTGAAGGATTCATGTTTAAGCTAGCAGGTAAGACAATTAGAGATCGCACGAGGAATACTTGAATATGAGAGTTATGTGATCATAAAAATATTATAAGCTAGAGTAGACAGCGAAGTAGAGGCTGGTACAGTCATATCCAGAGAATGGACACCACTAGACTCCGCTTTATTGCACTACAAAATCAGTCTTACAGGACTCGTCCTCGTGGACGATATCCTAAAATATAGAAGAACTGCTAAGAATCCACGTCTACCGCAAGAAAAATGAAAAAGAAGTCAATCTTTGAAGATACTTACTTAATAGTGCATTATTTTGGCTGAAACACTATGATATAATACCTAAACATTTTAAACTGTTAAATTAAAAAAACTTTGTTTTTTGTATCACAATTATATTTGATTAATTTATAATAATATTTATAATGTCAAATTTAATATATTATTGTAACACCTATATAATGATGTCAACATAGGTTGACGTAACAGCTGTCGCGTAAAATAAAATACAATTGTGATACAAAAAACAAAGTTATTTAATTTGACAGTTTAAAATACTTATTTAATTTTAATTTTATAACAACTTTTTGATTTATTGGTTTACTGATTTCGGCTTATGTGCTATTTCTTTCTTTTTTTCCGTCGATATATATCAATATGACGATTTTTGGCAAATAATTGTACATTGAATGCCAGTTAGTGTTTATAATATGTGCTTTTTTATGTATAGTGAAAGACGATTGATGTAGTATTTCGTGATGATTTTAAGAAAAGAGTTAATATATTGAATTAGAGTTTATTTAATAAAATGCGTTTTATGTTTAAGGTCGATTTTGAACGGCCCATTTTTTTGTTGTTATAATTTATCAGTTATTATTTGAAACAAGTGAAGAACGATCTCTCCACGACTGTCAAATATGAACTTATAAATGGCAGAAAAATCAAGATGGCGCCCAAACACAATCAAATGAAAATGCCACATCACAAAGTGATGTCGAATATAGAGTACATTAAAAGCCATGGAAAATGTCTGATTTAATGTTCGCAGTTTGGTAAATCTTTTTTATTCCACAAAATAAATCGTATTCGATCCGGCACTATTCTGAAACTTATATCCCTCCCCTCCATCCCACTGCAGCCACCGCCGCCCCCACCCCATCTCATCTGGCGAGTTCTTAATTAAGTTAGGTTATATAACGAAAGATGTCTCATTTAGATAACGCCGTAACTTTTAGTTTAACGGAATAACGCCGGGCTGCACCGTTTCTAACGACTCGTTGGCACACACTTACATACCATACATACGTACACACGCAAGGGTAATACGCTCACCAACACACCTGCACAACTCAGAGGAATATACTTTATCGTCCGTAATTTACTCTGTTGGTCGGAGTTAATGACACGAGAGTTGCGACTATTTCTAGCATTTTTCCATTCGATCATATTTGACACGTGGCCTTTACTATCTGTGACTGTACCTTGTTCCCAGTATCATGCTTGCTACACCAAGAATTTCTATAGAGCTATTAATGAGAGAACACTTCAAAGCATCATGTTTGTTACACCAAGAATTTCTATAGAGCTATTAATGAGAGAACACTTCAAAGCATCACGTTTGTTACACCAAGAATTTCCATAGAGCTATTAATGAGAGAACACTTCAAAGCATCACGTTTGTTACACCAAGAATTTCTATAGAGCTATTAATGAGAGAACACTTCAAAGCATCATGTTTGTTACACCAAGCATTTCTACATAGCTATTAATGGGAGAACACGGTAGAATACTTCACGGTATCGTGTTTGTTACACTCAGCATTTCTATAGAGCTTTTAATGAGAGAACACGGTAGAATACTTCACAGTACCGTGTTTGTTACATCAAGCATTTATAAGAGCTATTAATGAGGTAATATAGTTTAACTTTCACAGCATCATATTTGTTACACGGAGTATATTTATAGAGCTATTAATGAGAGAACACAGAAGAACACTTCACAGTAACATGTTTGCTACACCAAACATTTATATAGAGCTATTATTATTTAACCTTTACAAAATCCTTTACAAAATCGTGCTAGTTATACTAAGCCTTTATATTGAGCTATTATTTATGAGAGAACATGGTAAAATACTTCACAGCTTATTTTACTTTTCACCTAACATCACATCGCACGTTGAAAACAAAAGTGACACTATACAAAAAATCTCAATTTTTCAGTAGGTACGGTCATTTAAAGTTTTTGTGAGGTCAATAACTTGACTGTGAGTAGAAATATATCTAATGCTGTTGTTTTATATATTAGTTTAGATATTATTCTATCAGAATCTAGTTGATTTTAATTAGGTTAATAAGCAGGCAAAACTTTAAATGACCGTACTGAAAAATTGAGATTTTTGTATAGTGTCACTTTTGTTTTCAACGTGCGACATAATCTCACCTATCCTTATAGTACCTAACCCAACCAAAAATATTTTTTTCTTCGTTTTAATTATCTATATCTTAGATTCCCAAACTTTTCTGGACTACTACCCATTTTACAAGAATGAGATTACATAATACCCCCTCCCCCACAATAGCTGTACCAACTATTAAATAAATACTGTGGTTATAAATTTTCCATATCTATTTATATTCACGAAGTTGAAAAGAATTTCAAATATATCAGAAATGTTTATAATTAGAACATTTATTCAAATCAAATCAAATCAAATCAAATCAGTTTATTTCATCAACAGACATTACAAATTTTTTTTTTAAGGCGTCTATTGAGAACAGGTAAAATAATATATTATATATAGTATACTACCAGAAACGCATAAGACATGGTTCAACATTAGGAAGACAGGATACTCTCCAGAATTAAGAGTATTTGCCTTCTGAACGTACTTTCACTAACATGAAAGACGTCGATCTCCGAGGAGACCGCGTTCAGCAGACTAATTGCTCTTCCCACCGGTGTCACCAGAGGCAGATTGGTTCTGGCGGCCGGTAGGTAAAACAATCTGTGCTGTCGCTGTCGGAGATATCTATCGGGGACAAAAAGCCGAACACCCTCCAGTACGGCCGAGTTCTCGAAGTATCCCCTAATTAATCTAAAGAAATGGGTAATTAGATGTCCATCTTTTCGAAGCTGTAGAGAATTGGTTCCGAGCATTCCCAAAAGAAATGCCGTGGGAAAAATCAATTGTTTGTTTAGAAAAAAAGTATATTCAAAGTATTTAATTATTATTAACCGAATTAAAATGTATACTCTACGGCCGCCCACTTCGACAGCCTCATCGCCCCCCGAATAAAGTTTTGTTTATTATTTGAAGGAAACAAGTCGCTGGAATCTTTCTGTGATTTTCACGATCCGAATATCATAGTAGCCAGAGTGCAACATAAATAGTTGTGTGGCGCTTAACTTACTTTTCTAGGGATAAAATTTTAATAATATTTGTATTTCTCACTCTCGCGAATACATATATATGAAACGAGAGTAAGCTAGACACAATTAATATAAATGAAAACGTCAGTCTTCTAGGAGTTTTATTAAATTTTATTCGGAATGACATGTTTCGCTCTTCTAAGGTATTATCAAATGTCATTTAACAATGACTTAGAAGGGCATATAAAGTAATTCCATATAAAGTTTAATAAAACTCCTAGAAGACAGACGTTTTCTTAATATTATATTTTTAATATGGAGTTAAACATCATTATTAAAAAAAAAATGGACACTTTCATACAACGAAACGATTTTTTGAAGAAAAAAAGGTTATTCTGTAACCAATATGTGAAAATACATTAAGAAAAATCCTTTTGATTTTAGACGTAAACTTTCCTTTCTAAACTCGAGCCATATCTTATAAATGTTCCATGTATTTTACCTTCAACTAATACTTAAAAATTAATGTAATTATTAAAAATTTCATGGTAGAAGCTCATTGTACACAAGGAAAATAAAATGATAATATAAAAAAATCTTTTTAAACATAAGATTTAGTTATAATCCTCTAATGTTTATGTCGTTGACCGGTTTCGGCAGATCACTGCCATCTTCTGGAAGATCGATTTTAACTAAATATACTTTTTGAAAAGATTTAAAAAAATATGCTTATTTCTTCTATGTTCGTCATACTTTGTGTTGTAGAGTTTTATTCGTATTTTTCTTTTATTAAAAAATATTGAAATTATATATCAGACATGTTTCGGACAACCGGTCCTTCCTCAGTGTTATAAAGATACAAATTTAAAATATTATAAAATTGTTTACGAATATGATCAGTTTTGACGGATGTTATAAAGATTTATGATTATTTTTTCATTATTCAAATAATATCTTAAACTTCAAATATGTTTATATTACATTTTGAGAATATTTTTTTAGAGATTTAAATTGAATTGATTTAAATAAGGATTTAGTATGTAATTAAGCAAGTATCGTTTTGGTAGATTAAAATGGATATTAAAGTTATTTGAGGTAATGAATAATAGCGACACAACATTGATAAGAAAATGCAAAGAACAGTCACATTAACCGTTGTTTAAATACTCAGATTATAATTTGTTCATCACACATTGTGTTTGACTAATTCGTATTATTTATTTTCTTTTCTATAGTGTTCTACCTGTTGAACTCCTCACGTAGCTACCAAGTCATTAGTTCATTGTTGTAAAACATTATTTGTCCGACATGCTTGTTACATACAGAGGTTGGGGTGGCAATCCCAGTTACAGGCAAACCTAATAAGATCATATTTTATTTATTATTTCTTGAAAAATGATGTAAAACTCCATATTAAATTACTTATACGAATGAAAACGCCCGTTTTCTAAAAGTTGTATTATAATTTATGTGAATGTGATACATGTCAATAGCGTTTAAGGTTTAAACATTAAAAAAAATATAAAATGTCTAATATCAATGATTCAAACAAACAATTTTCTTCTTCTTCCGGTGACGTGTCAGATCCCTCCAACGTTGACCTTCACTTATTAATATGTAGGAAAAACGATAGTTTTCAGGGAGTTTTATTATAATATTTATATATGACATGTTTCGCCCTTCTAAGGCATTTTCGAAACATTTTGGAAATGCCTAAGTATGGCGAAACATGTCATACATAAATATTATAATAAAACTCATTGAAAACTATCGTTTTTCATACATATTAATAATTTAATATGGCGTTTTACATCATTGTTCAAGAAACGATAAATAAGTTGGCCTTCACAGTTGGCAGCAAAGGCATCTCTGTCCTGCACTACTTGGAACAGGTTCTAAACTCTGGTCATTCCTGTCCATTACTTTATGTTCCGCAGCCAGGAAAACTGCCTTCTACGAACTTCCCGACTTCCCTCTACTTTACCCATTAATATCAGTCGGATGATGATGGTATTAGAATATATTATAAGATCTTAAATATAAGCAGAAAAAGTTCATTATTAAGAAGAAAGAATCTGGTCATGCTAGATTTAATCCCAAGTCTTTTGGATCAGGAGCCATTCGTTCTGTCCCCTAGACTACTACCCGAATAATAAAATTAATTCATATAAAATATTAACAATGTACTTGTAGAAAAAATAACAAATTTTTCAGTTTTAATTTAGATTTTTTAAAAGGATTAATTGTATCTCAATAGAAACGAAGATGTTAATTGTTTTCTGGGAACAGAATATGGTGGCCGAGGCCTTTACAGGACTTATGACTTGTCATTGGTTGGGTCGAGAGATCGCTTTATGTTTAACAACAATCTCCATTCCGCCCTTCTTACGACCACCACGTCTGCCAAATTTTTGGAAGTTGTATATATGCTAGAATGCTGCGTTTATCTTCACATTTTTTTAGTTCACACTACATTAGCGCCATCTATTAAGATTGGGAAGCATTAAGCAGAAAATCTTTTCTTATTTATTATAGATAATTGTTTTATTGTCTTAGATTGAATTTACTCAAATGTGTAAGTGCATATTTGTGAAAGCTAAATACAATATAAAAAATAACAGTAAATGGTTTAAAAATAAAGCGGTTTAAAAATATAATGGTTTAAAAATAAAGTGGTTTATAAACAAAATAAAAAATGTTTTTAAATTTTTTTAATATTGCTACAATACAAATTTAGTGCTTTATACGAAAGAACATTTAAAAAAAGTTTATTGAAACTACATTCCTCAGTTATTGGTTAAAGAAACAATTCGTTGCTATATCCTAATTACTGTTTTTTTGTATCCATCGTGTTATGTTTGGTCAACATTCGTATACTTCACCCGTTATTAATGTGCAGCGTAATTATTACTGCTACGCCATTATGAATCTCATAATTATGCCTCTCATTATTATTATAGCTGGGATAATCGAAATTAAATACGTCTAGAATAATAGGGATTGCATACTACAAATGATGACATTTTAATTACGTACATAATAAATACGAAAATTGCGTGTCTTGGAAACTAGTACGTACTCCTATACACAAAACAAGCGTACAATACTCGCTAACATCACATACTTACATCGTTCTTATAATTATTGTTTCATTAAGTTTGTTACTTGAGAGTTCATATTGTTAAAATTTAAGAAAAAAATTATACTGAAGTTCTTATGTTTGAATAACTTTTGAAAAAAAATTCATTTTCACAACACTTTTTACAAACATGGACGTTTACGGTCTGAAATTTGTTTGTGTAAAATGCAAGAAAAGTGTTTTTTTTATTTATTTTTTAAAGTTATTTATACTTGAAGAGTAATATAAGACTAAACATGGAGATTACGGTTTCTCTGAGGATAAGCGAGTTGAAGTGACGTTGGGCTGGCCATATTTGTCGAATAACCGATTGTCTATGTGATTCTGATTGATGCCTTTTAGTATTTGATTAATTTGGTTATGCCATGCTTTTCTTGTTTTTCTTCTTCGGTTTCTCTTTTCACTTATGCTCATTGTATACAACATTTTAACCATTCTTCTCTCATCCATTAGTTCCACGTGTCCAAAGCATCTCCGGGATCCGTTTTGATTATATTTATGTTGCAACCGTCTGCCTTTCTATAGCATTTATATCCTTTTCCCGCATACTATTCTCAGTAATTTCATTTCTATTTTCATCCATCTTTTGCCAGCTCCAAGCTTTACTTCCATATACTTAGGTTGGCACTAACACCCCATATTGTACTACCATTTTTACCTCAGTGGATATATTTCTAATTGCAGTGATGATTTTTAGTGGGTCATTTGTTTTGCTCCCAGCACCAACCCTTCTTTCAATGTTTTTCTCTATTTTCCGGTCTCTTGTAAATGTTTTCGTATTCTATATTTTTCTTTTTCTTTTTTACATAATCTTTAAACAACACAACATTTTTAAACTAGTTAAAATTAAATAACAAACATGTTTCGGAATACCCAGTTCTTCCTCCGTGACATTATATAGATAAATAGTCCATTGTTTTGGCCGAAACACTATGATATTTTAACATTTTATAACTGTTAATTCAAAAACTTTGTTTTATACCACAAATTGTATTTATTTTACTTTACGACAGCTGTTTCATCAACCAATGTTGACATCATCAGGTGTTACAAAAATATATTTGTTAAAACATAATATTTGTTGAAACAAAAGCACGTTCCAAAATAAATCTATATAACATCTGTCAAAACTGACCATATTTGTAAACAATTTTATAATATTTTAAATATCTATAAAATATCACTGAGGAAGGACCGGGTAGTCCGAAACATGTTTGATATTTAATTTTAATTTGTTAAAAAATTTAGTGTTGCATACAAAGTATATAAAAAGGAAAAATACAAATATAAAACATCTACAACACAAAGTATGGCGAACATAGAAGAAAAAGTTTTTTTGTATTATTTCATTGAATTTAATTGAAATTATACCTGCAGACACAATACCATCGGACATGCATTCATCTCTATTTGTCGTAATTATGCAAACTGCATTTCACCGTGAAACATGAGTGGTTTAATTATCGGACGAGTGTGGTTTCCCTGGGCTCTTTAATGTAGATTTAATTGTACAGTTTTCACGGTGACTGGGCTTGGGAGCGATAGGATCTGAGATGGTATCTCGGAGGGGTCTTCCTCGGATGTATTAACGTTTAACATTAATAAGCGACTCGTTAACTTGCAAATTAATACTTGACGCGAAGTGGCGTTTAGTGGTGTTAACGCCTTGTTGTAGATTAAGCTAATTGAAGCGTTTAGCATTGTTTTCTTTTCATTACATCGGAATCTATTTAAATTATAAAACATAACTAACTAACTAACTAACCATCACGCCGTTTCCCCGGAGAGGTAGGCAGAGAAGATGGTTCACCTCACTGTTCTATCCTGACATAATTCTCGCACCTCTTCTAAATACATACATCGTGACATGCACGTCGATTGTTCCTATTTCGAACATGGCGCCTTTCAGTAATTGATTAATTTGGTCATGCCATGCCTTCCTTGGCCTTCCTCGACTTCTTTTCCCATTCACACTACTTGTAGATATATTTTTAACCATTCTTCCCTCATCCATTCGTTCCATATGTCCAAACCATCTTAGTGACCCTTCCTTTATTTTATTTATCACGCATTCATCCGCCTTACATTCCTTTCTTACTTCATCATTAGATATTCTATCATACATTGTTTTTCCGCGCATTCTTCTTAGTGAACTCATTTCTACGATATTTATCCTACTTTCATCCTTCTTCTGCCAACTCCAAGGTTGACATGATTTAATTATAAAACATGATAAATCATTAAAATTTAAAACACTGTTACGATATTACAATTTTTATTATCTGTCGCGACAGCTGTTTCGCCAACCGAAAAAAAAGTGATATCATAACAGTAAATACTATCACAATGCACGTCGTTGTTAGTAAAAAAATAGTCAAAGCAAACATTTTTTTTTATCAATTGGAAACTATGTTATTATTAATATCCAAAGAGGTGGAGAGAAACCTAGACATCTTCATCACAGGAAGAAATGAGATATCCTGTTTAAACAGAAAAAGAAAAAAGAAATAAATATATCCTTCTAATTCTCATACTGGCCGAAGGCCGCTAGGGCCTGTTTGTATAGAGTATACCGCCTCTTATAATGTGCACTCCCAACTGTCTTTTTGTATTTGGGGGGGGTCTTCCAGGCTTCACTTTTCTCACTGTTATCCTATGTAAGGCAAGGTGTGGTAGTCTTTGGGCGTTCATTATTTCCACATGATCTCTCCAATATCTTCTTCTTTGTCTCCCACATCTAACAACATCTTGGATATCACACATTCATCTGGTGGTGGTGTTTCTTATTCTGTCGCGTAGAATCGAAAATAAAATAGCGTTTTATTCTCTGTGGTTTCTAGAAGTGATTTACTGTGTGGTTTTTTTTCGATGCCATTTGTCATTAACGGTCTCACACAAGTTTTGTAGATTCATACTTTAATCTTCATTTGCATATCTTTGTTAATCCTTCTTCTTTTTTTCTTCTTATTCTTTTAGACTTTTGGTCTGTTCCTGTAATCAGGCTAGCCTCTCTTGGGAGGTCGACTCCCAGCTATCCTTCCGTCTCTTTGGCGGTCTTCCGGGGGACGGTAGCGGACGCCCGATGAAGATGTCTAGGTTTCTCTCCACTTCTTTGGTAATTAACAATAACACAATTTCCACTTGAAAAAAAAACATATAACTAACTAACTAACTAACCATCACGCCATTTCCCTGGAGGGGTAGGCAGAGAGGATGGATCGCCACACTGGCCTGTCCTGGCATACCTCTCGGGCTTCCTCTATATTCATACATCGTACCGTGCACGCAGGTCGATTGTTCCGACTTCGAATGTGGCCGCCTTTTAGTATTTGATTAATTTGGTCATGCCATGTTTTCCTCGGTCGTCCTCGGCTTCTTTTCCCACTCTCGCTGCTTGTGTACAACTTTTTAACCATTCTACTCTCATCCTTTCGTTCCATATGTCAGAACCATCTCGGGGATCCTTTTTTAATTTTATTCATGATGCAGTCATCTGCCTTACATTTCTTTCTTATTTAATCGTTTGGTATTCTATCATACAACGTTTTCCCGCACATTCTTCTTAGTGATCTCATTTCTACGGCGTTTATCCTGCTTTCATCCTTCTTTTGCCAGCTCCAAGCTTCACTTCCATACATGAGGGTTGGCACTAGAACTCCATTGTGTACTGCCATCTTTGCTTCTGTGGATATATTTCTATTTGCAGTAATGACTTTGAGTGCGCCATTTATTTTATTCCCAGCACCATCCCTCCTTTCGAAAAAACATATACATTTGACCATTTCTTTTATAAACAACGACGAGAATTGTGATAGTATTTACCCACTTGTCTATATAATATATGCGATCATGCTATGTATAATGTTATTGCAATTCACCTCTACGAATACCTAATTATGATATACTGTTTGTTAAGTTCCAAGTTGAGCACACAAATGAAATACGATACAACTTAATAACATAATGAGCATTGTTTATGGAAGAATACATAAATAAATTACTCAAAGAACTGCCATTGCAGGAGGATATTGAGTCTTCATAGCTGAGCGCGTTTAATTACGAAACTGCAGTGTTCTTGCAAAAAATGCACTGAATAATATGAATACATGCCTAACTGTTACGGCATATTAGTTATGATCCAATGTAATTATTACGGAGCATACTGCAATGCAAAGAACGTCGTACCGTTCGATACGTCTCGTTAGTTCAATAATTATATAATTATTATTATCGCTGCGTGATGCGGTTCCGAAGCAGGATGCTAAGGATCAGAGAAACATGGCAGGAAAAGAAATAAGTTAAGATAATTTAATAATATGATTTACGTGTTTCAATGATCTGTTAGAGCAGTGGTTCCCAAACTTGTTTGTCCCGTGGACCCCAAGCTGATTTCTTTTAATCAAATCAAATCAAATCAGTTTATTTCATCAACAGACATTACAAAATTTATTTTTAAGGCATCTATTGAGAACAGGTAATATAATATATTATGTATAGTATACTACTAGAAACGCTAAGAGATGGTTCAACATTAGGAAGACAGGATACTCTCCAGAATTAAGAGTATTTGCCTTCTAACGTACTTTTACTAACATGAAAGACGTCGATCTCCGAGGAGACCGCGTTCAGCAGACTAATTGCTCTTCCCACCGGTGTCACCAGAGGCAGATTGGTTCTGGCGGCCGGTGGGTAAAACAATCTGTGCTGTCGCTGTCGGAGATATCTATCGGGGACAAAAAGCCGAACACCCTCCAGTACGAATACCAGTTTATTTTGTTCAGACCCCCTACTTTCGTAATACCTACTGTTTTTTTTTACAAATTCACCTACAACTATAAAATAAGTATTTGAAGCCGACGCAGAGCAAATTAGTCCAATAGAAAATGATCCGATTTTAACAAATGAGCAAAAAAAAAAGTCACCACCGACTTCGACCGGCCGATTTTCCCGAATGAGCTAAAAAAAAAGGTCGTAGTAAGCCTTGCGCGGACCCCATGACGTTGTTCAGGGACCCCCTAAATTTTAATTTTCCGCGGACCCCCTGAATGATCCTAGGGGCCCACTTTGGGAACCTTTGTCTTATTGAATGCGGTGCGAATAATGGAGTTATGAACAAAATAATGAAAGGATCATTAAGATGGTTTGGACACGTGGAAAGAATGTATGAAGAAAGAATGATAAAAAAAAAATATGTGTTAACGATGTAAATAGAACTATAAATAAAGGAAGACAGGAAAAATGTGGCACGATCAAATAAATCAAATATTGAATGTCGGTCACTTGAGGAGTCTGAGAAGTCGACAGGGTTACAAAATAAACTATTTGAAAACTCATTTAGTTTATTTTGTAATCCTGATGAAGCATTGGCAGCTGCGAAACCGATCGGTTATGATAAAACTAGTTTCAAAGTTGTAAAAATATTTTTAACAAAAAAATAACTTATTTTAATTCTGTATTAAAAGGTATATTTTTTACATGGCGAGCAACGCAATTTTTATGTTAAATGTAATATATAATAAAAATATCAAATTGAGTGTAAAGATAATTAGATAATGAAGGGTATGCAAATTCTACATCAACGTCCATAATTGCACTGCAATTTGCTTGCTTTTGTTAGATCATGTCATTACTTACTTAAACTAACAACTCAAGTAACAATAGGGAAATGAACAAACAATGTTTTTTATGCAAGAAAGCTTTCTACATATCTGTAGGGTAGCCACCTGTAATAATTACGAACAAAATTTTCATAAAAGCATATATTTAAATATTTTCTTATAGATTTTTTAATTAATTAAAATATGTTTTATTTCCACTTTTGTCTAACATACTTCCCGTAAACGTAATAAATCTTTTTAAAAAAACGAAGGTTATAAAAAATACACATACTCAACAACAAAGTTTTAAGTCATGTGTTTTACTTCCATCATCGGGGAAAGATATAAATAACTCTATTTTATACTACATGTAGTTTGTATTATGTTAAGTGCATATATTAATAAACAAAAATGTTATTATGTTATTAACCAATCTAGTCAAATAGCCTGTATTTATGATACATATTTTTTTTCAATATTTATACCAACTAACTAATCATCATGCCGTCTCCCAAAGGGTTAGGCAGAAATAATGGGTTGCTGCACTGTTCTTTCCCGATAAACTTCTCTCGATTCCTCAACATTAATACGTCTTATCATGGACGCAAGTCGATTTCTACGACTACACACGACAATTAAAATTGGATTGTTTTATCGTGCACGTTTTCCTCGTTTCATAAGTTGTTCTATTCACATCGTAAACAAATACTTTCTTTAACATGCTTTCTTCATTTATCATTTCCACACCTCCAAACCGTATTAAAGGCACTGAAAAATAAGTTAATTCTTTACATCATTACAACTCCGATGTAAAGGGTATAGCTATCAAATTCATTATTATGACATGTGATCGGTAGCTAATCTATCTCCATTTTATTATCACGTGAGTTTTTCACCAGACCAAAGACAGTGTGATAATCACACTGTAATTGCCGTGAATCGAACCCGGAACCTTCGGTGTGGCAGTCAAAAATCTTACCAATCTGCCACGTAGGTCAGAAAAAATATTTTTAAATATTATCTTCTTTGTCTCCTTCTAATAGATCTGACGATCTGTGGCATAAAAATGTCTCTTCGGATGATGAGGACCAGCTGTCCTTTCATCTCCTGGGTAGGGTGGACGGTGTCCGGAGGCGATTTCATAAGCAGCTGTATATGCGAGTCTGACACTATCCATTCTGGCTACATGGTCCCTCCAGTATCTTCTTCTGGATCTACTCCACCGAACGATATCCTCTGTTTCGTAAGATTCTTACCTTGCTGTCAATACGCATTTGCTTGTTCTTCTAGACCAGATTCTACAAAAATCCTGCCACGGCAGAGACTTTATTGACTTGTTCTCGTACTTCAGTATAAAGTTCATAATATGTTTAATTATTATTATTATTATTTTTTTCTTGTATACAAACAGGTCGTTTGAACCCAATTACTGTATAAACATTATTTTTAGCTGTTATGATTCACATGACATGTAATAGGTAGCTAATCTATCGCCATTTTATTATCACGTGAATTCTACACCAGACAAAAGACAATCACACTGCCATCGCCGGGAATCGAACCCGGGACCTTCGGTATGGAAATGAGAGCTCTCACCACTCTGCCACGAAGGTCTGCATGTATGATTTTGGGTAACAACGTGTGATTTCTTCTTCTCGACCGACGTTTCGGAGATCGTTGCAGTCTCCATCTTCAGGGTAATGTGGTGGTGGTAATGAGTGTGATATGAGTTGTGACTGCTAAGATACTTCACTGTTGTATCCACTACATTACCCTGAAGATGGCGACTGCAACGATCTCCGAAACGTTGGTCGAGAAGGAGAAATCACACGTTGTTACCCAAAATCACACAAAACATATTGCTGCCAACCGTGAAAATCACGCACAGTTCATTATGACTTATCTCTAGTCCAAAATATCTAAAGCTCATTACTTGCTCCACAGATAAATCATGAATATTTTTTAAATGTTTTTTTTTACTGTAATAAATCCTTTACTTGTCGTATCAAACGATTTACACGGATTACTACACTTCATTCTGACCCCTATATGGGTCCGAAACGCAACTGTATCAAATAGCCCCTCAAAGCCCGTACCGTTTTATGAGCCGGTATTGAAATCACAATTAAAACCAGTTCTCATTCAAGAGTTGAGCCCTCTTCTGAAATCAAATGCTATGAATCGTGTCTCTTCATTATTCATTCTCCCTCTTCTTGTTCAAGTGTTTTTGTAAAGCTCAAATCCCCATTTGTTCGTGTTGCGATTAATACTGCGTCACGAACCAAGTAGCAGCTTTGCTTGTGTGAGTTTAATTACAATACAAATTACTCACAACGATTATAAAATGTGTCATTATAAAATAATACGACGTAAATATTTTTTGATTTTTCAAATGGAAACATAATTTCTTCTTCTTCTTCGATAGCCCTACAGCCCATATCGAGCCTTAACCTCCAGTATTCTTCGCCTCCAACTCCTCCTGTCCTCCGCTTCGACACTCCAATCTGACACTCGTAACACTTTTGCCCCATCTCTCCCAACTTCATCCTCACATCGCAGCCTTGGTCATCCAATTGGTCTTCTGCCACCTGGGTACCACGGCATCCTCTGCACGTGACCGGCCCATCTCAGTCTATTCAGTCTGACCTGTGTGGAGAGACTGGAAGCTTTGTAAATATGGTACAGGCGTCATTATGCCGCACTCTCCAGCCTTCACCATCATTCACAGGTCCCAGAATTCTGCGCAGCACCCTTCTCTCAAAAGTATCCAGTCGCTCTGCGGATTTCGCAACATAATTTACACAAGATAATATTATACACTACTTAAAAACTAAACAAGTAGTAATAAGAGGGGTAGGCACAAAGAATGTACATCGTATCATGTACACACGTGGATTTCGTCGACTCCTCTTGTGACCCATGTTTAATATTTGATTGATTTGATCATACCCCGTTTTTTCCTTGGCTTTCACGTCGTTTACATATAACTTCTTCACCATTCTGTCTTCACTTATTCTTGTGTGTGTTAAAACCATCTAAACGATCCATTCGTTATTTTTTTATAACACTTTCTTTCGCATCGCATTCACTTCTTATATATGCATTTGACACTCTATCATATACAGATTTACTACACATTCGTCTTAGAGATCTCATTTCTACTGCGTTTATTCTACTTTCATCCTTTTTTGCCAGTTCCATACACAAGGGTCGGCACAAAAACACGATTAACTTTTAGTGCACCATCTACTGTGTTGCCTGCCCCAATCTTTTTTCAATATTCATCTCCACTAATAAAACTTAAAAAAAATAATGATTTTCTTAAGAATGATTAAAATTCAAACTTCATTTCACAAGTTTCTAACCTTTTTTGGATCACAGCCCCCTTTCGAAGAAAAATGTTTCGCCCCCTTCCCAGATGCCACTTATGCCTTTTTAATGTGGTAGTTTTTAGTTGCGTTTATAGTTTATTTGATTCCAATTACTGTATACATTTTTTAGCTATTGATTATCATGTCATTTTATTGTCACGTGACTTCTACCAGACCAATGACAGCGTAAAATTTTTTTTGTACCCAACGTCCTGGGAATCGTACCCGAGACCTTCGGTGTGATAGTCATAGCTATCAAGTAATGGAATGTTAAGAAAGCTGAGCAAAAGAAATAAAAAATTGGTCCTTTATATCCATACAGATCAGGGGTGGTAAATATGATTCTATACAAAAATAATGTAGCTGATGTGCTCTTCGAAGCTAAACCATGACTAAAACAAGTTCGACAAAATATTGAATAACTATAGAAATTTCCTTTTAAACCTGTTCAAACTTGTCTATACTTGTATGAACGTATATTTTTATAGAAGGGTCTCAGCCGGCTGTATACGAGTACAACAGAGCCAACTCAGAGCTCCTGAGTTTTTTTAAACTGATGTATCTTTATAACGACTTCGAATTTTAAAAAATCACTTTACTACCGTATTCTAGACATATTAAGGAAGCAATTTATGAAAGAAAAAAAATCGATTTTATAAACCGTTCACATGGGTGAACCCCCTTAATACAATGGATTTTAAATTTTATTATTGCTTACTAAAATGAACTTCCATCAAGAGATTTCAGTAAAATCATTTGATTATCTGATCATTTTTTGTTAGATATTTTAGAAAATAATTTATTTCATGTATTGTCGCTTATCGATGTCAACCGATCGAACTTGAATAATAACATTTATAATTGGACAATTATTTTAATCGTTCGTTCGACCTCGAGCTATGTTTCCTATCACGACAAAGCGCCTATCGCACAATGAAGCCTATGTTAATTTATAAAACACGTGAATGTAGCGAAATGCTTCCATAGAAATCGGGCGATAGAATATGATTGCGCTACATTTTCCGAAATTATCGAGAACAATCGCTGGAACTTTGCTCGGAAGCGTGAATTGGCAAAATTACAAAAAAACCTAAACAAAAGCTCCGATAGACCGGACAAAATATTGTGAAAAGAAATTACAGTCGGGGCAACTTCGCTGCGGCATAAGTTTGTGTAAAGAGGAAAGGGCAGAACCGGACTTAGGTGCTGTTTCGTCTTGATATATATTATGTATTTTTTAAACTTTCAAAATTTTTAAAATAGAATTGTTCATTACTGTACCCGCAGGCAATATAATGAAAATCATTCATTTACAATTTATCAGTTTATTTATTAACTCAAAATATATTACAAACATATTAACATTTTAAAGCATCTACTCGTATTTGAGAAAGGGTAAAGAATCAGGAACGCATGACAGATGGTTCAACTTTAGGAAGACATCATTAATAAGCACGTATTAAAGTTGAAATTAAACTGTGTATTTGAGATTTCGAAATATAAATGAATCAAATATGTTAAGTTACAAAAAACGTAAAAACTATTTCAAATTGAATATCGCCCTATTTATTCCTGTTTTAATAAGTAAAAGCATAATAGTTTGGTGTTGATGCAAATGCCCGTTTTATGGAAGTTCGATTGTATTGAATGTGAGTGATATGTTTCGCTATGCTAAGGCGCTACCGAATATTGTTCTTTATTTCTCAAAATTAAAAGTTTTCGTTTTAATTAAAATTGATTAATTCGAAAATAAAACTTAAAGAATTGATAAGATTTTTTATGTTCCTGTATAAATTATAAATTGAAAATACGTTTGTTCATGGAATTGGAGATAGGATTTTTTGATTATAATAAAAAGAATTTATATTATTGTATTTATGCAAAAACATTTGCCAAATAATCTTATTTTTTTAATGCTTAAAAGGCGGGCCAGACTGTGATAAACATCGGTTTCCAACCAACGAGCCAGACTATCTATCTCATTCTACGCCGGGTAAAATAATGCGAGGAAGAGAGATAAACGTACCATGTTTGTTGAATAGTTTGAAAGGATAACCGTATGCAGAAACATCCGCGGTTACTAAAATCGACGTTTTTACTACGTCTAGAACATGGTTTAAGTTTGAGTAATAACATTCTGTATACAAATTTTGGTTTCAAACCAGCTTGTTTATCACAGTGTGGCCCGCCTATAAGAGTCATACACGAATTATTTTATATGTTAGTGCGAATAAAATTGTATTTTTTTTAATACCAAAGATTTAAATCAATGATATTAGAATTTATTTTACAATCTTCAATATGAGCCGAAAATAGCTCTTTATTATGAAAAAGGAATCTGGTCGTATCCAGGCTTGAACCCAAGTCCCCTAGATCTGGAGATAAGTGTTCTATCCCCTAGACCACCAAAACAATTAAATATCGGCTATGTAAGATTGTATAAATGCAGAGGAAGAGAAAAAAGTGTATCACGACAGAACAATCTGGCAGTCCATTTTTTCTGCTAAGCCGTTCGGGAAGACGGCGTGATGGTTAGTTAGTTAGTTAGTTGTATAAATAAATAGGAGTTGTTACGAGTGACGTGAGACATAGAAGCCTTTACATATAGCAACAGCCTATCTGATATAGCAACATGAAGAAGAAGAAGAAGAAAGAAATAACCATTTATTTGTTTCAAAAAATTAAAAGAGAAGCCTTTACATACGTGATTGCCAACGTCGGGGAGATCTGATATAACAACATGAATAAGAAGAAGAACGAAGAAATAACCGTTTATTTGTTTCAAAAAATTAAAAGTTAGAAATTCTCAATCCGTTGTACTATATAAATATTGTTAAACCACACCAAACGGTTTCTTCAGTCGGTTGACCGTCTTGGCACCTGCTTGTGAAGAATTGTGAAGTCACCCCGTTCCACCCCTGCCGAGGTGCCCTGCGTAACGGGCTTCCATTGTTTCTCGACACAAAAGCTCCTTTGTACGCCGGGGTAACAATGAGCCCGCGAGGGGGAAGTAATAGCAGCGCCGTGTTTATTGTACATATCTATTGGCTACTTATAATCGCGGCTAATTACATACTGTGGCCGAGTCCGGCTGTCGAGAACTAAATGTTGGAGGTGTAATTATTGTTCATACACGCGGGAGCTGAGCGAGTGTGTCAAAAGGGGATTATAAAAAAAGCATGTTTAATCCATTCAGCCATTATGAAATCATTCGGACCAGGTGTGATCGTGGTCAAGATTGGAACTCTCTTTGATTAGCTCTTGATTTGAAGCATTTCACAATGGAGCGTTCACAATGGAGTTCTGGTCCCAACCCTAATGTATGGAAGCGAAGCATGGAACTGGCAGAAGAAGGATGAGAGTATAATAAATGCGGTAGAGATGAGGTCCCTAAGACGTATGTGTGGTAGAACGATATACGACAGAATCTCAAATGCTGATATAAGAAAGGAATGTAGAGCGGAAGAAGGTATAATGAACAAAATTATGAAAGGATCGCTGCGTTGGTTCGGACATATGGAACGCATGGATGGAGAAAGAATGGTTAAGAAAGTATACGTTAATGATGTAAATGGGGTACGAAGTCGAGGCAGACCGACGAAAACATGGCATGACCAAATTAATCAAATTTTAAAGGTTGGTCATGTTAGAAGTCGGAGGAATCGACGTGCGTGTATGACTCGTTATATGAATGTGGAGGAAGCTAGAGAGGTTTGCCAGGATAGAGCAGTGTGGCGGTCCATTCTCTCTGCCTACCCCTGCGGGGAAACGGCGTGATGGTTTGTTGTTGTTGTTGTTGATTTGAAGCATTCACGAGTCTCGGTAGTAAGCTTTTGGTTTTCGAAAAAAATATTAGAAATTCTGTTTAATAGATACTCGTATACTACAACTAACAAATAACCATAAAGTATCCGGTATCGTAATCAATGGTATTAAATATTTGCTGTTTTTTTAGCAATGATGTAAATATTTAATTTGAAGTGTCCATTTTCTAAAAGTTTAATAACATTATATGGGAATGACGTTTCGCCATGCGAAGGCATTCACAAATTTTAATGCCTTACAAAGGTGAAACATGTCATACTCTATTTAAAATAATTTCACAATTATTTAAAATAGAGTTTTACATATTTGCTCAAAAACAATATCCATATTAAATATTTAATTTGAATGAAGTTTCTATTTTCTAGTAGTTTTATTATATTATATGGGAATGGCGGTTTAAGCCATGCTAAGGCGTTATCAAGTGTTAATGCCTTAGAATGGGGAAACATGCCTTTCCCGTAAAATTAGTAAAATCAATAAAATCGTATTTATTATTTTATATGGAAACTATTAATATTAAAATACATTTTAATTTTGATAAAAATTTCAAAAACGAAACAAAACGTCTAATCATTTATTTTTATTTTTATAAAATTAAGGAGTTAACACTGATATTTCATAACAAAGAATTGTTTATTAATTAAAACACAATTTTATCACATTTTTAGTGAATTTTTCGCATGTTTAATAGGTGCATGTTTAATACCTTTATCATCAGGAGAATGATATAAACAGTCTTTTATACTTAAAAAATATCCTAATTAATAATTAAATTTATACTCGTAGTTATGGTACCCAATTTTTTTCCATGTTAAATGAAATATATTTCTTAGAAAACAGTTACAACAAAAACAACAATCAACCATTACGCCATTTCCCCGTAGGGGTAGACAGGGAGAATGGACCGCCACACCACTCTATCCTGACACACCTCTCTAGATTCATCCCCATTCATTCAACGAGTCATACACGCACGTCGATTCCTCCGACTTCTAACATGACCAACCTTTAAAATTTGATTAATTTGGTCATGCCATGTTTTCCTCGATCTATTTCGACTCCGTAATCCATTTACATCGTTAACGTATACTTTCTAAACCATTCTTTCTCCATCCATACGTTTCAGATGTCCGAACCTACGGAGCGATCCTTTCATAATTTTGTTCATAATACTGTATTCCGCTCTACATTCTTTTCTTTTATTCAGCATTTGAAAATTAATCGTTAATCGTTCTACCAAACATACGTCTTAAGGGCCTCATCTCTACCGCATTTATTCTGCTCTCATCCTTCTTCTGCCAGTTCCATGCGACGCTTCCATACATAAGGATAAAAAACACTTTGATATTAATATTAAAAACATGCTTAATTTAACAATACAAAAGTTTTGATAAGTGTAAATCAATTGTTCCCCCTTCTTAATAATCAGACAAGTCTTTTATTGTTACCAAAACGATTTTATTCTCGCATGCAACTCAAGCATACGGTCGACGATCGATATTTATTTCCAATTGATACTCATTTTGTTCATCAGTGTAAATAGTTACCAAGGAAACTAACACCCTTATTATCGGAAAAATTATATGGATTCGATGTTAACAGTTAGTCCATAACAAAGTTAAATAATTATCTACTTATTTTAACAATAACTTGATACAAAGCTACATTCAAATACTTATGTTTCTTTTATACTTGTTTGTGGTAAGTTGTGAATGTATCATATTGTTATATTGAATGATAACTCAAAACCGGTTGAAATATTTTCAGTAATATTTGTTCACTATTCGTGATGAGTCAGAGAAAGTGACGTGCGTGCATGACACGATGTATGAATGTTGAGGATCGAGAAAAGTATCTTAGGATGTAACAGTGTGGCAGTCCATTATATCTACCTATCTCTTCACGGAGACGGCGTAATGGTTAGTTCGTTAATTTATTAGTTATTTATTTAACGGTTAAATATACAGGGTTATTGGTTATTGAATACAAATCTTCTAGAAGGTTGTAGGGGAGGTTATTTCCGATGAATTATGTCGTGTAAGGCATTATGCAAAAGTGAACCATTTTTGAGATAAAATGAATTTAAGTTTTTTTTTATTTATCGAGGTCGGGTGTTATAAAAATTAATAAAAAAATAGCCGTTGGTCATAATAAAACTTTAATTTTTTTCTTAATCAGTGAAAAGAACAGCTATTCATTGTCAATACAGAACTGTCTGTCCACATTAGGAAATACCAGACGGAAATATCATACATTTTAATTATTAAAGGTGATATAAACTAAATCATTTATAAATTTTTCGTGCAGATGAGGAACTGGTTTTCTGTGATACATTAAACAGTTAAAATGAAAAAAAAAATACATTTCACGTGGCCGACGTTTAAAATTTGATAGATTTAATCGTTCCATGTTTTCCCCGGTCTTCCTCTATTTTCTGTTTGATAACACTTTCATTCCATTTTTTATTTGCATTTGAAACTCTATCAAATACATATCTACACACATTCGTCTAAGAGATCTCATTTAGAGTCTTCTTCCCGGCTTTGTCCTGTCACACCTCCGTGGTGCATATGGCCTCAAGCAATCTTCTCCACCCGACTCTATCGCATACCCGATCCTAACATCATCCCAAGTGAGGCCTGCTGCTTTAACCTCGTCCTGCAGGGCTCTTCTCCAGGTGGCTTTAGGTCTGACTCGCTTCCTCTTTCGCCCCATAGGGGAACAGACTAGTGCGCCTTAAGCGATGCAGGCTAGGCTCCGTCTCAGAGTGTGACCAATCCACTGCCATTTGCTACTAGCGACTTGTTTGGGGCCAATAGATATTGAATATTGAGCGGAGGCACCTATTTATGAACACCTTTTATAAATAGGTGAGTTTTCCAATAACGTCCGCGGTATATATCTTATTAATAAAAGTTTTCCAAATTAAAAAGTCGCCCATGTAAACAATATGTTAACTTTAAATATTAATTTTCCCCTGAAATATTTATGTTCAATGTATGGAACACATTTATTTCACACCTTAATTATTTTCTGTGATTCAGGTAAACAGTTTTTTAACATGAGTATTCAATTGGGCTAGAATTACAAAAACAAATTTAGATGAACACTCTTTTTCAATTTTCTGAAAGTAAAAATATTATGAATTTGTAAAATTTCCGTTTATTTTTACGAGTATAAAATTTACAAGAAAACTATTAACACTTACCATTTTACTGTATTGGAATCCGTGGTCTGGTTTTTATTGGGTGTCGTTTTTTTGATTAAGATATACTCGAAGGGGGTAATTTTAAAAAAATGTATAAGTTTTAAACTATTATAAAAATTATTACGTGAGATGAAATAATGGCTCTATTACATTAAATTAAATTTTAAATGATTCTGGCCATGCACAGTTTCGAACCAATTCCATTAAATTAAAAACTAAGCGTTTTGTAATTTTATTCCAACCTCCCGAGGAGATTTGGGATTTAAAAATATGAATATACAAAAAAGCTTCTATTTTTATACCCGTATAAACGTTTGATTTCAATTAAATCTTATTAAAAAAAGAGACAAATGTTTATAAAGATAGTTTTTAAGTAGTTTTATTATATAACGTGGAATAAATAATTTTTACGTTGTTGTGGCATAATCAAATGTTTGATATTAAGAACATTGTTAATTATGTCTCAGCATAATTTAATTTTGGTTTTAAATAAAAAAAATAAACACGGTATGCTCATATAAAATATATTAAAAAAATGGGTGTATCACAAAATTCTTTGCGAACTGCCAGTATCTATGACATAGAAACTATGATATATGCAATGCAATACCGTGTTATTTTTTGAAATATAAAATTGTTAATTGATAACTAACTAACTAACTAACCATTACGCCATTTCCACGGAGAGTTAGACATAGAGGATTGATCGCCACAATGCTCTGTCCTGGCATACCTCTCGGGCTTCCTCCACACTCATACATCGTACCATGCACGCACGTCGATTATTCCGACTTCGAATGTGGCCGCCTTTTAGTAGTTGATTAATTTGGTCATGCCATGTTTTCCTCGGTCGTCCTCGGCTTCTTTTTCCAATCACGCTGCTTGTGTACAACTTTTTAATCATTCTTCTCTCATCCATTCTTTCCATATGTCCTAACCATCTCAGGGATCCTTTTTTATTTTATCCATGATGCAGTCATCTGCCTTACATTTCTCTCTTATTTTATCGTTCGGTATTCTATCATACAACGTTTTCCCGCACATTCTTCTTAGTGATCTCATTTTAATTGCCTTGTTAATTGATTACATTGATATATTTTCGAAATATCTGTTTTTAGATTCATTCAGTCACGGATTTTTCATATGGCAATTGTGTAGTTCTGCCTTAACATGTGTAATCAAATAATGCTAGTTAAACGAGCTGGGAATTCTAGGCGATGAGATGTGAGATTAGATGAAGCAGCGTTGAAGCGAGCTTGCGATAATTATTATTGCGTCCACCATATTTGACGCCAGGTATGCTGAAGTCAACGACGATTAAGGCATTCATTCAAGAAAAAGAACGGATATTCTAATCTGATCGGATGTGACCTATAATAACCTCGAGGCAATTATAATATTTCAAATATTTATAGAAACCGATCATTTAGAATTGTTTATTAAATATTTATTTCTAATAAATTTTACACCAAATTATCAATTTTGTACATATATTTGTCTTTTTCTCTTTTATATAATTTGTAAATCTTCTTCATCTAATTCTTCTCCTTATAGACCTTTGGTCTGTTCCTTAAATCAGGCTGGCCTCTCTTGGGAGGTTGACTCCCAATTATCTCTCCATCTCTCCGGCGGTCTTCCGGGGGGACGGCAACCGGCAGGAATCTGATGCGCCACAGCGTGTGGGATTCTGGTACGATCCATCCTCTGCGTTGTCTGCCCCATCTCACGACATCCTCCACTTTGCAGATCTCGCGGATGGCCGTGTTCCTCACCCTATCTCGAATAGTCCTTCCTGTTATCATCCTCAGCGTCCTCATCTCTGCCTTCGTTCTTGTGGTATCCGCTCTGGTCTCAATGCTATATGTCAGTATAGGCCTTACGCAGGTTTTGTACTGTCAGTTCTTATATAGATGTTTTTCCATATTATATCCTTGAGACAACCTGATACCGCCGAAGCTTTGTTGACTTGTCCTATTGTTTCACATTTTGACTGAGCAGATCCACTCCCAGATATCTAAACTTTGTAACCTGTTCCAGCATTCTGTCATTTAAGGATAACCTGTATCCTAATTGTTATTTTGAGAATGTCATGGTTTTTGTTTTTTCAACTGAGATCATCATTTACTTTGTATAAACAACACTAAATTAAAAAAAATAATTACATATCAGACATGTTTTGGACAACTGGTCCTTCTTCAGTGATAATATTATAAATATACATATTTAAAATATTATAAAATTGTTTACAATTATGATCAGTTTTGACAGATGTTATAAAGATTTATTTTGGAACGTTATTTAGTTTGGAACGTCTTTATAATAAGTTAAATTTAATTTAACAGTTTATCATGTTAAAGTATCATTGTGTTTCGGCCAAAACAATGGAATTATTAACAATAATAAATATGGTTTTTGTTTGTATTTTTTAATTTAAAAAAATCAGAATAAATAAGTGAAGCTCTGTCTGAGGCGAAGAGTTTTATAACTAAAATTTAGTATGAAATTATACGGGTTAACATCCAAACATAATTCACAGATAATCACGAGCGGTTAATACGTGCAAATGGCCTGATAACTGCGATGGTAAACACATATTTTGACGGATTAAAATAGAGAATTTGTATCACTGGAAATTGAAATAACCGTTTCCTGACCCTGCTTGTTAGATGCCGCTACATTTCGGCCATTATTATTTGTTCTGCCCGATTCCAATCACGACCCGTTCATATCACACCGCGGTAATCAAACAAACTCAACAATGGATAATGTAACTTTAAATGTTGTATGGAAAAAATAACGTTCGTGCCCCAAAAACGTTCCTTCGCTCATTTGAATAGGTAATTGACCGTTGTTTTGGGTATTCGGAGTCTATTGCCTGAATTATCACTTGTAGTGTGGGATATCTTGGGATCTCCGGGTAATGATAGCTTATTTGAAATCGGAATGAGAGTCTACTTAGCGGTGTAATAATCGTGAATATTATCAGAGGATCGTGTCTGGATGGGCGCCCAAAATGGCTAACAGCGGGCCCAATGTCTTAGATTGAACACCAATACAAACACAAAATCTGTTGTATTATTAGGAAGATAATCAATGTTTTAACCCATATAATGCGCAGACTACACTTGCAGTCCGAAAAATGGATTCGAACTGCGGCACACTACACATGCAGCTCATCATCAGCCATCTGTCATCCACTGCCGAATGTAGGCCTCTCCTAAAGCACGCCCCCGCCCCCTATCCATTGCCTCTTCCATCCATCTATGTCCAGCAATCCTCATCAGATCGTCGGTCCAGCGGGTAGGGGGACGTCCAACTCAGCGGAATCCTGTACGCGGTCTCCACTGCAGAACCCGTTTCCCCCATCGGCCGTCGGTTCTCCGACAGATATGGCCAGTCCATTGCCACTTCAGTCCGCCCATCTTCAGAGCCACCTCAGTCACCGTGGTTTGTTGTCGAATAAATTTGTTTCTAAATCTGTCCCTCAAGGTTATTCCAAGCATGGCTCTTTCCATGGCGCGTTGAGGTGCAGATCATATTGTTATTATTTTGTTGAATAGCATGAGCCAAATCGATGTAAACGGTATTCTAGCTATCATAGTGATTCTCGTGACATGTGATAGGCAGCTAATCTATAGCCATTTTATTGTCACGTGAATTCTACACCAGACCAAAGACAGTGTGACGATCACACTGCCCTCGCCCGAACCCGGAACCTTCGGGTTGGCAGTCAATGCTCTTACAACTCGGCCACAAAGGTCGTCATTTGAATGTATCTTATAAACATTTTTACTTAAGATCCTTACAACTAAACTATACGTAATATTATGATGAACTGGGACAATCGGTCTGAGCTTCAAATGTAGTTAGCTACAGTTCGAAACCAATTTTTATTTACTGCAAATGAAGTCAGTCGCACAATGGAGGTTAAAAACTTATTGACGTTTTTATTCTTAATTAAAATAAACGTTTTTTTTTCTTGTAACACATCACTTTATTTTTCGAAAATCTAATGGTTTTATTGAAATCTCTTAATGGAAGTTCATTTTAAATAATAATAAAATAAAACAATATTTTTTTATTCACTACTACCTTTTATTGTCTTTCTTTCGACAGCGACCGGTTTCGCCAGGCAAACTGGCATCGACAGACTGGTGACACTGTTATAAACTTACTTCTTTATATCTATTCAGATCAGGGGTAATAAACAAGATTCTACACAAAAATAATGTTAAAATAGTTATATAAATTAACTCAAATGAAATATTGATATTAATGTTATTTTGAATTTTGTTTTTGAGTACAATTGTATGTTTATAACAGTGCCACCAGTCTATCGATGCCAGCTAGCCTGACGAAACCGGTCTCTATCAAAATAAAGACCACAAGTGAAAGTAGTTTATAGTAATAAATAGTAATAAAAATATACTGTATTACTACATTTTGCTTTTAAAAACATTAAATACACTATTATAACCAATTATATTAAACGTTTTTTAATATAACCCTTCACTTTGGTTTTCTTCGTATTAATCCAAATATTTTTGAAGATAATGAATTAATAATATTTTTTAAATACACGATTTAAATATACAACACGATTGCTATAAATTTCCACATTAAATAATTAATACGGATGAAAACGTATTATTTCTAGAATTTTATTTTATTTTATGAGGACGACACGATTCGCCAAGTCATTTGATAATACCCAAGCAAGGCGAAACACGTCATTCCCATAAATAAAATAAAACCTCCAGAAGACACACGTTTTTACTGGTTTTATTTAAAATAAATCACATATTTTATTGTTATAATAAATTACGGTCATAATTAAGACTTTAAGTAGATTTCAGTGGCGCCCAAAATACCAATATGAAGTCATCCCTGATTTATTTACGTCTTAATGGTCGACGGATTAATTGATTTAATTATTTCGTAAAGGTTCGTCCACACTCGAGTGCTGGTCACCTGGCGCGTGTGGCTCGCTCTTTGGAGAGCATCAGACAGCAACCATGTGTCTACCATAAAATAAATCCATAAAATTTGTTAATTGAACATTATTAAACTTTACGTCTTGCACGCAATCGTTCTGGTCGGATTCATTGCTTGTGTTAGCTCAATTTGAAAACCACTTCAATACTCTCGTATGCTTAGAAAATCTATATATCAAAAAGTATTAGAACTTCATGATGAAACTATTTAACTAACTAACAATATTGCCTTATCATCGAGGGATAGACTGCCAAGCTCTTGACTTGATTTAAGGTTGATTCCTCTTCATTCATCCATAAGGCCACGTAAATTTTTATCACTCTTTTAAGTATTATATGTCACCATCGTCATCATCAGCTGTCTCTCAAACCCACGAAAGAGTTCTTCATGACTGTAGGTTCTCATGTAGTTAAAGAGGTCCACACTCTCTGGGGCATCTCAAGCAGTGGAAAAGCGTTGGCACAGGAACCGCCAACGTCTCCCGATGGTCTCTTCTTTCAACTCCTCCTCCTGTCTTAAACTTAGTCTCTGTACTGTGGTTTAAAATCTTACGTGCCTTCATGTACTATTATTCTTCACCCAGGTTTGTCTTTTGCAGTCTATTCCCAGCATTTACTATCGATGTTAGTTCTTCGAAGGTTCGCAAATAGGAAATCTTTAAAGCGTTTCATCTGACTTCCGTCTGAACGATTATCTTTGGTCAGCTTACAGTGTTTTCGTTGGGAGTCTAGTCTCAGGCATTCTAATGAAGTGGCCAGCTCAGGCCAGTTGTCTTTGAATGATGGTAGCCTCGAAACTCGTCATATTAACCTCAACAATGATGGTGTCATCTTTTCGTTTGTCTTGCTATTTCATATTTAGGATCATTAACTATTTTATATATTAAAATTAGAAGTAAGAATGTAAGTAATTAGAATGTAAGTTAATACCTTAACCCCGATTCAAACATTAAATTATTATTTAAAAAATTAATTTATTCATAATGTTTTTTTTAACAAAAGCATAAACGTTCCAAAATAAATTATTTGAACATCTGTCAAAACTGACCACAATTGTAAATTTTCGTTTTTTATTATATTTTAAATATTTACATTTATACAATATCACTGATGAAGGGATTGTTAGTCCGAAACATGTTTGGTATTTAATTATTATTTTTTAATAAAGTGAGTGTTGTATACTTAGTACACATGAGTATATAAAAAAAAATATTTGATTCGAGGTTTGTTGAAGTAAAGTTGATGTTACTTCTTGTTTTTTATGATGTAAAACTCCAAATAAAATAATGAATTTAAATGAAAACGTCTGTTTTCTAGAAGTTTTATAATATTTTAAGTAAATGACATATTTGACTGTCTAACGAATGCATTATCAAAAAAATAAGTTTTATATTTTTGTGATAATGCCTTAGATAGGCGAAATGTATCATTCATATGAGACAAAGCTTTTAGAAAACAATCATTTTTCTTCATAATTATTGTTAACTTTATTGTACGATTAACGTATTTATATCGTATTTATATTGTAACACCTGATGATGACAACATAGTTTGATGAAGCAGCTGTCGCGTAAAAAAAATACAATTGTGATACAAAAAACAAATTTATTTAATTAAACAGTTAAACATGTTAAAGTATCATATTGTTTCGGTCAAAAAAATGGACTATGTATTTTTATCGCTATATAAATGCCTACCAAACCATTGGGTGGCATGAGTAAAATGAAATTGGTGAAAATGTTATGTATTTATTATCAGTAATCATATTAAACTTTTTTTAGATTATGATTTTTTTTAAAACATGACTAAAGTGCCATAATCACAATTAATTAATTTATATTGAAGCATTTCTAGCTGCAGAATTGAAAATAACAAATTTTCTAAATTCGTTATATCGGAGTTATGCGATGTTTCGTGTGGGCTGTCGTATTTTTAAACAGGCGTCGTAGAAGCGACGTCTGTTTGAAATATTTGTAAGCGTCGATTTTTTTATGGCCCCCAGTAATTAAAAACAAAAATAAACGCATCGGATCGTTAAAAGTATGCTCTCACTATACTGTAAATACAAATACGACTCGTCCAGTACGCGGTATGAGAGAATATTAATTTCTGATCGAGTTAGTAGCAAATTATCAACACGTGAAAATTCGGATCGTAACACACCACGGTTTATTGGGATAGGGATAGAAAAAAATAATGCATAATAAAATTCTGTCTTATTTGGATAATGTGTTGGCTAATCTGGACAGGCTGGGACAATATCAGGATCTGGACAGGCTTAGGATGCTGTGTAAAATAAATCAAATCAAATCAGTTTTTTCATCAATAGACATTACAAAATATTTTTTTAAGGCATCTATTGAGAACAGGTTAAATAATATATTGTGCATTGTATACTACTCTAGATATTACTCTAATTTCTCACCGTTCGCACTTATGTCACAGTGCGTCATACATTCTTCATTTTCAAATACCATAACTTTAGACTTAAACACGTTCATCACAAGGTAATACTTATTGGATACTTCGTACATTCTTGATACTAGGACTTGTAGTTCGTCTATGCTGTCAGTGATTAAAACAGCGTCGTCTGCATGTAGCAAACAGCTGATGGACATATCATTCATTTTCGCACCAGCGTTTATGCTATCAAATTCTTTCATACAATTGTCCATGTGTAGATTAAACAACCACGGGGACATTACACAACCCTGTTTGACACCTTGTGATATCAAACCATGAAGTGAAAGCCCCGTATACTCTGATATTGCTTAGATATGTATTTAAATAGAATTGTGCTTTCTATTAGGTTTCTTTAAAGCTATTTTATCAAATTTTACAAGGTGATCTTTAAAGTTTGTTCTTCACAAGGGGAAGAGATCACTAACCCAGCAGCATACAGATATTCTCAGTGAAAGGAGTGCGATATTTCAGTTTCCATACTAAATACTCGCGCATATTCGAGTAAGCCGCGCTTATTTACACAGCGCCATCTGTCAGAGATTTCTTGTTCCAATTTTAAAATTAAACAAGGTTCTAATTGGATTCTATTTTGGAATAAGTATCTCCGGACACAAATAAACACTTTGGAATCCACTTTGCCGCTCTCCTCTCATTATGTTTATTATTTTATTATTTACTGATTCATATTTGAATTTAGAATACGCTCTTCGCGCGCTTTCAATTTCAAATCCGCGCGAACATTGTTTTTAATAAATTTTGGAACTTATTCAAAAATGTCTGAAATTTTTATTCTTGATTGAAATGGATGTATGTAGCTTACTAATATATGGTTTGCACTAATCATTAATTACATTTTGATCTACCTATATAAATATATGCTTGTGTGCATAAAGCTACAGATTTTCATAAATCTTCTTCTTCTTCTTCTTTCTCTTAGTTTATGACGGTGGGCTGTTCTGGAATTATGATGTCCAGCCATCTTTCCATCTTTTTGGCGGCCTTCCTGGTAATCTCCTGCTGCTTGGGTTTTAATTTTTAACAATTTTTGCAGTTATTGTATTCTCACTGCGGTCCACGTGGTCTCTCCAAAAGCGCCTTCTGCTATATCCCCATCTCACTATGTCCTCAACACCACAGACAGACCTTATCGTTTCATTTCTGATCCGATCTCTAATGGTTTTGCCTACGATGGAGCGTAGGGTTCGCATTTCTGCTACATTAATCAAAATATTAAAATTCTTGGGTTCAATATTGCTAACAATATTGAATCATACATAAGTATTTAGTTTTTTTTATCTAATACTCATCTAGTTCCAACCGGTTTCGACTGCTCGTTGTCATGATCTGGGGCGACCAGAAACAGCGAGATGAGAATGCAATGCCACAATTGTAAAATTGATTGATTTTTTTGATTGATTAAAAACTAAACCTCTAAAAAAAACACCCTATATTTTCATTCGACACTTTATCATTGGCAAATAAATAATATGATAATTATGAGAATGGATCCCGTCCATTCATGTATGGAGGCGAAGCAAGAAGAACTGGCAGAAGAAGGATGAAAGCAGAATAAATGCGGTAGAGGTGAGATCCCTAAGACATACGTAGAACGATATACGATAGAATCTCAAATGCTGATATAAGAAAGGAATGTAGAGCGGAAGAAGGTATTATGAACAAAATTATGAAAGGATCGCTGCGATGGTTCGGACATATGGAACACATGGATGGAGAAAGAATGGTTATGAAAGTGTACGTTAATGATGTAAATTGAGTACGGAGTCGAGGCAAACCGAGAAAAACATGGCATTTTAAAGGTTGGTCATGTTAGAAGTCGGAGAAATCGACATGCGTGCATGACTCGTTGTATGAATGTGGAGGATGCTAAAGCGGTTTGTCAGGATAGAGTAGTGTGGCGGTCCATTATCTTTGCCTACTACGGCGTGATGGTTTGATTGTATGAGAATGGAACGCAATGTCGTGAATAACCTTAGACATGTGTGCATTCCACGCTGAATGAATGTTGAAGCGGCATAAGAGTGTGGTTTTAGTTAGTTTAAACACCTGCACCGTCAAGCTACACCAGAATCACAATTTTATTTTGGTCCATTAGCCTAATTTTGACGTCGCATTCCTGATTTGCAAAATTAAGCAACGTCAAAACTTCTGCATTTCATAATGCTTGTATGTTGAAATAATTACTCTTTTAGACGTGAACAAGCTTAACTAATGCTAATATACAACTTTGTAGTAGAAAACAGTTTCAATTTTAATGCTTATAAAAAGATTTGCTTATTTATGAACATCAACATTTCAGAGATTATCTATTTAAAAAATAATTTAATTACCAACTAACAAACTAACCATCACGCCGTCTCCCCGAAGGGGATGGCAGAAAGAATGGAACGCCACACTGTTCGATCATGACATTCTTCTCTCGCTTCCTCTACATTCATACATCCGCACGTCGATTTCTCCGACTCTTCACGTGACCAACATTGAATATTTGATTTATTTAATCCTGCCACGTTTTCCTCGGCCTTTCTCTATTTCTAGCTCCTTTCACGCCGTTTACATATACCTTCTTCACCATTCTGTCATCACTCATTCATTCCATGTGTCCAAACCAACTTAATGACCCTTTCATTATTTTGTTCATAACACTTTCATTCGCACCGCGTTCACTTCTTATACTTGCATTTGACACTCTATCATATACAGACTTACTACACATTCGTCTAAGAAATCTCATTACTAATTCATTTATTCTACTTTCATCATTCTTTTGCCAGTTCCGTGCTTCAATTCCATACATAAGGGTCGGCACAAGAACACCATTATGCACTGCCATCTTAGCTTTTTTGGATAATTTAATAATTAACTAATTAATACAAATGAAAACGTCTGTTTTCTAGAAGTTTTATTATAACTAACTAAACTAACTATCACGCCGTTTCTCCGTAGGAGTTGGCAGCAAAAACGGACCGCCACACTGTTGTTCTGACAAACTTCTTTCGTTTCCTCTACATGCACACATCGTGTCATGCACGAACATCGATTTCTCCGACGCCTCGCGTGGACGACATTTAATATTTGATCGATTTGATCGTGCCACGTTTTCCTCGGCCTTCCTCTATTTCTGGCTCCGTTCACGTCGTTTACATATACGTTCTAAACCATTCTGAATTCAATGAAATAATAATACACTTTTAGTAATTGAGAGTGAGAGAGTAAACTTTTAAAATTAAAAAAAAAAGTTTACTCTCTCACCCTGACGAAGCTCCGTCGGGAGCGAAACCGGTTGGTGTTACCAAACAAAGTGGTGATAATACAAATTACAAAAAGTGTATTTTATTTAATAATGTCACACCACAAATGAAGTGCGTCATACGAAAGTTTCATTCTGTATTCATTCATTATTTTCATGTGTCCAAACCATTGTTGATTCCTCAACATTCATACATTGTGTCATTTACGCACGTCGATTTCTCCGATTCCTTACGTGGGCGACATTCAATATTTGATTTATTTGATCATACCACGTTTTCCTAGGTCTTTTTCTATTTCTAGTTCCATTAACATCGTTAGCATATACTTAACGATGAATATGAAAATTTTCGAAATTGTGTTAAATCAAAGCAAATCAAATCAAATCAAATCAGTTTATAAACTGAAAAGACATTACTAACAGCAAAATGTTTAAGGCTTCTATTGAGTACAGGTAAAATATTATAAAAATACATCAAAGTACTAGGAACGTATTAGAGATGTTTCGACATTAGGAAGGCAAGATACTTTCTAAAGTCAAGAGTATTTGTCTCCTGAACGTACCTTCACTAATATGAAAGACGTCGATCTCCGAGGAGACCGCGTTTAGCAGACTAATTGCTCTTCCCACCGGTGTCACTTGAGGCAGATTGGTTCTGGTGGCCGGTGGTTAAAACAATCTGTGCTGTCGCTGTCGGAGAAATCTATCAGGGACAAAAAGACCAACACCCTCTAGCACGGCCGAGTTCTCGAAATATCCCCTGATTAATTTAAAGAAATAGGTAATGAGATGCCCTTCTCTATATTTATATTAAATGTATTTGATATGTGTAACAATTTATCTTGCTATAAATCAATCGGAGGGATAAGGCAACTGTGAGTGTCCGCGGGAAATTTAGAGGATGGAGTTGTGGATTTAATGGGGATACTCGTACATCCTCAGTCAGTAAGTATGGCAACGTAATCGTGTGATGTAGCACTGGTGCAGTCGGCCGTTTTCGCATGTTCGTACACCCGCAACTAGTCTTGTTTCGCCCGGTTCGTGTCCACAGCGGCTCGTGGGCAGCGAATTTATCAAATATCTTTAACCCTCTAGGCCTCAAAATACTAAAAAATATTTTTCATCATTTATCGCGAAAAACAGTAATTAACTAACCATCACTCCGTTTCTAGAGGGTAAGGCAGAGAGGATGGACCGCCATACTGTTCTATCTTGACATACTTCTTGAGTTTCTTCTATATGTATACAACTTAACGTGTAAGCTCGTCGATTTTATCCGATTTTTCTGAATTGATATATGTGGTCATGCCTTGGTTTCCTCGACAACTCTCGGGTTTTCCTTACAATGCAATTATCTGCCATACATTCGTTCTTTATTTCGTCTTTCTATATTCTATCATTTATGTTTTGTTTAGAAGAAGACTTATTCTAAAAAACAAAAAAAGAATCTCACCAACACATACATATATTCACAACCTCAAAATACCAATTTCTCATTCAGACGTTTTTTTATATACTGAGAGCTTACCCAACAAAATCCAAAAATCACTTCCTCGTCACATCAAACCAGTATTTTACACACAAAACAACATTGGCCAACTCCTTTTAAATTCTAAACAAAAACAGATGTTTGTCAAAAAATGTGGTGAGTATAAAATTAAATTAAGGATTGTGATGATTTTTACATAGGCAACATTTTCACAATAGCAATAAATTAAACAATCTTGAAAGTTTAGAAAACCTCAAGTCGGTGAAATTGGGTGAAAACATAATCAGATTCTTCCTTTTACTCATTTTTCCTTAAATACTTTGTCTACTTGTGAGATTGAAAAATCTCACAAGCTCCCATTCCCAATCATATGCAAATTAATCATTTATTAATTTCTATATAAATTATGTCATTTCAAATGCACCATCTAAAAATAACATTTTGTGTTAAATTATTTTTATTTTGTTATTTTATTTTATATCATTGTATTTTATATTATTTGTTTTGTGGGTGTTGGACGATCGAAGTGTGCGCGGGAGATGCCTATTGGTGGCGATGAGGTTTGCAACCCATCACATCGCGTCTCCCGCGGGGCGAAAAGAGAAGGATGGAGTGCCGCATCAGTAAAAGTGTGACAGTCCACTTTTACTGATGCGGCACTCCATCCTTTTTGCACGTTTTTTTCACGTTTTTTTCTCAATTACAATTCTATATTTTTTATATTATCATAATGTATTATTATTGTTTAATATTATTTATAACTTCTTACTGATAAAAAATAATTATTAGTACTTATAACAAATAGCCCAGGTTAATTTTTAAATTTGAATTATTGTATCGAATTTTAAAGCGTTATTACATTAGTCTTTTTTTGTTTAGTTTTTATTATATTTTTACACCTGAAGATGGAGGTATCCTCCGAAAGATGTTGTGTTTTTTTTTCTTCATATTTTGTGGATTAAACAAAGTTATTAATTATTTGATAAAAAGTTGTATATCATTGTTCAAGATACAACTAAACGTTTTTAAGATAATCAAATGATTTTACTGAAATCTCTTGATGGAAGTTCATTTTAAATAATAATTAAATAAAACGATGTTTTTTAACTATTATACTTCCACTTTTGTCTTCATTTAGACAGCGACCGGTGTCGCCAGGATCGCTGGCATCCAGCCTGTCGATGCCAGCGAGCCTGGCGAAATCGGTCGCTGTCTAAATAAAGGCAAAAGTGGAAGTTGTTAAAAAAAATCGTTTTATTTCATTATTATTTAAACGTGTTTACTTTTATATTGCAGTATTAAATGTTAGTTCAGGGTTAGCTATACAAGCGCGTGGGCCGCTCATAAGTTGAAGGATTATTTCTGGATGCCTTAAGTTCCAATATAACATTATGCTGATTAGTTTTAAAGTGCAAATTGATTTTAGTGTCCTTTAAAACGCGGACACTCTTTAAATGTTGCTAGAAAAATAAATTTTACTTACGCAAGTTTTTTGCGGAAACATGTGGCAACTATTAAACTAATTTATTGTGATTGAACTAATAACTTAAGCGGTGAGAATTTGCATTAATAAAAATCGTCAAAGAAATTTATTTATTAAATCTTAGTTTTTACTTTATATACGAAAATAGTTAAACAATAAAAATATATTATCTGATATTTAACTATTCTTATTCTTCTTCTTTTTGTCCTATCAAACCTCTGTGGTGCATATGGCCTCAAGGAATCTTCTCCACCCGACTCTATCGCATGCCTGATGCTTAACATCATCCCAGGTGAGGCCTGCTGCTTTAACCTCGTCCTGCAGGGTTCTTCTCCAGGTGGCTCTAGGTTTGCCTCGCTTTCTCTTTCCCCCCATAGGGGACCAGTCTATTACTTGTTAAATTATTATTTTCGAAAAACTCTGATACTTTATCATTATTGATCAAATCAAATCAAATCAAATCAGTTTATTAACTCAATAGACATTACAAACAGGAAAATGTTTAAGGCATCTATTAAGTACAGGTAAAATATCATAAAAATACAACAAAGTACCAGGAACGCATTAGAGATGGTTCCACATTAGGAAGACAAGATACTTTCTAAAGTCAATAGTATTTGCCCCCTGAACGTATTGATATCATGATGAACTAACCAACTAACCATCACGCCGTCTCTTCGGAGGGGTAGGCAGAAAGAATGGACCCCCCCACTGTTCTGTCCTGACATACTTCTCTCGATACCTCTACATTCATACATTTTGTCATGCACGCACGTCGATTTCTCCGACTCCTTACGTGACCGACATTCAATATTTATGTCACGTTTTCCTCGGCCTTCCTCTATTTCTAGTTCCGTTCACATCGTTTACAGATACCTTTTTCACCATTCTCTCTTCACTCATTCTTTCCATGGGTCCAAACCATCTTAACAACCCTTTTATTATTTTGTTCATAACACTTTCATTCGCACCGCTTTCACTTCTTATACTTGCATTTGACACTCTATAATATATAGATGTCCCACACATTCGTATTAGAGATCTCTTCTCTTCTGCATTTATTATACTTTCATCTTTCTTTTGCTAGTTCCATGCTTTACTTCCATACAACACGATGAGAGCGACAATATAGATTGTTTTAACTGACAGAAGACAAATATTCTAGACTTTAGAGAATACCTTGTCTTCCTAAAGTCGAATCATCTCTCATGCGTTCCTGGTATAACATATTATAATGTATTTTACCTCTCAATAGATGCTTTTAAATTTTGAGAAAATAAACTGATTTGATTATGAAATGATTTTATAATGAAACACTATTTTTATACATATCACAACTTATTTAGTATTTTTAATCACTGGCGACATTCTTGGCAGCTACGGCTGCGACAACGACTGCCACACCGATGTCCTGATAACAATGTGGTGATGACACTGTCTTTAGTCTGGTAAAGAATTCACGTGACCATAAAATGGCGATAGATTAGCTACCTATGTCATGAGATTCAATATAAAAGCTATACCTTTCACATCGATTTGGCTCGCGCTGTAATGATGTAAAGAGCTACCCAATAAAATAATAATAATAACTAATACAAACAGTTTTTCTAACTGGTGACTGTGACAATAGCGACCTTCCTGGCAGAATGGTAAGTGCTTTAACTGCCACCCAAAGGCCTCGGGTTCGATTCCCGGTGATGGCAGTGAAGTGTCACACTTACTTTGGTGACATGACAATAAAATGCAATAGATTAACTATATACAGATACCTGTTATGAGAATCAATATAATAACTATTAACAGATCGAAAAGACATGTTGTATTCATGATAACAATGGTTTGCGAAACAGCTATCGCGATAGACTCATAAAAGATAAAAATAAACAGTGATAGTACATAACCGTGTTTTAAAATTAAAACATTTAATGATGTTGAAGTTTACTCCATTATTATTTTATAATATAATAGTAAACACGATTGTTTAGTGGTTTGACTTGGATATAATTTCTATAAATTTTATAAATTTTGACAAATTTGTTTCGCCTTGCGAGGGCATTCTCAAACTCCGAGAATAGAGTTTGAGAATGCCCTCTCAAGGAGAAATAAATTTGCCAAAATTTATATAAATTAAATCCAAGAAAAACGACTAAACACACACTCGTGTTTACTATTATAAATTGAAGTGTCATAGTCATTCGGCTAAAACAATAGATTATCTAATCGAATTTATAAGCAAGTATTTATGTGCAAAGTTAAATTTGAAATTTTATATTGAATATGAAATCATACTATTTTAATATTGATACGGTTCATTGATTCAATCACACTTATTTAACAATCGTATGTCTTTCTGATTATTAATAGTATCTTTCGAGGTTAATATTTCGAAAATAACCACTATTCGTCCTTCAATTTTAATTACATTAAATATGTTATGTTTAATGTAATTTATATTTGTTTGATTTAGGAGGTCCTGACAGATGACCGAGGTCCCAGGGTCATTAATTAGTGAATTTTTTGGTTCACGTGGGCTTCGAGATCAATAAAAGTGAACATTATTTTTTTAACATACTTCTTCGCTTTAAATAAATTATCTCCCATAATATAACTATTATAAATTACAAAGATTGCCTGTTAAAAATGATAAATCGGTCGAGTCAAAAAAATATTTCACTCGTCTATTTATCATATCAAAAATGTGTGTTTGTTTCTTGCTATTTAAAATTCGGTAATTAACAACTCAAATATTTTTATTCGTTTTTTGAAAATTCACCTATTTTTTTAAGCACTTTCTGTTTCACGATAAAAACAACTGTATACAAAAAATAAAACAACCAATTTTGAACTAAACGATCATACTGTTTGAATCTATGCAAGTACGTAGAGGTTTAAATGTTCGTAGATATTAACGGTTGGTTGAATATTACCTAAGATCCTGAATATGTCCATGTGGTCTGATCATTCTGTTTGAATTTAGGTAGGAACTAATAGGTTTGAAGGTTTGTAAATAGTAACGGTTGGTTGAATATTCGATTATTGGTTAAGATCGCGAATACGTCCACATGTTCTGATCATAATGTTTTAATCTAAGTAGGTACTTATACGTTGGAAGGTTTGTTAATAGCAACGGTTGGTTGTCTGATGGTTGTATGTCCATGTAATCTGATCATTCTGTTTGAATCTAGGTAGGAACTAATAGGTTTAAAGGTTTATAAATAACGGTTGGTTGAGTATTACATAAGATCCTGAATATGTTCATGTGGTCTGATCATTCTGTTTGAATCTAGGTAAGAAGAAATATGTTTGAAGGTTTGTCAATAGTAACGGTTGGCTGAAAATTATCAAAGATTTTAAATGTGTACTGAGATCGGCGTTTCAAAGTTCGTATCAGTCTTCATTCTCAGGGCGATTGATGATCATGTTGAAGTTTTATTAGGTCACGTGTTTTTACTAACATGCCGATTGTTTTTGGAGCGATACTAGTATGCACTTTCGAATATATATAATATGTGATTTTATATAAATTATTGTATGCACATTTTTAATCATAAAAGGCAATTAAATATATTTTTTTCTTTTAACATAACTCAACGAATCCAAAATTTGAAATCACTAACCGTCCATTTCATTATCTATGGACTTACAATGGATTGCGTAAATATGAATAAAATATAAGGCGATATTAATTGGCTGTTATACACAAAATGAAAGTATAATATTAATAAGTGATTGTTATTTTAAACGAAGTTGATGTATAGTATGTAGAAAGTTTCGAAAGAGATCGTATTATTAACATCTAAAAACATTAATAAAATAAAATAAAACCATTAGCATATACGATATTCATATATGATATACAAGAGTACATTATAATAATTGATCTTGTCAATTTGTATAAGGAACTTTACTGATTGATTGACTTTACATTCGGAAAGCCGTGACGTCATGGAAAATCCCCTCCTTCCCCGCCGTAACGGCGTCAGGAATTTCATTAAATTTAACTTTCGCCGCGTTCCGCGAAAAATTAAAAATACAACATTAATTATTACCATCGCGTTTGAATTTAAATTTGGAACGGCGAATGCGCGCGCTCCCGTCAATGCGCGGACTTCCACGCACGATTTGAGCGACATTATTAATGGCATCCCGAATAGCGAAGTTTATATTCGTCGCCGAAAAGATGCATCGCTCACGGATTTTGTTGCCGGCAACAGATATCGGCGACACACGCCCCTAACGAGCCTCATTAATTTGGCCAGAGAGTTAATTATGAATATTTCGGGCGACGCGTAACGCCGACATTGACGCGAACCATAAGGTGATTCACACTGCCAAAGAAAACGGTCACCACGCGAAAGGGACATTTGTAAGCTTATATTTTAAATTTGTCACGTTTTTTGATTCACTACGAGTACACTCTAAGAAATAAAACATATAATAGGCAATATCCATATCCTCTGCTACTAAAAAGGACAATGCGACTTATACTGCATTCTGAAATTGTCATGATTTAATTGTATCTCAATAGAGACGAAGATGCAAATTGGAAACTGAATATGGTTGATCAAGGTGTTTACAGGACTTATGACCGGTCATTGGTTGGGTTAAGCGCACGGTTTATGTAATTACAACATTCCCCATTCCACATTTTTCTTTATGACCATGTAAGACAAAATTTTGGAAGTTGTATATATGTTACAAATCTATGCCTAATTTCACATGTCAGTTTCAACATGCCATCTATGAGATTTTGATTACATATGTTAATCTTTTTACTCTATATAATCCACATACTAACGCCATCTATGGTGTTAATCAATACTTGAAGTAAAATTTGAAAATACTTGAAGCTAAATTTGAAAATATTTATTTTACTCAATGACATAAAATAAATAATTTTATATTCATAAAGCCGTTAAACCGAAAGTCATTTTAAAACTAACTTATCATCACGAAATCTCTCTGAAAGGGTAGGCAGAAATAATGGACTGCCATACTTTTCTTTCCTGACACATTTCTCTCGCTTCCTCAACGCGCATCGATTTCTCTGACTCCTCACGTGGCCGACATTCTATATTTGATTTATTTGATCGTGCCACGTTTGCCTCGGTTTTCTTCTATTTCTATTTCATTTACATCGATAACATATATATATTTTTACCATTCTTTCTTCATTCATTCTTTCCATGTGTCCAAACCATCTTAATGATCCTTTCATTATTTTGTTCATAACACCATCATTCGCACCGCATTCACTTCTTATATTTTCATTAGACACTCTATTATACACAGAGTATCACACATTCGTCTAAGAGATCTCATTTCTATTGCATTTATTATATTTCCATCCTTCTTTTGCCAGTTCCATGCTTCACTTGCATATATAAGGGTCGGTACAAGAACACCACTGTGCACTGCCATTTTAGCTTTTGGATAGGTTTTTTTTGGATAGGTTTTTGTTTGCGATGACAATTTTAAGCGCACCCAACCCTTCTTTCAATATCCCTCTCCACTTGCCCATATTTTGTAAACATACTACCCAAATACACGAACTCATCTACTTACTCCAAATTTTCACCATTCACGCTAATGTTGTTTTAAGAAATATATATTTATTAAAACCAATGGGCATTAACGCTATCTTTAACGATATTTTTTCACTAACTGTCTTGCTTTACTTCATCTTTTGGTGTCAGATCCCGCCTACGTTGACTACCACCTGAGAGGAGGCGTTTCTGTCACTGGCAGCTTGAAACAGATCCTCAGCGCTTTTGAAGTAAGTCCAATTTCCTACATTTTGGAGCCAGGAGATTCGCCTCATGAGAATACCTCGTCCACCCCCTATTTTTCTCCCCATAACACATAACCTAAATTTAAAACCTTTCGGTCTTTGATGTTGGCCAATAATTCCCTATTAGCTCTCTCTCTCTGCAGAGTATTTATGTAGCTGACCATATCAGTTCTAAACGCCTTCAGCGGATTTATGATACCAACGCTTGAGGTCCACGATTCAATACCTAATAATAGTACAGATCAGACATAGTATTTGACCATTCTCTGTCCAAGTTTCAAATTAATGTTGTCATAGAAAATACTTCTTATTTTATAAATGGCTTCACGAGATGTCCTTAGTCAATACAATATATTTTAATTTCAATTATTGTACATAATTCCACTGATAAATCTATTCTATAGAATTTATAGTACAATGTGAATAAATGTGAACTCATTTTATTGACATATTTTTAAATGAAGGTATGCCACATTGACTGCTGACTTGGAGACCGTGGATGGCAAAAGAAGTGCAGGGCGACCGCACCTACGGTGGAAGGATGACCTGAATAGACACGTCGGAATAACCTGGATGCAGTCTGCACAGGACAGAGTGACATGAAAGCGAATGGAGGAGGTGGAGGAGGCAGGAGTGGACGGGAATAGGCTGAGGAAGAAGAAGAAGAAGAAGAAGATGCCACATTGAATATTTTGATGAAGGTATGCCATATTTGAGACTTAATAATGGAAACAGTATTTTGACATTCAAAATTTAAATTTTTATCTTACAAATAGATACAGAATGCTAAAAGTTTTTCAAATAATATTTTTAATATATTTTTCTCTTACAATAAGTAAATTTAAACGTAGCATTTTTAACAGATCACAAGTCAAGCACCTGAAATTATCTTCTAACATTTATTTAAAATTATAAAAATCATATTTTTAGTGTTACTTAATTGATATCATAAAATAATGTTTTGCCTTTCTAGGATTTTGTTAATGCTTCTAGGTAAACGTGAATTGAATAATTAATAATTGAAAAAAATATGAATGTTTTTTTTTTAAATATTTTTCCATTTCTTTTCAATATACGAATCATTTGGAAAGTGTTTACATTTAGTTCTTAAAAAAAGCATTTTCTTTGATGTTGATTAATATTCTCTTTGATATGTGAAATCTTAAGAAAAAGTTTTGTTTACACGTTGAATGTAGAATTATGAATGTAGTCATTATGGATGTGTGATGCAGATCGATAAATTGGTCTGCTGATTTTATCTGAAATTAATTAAATCTTTGTTTGAAATGATGGAAAAATGTTCCATTAGCATTGATACATTTCCCCAGGCTTTTGTGTTAGCGCCTAGCCATTAATATATCATTAATTCCATTGTTCACGAAAAGTTTCCACGAGCCGCGGCTTTAATAATAACCCGCCTCTTTGTTCTGTGTTTCGTGATTAAATATATAAGATAGCGAGGGAAATGGCCACTGGCAGAGCGATCGACATTACAGTCCATTATTTGATTAAAAATCTTCTAGCTCGACTTAAGTAGCCGGGATAGTTAGCGGCGAGATGAGGGTTGGAACAATAGAGCGCCGAAACAAAAACTTGGCGTTCCATGTCAAATTCAAATTAACTCTTATTTTTCTATTCTCAGAGATGTAACAGCGCCCACTTAGCATAAAGAGAGTTTTTTGATTGGCCTTGTCGTAACACGAAAAACGAAAACAAATTAATCAAATATTTTTGTGAATGTATACTTATACTTGTATACGAAATTCTGGATTTTCACCAAAGGGTGGTCAATTCAAATTTAATTGTATCTCAATAGAGACGAAGACGCAAACTGAATATGGATGATCAAGGTGTTTACAGGACTTATGATCTGTCATTGGTTGGGTTAAGCGCACGCTTTATGTAATTACAACATTCCCCATTCCACCTTTGTTATTATGATCATGCATGACAAATTTTTGGAAGATGTATATATACTTCAAAATCCATACCTATCTTCACGTGTCAGTTTCAATTGTCCATCTATGTAGATTTGGTTGCACTTGTGAATCTATTCAAGATTAACTTATACAACCGACCCACTAACGCCATCTATGGAGAATGATTTTATAGGCTACAGCCTTCGCATTAATAAGGTAGTTAGCTAAATAAAATCATGCATGATCATAATAACAAAGGTGGAATGGGGAATGTTGTAATTACATAAAGCGTGCGCTTAACCCAACCAATGACAGGTCATAAGTCCTGTAAACACCTTGATCATCCATATTCAGTTTGCGTCTTCGTCTCTATTGAGATACAATTAAAAAATACAAATTAATCACTTTTAAAATTAGCTTCATATAATTAATTAATAAAATTTGACAATTACGCATTATAGACATTAATTACTAAATCATACAAAAGAAAAAAAAAACCTTTCCAATTTTTTTTTAAATACTACGTACAGACCATATAAAAATGTAAACATGGGTTTTAAATATTTCATTTTATAATAGTACATAATTTACAAAAAATGAAGATGAGACAATCACATATTATGAAAAGTAGGTTTTTACGCAAAGTAGGTACATTGCAAAGTATTCACAATTAGTGACAATTTTTTACGGTTAATTGAATTAAATTTTCTAGTTAAATGCAAGGAGTTGATATCTTTTTATAAAAATAGCTTTTTTTTTGTTTCAATGATTTTAAATATATGCAATACCATATATTCTCTCAATGATTAATTTTTTATATAGATAATTAATAAAATATATGCGTAATAATCTGTCTTCAATTTAGAAGTAAACAAATCTTTGTTTTGTGCACCCTTATTTCTGTGGTCGCGATAACGGAGCTATGGGGAGGAGGAGGGGTGAGAAATTAACGAAGGTGGAAGAAAGAACGGGGGTGGGGTGGTAATACGAGGGGAGAGATAACGTAACGACCGGGAATAAATGCATACATATGAATATGCCAAGAAACTACCCAACATTACCTTTGCTAGAGTCAACTTTATATCGAAATGAAGCACGTGAGAAATGTTAAGTATAATAAATTTTAAGCTTTTATACATATAAATAAATCATAAAATGTATAAAGGTAAATAATTGGACAATGTTAGGGATAAACATTGAAGGACAGTAGTGTAAACAATAAAAAATGAATATTATTAAATTAAAAAAAAAAAAAAAATCTCTTAGACGAATGTGTGAATACTCTGTGTATGATAGAGTGTCGAATGAAAATATTAGAAGTTAATGCGGTGCGAATGATGGTGTTATGAACAAAATAATGAAAGGATCATTAAGATGGTTTGGGAAGAATGAATGAAGAAAGAATGGTAAAAAATTATATGTTAATGATGTAAATGGAACCAGAAATAGAGGAAGACCGAGGAAAACGTGTCACGATCAAATGAATCAAATATTGAACGTCGGCCATGTGAGGAGTCGCGTGCGTGCATGACACGATGTATGAATGTTGAGGAAGCGAGAGAAATATGTCAGGAAAGAAAAGTGTGGCAGTCCATTCTTTCTGCCTACCCCTTCGGGGAGACAGCGTGATGGTTAGTTAATTTAAAAAAAGTGTGGTAAAATAATATATTAAGTTTTTTAGATTAAATTATAAAATTAAAACTTGCAACTAACCATCATGCCGTCTTCCAGAAGATGTAGGCAGTAATAATGGATCGCTACATTGTTCTTTCCTAACATACTTTGTTCGAAAAAGTTATGATTTTATTCAAAATTTCATAGAAGAAGTTCATTGTAAATAATGTAAATAATTAAAATAAATAAACATTTTTTCTGTGTTCACCATACTTTGTGTTGTAGATGTTTTGTTTGTATTTTTCTTTTTGTATATACTTTTTATATACAACACTATTAATATTATATATTAGACATGTTTCGGACAACCAGTCCTTATTCAGTGATATATGTAATAATATTATTATAAAGATACATATTTAAAATATTATAAAATTGTTTACAAATATGATCAATTTTGACAGATGTTATCTTATTTGTAAACAATTTTATAATATAATATTTTAAATATGTATCTTTATAACATGTATCACTGAGGAAGGACTGGTTGTCCGAAACATGTCTGATATGTAATTTTAATAGTGTTGTATATACAAAGTACATAAAAAAAGAAAAAGACAAATTAATAAATATTTTTAAAATAAATATTGAATTAAATTCCACATAGGTTTATGGCTTCGACTGGTTTCGAAAGCTCACTGTCATCTTTTGGTGAGCTGCCAAAACCGGTCGAAGCCATAAACCTGAGTGGAATTTTACTAAATGCATATTGAAAAAAATATTTTCAATATTAACTTCTCTCTATTCCTCATCAATCATACATCGGGTCATGCACGCAAGTCGATTTTTCCTACTCCTCACGTGGCTGACATTAGTTATTTAGCTTAAAATATCATGAATATTTCCCCTTTGAAGCAATTTATACAGAACGACAGTTCTTTGATATTTTTATTATTATTGTTATTATTTGGTTGAATCGTTCTTTCAATCATTACAGCGCGAATCAAATCAATTATATAAGGTTCCCACCACCACCCGAGACTGTTATAGGACGCAGCGACGCCCTTTCGTCAGTCTCGCTGCACTATCTAGGCCTGTTCCTTGTCCATCCGGGACTTACGTTAATTTAATTTAGCCTTTTCTTGTCTCTTTTTTTTAGCCCTTTACATTGAATCAAATCAATGTAAAGGGTAAAGCTATCATAATCTATCGCCATTTTTTTGTTACGTTAATTCTGCACCAGACCAAAGACAGTGTGACGATAATACGCCGATCATGCCATCGCCGGAAATCGAACCTGGGGCAGTCAAAGCACTTACCGCTCAGCCACGAAGGTCATATACATTATATTGAAAATTTAAATAAGAAATAAAGCTCAGAAAATCTCAATACAGCGAAAAAGTTAGATTTTCATTTAAAAAATTCAAAAACCTCGAACAACACGTGTACAATTTTCTTTGTAATAAAAAACTTAATTAATTTCTGCCGTACACAATTCGGAACAAGATCTTATTTAGCGATTCGGCAGGCAATCAAAAAACAATAATGCCGGCACTATAATTGTTTTATAATTTTTCGTACAGCGATCTCGCCGATAAAACTGCGACTACGAGTATGTTCGGCGAACAAGGGCGCAACATTGTACGGGAATCTAGAATATTCTAGGAATTCCACAAGCCTCCACGCCGCGGTCATGCCAATGTTTAATCGTTTAATACCCCCAGCGATTTAGACACGAAATAATTAAGGCTAGGGGTTGTAAACTTTGAAATCTTTTCGTTTCGATCTGTGATTTCAATCGAAAATTCAAGATACTCTTCCACCAAATTGATTGGTAGATCCAACGATGAATTGATTTGTTTAAAGAAAGAGCACAAAATGCTTATTTGGAGCAAATAGAGTAAAAAGTCTGGTCCCAACCCTGATATATGGACGCGAAGCATGGAACTGGCAGAAGAAAGACAAGAGCAGAATAAATGCGATAGAGATGGAAGTCCCTAAGACGTATGTGTGGTAGAACGATGTACGACAGAATTTCAAATGCTGATATTAGAAAGGAATGTAGAGCGAAATAAGGTATTATGAACAAAATTATGAAAAAATCGCTGCGTTGGTTCGGACATATGGAGCGCATGGGTGAAGAAAGAATGGTTAAAAAAGGATACGTTAACGACGTTAATGGAGTACGGAGTCGAGGTAGACCGAGGAAACCATGGGATGACCATATTAATAAAATATTAAAGGTTGGTCATGTCAGAAGCCGGAAGAATCGACGTGCGTGTATGACTCGATGTATGAATATGGAGGATGCTAGAGAGGTTTGTCAGGATAGAGTAGTGTGGCGGTCCATTCTCTCTGCCTACCCCGGCGGAGAAACGGCGTGATGGTTTATTGTTGTTGTTGTAGAGTAAAAACTTTAATATAATTTGGTATGAAACAGTTAATTTGTGGTGTGAAATTCTTCGTCTTCCTAGCCTTGTCCCATATACTTGGGGTCAGCTCTTCTTGTATGGCGTCTCCAGGACTGTCTTTTCTGGGTGACATCTGGTGGAATCCGATCGTTTTTGAGACTCGTTTGAATAAGTCCCATCCATGTCGACTAGGGCCTACCACGTCCCCTGGGTCACTAGTCCACCTCCATTACCCTGCTTGTAGCATGCTCAGCTGAACGCCGCATAACGTAGACGTACCATCTCAGACGCTTTCCCTCAAGTTTATTCGAACAATTATAGCAACACATTTTTCAAGAAAACCCTTTTTTTTAGATTATAGTATCCATCGGTGAAAACATGTTTTTTCGTCTAATTACAACATTTGTTGAAATATGAAGATTACACATCAAACAATTAAGTTTATAAAATGTAAACACTTTTTGAAAGCGAGAATTAGGGAATTTTTAACCGTAAGTAAAAAGTATCACTTTGTAATTTTTATACCTTCATTAGTTACTTGGCATTCTTTAGGATATTAATTTAATTTACATTTATTTCAAAACAATTTGTCTTTTATTTTAAATCAAGAGGAGTCACAAATTAACTGTTATAGGTTTTTGTCAATATAATAAAAATAAGGGATGTTTCATTTCAAACGGAAAAAAAAATATTGTTTATGGCATGGCATGACCTAATTAATCAAAGTTTAAGGGTTAGTCATGTTATTTCATTTCATTTCATTTCATTTATTTTAATAAAAAAATTGCAAACATTAAAGACATATTTCCAGATCGTTTGCAATTACATTATGAGAATTTAAAAGAGAAGCATAAAAACATATAAATAAATAAAAAAGTTTAAGAATTATAAATAATCATAACATTGATATTGCATCCCTGAGGCAACTCACACTATCACGAAATATGTCGACCTCCGAGGCGATCCGATTAAGCAATAAGATTGCCCTACCCACAGGCATAACCATTGGCAGGTTGGTTCTGCAGCGTGGCAAATAAAACAATCTGTGCTGTCTTTGACGAAGGTCAGGGACAAATAGACCTACATCACTCAGGACATCCGAGTTCTGTATACGGCCGCCAATCAGCTGAAAGAAGTGAACTCCCAAGTGAATGTTCCTCCTTCTCTCCAATGATTGGTAGCTTAGCATACCTAGCAAGAATTCAGTCGGCAAGAGCCACGGGTAATAACCGCGTTAGAAGTCGGAAGAATCGACGTGCGTGTATGACTCGCTGTATGAATGTGGAGGAACCTAGAGAGGTGGCCAGGATAGAGTAGTGTGGCGGTCCATTCTCTCTGCCTACCCCTACGGGAAAACGGCGTGATGGTATGTTGTCGTTGTTGTATTGTTTATCTTTAATTTTACTTATACAACTAATAATAACTATTTCTTTTCGGTTAGCTTATTTTAAAATTATGAATACAATAAGCCAAAATATTAAAGCATGAACACCACATTTTAAAGTTAATTAAAGATATAATTTGATAAAATATTCAAAACACTTGGTTATTTATTTTCATAAATCATGTGTTTTGTTACCCTGCCAAAGTTCTAGTGGGAGCGAAACTGGTTGACTCTAAAAATACAAATAAAGTGATTTAAAAAAAGTTACATAATTGTTTTAAATTATAATTAATTTATTCACTGTTATATTAAAACACTGCTTTCATATAAAAATTTGGTTTATTATTTATAAAATCGCCGCGACAGCTGTTTCGGTAACCGATGTTTTGTTATGTATTTGAGTTTATTGTACACCTGACGATGGTAACATCGGTTACCGAAACAGCTGTCGCGACGATTTTATGAAAAACAAACTCATTTTTTGATATTAAAACAGTGTTTTTTATTTAACAGTGAATAATGTTTAAATATCAAAGTGTTTTTGCCAAACAAAACATTGGATTATCTTATTATACTTAATAATGCAACACCACAAATTAAGTGTTTCATACAAAGTATTACTTTATACAGTCTAATGATATCTCTCAAATAGCACATACGAATAACTTAAGCATAAGATATAAAATTTACGTTTAATAGAAAAGTTCGCCTGCTAGCTTTCTTATTTTTTCACCACAGATGTAGTAAATTATAATTAATCGAGAATCTCTTCCCTTAATCTCGCTTTCCCGAAGAAAAGTATCGTAAATGGATAAACTTCCAATGTGCTTTATGTTCGTCCTTAAAAAGATTTTAAAAGTTGCATTAGCGTACAGAAACACGTGAATTCATTAGCTAATCTATAACCACCGGTGTCGGTCCGGGGGCATTCAAGAATCGGGAAAATGGAAGAAAAATGCGGGGGTTAGAGGCGGGGGGAAAGAACGTTAAGGTTAATGAAGAAAAATTAATTTTACGACCATCTCACACGAACGTCTAGGGGAGGAAGCCCCCAACCACCCCTAAACAAGAAGGGGTGGCGTAACCGGGCGCAAATTAAAGGGCTAGGCATTAAAAAAGTGAAATATAGTGTTTAGAAAATAATTCAAGGAACTAATTGTGCATTTAAAATTTTTGATAGCGCCCGATTCACGTTCTTCGGGATATTCGGTTAAAATAATTTTAAAATAATGACCACGGACTTACATGAAAGTTTAATTTTTTTGATTAGTTTTTGGGATACGAATTTGATTAATAACAAAATTGTTTCTACACGGTATTACCATGAATCTTTGTGATGGGATCATAAAAACATATGCCAGCTATTAGCATGTAATTTAACAATAGGTTGATTAGATTTCCTCTTTGATATGATATGCCTTAGAATTTTCTTATTAAAATTATAATACTCAGTGGTTACGTTAGATTACGTAAGGTAAGCTTAACCACGACATTCCAAAAAACCAATGGAAAACCGTTAGATTAATTTCAATCAATAAAATCAAAACACACAATTTTTGTATCCGAGGATACTGTATATTGTCAGTGTAAATACCTCAATATTGTATACTGTGATTTTTTTTAAATTATCGATTAGGGATATGAAAAATTTAGAAATTATTTAATGTGATTAAAAAATTATAAATATTTTTATGAACTTCCATGAATAAAAGAAATCGTATTTTATGAATGTTGCATTGAACATAACAATAATGTTAACTAACTAAACTAACTAACTAACCATCACGCCGTCTTCCCGAAGTGGTAGGCAGAAATAATGGAATGCCACACTTTTCTTTCCTGACATATTTCTCTCACTTCCTCAACATTCATACATCGTGTCATGCACGCGCGTCGATTTCTCTCGAAATTCAATATTTGATTTATTTGATCGTGCCACGTTTTACTCTATTTCGAGTTCCATTTACATTGTTAACATATACTTTTTTACCATAATTTCTTCATTCATTCTTTCCATGTGTCCAAACCATCTAAATGATCCTTTTATTATTTTGTTCATAAATTTTTTTTGGACACAATAATTTTTATTATTATTTATATTTAAAACGAAATTCGATTCTTCAACATTTCTAATTTTTCTTTGAAACACTGTTATAATGTCACATTTTTAAAAATGGTATTGTCGCGACCGTTGTAAGGATTATCATTCACAAAATATTTTATATTGTTAAAAGGTGATATTTTAGACCTAATTTTATAATAAAATAAATAAGATTTGTTTGATTTTTAAAAATACTGTTTTGCTTTACAAATCTTCAAATGATCACAATATTAAATAATAATTTAAATTGAAATAGATTTTACTTTTCTTCTTCACATTATGACAGCAAAATGTTTAGTTTTTAAGACTTAAGTCAGTGCTATAAGAATTTATTACATACATACATAATCGTACAATGTGAGCAGAAAATAGCTAAGTATTACAAATAGGAATTTGGTTGTGTCCAGGCTTGAACCCAAGTCCTCTGGATCGGTAGCCAATCTTTCTGTCTCCAAGACTACCAAACGGTTCCATTAATTAATTAGCACTCACCCAATAATTAAGAATTTTTTTTTTCCCCAAAAATACTATTACTTTGGTGATCGTTCTGATGCCGATACAAATATTGCGTATCAAAACCGATTGACAAAGAATGTAATCGGAGGCATAGCAAAAATCAGTGTCGTTTGAATAATTTCTTTCATTACCATCATCAGGCTTTTGTCAGTGTTGGACATAGGCCTCCCTTCCTGACTTCCACAACTCTCTATCCCTCGCCACTCTGTGCCATTGACCTTCTGCCACTCTATTGATGTCATCAGACCATCTTGCTTGTGGTCCTATCTCTAATCCATTCATTTCGCTTCCTGTTTCGCACACTGATGTTCAGCATTCTCTTCTCCATTGCCCGCTAGGTCACTTGAAGTTTCTGTACTGTTATTTTTGTGAACGTATCTGTATCCAGCCAATTTTTTCAAAACTGGGTAAAAGCAAATGTTATTTTTTAAATGAAAAATTATTTTTTAGATGAAATAAACTAAAGGCGTTAACACTGTGGAATTTCATAATGACGATTTTTGTATTAATTAAAACACTGTTTTTTCCCCTTTTGAGTTCATTTTTCTCGACGTTTTTCGATGGCTTACCATCATTAAGATTAATGATGTGAAAATGTATATTAAAAATTTGTAAGAATGAAATGGTCTGTTTTCTAGAAGTTTTATTATTCTATGGGAACGACATGTTTGCTTGTGAAATTGAGTTTAGCAAAGTGAAACCTGTCATTTCCATAAAATAATATAAAACTGAGAGAAAATAGACGCTCTTATTAGAATTAATTAGACATTTTGGAATTTTTGGCAGATTCTTAGTTATGTCATTATATACATAAATTGTATTGCATAAATTATTCTGATTCGATAAAGCTCGTGGTCATAAACATGAGCATTTTCATAAAGTGATTTTTGTGCTCTCTCGGTTGCACAGAGTGCACAGCCCTACATTCATCACGGCGAGCCGGGCAAACACGAGGCCTCGTCAAATATTTGTTTGGAATTCTTGAAATGCTTTAGAAATCTGACTTAAAATCTCAGATACAGCTGGGATCCCTTCGTTTAAGCGCTTAATTGATCACCAAGAACTGCTTAACACGAAATCTAGAACACCTTCAACAACAACAACCAAAAACCATTACGCTGTTTCCCTGCAGGGTAAGGCAGATAAAATAGAGCTTCCTTCATATTCATATAACGAGTCATACAGACCTGTTGATTCTTTCGACTTCTTACATGACCAATCTATAAATTTTGATTATTTTGGTCATGCCATGATTTCCTCGGTCTACCTCGACTCCGTACTCCATTTACATCGTTAAAGTATACTTTCTTAATCATTCTTTCGCCATTTATGCGCGATGCGAATTCGAAATACCTTGATCTTTCCAGACTTTGTTCATTTGAGTTAGAGCATTATTAGGTATGGCGATTAATCTTTTGATTTCATTCTCACAGCCACCCTCAGCACTGATTTGAAAACCCAGGTCTTTTTCTTCCATGTTTTGGACCTATGTGGTCTGTTCCTCCAGAGTGTTGCTCCTCCTGTGAGGTAGATTCCCAGTTGTCCTTCCATCTTTTAGGAGGTCTTCCACCAGGACGAAACCCATGAGGCTGATTAAGCAATGCTAGGGGAGTCTAGTGGTGTCCATTCTTTGAACATGACCGTACCAGTCCCTTTTTCGCTATCTGATTCATCTTATAATATCCTCAACCTCACATATCTCTCTTATTCTGGTGTTCTTCACGCGATCTGTCTGTGTCTTGCTTGCTATCGTCCTCAGTGCCTTCATTTCGGAGGTCCTCAAAACTTGTTTGGTCTTTATTGTGTCTGCCCTTGCTTCGAAGCCATATGTTATTATGATTATGAGAACCCAGGTACACAAAGTATATTGGGAGGTATGGATAAGGGCTATAAATATGATAATTATTTCTTTCGTTATTCAAACATCATATATTTCTTGTGTCGTGTAAAAGTGAAAACGTTTAAACTCGAACCGTGCAAACAGAATCATCATCAAATTAAATAGTATGAAGACGCTTTGATGTGGACATAACTGTCACTGTATTATTTATCAGGAAACTAATTTTCAATCAAAGTTTTAATGGAAAAGTTAATAAAAAGTTTTCATGATTGATGAAGCACGAGTTAATTGGTTTCAAATTTTATTTTAAACTCGGAATGGTGGAGCTTTAGTAAATATTTAAGTATCCGCTTAGCTTTGGATAGGGGATTCAAATTGTTACATTCAAAGTAATTACAATTTTAAAACAATCATTACTTCTACTCCTCGTATGTACTCAAGTTCATTTTACTAGTTTACTTAATTTATTCATTTATTATAAAACATTTAACACATTTTCTGTTCGGAACGAGAATGTATTTTTTAAAATACAAAATATATATTGTATATATATTTTTTTATAAATTAATTTCATTAACAAATTTAATCCTTATGAAACTATAGAGATCATTAAAAGAGTCATTGTGCCATTGTTTTCATAATAATAGTAATTTTTTGTAAATACAAGTGCATATTCATTACTCTTCACATAAAAATATGGTTTCCTCAACATTCATACATTGTTTAAACAAACAGTTTTTTTCTCTCTCACCCTAACGAAGCTCCGGCGGGAGCGAAACCGGTTGGTGTTACCAAATGAAGTGGTTTTGATACAAACACTAAAAGTGTATTATTATATCATTCGTTTTGAAACACTTATGAATAATTGGTTATGACTGGTTTGTGTTATTAATTTACACATTTCTTCTGTTGTAAGTAAAATTAATAAAATATAGAGAAAATTTATGTCTCGAAATAAAAATGTGAATAAATTAGGTTATTTGGTTTTAAAACTGATTTCGTGGAATGAATTCATTAAAATTTCCTCGGAACCCTTAATACATTATCGCACAATCTCAATTAATAGTCAGAATGTATTAAGAGAGCATTTATCCACGCACAGCGTACATCCAACTTGCTATACAGAGTCCGCGCAGCTAGGGAATATTTTCATTGAATTTGAACACAGTGAATTACTTAAACATATTGGCAGAAAAAAAACAATGGTAGAAATATCGTAATTGAAAATTTAGACAGCGTCTTACTGGCGGAATTCAATGTAAGTAAAATAAACACGTTGTTATTTGCCAATATTATATGAGTTTTCACATTTAAGAGTACGGTGTAGTACATTTAACTATTTAAAAAAAAAAAAAAAATTAATAGATATTTTGAATTATCTTTGTCAAGTTATTCTATGAAAGAAGATAGCACAAAAAATATTAGTCATTAATATTAATGCAGGTTAATTAAAATACATACTTTTTTTGAATTGTAAACAATGATGTAATATGTATTATTTTTTTCTTCCTCTTATCAGACGTCTGTCATCTACTGCTGAACATAAGCCTCTCCCAAAGCTTGCCACTGCCCTCTATTCATTGCCATTCTCATCCATCGCGGGCAAAGTGATGTCCAACTCTATGGAATCCTGTGCGCTGGCTTCACTCCAAAACCCGTCTTCCTCATCGGCTGTCGGTTCTCCGACAAAAACGGCCAGCCCACTGCCACTTTAGCCTGCCTATCCTCGGAGCCACCCCATTCATTTTGATTCGTTGTTGAATAAATTCGTTTCAAGCATGGTTCTTTCCATGGCGCGCTAGGCGACAGGGAACTTGTACACTAGACACAACTTGTACACTAGACAGCACTTGCACACTAAATAAAGCTTGTACACTAGACAGAGCTTGTACACTAGACAAAGCTTGTACACTAGACAGAGATTGTACACTAGACATCTTCAGCTTCTTATTTTTGTCCTGTCACATCTACGTGGTGCATAGGGCCTCAAGGAATCTTTTCCACCTGACTCTATCGCATGCTTGATGCCTAACATCATCCCAGGTGAGGCCTGCTGCCTTAACCTCGTCCTGCAGGGCTCCTCTCCAGGTGGCTCTAGGTCTGCCTCGCTTCCTCTTTCCCTCGATAGGGGACCAGTCTAGTGCGCCCTGAGCGATGCAGGCTGGGTTCCATCTCAGAGTGTAACCGATCCACTGCCATTTGCGTCTAGCGACTTATTTTCTAATTGTCTTTTCGCCTGCCATGGTCCAGAGAACGGCATTTGACACTGTTTGGGGCCAATAGATCTTGAATATTGAGCGAAGGCACCTATTTATAAACATCTGGAGTTTTCCAATGACTATGTAATACTTAATTTAGTATTAATAATGACGTCTGTAGATATTTTTTAAAAAGTTTTATTACGGGAATTGCCTTGATATGGGATTATCGAATAATTTCGTAATAACCTAACATGTTACTCCCATATACTAAAAATCTATAACAGAAAATGGACATTTTTATCAATGTAAAAATTTTTTTTTAAATCTGTTCTGGTAATGATATGTACTGTAATGTTCTGAAACACATTATAAATATACTGAGCTTGGAACTAAGTACAGCAATTTATATTTAGAATATTCATTAATTTTAATGTAGTAACATTATCACAAAAATAAGGTGCAAAGTTAATTAATACGCATTAAAAAATCTTTTGTAGACTTCCAACAAGTGCGAATTTATGACATCTAATTTATCAAACATAATGTTCTCTCTCTTGCCTCGTTTTGTCAATTATTAAAATTAATTTTGTTAAACTATTTGCCAAGAAGTTTTTGCGTGCCAGTATACAGAAACAGCAATAGATATGGCCTGCTACGACTGTGCATACGGGTGCCGAGGGGTATTTTTAGGGGGCAAACTAAAGCCAGAGATTGCGGCAATTATTCCGTGGATTGTAATTACCAAGCTTTATGGCACTTTTAATTTACATGATTAGAGCGAACACGTACATTAAAATACGGGTTTTGACGTGTGTCGTGTTTAGAGAAAAAAACTCGCAAATGGCCAGAATGGAGTATTTTTAAGTAAACCGCCGTCCGGTAGATATTAAGCCTTCATTAAGGGCACGCACGATGACGGGTTTAATTTCAGCCCTTTTTATGAAACGACCTTTGTGAATACGACTTTGGTTTAATAATTCTAATCGTTGGTTCTAAATTTAAATTTCTACAGCTCTTAATATTTGATAAAGCGGTGATCAATACATTCTTAAATCGAAAATTTAATGAACAACAACAAACTATTACGCCGTTTTCTTGGAAAGGGCAGGCAGAGATAAAATATCGCCACGTTAATCTATCCTGATACACTTATGTATTATAGATTCCTCTACATTTATATAGCGAGGCATACAACCACGTCAATTCTTTCGACTTCTAATATGGCTGACTTTTAAAATTTAATTGAATTGGTCATGTCATGTTTACCTCGGTCTTCTTTGACACAGTAATCCATTTAAAAAATAATTAATATTTGATAAAGCGATGTACAATATATTCATAAATCGAACATTTAATCTTCTTCTTCTTCTTCCTTGTTGTAGACCTGTTCTCCATAGTGTTGCTCCTCTTGTGAGGTAGACTCCCAGCTGTCTTTCCATCTTTTAGGAGGTCTTCCACGAGGACGAGTCCCATGAGACTGATTATGTAATGCAATATAGGGAAGTTTGGTGGTGTCCATTCTTTGAACATGACCGTACTAGTCCCTTTTTTGCTGTCTGTTCCATCTTATAATATCCTCAACCTCACATATCTCTCTTATTCTGATGTTCCTCATGCGATCTTTCAGTGCTTTGACTGCTATCGTCCAGAACATTTAATCAAAAGCAACAAATCATCACGCCGTTTCCTAGGATATTTAGGCAGAGAATGAACCGTCACGCTACTCTACTCTTACTGACCTCTTTAGATTCTTCTACAATAATATAGCAAGTTATACACGCACGTCGATTCTTTCGACTGACATGATCGACATTTAAAATTTGAGTAAATTGGTCATGTCATGTTTTCAAAGTCTTTCTTGACTCCGTTCTCCATTTACATCGTAAACACTTATGTACATTCTTAAGCATCATTTTTTCATCCAAATGTTCCATTTGTCTATACTAACCCAGTGATAACTTCATGATTTGGTTCGAAATGCTTTCTTCCACTCTACATTTCTTTCTGATATCGACATTTCAAATTCTGTCTTACTTCATTTGACCACACATACCTCGAGAGATAACATCTCTCCTGCATTTATTCTGTTGTCATCATCATTTAAGTAGTGAAACTTCTGGAATAACCTGATGATATCTATTAAGAGCAGATTTACAAAACATTATACAAGCGACAATTTAAGGCATTAGCTTCACCAATGCTTTTGGATGGCAATCATATCAGTGAATTTATTGTTTCTTGAACAATGATGTAAAATTCCATATTAAATAATTATTACGATTTTATTGGAATGAAATGTTTCGCCTGTGTAATGAATCATCTATAAAATGTTATTTAAGACTACGATTCTGGGTTTGAAAACTCTGGAGTAGAGGCAGTATACGGAATACTGAAATCAGAATAAATGCAGATAATATCAGATCTCGTAAAGAAATGTTTGATAAATCTGTGTATGATATAGTGTCAAATGCTAATATAAGATGTGAATGCGGTGTGAATGAAAGTGCTATGAACAAAAAATATAATATATTTTGTGAATGTATACTTGTACTTGTATACGAATACTGGATTTCACCCACCGTGGGTTATCAATTCATGAAAAGGTGGAATGGGGAATGTTGTAATTACATAAAGCGTGCTCTTAACCCAACCAATGACAGGTCATAAGTCCTGTAAATACCTTGATTAACCATATTGAGATACAATTAAATCATGAAAAAATATAATATTGATATTTGAAATTTCATGGTAGAAATTAATTGGAAACAATGAAAATATTTTGTAAAAAATCTTTTTAAAATGTATATTAAGTTAAAATCCACTACTATTTGTATCATCGACCGGTTTAGGCAGCTCGCCGCCACCAGAAGATGGTATGAATAATCGTGGATTTTAACTAAATATATATAATATTTAGTTATGAACAAAATAATGAAAGCATTTAGATGGTTCGCATACTTAAAAAGATTGAATGAAGAAAGAATGGTAAAATAGCTAACGCTTACGATGTAAACGGGAACAGAAATAGGGGAAGACCGAGGAAAACCTGGACTCGAGAGATTTTTGGGAACGCAAGATAAATATGTCAGAAAATAAAAGTGTGGCGGTTCGTTCTTTCTGCCTTCCCCTTCGGGGAGGCTGAGTGATGGATAATAATAAAAAAATTAGTTATTCCAAAAAACACTAAATATTATTTCATGTAGATTATTGCTGTTGATTAAGTGGTTTAGAAAAATAAACAGTAGATTTGTTTCACAACACGTTTGTAAATAAAAATCATAATACCAGGCTGGCATAAGTTGTCAACATGTTGTAAACTTATTGGAAATAACAACATAATAATGCTACATTAGGTGAGTTTTCAATTTTTCCTTGGCGTACATTTTTATCGAAATCTCGATCGATCACGAACATTATGTTACGAGGGGGTTTTGAACGTGTGTTCCGTAATATTTCCAGTGTGGAGAGTCGAATAAAGCTAGGGGTTAATTAAAACTAGCCTCAGTCACTGCTCTGCTGGATAATTGGGCTTTTAATCGACCAGCTGGCTAACACGGTTTTTCCTCGAAACGGCAAATTTGATATTCAAATTAGCCAGACTAGTTAGTCGCGGGGGGTTAAATCTAAGGTTCCGTAACAATTATTCTTTCAATCCAGTCGTAACATACATTCAGAGACATGCGATGTTATTGAATAGCAGTCTCTACAAAGCAATGCTTAAACAAATTATGATTTTTGTAACTGTAGAAATACGTCGTTGATTTATTTAGAAACAGTAAAATATGTCTGTCTGTCGACCAGTCTGTCGATGCCAGCGAGCCTGGCAAAACCGCTCGCTGTCGAAGTAAAGACAAAAGTGGAAATAGTTAAAAAAATAAATATTTTTTTAAGGATTAATTGTATCTTAATAGAGACGAAGATGCAAATTGGAAACATAATATGGCGATCGACGTGTTTACAGGACTTATGACCTGTCATTGGTTGGGTTAAGCGCACGCTTTATGTAATACAACATTCCCCATTCCACCTATTCTTATGACCACTATGTCTGACAAATTTTTGTAAGTTGTATATATGTTAATCTGTAACACCACACTTCACATGGTAGTTTCAATCTACACACTAGCGCCATCTATGAAGATTGGATTTTTATTTATTTATTGTTTCTTGAAAAATTATGTAAAACTCTATATTAAATAATTAATACGAATGAAAACGTAAGTTTTCTAGAAGTTTTATTATACTTAATGGGAATGACATGTTTCGCCCTTCTAAGGCATTATCAAATGTTTTGATAATGCCTTAGAAGGGCGAAACATGTCATTCCCATAAAATATAATAAAACTTCTAGAAAACTGATGTTTTCATTCGCATTAATCATTTTGTTTAATTATTATTTGGAATGAACTGCCATCAAGAGATTTCAGTAAAATCATTTGACTATAGTAAAATATATTTTAGAATTTTTAAAGCAGAAATAAAAAATTTCTACAATTATAATTAAATAAAAAGCTATGATGTATTCATCATCATTATCAGTTTATATCCATCCACTCCTGGACGTAGGTCTACTCCATCTGTTTCCATGTCTTTCGATCCTGCGCAAGACTCATCCATGACTTCTCTTTAATGTCGTCTTTCCATCGAAGTTGCGGACGTCCTGGGTTTTGTGTCGCAGTTCTAGAACATCAGCAAAGGATGCGTTTTCTCCATCTATCTGATATGGCCTGCTCAGGACCATTTTAACACTGACACTCTTCCGATGATGTCCGACACTCATTTTCTGGCTCCAATAGTGGTGTTTCTCACCCTGTCCACTATACAGATTCTATTGCTCTTTCCACAGCTCTTTGGACAAATCTCAATTTATTTAGGGTAGCTTTGTCATATATTCTGCGGACTAAGTTGGAATATTTGGAATGTATCTCAGCCTTGTTCATTGCCTCATACAACACTGACCTTACTTCAATTGTATCGAAAGCTTTTTGCTTTAAATTGCTGCACAAAATTACTTCAAATATCTCAAATCAAAATTTTACAAAATAATCTCATTTTCTGTATATTTAATACAATATATTTAACGTTTATAATTTCGTGTTTATTTTTCTTAACAAGTTTTACACCTTCATCATTTGGAGATCTACATAAATAATTTATACCATTCTTCCAATGACAACGGTGACAATGGTGACAACCTTCGAAACATGTTTGTAATAACAACAAAAATAAGATAGATACTAGAAAATAAAAAAAGGACTTTGAGCTAATCCAAAAAAAAACTTTAATAAATTCATATATGTTACACTCAGTTTTAACATATAATTCTTAGTAGTTCTGTTAAGTGGACCCATACTTCCTACAAAAGTGTAACCATTTAAAGGTTAGACCTATTCTTTTTCTTCTGGAAAATGAAATATGTTATAACGACTCAAGGTTTTTAAACAACAAAAAAAAATATCAGAAAAAACTAAACATTTATTTTATTATTCTCGATTAATTTATCTTTTAATGAATATTTATAATATTTTATTCATAAAATATCTTTATTAAATTAATATAAATCTGTGTCTTTGAGATTTCTTCATCTCTTAGTTTTAACATTCATTATTAGTGATACATTAGAGTGAAACATCAAAGAGATTTCGCTATTCGGGTTCAAAAACACATTACAGCTTCAACCATGTTATCATAAATTAAATTTTAATTACCTGCTCATAAATAACAATACCACCCTATATCACGTGATAATAGGATTTTACGGTCGTTTAAAACTATGCTGCAATATTATTCTAAATATTTCATGTCATTCTTTATTGATTATACTTACTAACTGGTTAATAATATCCCAACATTTATTATGAATATGGACAGAACACAAATAAACAATATTTTATTTCAACACATTCGCATTAATGATATTTATTCTCTTTTTTAAAAGTTAAGGCATTAACACTATGGAATTCCATTATAATACACTTTGAAATTGACAAATAACGTTTATTATCTACTAAAATAATTTTAAAAATCATTAAGATGATTAGGAGATATGGAAAGAATGAATGAAGAAAAAATGGTAAAAAAATTATATGTTTATGATGTTAATGGAACCAGTAATAGAAGAAGACCGAGGCATGATCAAATAAATCAAATATTGAATGTCGGCCATGTGAGAAGTCAGAGAAATCGACGCGCGTGCATGACACGATGTATGAATGTTGAGGAAGAAAGAGAAATATGTCAGGAAAGAAAAGTGTGGCAGTCCATTCTTTCTGCCTACCACTACGGGGAGACGGCGTGATGGTTAGTTAGTTAGTTAGTTTTTTTAAATAATTAATATCACGACATGTTTAGGAGGAGACCTCCATCTTCAGGTGTAAATATAAAACTAAAACTAAACAAAGAAAGTTTTATTAAAAAAGCAATTAAAAATCGATACAATAAAAATAAACAATGCATTTGAATTTTTTTAAATTAAAATAGACTTGGTGCTATAATATATTATATTTTTCAAATAATTAATTTTAACAGTAAGAACTTACAATTAATATTCTATTCATCAGTAAGTACTATTAAGTAATTTTTGTAGTAATAATACATAATTATTATAAGTGATAATATAAAAGTGTAATTTGGAAAAACATACATTTGAAAAGACATTTTTTTTTTGCCTAAATGTTAATATTGATCAATTTATGTTGACAATATTATTGAAGATAGAGGTCTTCTCCGTAACAAGTCGTGACATTTAATATTTTAGTGGATAATAAACAACGTTATTTTTTAATTCTCAAATGTATAATTCTCACTAAGTTATACAAAAGTATTAATTTTGGTTGCTGAAATTATCAGCTAGTTAAACTATATACAAGTTTTTCATCTTTTTTTCCTTTTATTCTTCTTCAAACTCATTGGAATTGTTTGGACCAAAACCATGTGACAGATAGCTGGCGAAGCCGGTCGGAACTAAAATTGAAAAACCAAATGCGGAATAAATATTATTGTAGTAACCAAAAATAACATAATAGTATTCAACGTTTCTTGTACAATGATGTAAATATCCACGTTTTATAAATAATTCAAATTATAACATCTGTTTTAAAAAAAATACTATATTTTATGGGAATGATATATTTCACCCTTTTTATCAAACGATATCAAAGCATTTGATAGTGCCTTAACAAATCGAATCACGGCATTTCCCTAATACAAACTTCTACAAAACTTTTTTAATCGCCTTACAATGGCATTATCAAATGTCATTTAAAATGCTTTAGTAAGACGAAAGATGTCATTCCGATTATATTTAATAAAACTTCTAGAAAACAGATTTTTTTATTCGTATTAATTATAAATAATATTGTAGTACATAATGTTTATTTGGTTCTTTGTCGTTTTTTTTAATGTGTGTACGTGTATGCTCTCTACTAAGCATGTGTTTTGTGTATAAAAAATGTCTTATTAAAAATTATTATGATCTGTAAATTACTTGAAAAACACATTTTCATCCGCCCGCTTATTACTCACGACCCAAGCAATAATTCTGAAAAAAATAACACATTCATAAACCAGTCACTTTTAAGCTTAATTTGAGAAACGAGGATCAACTCCGATGACAGAGAATTAATTTGGCTGACACCACATTTATAATAACGATTCAAAAACTGGAAATAGTACAAACTATTTTAGATTCGGGTCATTCGAGTGGATGAGAATACTATGATGCATTTAGACAAAAACATCATCTCTGTGCAAACAACGACTCAGAAGACACAACCCTTTAATACCAGCATGCAAGTTTTTACAGATCAATGGATATCAACTATAAATATAACTATATTACAAATATAATAGACAGATGACTGTTATAAGATTTATTTTAATTTTATTAATTGCTATTTAAGTATTAAAGTAATCAAGACCCTATAGGCGTCAAGACCAATCTCTTGGAAGGCCTGTAGAGCGCCAAATGAATAATATTCTCTGTGATCTGGCTAGGTTGAGTGGAACGGATTGCTGGAAGCAAAAGACGCAGGATCGAGGAGCTTGAAATAAAACCATCAAGGAGGCTTAAACTCTTCAAGAATTGTATGGCCATATGAAGAGTACCTGGAGGACCTGTTGGTGGACGTACGCTGCTCATCATATGCAGATCTCAAAAGAGCCGCACAAGACAGGGAAAAGTGGAAGAGAATAATGGAGGAAATTGCTGCAAACCAATCCCAGGATTGAAACCAGAGAAGAAGATGAAGTATATATAGTATGTGTTTTGAGCGAAAACAATTGAATGGTTGAAGTAAAATAGACACTTAGTACCAAAAAAATACAAAAAAGTAGGTATGCAGTATTGTTCTATATGACATATAAAACGAAACTACATACTTAGTTTTTGGGTGTTTTTTTGGTGCTTAGTGCCTATTTTACTGCAACCATTCAATTAGTATATTAAACTTATTGAACGCTAAGGCATTAACACTGTGGACTTCCATAGTAATAAACTTAGGAAATTGAAAAACTTTGTTAAATCCACTATTTAATAAAAAATATTTAAAAACACGACATGCTTCGGAGGATACCTCCATCTTCAGGTGTAAAAATATAATAAAAACTAAATAAAGAAAGACTTATAAAAAAACGCATTTAAAATTCGATACAATAATTAAAAATTAAAAAGTTAACCAGTGTTATTTTAAATTTGAATTATTGTAACGAATTTAAAATGCGTTTTTATAAGTCTTTTTTTGTTTAGTTTTTAATATATTTTTACACCTGAAGATAGATGTATCTCCGAAACATGTCGTGTTTTTTAAATATTTTTTATCAAATAGAAGATTAAACAAAGTTTTTAAATTTCCTAAGTAAATTAGTATATTTGTGGAAGCCTGAATGTCGCGCTCATAGCGGATAAAGCTAAGGAAATCATCTGAGATGGTACGACCATGCGAGTAGTAGGAGGGACGATAATTATTATATTGTTCACAAGACCCTGCAACTGAAAGATGGAAGGGGAGGACACGGTTGACCTTCTGCAACGTGCATGTCTTCTACGAATTTATATGATTTTTTTTTTAAAGTTCTAACACGTTTCGGCAGCTATCGTCTAAATGGCAATACCAGATCCTGTAGAAATATGAAGGAATTAAAAAAATAATTAAAAAACTAAATACATTTCTAAATACTTATTTCGATATAAGGGAAAAATTCAATGTTTTTGTTATTATCTTATACAATTTTAAAAAGTTAGTATAAAGTTTAATAAAAATAGGTAAAAACCCGGAATACGAGAATATTTTTAATACAATAGAGCGAGAGAGAAATTAATTCCAAATGCACATGATGCGCATGCCCGAGAGCGTTTCTGGATTATTTTGAAATTTGTTCTGATTATTGTTGTATGAAATTTAAAAAAAAAAAAACATGAGAACCTTTATGTAGAATTTAGTTTACCTGCGTGAATAATTCGCGGGTAAACTAATTGAGAGAATATAGTTTCACATAAATTAAGATAAATAATTATTCATTTAAACATTGGGCATTAGAGGGTTAAAATGAAAACACTTACTTATCCCAAGTTGAGAGATGTCAGATCAAATAATGCAAGGTGTGAAATGTCAGGAGCACACAAACATCTAAAAATCACAAACATTACCTTTCCCACTCTAGATACATCTGTCTCCTTCGGTCGCCTGTTTGGGAGGTCTACTCTCAACACAGATACGTACACTTCAAGACTCGTGATCTACAGTATTGTTAACGCCGACTTAATTGCTAAGGACACAGTTGACATAGGCCTTCGTTAAAAGTAGCTAACGCAGGGTATTTTATTTAAAATAAACACAATTCAAAATAAGAGTAATTCTACACCAATATTAATTAGAATATGTTTTAATAAATTTAAAAAATTAACTTGTAGAGCTTTTATTTTAAAACTTATCTTTCTAAGGCACACTGTAAACCACTTAAAAATTACGTTTGTTCATAACTGAAGCACAATTAATTTGATTTTAGAATTCTTGGAATCACTAGTGCAGTCGATTATCGCGTCGGGGGTGTCATCTGTCAAAGTGACAGCGGCTGTCAAAGTGACATTTGGCGGCGCCGGGTTATCGCAGCACCTGGGCCGATGCACATTCCGATCGATTCGCGGTGCGGATCCGTTGACGGATGGTGTTGGCGCTGGGCTCTCCGCGTGTACGCTGTACACACGCGCTTCCCCGCGGACCGAGTATTTCGGTGGACGGCGGGTATTTACTCTACCCCATATCTGACGCCGGACTACTAACACACGAAGATGTATGGCTGCGTAAAGGCGCGTCCACAAGAGACGTCTTACGAAAATACAACACAAAATAATAACTGCATTTAGTAATATTTTATATCAGTATAATATTATTCTTATGAACAAGTTTGACAGTTGATAATACATAGGTACATACGAGTATATAGAATATTATGCATATTCAATATATTTTTGCACTAACAAATCGTCCGTAAAATTATTATACATATTTTTTAATAGTCCGTTGTTTTGGGCGAAATACTATGATACTTCAACATTATTACTGTTAAAATTTAAGACACTCTTATAATATCACAACAACAACAAACCATCACGCCGTTTCTCTGCAGGGGTAGGCAGAGAGAATGGACCGCCACATTACCCTATCCTGACAAACCTCTCTAGCTTCTTCCACATTCATATATCGAGTCATACACGCACGTCGATTCTTCCGGCTTCTGACATGACCAACCTTTAATATTTAATTAATTTAGTCATGCCATGTTTTCCTCGGTCTATCTCGACTCCTTAGGTACTCTATTTACATCGTTAACGTTTACTTTTTTAACCATGCTTTCTTCATCCATGCGCTCCATATGTCCGAATCAACGCAGGGATCCTTTCATAATTTTGTTCATAATACCTTCTTTCGCTCTACATTCCTTTCTTATATCAGCATTTGAAATTCTATCGTACGTCGTTCTTCCACACATACGTCTTAGGGACTTCATCTCTACCGCATTTATTCTGCTCTCATCTTTCTTCTGCCAGTTCCACGCTTCGCTTCCATACATAAGGGTTGGGACCAGGACTCCATTGTGAACGGCTATTTTCGCTTTCATTGATAAATTCTTGTTTCCAATAACTATTTTTTATAATATCACAATTTCTTTTATTCACTGAGAGTGTCTCGACAGCTGTTTCGCCAACCGATATTGACATCATCAGGTGTTGTTTAAAAAACTCTTTATACAGTTTTTGTAACACCATGCCAACAACGATTGGAGAAACAGATGTCACGACACTCTCAGTGAATAAAAATAAATTGTGATATTATAACAGTGTTTTAAATTTTAACAGTAATAACATATTTTTCATCATAATACGACTGATAACGTCTTTTTACTAGAAGTTTTATTATACTTTATAGGAATGACATGTTTCGCCTTTTTTAAGGCTATATAATTTGATAATGACTTCAAAAGGCGAATATGTACGCTTAAAATGGTTTCACCAGAATTTCTGCTTTATCGCAATATTGTTTGTAAATTCTATGTATTATGGTTAAGAATATATGTAAAAGTTAATTGATCCAATATATATTATATAGCACTATATTATTAAATAGTTTTAGTGATAAATACCTGGAACCGGTTTCTTAAAAAAATGCCTACTTTTATATGAGATAGTCATCATCATCGGCTGTCCCTCGTGTCCGAGGAAGACTGTCCTTCACGGTTGTGGGTCTGCATGTGACCGAAGAGCCCGATCTTGGGCCCACATATTCTGAGGCATCTGCCCTGCATCTGCAAAGCGCTTGTAATGGAGCCATCACTTTTCTTTCACTCCTTTCACTCCTCTTCTCTGCGACGTCGTCTCTGCGCTGTGCTTCAAAGTCTCGTGTGCCTTTATGTACTGCTGTTCTCCACCTGGGTCTCTCCTCTGCAGTCTTTTCCCAGCAATCACAGTCGATGCCAATCTTTTGTAGGTTTCCTTTAAGGGAGTCCTTAAATCGTTTCTAAATGAGATAGTACATCCATAAGGAATAAATTTGGATGAGATACCTAATAGAATATTAAAAATCCAAAATATTATTCTGTTTAAGGGAGCATTGTAATTCAATATTTTTATTCGTTTCTGCTTTCGTTCCTAATTCTTTCTCTTCAGAAAATCGCAAATATAAACTCTCCACCGTTTCTTAGTCTGAATTTAAAAGTAAATGAGTATAATTTAAATTTGCACTAATCTCTCTATCCGTCACCACTCATTACAGAATTCGTATTTTCTATTCAAAGTTCGTACTAATTGCAAGTAATTAGCGTGCGAACGAAGCTTAAGACTTTTTCCAAGTCAGACGCCATCGCGAGTGTGTTGGTACGACGCCCGTAAGAATGAGTAGCGCGGAGAACAGTGCTGGTGGTGGTGAACAGCTGATCGGTCAGTTAAGCATGTATGTGTGGAGAACACGCGACGCCTAAGCCAAACGGCGGCGTCGGCGTCAGTATATGTTACACAGTAGTTCAAAAATATTATAATTTTTTTTGTAATAAATTAACAATTTGTGTATACATTTATTGTGTCTGCAAACATATGTATTTTTTTTATAACATCCAAATATACGAATACATTAATTCGAATGAAAACATCAGTTTTCTAGAAGTTTTATTATATTTTATGGGAATGACATGTTTCGTTCTTCTAAGACATTATCAAATGTGACGAAATTTCAGCTCATTGCTGTTTATATACTCGTACACTAGTAAATGGAGCAGAATATGGTAATTAACGAATATTGATGTGACTTTATACATTTTTAAGAAATAATTATTTTTTAAGGATTAATTGTATCTCAATAGAAACGAAGATGTAAATTATTTGGAAACAGAATATGGTAGTCGAGGCGTTTACAGGACTTATGACCTATCATTGGTTGGGTTAAACGATCACTTTATGCTAACAACATTCCACATTCCTTCCTTCTTACAACACCACATTTGACATTTTTTTGGAACTTGTATATATGCTACTATTTTTTAATAACTTCACATTGTTGTACACTAGCGCAATCTATTAAGATAATTTGTAGGCATTAAGCAGAAAATCTTTATTAATACAATGTGAAAGGCTTTTACGCAATTATCACATTGCTAGAAAACGCCTGGAGTGAAACTCCAATTTTTATGCTATTAACTTGTACCAGTGTTTTATAGAATTTGTTTTTTTTGTATACAAATACTTGTAGAGAAATTATTTGGAAACAGAATATGGTAGTCGAGGCGTTTACAGTATTTGTCAATAAGTATTTGTATACAAAAAAACAAATAATTGTTTGAAAGGATCATTGAGATGGTTTGGACATATGAAAAGAATGAATGAAGAAAGAATGGTTAAAAAGTTATATGTTAACGCTGTAAATGGAAAAAGAAAAAAAAGGAGACCGAGGAAAACGTGGCACGATGAAATAAATCAAATATTGAATGCCGGCCACGTGAGGAGTCAGAGGATCCCTCAACCATTCCCTTCAATACATCATGCAGAAAACATCCGTGTCGTAACAAATGACCAATCCATCTCGTGCACCTCTCCGCTATGGTGTTCAACACGTGCCTATTATCTTCAACTCTGCTTAGAACCCCCTTATTTGTAACGTGATCCCTCCATGAAACACGGGCAATTCGTCGGTAGGTCCACGTTTCAAACTCCTCCAGCCTTTTGCGCTCTTTTCGCCCAGACGCCAAGTCACGCAGCCGTATAGTAAAATACTCCACACCAATGTTTTTATCAGTTCTTCAAATTCAAATTCAAATCAAATCAGATCAAATCAGTTTATTTTCTCAAAAGACATTACAAACATTTTTTATATAATAGTTTAAGGCATCTATTGAGAACAGGTAAAACATAATAAATATGTAATACCAGGAACGCATGAGAGTTGTATTATATATTTGCTTTGTTGCTTTCGTCAGTTTGCATCAGTTGCTTTCGGAGGTTTTGGTCTATGTTGTTGGACTCGAATATTTTACCTTTCTTGTTGAAGGCAAGTTAAGCCTGGTGGATACTACTATCGATGTCTTTTTTTGATCGTCCATCCCATGTAATGCTGCTCCGCATTACATGGGATGGACGATCAAAAAAAAGACGCAAGCTACACAGGCAAGCTCCTCGGCCAAGTTAGAAGTCGAAAGAATCGACGTGCTTATATGACTATCTGTATAAATTTGGAGAAAGCTAGAAAGGTGTATCAGGATAGAGTAGTGTGGCGGTCCATTTTCTCTGCCTAATCTTTCGGGGAAACGGCATTATGGTTTATTTGTTTTGTTTGCTTGTTTGTTTGTATACAATTAATAAATAAATATTGTTTTTTGAATGTATACAAATACTTGTAGACAAATACTGGATTTTACCCGTTGCGGGTTAATCATTTTTAAGGATTAATTGTATCTCAATAGAGACGAAGATGTAAATTGTTTTTGGAAACAGAATATGGTGGCCGAGGCGTTTACAGGACTTATGACCTGTCATTGGTTGGGTTATGCAATCGCTTTATGTTAACAACATTCCCCATTCTGCCCTTCTTACGACCACCAAGTCTGCCAAATTTTTGAATGATGTATACTCGTATATGCTACTATCTTGAGACACACTTCACAATTTTTAGGTCAATCTACACTAGCGCCATCTATTAAGAATATATGTATAATGTTATGTGTTATGTGAGTTAGTTATTAGCCACCCTGTTGTTGTGGTAAGATTAAGAACTCCCCGTAATGTGTCTCGGGCGTGTGCGAGCGCCACCTGTGTACCGCCGGCGGGGCGGTCAAGTGGACGGAATGGCATCAATACGTGATGAAGTGTATTAATGAATATTATTGTTAAGATCAAACGGCGGGAATTATCGCCCCGCGGCGGGTAATTGGTGATTCCGGTGCCTGAACAAACACGGCCAAACGTGATCCAGATTAATACAATATTTCACCAAATTAATACACTCGTAATACTAACAATGTAGTATAACCAATAACACACGGCGTCGAAACAAGAGCAGACACAGTAAGGACCAAACTAGTTTTGCGAACTTACGAAATGAAGACACTGAGAACGATAGCAGGCAAGATACTGAAAGATCGCGTGAGGAACACCAGAATAAGAGAGATGTGTGAGGTTGAGGATATTATAAGATGGAGCAGACAGCGAAAAATGGACTAGTACGGTCATGTTCAAAGAATGAACATCACCAGACTCCCCTATATTGCATTGCATAATCAGCCTAATGGGACTAGTCCTCGTGGAAGACCTCATAAGAGATGGAAGGACAGCTGGGAATCTACCTCACAGGAGGAGCAACACTCTGGAGAACAGACCATAAAGGTCTACAACAAGTAAGAAGAAGAATAATTAGTACTAACTAAACTCCTTTTGAGAATAGAGTTCAGATAAAGCTTCTCGAAAAGCTCGGTTGTTTTATAATTACATTTTATAACAAGGGAATTTCAATGTTCAAAGTCTTTCCAAAAAAGCTGAAATGGCAGTACACTGTGGTGTTCTTATACCGACCTTTTTGTATAGAAGCTTCTTCTTTTTCTTTAGTCGGCTCTCCTGATACGGTTCCGCCAAGTCTTGCGATCTTAGGGATCTACCTTTATGTATGGAAGCGAATCCTGGAATTGAAAGAAAAAGGTTGAGAGTAGACGAGAGAGAAATAATAAATGAGATGACATCCCTAATACGTATGTGTAGTAAAACGATGAATGATAGAAGTTCAAATGCAGATACCTGAATGTAAAACGAAATAAAGTATTACATAACTAACTCACCAACTAACTAACTAACTAACTAAATCATCACGTCGTCTCCCCGAAGGGGTACGCAGAAATAACGGATCGCCAGACTGTCCTGTTCTGACATTCTTCTTTCGCTTCCTCTACATTCATACACCTTGTCATTCAATATTTGATTGATTTGATAGTGAAACGTTTTCCTCGGCCTTCCTCTATTTCTAGTCCCGTTCACGTCGTTTACATATACCTTCTTCACCATTTTCTCTTCACTCATTATTTTCATGTGTCCAAAGCATCTCAACGACCCTTTTATTATTTTGTTCATAACACTTTCATTTGCACCGCATTCACTTCTTATACTTGCATTTCACACTCTATTATATACAGATTTACCACACATTCGTCTTAGAGATCTCATTTGTACTGTATTTATTTTACTTTAATCCTTATTTTGCCAGTTCCATGCTTCACTTCCATACATAAGGGTCGGCACAAGAACACCATTATGCACTGATATCTTAGCTGTTTTGGATAAGTATTAGGTATATTATAAACAAAATTATGACAGGATCACTGCGTTTCCTTTGAACTTTATGAATGCATGGATTAAGAATTATTTGATAAGAAAGTATACATTTACGATGTGAATGAAGTACGGAGTCCAGAAAGATCGACAAAAACATGGCATGACCAAATAAATCCAAATTTTAAAAATCGTGTACGACTAGCTGTATGAATGTAGAGGAATCTAGAGAAGTGTGTCAGAAGAGTAGGGTGCCGATGTATTCTCTCTGCCTACCTTTCTAGGGACATGGTATGATGCTTTTTTAATGGGAATCTTTTTTAATGGGAACACCGTTTTCCGGGATTTAAAATATTTGTCAAAAAATCCAATAAAAATCATTTCCTTTGAATTTTAACATTATGTACAATTGTTATCATTCCATTATAAATATAGGTTACAATTCTAATTACTTCATAATAACAGAGTATCAATGCCAATCAACTTTTTTGATATATAAAAATAAAATAAAACTTTATGGAACACTTAACTGAAATTACTTTAGATTACATAGGTATGTACCACCATTCGTTAAGTATCTTAGTTACATGTTATTCATACAAAAGGCTAATGAAAGTATGACATTATGAAATTTGAAATTAAATTCATGTCAGGAAAATAATACATTAGTTTTACATTTCTGACATTGTTTTGTTTCTTGAATAATGTTAAATATTCATAAAAAATTCCCTTTCCATTATTTTGGAATATTTATGTGGGACTGAATCATTACACCTTGCTAGGGTATAATTATACATCTGATAACGCCCTAGCAATTATTCAAAACATATCACTTCCATTAAACAAAACAAAAACTTCTAGAAAACAGACGTTTACACAGATGTATAAAACAAAATATGAGAACATGTTTAATTGATGAAGACGTCTGTATACAATAAGTTAAATTAAATTTTGAAGAGTGTCGTATTTCGTTTTGCAAGGAGATATAAAATAATTCCCAATACTCTAGGGTGTAGTTTGAAACTACATATTTAATAAGGAGTTTTACATCATTTTTCAAGACACTAAGAAATAGATATAATTTGTTATTGTATTTAAGATATAAGGCAAAGCTCTAGATCGTTTTGAATTGTTAATGAAAGTTAATATTATGTAATGCCCAAGCAAGGCAATTATACCACTCTCATAAAATATAATAATTCATTTCATTTCATTTATTTGAATAAAAATCACAAACATTTCAGACATATAATTCCAGATCGTTTGCAATTACATTATTAGAATTTATAAGAAAAGCATAAAAAAACAAGATTAAGAATCAGAAAGAATCATAACATTGATATTGAGGCAACTCACACTATCACGAAATATGTCGTTCATATTATTTTGTAAACTGGTGTTTTCATTAATATTACACATATTTTAACAATACTCTATTCGTCGCTCATGTAAGCAAGTACTTAATCCTTATTATTTGCAAGTTCTTTTCGCTTAACCTGGCAATCCAAGGCTTAGCTTTCTAGTAGGACTATTACGTGATCAAAAGTATACACTTATTAACGTTTGGCAGAATTCTCATTGTGTTTGTGTATACGTATATTCTGTATATGAGTGTATTACTCCTAAGTAGGGATTGTTATTGCCAAGCCATATGTAAATTAGTCCAATTAACCTTTTTGTACCATTGCTTTGGACTAATTAAGAACTGTTTTGAACGTCGTTTTGCCTCGTTAATGAATATCTAAGAGTTAATTTAACCTACATAGAAGTCCAATTGAAATCATCGGTCGAAAGTGGTCATAAAGTTTATTGAAACATGACAAATTAATAATTAGAAGCAAAAACTGTTGAATAATGAAACAATCTGATGCTTTTATTAATTGTTTCGTCTATGTTCGCCACACTTTGTGTTGTAGGTGTTTTATTAGTCTTTTTCTTTTTATGTTCATTGTACATAAAACAATAGATTAACATTTTTTTAATTATATATCAGACATGTTTTGGACAACTGGTCCTTCCTCGGTGATTTTATAAAGATACACATTTAAAATATTGTTTATATACACATATGATCAGTTTTGATAGATGTAAATTGTTCTTTGTAAAGTATTTATTTCCTACAACAGCAATGAAAAAAAAACGAATTATTTTGAATTTATTATGTAGATTGCTTAAATTATTTTTAATAGTTTCATTAATTTTATTTAAAATGAGTTAATATCGTTCTCCCGATGATGAAGATGTAAAGCATTCGAAACATATCGAGATAAATTGACTCATAACTGTAAAAAACAGTGTTAAAATTCACAAAATAATTCGTCTTTATTGAATTTCACAGTATTAACACCTTACATTTATCAACAATATAAATAATTTATAAAACGACGTTTTTTATGAACTAATCATACTTTTGTCATCACTTCGAAAGCGACTGGTTTGTCAGGCTCGCTGGCATTGGTGACACTGTTATTACAGATCGGCAGTGACTAAATTCCATGCAAAAATAATATAAAAATCTTCTTCTTCTTCGATGGCCCTACAGCCCATATCGAGCCTAAGCCTCCAGTATTCTTTGCCTCCAACTCCTCCTGTCCTCCGCTTAGACCCTCCAATCTGACACTCGTAACAATTTCGCCCCATTTCTTTCAACTTCGTCCTCCCATTGCAGCCTTGGTCGTCCAATTGGTTTTCTACCACCTGGGTGCCACTCCAGAAATCTTTTTGGGGTTCGCGATGACGGCATCCTCTGCACGTGACTGGCCCATCTCAGTCTATTCAGTCTAACCTGTGTGGAAGTGAAGCTTGGAGCTGGCAAAAGAAGGATGAAAGCAGTATAAACGCTGTAGAAAAGAGATCACTAAGAAGAATGTGTGGGAAAACGTTGTATTATAGAATACCGAAAGTTGAAATAAGAGAGAAATGTTAGGCAGATGAATGCATAATGGATAAAATTAAAAAAGGTTCCCTGAGATGGTTTGGATATATGAAACGAATGGATGAGAGTAGAATGGTTAAAAAGTTGTACACAAGCAGCGTGGGTGGAAAAAGAAGCCGAGGACGACCGAGGAAAACATGGCTTGGCCACATTCGAAGTCGGAATAATCGACGTGTGTGCATGGTACGATGTATGAATGTAGAGGAAGCCCGAAAGGTATGCCAGGACCGAGCATTGTAGCAGTCTATCCTCTCTGCCTACCCCTCCGGGGAAATGGCGGGATGGTTAGTTAGTTAGTTAGAAACTTTCATTTCTAAAAAAAATACAATTGAAGACTACAGAGGAAAAACAAGGAATGTCGTAGAAGGCTAATTTGAATAAATTGAGAATGAAGCTAATCAAAGTCTATATATTTCTTAGTAATTAGCAATCGATTAACTGGCCATAGTCGATGACACACATGATTTTTGAATATGAAAATTTTACTGTGGATAGATACGTACAATTGCCGCTAGATGGCATTATTACATTTATTTTGAATTTTAACTGACATTCCTTGTTTTTCCCCTGTAGTCTTCAAGTATCTTTTGAAAGTATTTACATAGCTTTAAAAAAGTAAGCAAAGAAGAAGAAAAACATAATGCAATTATAAATATTTTCTCTTCTAATGCCACGATGTAATATATCATAAACATTATAATATGAAGAATGGTAATTTTTTGGGGGCGTACTTCGGATTACGTACATAATTGAATTCCGAAATCGGACGTTCCTACACCCACATGGCGGGTCGGCGATATTAAAAATATATACAAATAAACTTTGATACATGAATCATCTTATTTAGAGATCGTTTAGTCCTTTGGTCCGCTGGTAAAATATTGGATTCATCACAATCGGAACGGTAATAAATGTAAATTTTAGAGCCGATAAATAAGCGGGCAGTGTTCGGTAGCTAATCTCTGAAAACGAGCGTGGTATTAAATAACTGACTTTTGACTTTTTTCCCCGCATTTTGGTGTCACAACAAAACGCATCGCTTCTGTAGTTGGGGGTGCATTTAGCTACCTAGACTGATTTTCTCATAAATAAAATGACGTTATTTTTTTATATTTTTATTTATTTATTGTATACAACAGGTCTTAAGAACCCAATTACTGTATATATTTTACATATACAAATGAAATAATTAATATTTTTTGTGAATGTATACTTAAACTTGTATACGAATACTGGATTTCACCCATGGTGGGTGATTAATTCATGAAATTTAATTGTATCTCAATAGAGACGAAGATGCGAACTGGAAACTGAATATGGTTGATCAAGGTGTTTACAGGACTTATGACCTGTCATTGCTTGGGTTAAGCGCACGCTTTATGTAATTACAACATTCCCCATTCCACCTATTTCTTTATGACCATGTAAAACAAATTTTATATACAACCTCCAAAATTTGTCTTACATGGTCATAAAGAAATAGGTGGAATGGGGAATGTTGTAATTACATAAAGCGTGCGCTTAACCCAACCAATGACAGGTCATAAGTCCTGTAAACACCTTGATCAACCATATTCAGTTTCCAGTTTGCATATTCGTCTCTATTGAGATACAATTAAATTTCATGAAATAATTAATGTTTTTAATTGAAATTTCTTGGTAGAAGTTCATTTTAAATAAAGAAAAATAAAATTTTTGATACGAAATTCCTATATTATTATGAATTTAGTGTGCTTCCACTTGTTTGTATGTTCGACCGGTTTCAGAAGCTTGCTGCTAACATAAACACAACTGGTCGAACATAAACACAAGTAGAAGCACACTAAATACATAATAATAAAGTAATTTTGTATAATTTTTTTTTTGTTTTCATACCTACACACTTTATTTTAGCTATTACTAGCTGACCCGACGAACTTCGTACCGCCTCAGAATCAATAAATGTTGTGTTAACTTATAAGCTAAATTTAATTCACCTTTTTATTGAATTACAATTAATACTTAAAATGAATTAAGTTCATGAAATGTGCAAAAGTCAAAATTAAAAATATGAATTACAATGGAATATAATTCACGTGAAGCCTGCATTAATACCTACTTAAAATGAATTATAAATTGTTAATTAAAAACTTTGTTTTATGTATCACAATTGTGTTTTTATTTTTTCGCGACAATATATTCAACCAAAGTGGAATCTACCAGATTAATTGTGAGGATTGTGATACCGTGTATATTGGAAAGACGGGTCGATCATTTTGAAGAGGTTATATGAACACAACATTTAATACAAAAACAGAATCATTGTGTGAATTTTGACCATCATTTCAATTCCAAAAACACATTTTTTTGGATATAACAAACAATTTAAAAAAAAATTGATAAATTAGAAAATTTAGAAATTTTTAAAGCAAAGGCACGTGAATTGAATGTTATAAATAACCAAATTCCAGCTTATTCCCCCTTAGTATATATGTAGTACATTAAAAACTTTTCCTTTATACAATCTACCAAAAAAATATTAATACTACCTTCCATTTTTGTCCCTTTCTTACTAATGTAATCTGCTTCCTTATAATGTTTATCGTCTTTAATATATTATGATTCATCGTTTTTGACTCTATATTATGTATGATTGTTCCTTCTAATTACTGTTTGAATTATTATTATGATTATTATCATTCTTATTATTTTATTATTATTATTAATAAATGAATTTCATACAACAACACAACAACAACAACAAACCATCACGCCGTTTCTCCGCAGGGGTAGGCAGAGAGAATGGACCGCCACACGACTCTATCCTGGCACACCTCTCTAGCTTCCTCCACATTCATACATCGAGTCATACACGCACGTCGAGTCTTCCGGCTTCTGACATGACCAACCTTTAATATTTGATTAATTTGGACATGCCATGTTTTTCTCGGTCTACCTCGACTCCTTACTCCATTTACATCGTTAACGTATACTTTTTTAACCATTCTTTCTTCACCCATGCGCTCCACATGTCCGAACCAACACAACGAACCATTCATAATTTTGTTCATAATACCTTCTTTCGCTCTACATTCCTTCCTAATATCAGCATTTGAGATTCTGTCATACATCGTTCTACCACACATACGTCTTAGGGACCTCATCTCTACCGCATTTATTCTGCTCTCATCTTTCTTCTGTCAGTTCCATGCTTCGCTTCCATACATAGGAGTTGGGACCAGAACTCCATTGTGAACGGCCATTTTCGCTTTCATTGATAAATTCTTGTTTCCAATAACTACTTTTAAAGCTCCATTCACTTTGTTACCCGCACCAACCCTTTTTTCAACATCACTGAACATGCTACCTAAATACACAAATTCCCTCACCTGTTCCAAGTTCTCTTCATTTACACTTATATTACAAACTGTCATTTGCTCTTCCCTTTCAAAAACTAACACCTTTGACTTTCCGACATTCATCAAAACACGTTAAAACAATTAAATAGCAGACAACATAATTTTGAATAAGTGTGATCCATCAATGAACTCCGTTTTCATCATTAGCATCATCATATTCATCATTTGAAGAGTTTGATGATTCAGTGTCCCTATCAATTGAAAAAAGAAATTCCTCGTCTTCATCTAGCCAAATATTTCGTTTATTAAGTACTCGCGGCTGAATTTCCTATGGTAACAATTCTCTGGACCGAATGTACACAGATACACCTATAAAATCAATACAAAATATACAATACGTATTTTTATTATTATTCACTAATCATAAATCGGTTATTTAATCTCCACGGAACACTCATCTGTCATCTTTTTCGAATGGTATTAATGGCGCAAATATTCTCTGCTCTCCTTCACAAAAGCGGTTTAACTTTTAGAATAGTCTCTCTGATACTGATTTTTATAACTTTGGGCATTGTTAATCTAAAATTAATAAAGAAAACCAAAAATCCCGGTGACGATTAAAAAATAACCTCAAATCTTTCACATTGAGTATTGACATCTGGCATCAACAATACACCACCTACGGGCGTTTTCGAAACTAAATGGAAGCCATGATGTTTTTTGTACTTTGTCTCAGAAGTCAAATATAGTCAAATTTACGACAAATATAATTAATTTTAAATCATTTAAGTGATTTTTTCAAATGTTTTAATGATTATTCTGTTATCCGGAACGGAGACAAATCCAGCAAATATAAGATCTTCAAAATTGGTCCAGCCGTTCTCGAGTTATAAATGGTGTAACTAACACGATTTTTGACTTTGTTTTATATATATAGATATTGATTCTCATGACATGTTATAGGTAGCCAATCTATCGCCATTTTATTGTCACGTGAATTCTACACCAGACCAAATGCAGTATGACAATCACACTGACCTTCGGTATGGAAGTCAGAGCTCTTACCACTATGCCACGAAGGTCAACATTTTATTAGAATTAACGTTTTATTCATATTACAATATATTTAATGCTTACATGTTATATTATGTCTTTACTATTTTTAGATTAACATTTAAATAAAAACATTGTACTGATGATTAAGATGGTTTGGACACATGGACAGACTGAATGAAGAAAGAATTGTAAAAAAATAATAGATATAGAGAAAAACCGAGGAAAACGTGGCATGATCAAGTAAATCAAATATTGAATGTGGGCCACGAGAGGAGTCGAAGAAATTGATGTACTTGCATGAATATTGAAAAAGTGAGAGAAGTATGTTAGGAAAGAACAGTGTTGTGGTCTATTATTTCTGCTTACTCCTTCAGATAGACGGCGCGATGGTTAGTTAGTTTAAAACATTGTATTTTTATTACACTTTATTACAATTTTCATACACATGTTTTGAGGCGTAGACGCCCTTCTTCAGCGTACATAATTATTGTTTCTTTAACGGTGAAATTAAACTTTTATTTATATGAACGAAGACGTTTGTTGATAATACATAAGTATTTTTGTTTCTCGAATAATGATGTAAAATTCAATATTAAATAATGAATACGAATGAAACACAGTGTTAACACTTGTTGATAAAAAAAAGATAATTAAAAACATTATAAACATATTTTATTAATGTATAATTAGTTTTATGAACTTGTTTTCTATTTCATATCGACCGTTTCGGCAGCTCCTTGCCATCTTCTGATCTAGAAAGGCAGCCAGCTACCTAAACCGGTTGAATCTTAAACATCAGGGGGTTTAACTAACTCACTAACTAACCATCACGCCATCTCTCCGAAAGGGTAGGCAGAAAAAATGGACTATCACAAATTAACCGATGCAGCACTCCATCCTTCTCTTTTCAGCCCGCGGGAAAAAAAAAAGCTTTTTAAATTCAAATACCAAGCTTCTAACTGTGTTCCATTTATAACAGAATTATCAATTCAAGTTTAATTCTAATCTTTAATAACGTGTATTTTGTCTTACAGCTTTTTAACCGGACATGTTCGAGATATTTGGTAGCAAACTCAAGATCAACAATGGAGCATTGTGATGGTGCCGGCGAGTGCAGGCTGTTTGGACAGAGCTATTCTTCGTGGTATCCAGTAAGTAGGCAATATCCATATCCTCTGCCATCTCATAATGGACAATGCGACTTATACTGCATTCTGAAATTGTCAAAACTTTTCAGCATGAAACGAAATTTGAAAATATCGTTTTTACTCAATGACATATAAAATAACAAATTATTACTGTTAACATTTTAAACAATGTTAAAATATCACAATTTCTTTTTATTTCAATTCATTTCATTTATTTTAATAAAAATTAAAAACATTACAGACACATAATTCCAGATCGTTTGCAATTACATTATGAGAATTTAAAAGAGAAGGATAAAAAATAAGCTTATGAAAAAGAAAGAATCATAGCATTGATACTGCATCCCTGAGGCAACTTACAGTATCAAGAAATATGTCGACCTCCGAGGCGACCCGATTAAGCAATAAGATTGCCCTACCCACAGGCATAACCATTGGCAGGTTGGTTCTGCAGCGTGTCAAATAAATCAGGGACAAATAGACATACATCACTCAGGACATCCGAGTTTTGTACATGGCCGCCAATCAGCTGAAAGAAGTGAACTCTCAAGTGAATATTCCTCTTTCTCTTCAATGATTGGTAGCTTAGCATACCTAGCAAGAATTCACTTGGAATGAGCCACGGCTTTATTTACTGAGAGTGCGGTGACAGCTGTTTCTCTCTCAGTGAATAAAAAGAAATTGTGATAGTATAACAGTGTTTTAAATTTTTACAGTAATACTGTTGAAGTATCATGGTGTTTCGGCCAAAACAATCGAATGTTAACTAACTAACTTACCATTACGCCGTCTCCCCGAAGAGGTAGGCAGAAAGAATAGACTGCCACATTGTTCTTTCCTGACATATTTCTCTCGCTTACTTAACATTCATACATCGTGTCATGCACCCGCGTCGATTTTTCTGACTCCTCACATGGCCGACATTCAATATTTGATTTATTTAACGTGCCACGTTTTCCTCGGTCTTCCTCTATTTCTGGTTCCATTAACATCGATAACATATAATTTTTTTACCATTCTTTCTTCATTCTTTCTTTCCATATGTCCAAACCATCTTAATGATCCTTTTATTATTTTATTCATAGCATCATCATTCGCACCGCATTCACTTCTTATATTTTCATTCGGCAATCTATCATACACAGAGTATCCACACATTCTTCTTAGAGATCTCATTTCTAAGGCATTTATTCTACTTTCATCCTTCGATTTTCTTTCATCCTTTCCAGTTTCATGCTTCGCTTCCTTAAATAGGGGTCCATATGATAAAACTAAGATTTTTTTTTATTAAAAAAAAAAAAGACTAATACCAAGAATTTTAATCAATGATATTAGAATTTATTTTACAATCTTCATTGTGAGCAGAAAATAGCTCATATTTATGAAGAAGGAATCTGGTCTTGTCAGGCTTGAACCCATGTCCCCTGGATCAGGAGTCAAGCGTTCTATCCCCTAGACCACCACCCGATTTCATTTCAAATATTTTTAATATCAATCCTAGAGATTGGTTTGCAGCAATGTCTATAAACATCTTGGCTGGTACTTGAGATGCCACTTGGGCATTTTTAATGTAGTAGTTTCCCGTTGCTTTCCACATTTTTGTAAACAATTGATTATATGAACCCAATTACTCTACTATAAAAAAAAATCTTTTTTTTCTATTGATTCATCATGATATGTGATAGCTTACTAGTCTATCATCATTTTTATTGATACGTGAATTCTACTTAACCAGACAACGTGAGAAAAATATATCCATTTCCTCTGTTATTTCGTAATTCATAATGTGACTTTTAAGGCCGTGCCACACTGTTTGAAACAAACTCTTCACAGGGGTGACCTTGATGGAGAGCTATGGAGCCCACGGTTGGTGTAGCGTCCACACACTGTTGTAAACAAGCTCTCCACACGTGGAATGCGTGTTTAAACGCGCGTCCGTCCACAAAGTTTGTTGAAGGTCAAACGAATTTTGGTTTCAAACAAGTGTCTACACAGTTTTAAACCGCCGGTGGAGACCGATGTGGAAAGCTTATTTAAAACAGTGTGGCCCGCCTTTTATTATACTGCATTATGAAATCGTCTATGCATTTGAGCAGAAAACAAAATTTTCGTGTTCTCCAATGACACTTATAATAACTTATTAACTAACCATAACCCCATTTATCCGATTGGGTGTACATAAAGAATGGATCGAACACTGTATTTCTCCGATTTTTCCGACTCTTCGCAGGGCCGACATGTAATATTTAATTAAACATACGTATGCATATTGTATGGAGTATAAACATATATTTAGATAAATATTTGGAGATTAAGGCGTATGCAAATTGCCAATGCAATTATCTCAAAATGGCGATATTACTTTACTTCTGTTGATTTTCGTCATTTCGGCCAAGGGCACCTTCGTCAATCCGTTGCACTCATTTAGAACAAATTTAATTGAATTTGTTGAAAAGAGACAAACAGCAACCATAAATAATGGACAATTCCGCGAGTGCGAGTGGGACGTCATCATTTCTCCGATTATATTTACGTTACACAGATTTATGCCCATTTTATTACTTTCCAATACAACTAATTAAAGATTTTTTCGAAACAAATTTCACAAAATAAAAGGTCATTTTTGTCCTTTTTAAATTAAATAATTCTTAATCATGTGTATACTTGTAAGGGTTTCGTACTATTTGCATTATATATCATTATAGCAACTCTTTAACACTAATTGTAAGTGAAGTATTAAGTAATTTTTCTAATTTATCAGTTAACTTTATAGTTTGGTATTTTCGTTTCTAGCACTAATTTAGTAGTGTCGCCTTATTAAAAATAATATAAACACACATTTATTAGTTTTTACACCACTTAATATTTTGTTAAAATGCCGATTTCGGTTTTAACAAAAAACAAGTGTTGTGAAAACTAATAAACATGTGTTAATATTATTTGTTTATAGTTTTGCATGGATATGTCTTACAGTTTCATTAAAAAACAGTCAATTTGTTTGGAAAACAACATGTTTAATTTAAAATTCGCATTTTTTTAAATCTTGCATTCTGACTAATATTTATTATTTATCATATTTGAGTATCAGCAGAGGAAAATAAATCATTTTTAATCGACAGAAATTATTTAACAAAAAAACATTTTTTTTTAAACTGAATGCTTCCTCAAATTAACTATCTTATTCTTTGATTTGACTTTTATAAGATGTGTTATGATTTACGATTCATATTTTTGCGAAAAAAAATTCAACGTTATCATTATAATAGGCGAATAAATAATGACATCAAAGACAAAAATTGTACAAGGGTTGATAAAAAAAAGAACCACAAAAATATTTTAGCCATAGTAGATCATGAATTCTTGCTTCTTTGTTGGATGGTCAATAATAAAGAGTCTGCAATTATTGGATTTCGGATCACAGCTCACCAGCTTATATTTTACAGTTTATTTGTTAATTTTTTACTAATATGATACCACAGTGATATAACAGAGCCATTGTTTTCCTTTTTCCGAAGTAAGAAATGAAGGATAAAATTTTGGCACCATAGATGAGATAAAACTTAAATGGCTGATGCAGTTGAACACCATCCCAAAAACGAGTTCTAGAGATTATTTGCAGTATGAAAAATACGGTGTCATAGGTGCATTATATCTAACTATCATTAATAAAAACGCTTGTTTTCTAGAAGTTTTATTATATTTTATGGGGTTAGGTGTTTTGCTAAGGCATTATCAAATATGCCTTATCAAGGCGAAATATCTCATAAAATATTATAAAACGCCAAGAAAACACTGTTTTTACTTGAATAAATTATTTTATAATACAAAATATTTTAATTATTTTATCAAACCTCGTACATGTTTTTCGTTTTGTTATATTAATGAAATAATATGTAAAATATAGATTTCAGTTTTAAATATATTATAAACAGCTAACTTGAAAGATAAGTAAAAACGTCTCCAGATTTTTATTTCAAAGCAAGAATCATGGAACGCGGCGCGTAGATTCTAAATTTGAATGTGACTGTTCGAATAGCAACGTTCGAATTATAAATTCAAAAGTGACGCTTTACGATCGAAATTAAGAATTATGTCTCTATGGAAGGAAGTTCATCTGCGACTTTATTATGTTTCTTGACACAAGCCCACTGGGATTTACACTTTACGGTTTTGATAGGATTAAAGTAATTACTGTTTTATCTCCAGGAATCCAAAATAAACAAGATGGTTAATGCTAATTTATTTTTATGACTTCAAAAAAATTCTTTCATGCTACTGGTAAGTGACAATCTTAATAAAAATAAGTAAATGCTCGTATAAAATCTACACTGTGTTTGTATCTTTACTAAAATAAATATTAAAAAAGTTTATTTTTAAGACAGGTTGTTTACAAAATATCTTACGATCTATATCTCGTAGTTAATTTTCGTATATTATTATTCTTCTTCCTTCCGTGTCCTGTCAGGTCTCCCCAACGTTGACTATCACCCTTGAGTCGGCCTCCCTGTCCTGGGCAGCTTGGAACAGCTCCCCTACGGTCCTCAGCCCCGTCCACTCTCGGATGTTCCTCAGTCAGGAAACCCGCCTCCTCCCAACACCTCGTCGACCCTCAATCTTACCCTCCAAGATCAAATGTAACAGTGCGTACTTTTCGCCTCTCAGAACATGGCCCAAATAGGACACCTTACGGACTTTGATGTTGCTCAACAACTGTCAACTCTGGCTCTATGGAGAACGTTTGTGTTGCTGACCATGTCAGTCCAGGAGATGCGTAACATCCTTCGGTGTATCCACATCTTAAAGGCCTCTAATCGGTTCATAATACATATTGTTAACATAATATTCGTATATTATTAGAACGTACAATTATTTTAATGTGAAATTATTATTATGTAAATATTTAGCTTGTACGCAATTTTTTTTATTATGTTGATGAAAATGTTTGATAATCCATTGCTTTAACGGAAACATTATGATACTTCAACATTATTACGTGTTTTTTTTTATGTGTACAAAAGGTCGTTTGAACCCAATTACTGTATAATTATTTTTTTTAGCTGTTAGGTATATTGATTTTCATGACATGTGAAAGATAGCCAATCTATCGCCATTTTATTGCCATGTGAATTCCACACCAGACCATTGACAGTGTGACAATCACACTGCCATCGTCGGGAATCGAACCCGGGACCTTTGGTATGGAAGTCAGAGCTCTTACCACTCTGCCACGAAGGTCGTCATCTTATTTGAAGCACTGTTATAAGACCACAAAGGTATCATCAGGTATTACAATGTTATTTGTTACAACTGATGACGCTAACATTGGTTATCAAAACAGCTATCACAACAATTTTATAGAATATAAATAAATAAATTGTGGTAATATCATAGAATAATGTTCCAAATTAAACAAATGTTTGAAATAACGAGAAACTAACAAATGAAGACAATATATTCAGGTATACCAATAACTTCGGATTCATATATTACAAAAGAATCTAAATTTCCATATACTCGTACACCTACAACTGGACATTCGTGAGATTCCTGAGGTATACCGTGATCAAGTTTGTTATCTCTATAGTACAGAATATATCAAGAGATGTACCATGATCCAAAAACATCCCAATAAAAGCACATTAAGGGCTAAATAACTCATTTATCGTACACACTAGACTATTTCAAGTAAAATAGAATTAGACACGGGACTGAAACAATTTTTTATATGGCCGAGCCATAGAGGGCTCCCTCCGCTTACCCGAAGCTGTTATAGGCGTCACGGCGCCTTTCGTCAGCTTCACTCGTGCACTCCATAGGCCCGTCTCCCGTCCATGCGGGACTTACGTTAAATAATAATAATAATAATATATGTATATTTGCAACCAGGGGTGACCCAGACCACATTTTACCATCTCTCGAACCATCTCTCATACGTTCCTGGTATTATATATTTATTATGTTTTACCTGTTCTCAATAGATGCCGTAAACTATAAAAAAATGTTTGTAATGTATTTTGAGAAAATAAACTGATTTGATTTGATTTGATTTAAGCTACGCTACTCTCCCTCAATGTCCCGCCATACAAACGTTACAATACAAAAGAAACAATTAAAAGAAACAACTGGAACAATTATGTGAAACTGAAAAACTCGTCATCATTAGTCGTCCAGTGTTGAACATAATCATCCTTTCTTAACTTAAACAACTCTATATCCCTCGCCACTCTGTGCTATTTTCTTCCTGCCAGTATTTTGATGTCATTATATCATCTTGCTTGTGGTCTGCCCGGATTTCTGTGGCCGGTTCTGGGTTGCCACTTCAGGGTGCGTCTGGTTCACCGATTGTCCGTTATCCTCACTGGCTGGCTGGCCCGATTCCACTCCAACGAAGCTATTTTGCACGCTTCATCAACAACTTTATTTTCACTTATCCACTCATTCAGTTTCCTGTCTTGCAGACTGATGTTCACTATTCCCCTCTCCATTGCTAGATGGGTCACTCGGAGTTTTCGTACTGTTCGTTTTGTAAGGGTGATTGTCTCGAAACCGTATGTCAATACTGGGAGGATGCATATGTCAAATATCATTTTCTTCAGGTAGTTCGTGAATCATTTGAACTTAAGAGATTTTTAATATTCTACTTATTTTTCCTTGTTGTTGACCTATGTGGTCTGTTCTCCAGAGTGTTGCTCCTCCTGTAAGGTAGATTTCCAGCTGTCCTTCCATCTTTTAGGAGGTCTTCCATGAGATTTTTAATGTTTTGTAATAATAACACATAGTTTGGTGTGAATAAATTTAATTTGTTTGAAAGAGGTGAACAAAAATAATTATGAAGTCATCGTAGAATATTCTTTCGAAAATATAACCATGGCTACTGGTTATGCACATGAATAATTTATATCGTTAGCAATCAATATTGGTCGACACTTGTGTATTAAGTTTTATATCTTTTCTCAGAATATTTTTTTTACAAAGGTGGCACATGTGTATTTCATAGTTTTATTTGAAACAATAACACAGTTGAAAGTAATCTCAATTAAAAAATCGTAAATTATATTAATTAATACGAATGAAAACGTCTGTATACTGGAAGTTTTTTTATATATTTTAAGTTAATGACATGTTTCATCTGTCTAAGGCATTATCAAATCTACAATCATATTTTCATACTGATTATTTTATAAGGAGATTTACATTATTATTCAAGAAACAATAAATTAAATTAGTGTTTCCTAAACAGTGATGAATTTCATCACTATTAGCCTAGGTTCGTCTTAGTTTTAGGTTTTCGAAGCAAATGGAACACAAAATCGAGGAAGACCAAGCTGGGATACATAGACACTGTTGCTTAAGGGGTTACACAAGAGGAAAAATAGGTATAAAAATAAAAAAATTCACATGTTCACGTTAAGTAATTTTTTTATTTATAACAAATAAATAAATATTATATGACAAAGATATGAGCCATCAAGTAGGAACCTCTTTTGAAAATCATTTCTGAAGGTGGAATTTTTTTTTCTGTTAGGCATCCATCAATAAAATATTTTTTTCTTATTTAGAAAGGTGATAGCTAAAATGTAGGAAAGATTTTTTTGTAGAAATGACAGCTGTTAAAAACAAAAACTAGCAAAACATCCAAATAAGTTAAACTACCAGGGTTTTAAATCATAAAATTACAGAATTTAGTGTCTGTTGTTTATCAAAAACATAAATTTATGTACACAAATTTATTTTAAATTTAATATTGTTATAAAAAAAAAATAGTAATAATTAAGTAAATGCGTCTTGTGTGTTGAAAAAAATCTTTGGTCCGCCAATGCGTAAATCTCAATTATAAACTCTGGTCACAAATGACATTTTGTTATAATGAGCCACGAGCTGGTCCTCTATTGCACGCATCGTGAATTTTTATAATAAAAATAAGCAGATAATATATTTAATAAATATTTAAAAACAGTTTAGTGTTTTGTTTTAACACCACTTTATTTACTTTTAAATGCAGAAGAAAAGAGATCTCTGGGACGAATGTGTAGATACTCTGTGTGTGATAGAGTGTCGAATGAAAATATAAGAAGTGAATGCGGTGCGAAAATTTGTGTAATGAACAAAATAATGAAAGGATCATTAAGATGGTTTGGACACATGGAAAGAATGAATGAAGAATGAATGGAAAAAAGGATATGTTAACGATGTAAATGGAACTAGAAATAAAGGGAGACCGAGAAAAACGTGGCACGATCAAATTAATCAAATATTAAATGTCAGAGAAATCGACGCGCGTGCATGACACGATGTATGAATGTTGAGGAAGCGAGAAAAATATGTTAGGAAAAAAAAGTGTGGTAGTCCATTCTTTGTGCCTACCCTTTCGGGGAGACGGGGTGATGGTTAGTTAGTTTTTTTAGTTATTTGTTTTAACGTACCAACCGGTTTCGCTCCCGTCAGGCCTCCATACGGTTACAGGAACATTATATTTAATTGCTTGTTAAAAATTTGTTCAAGTGTACATTTTGGGAGTTGTAAAAAGTGTATTATAGAATAATGATAAAATTCTATTTAAAATGTATCTTCTTCTTGTCCTGTCACACCTCCGTGGTGCATAGGGCTTCAAGGAATCTTCTCCACCCGGCTTTATCGCATGCCTGATGCCTAACATTTTTTTTACTTTTATCTAGGTGGTTCTAGGTCTGCCCCGCTTCCTCTTTCCTCCCATAGGGGACCAGTCTAGTGTAAAACAATTATTTAAATGTAAATAAAATATTTAAATAAATTTCATCATGAGTGTGGTCAGTTATGAAATATAAAAAGTTTATTCTTGAAAACAGTATTTTCAGAGTATTGTATTCTTCTTCTTTCTTGTTGTAGACCTATGTGGTCTGTTCTCCAGAAAGTTGCACCTCCTGTGAGGTAGATTCTCAGCTGTCCTTCCATATTTTGAAAGGTCTTCCACTTTGTTATATTTTAATATAAAAAAAACCCTATTAATTACGAAATCTGGAAAAGGTAGATACATAATTAATAAATTGCAGATACTCGATATGGCTTTGCCATTATTTCCTATCTATAATTGGAGTAAATATTCGATAAGCATCAATACACTTAGGAGAAGTTTGTTAGGCGAGCGCAATACTCGACCGGGAGGAGCGATACAGGAGATTACTCTTAAGAATTTGGTCGGGTGCCAACTAATAAAGAAATTGTATTATTAAAGATATCAGTACATTATTTCAGTGTTTCCGAGTGGAAATCTGTCTGGACCGGTACATGAATCATAAATGGAAAATGCAATGATGAATTTTTTAATCGTATTTTCCTTTTCATTTCTATTGTGGATCCATTTATTAATCATAATTACTTACTTAAACAGCCGTTGTTGTTGACTGCTTGACATAGGCCTCCCCCATACTTCTCCTTGTATGTGTGCCTTTCGCATCAAATCTCCAGCAAATGGCGCACTCAAAGTCATCACTGCAAATAGAAATATATCCATAGAAGCAAAGATGGCAGTACACAATGGAGTTCTAGTGCCAAACCTCATGTATGGAAGTGAAGCTTGGAGCTGGCAAAAGAAGAATGAAAGCAGGATAAACGCCGTAGAAATGAGATCACTAAGAATTATGTGCGGGAAAACGTTGTATGATAGAATACCGAACGATGAAATAAAAGAGAAATGTAAGTCAGATGACTGCATCGTAGATAAAATTAAAAAAGGATCCCTGAGATGGTTTGGACATATGGAACGAATAGATGAGAGTAGAATGGTTAAAAAATTGTACACAAGCAGCGTGAGTGGAAAAAGAAGCCGAGGACGACCGAGGAAAACATGGCATGACCAAATTAATCAATAACTAAAAGGCGGCCACATTCAAAGTCGGAATAATCGACGTGCGTGAATGGTGCGATGGATGAAAGTAGAGGAAGCCCGAGAGATATGCCATGACAGAGCATTGTGGTGATCCATCCTCTCTGCCTACCCCACCGGGGAGTGTGGCGTACTAAGCTGTCAATATTGCACGTGAATAAATTGTGTAAGATTTTTAAAAGAGATTTTTTGTCGTTTCCTCTACTTTAGTTGAGTTATTAGTCTGGACAAATACGCAATAGTCTAGGGAAGGTCACACATGAATGAGTTCGCTAAACAATGGAATTATTAGATTCAGAAGCTTCCAGCGAATGTAATCAACTCATTACTTAATTACGGACTGCGAAAGTATCTGTTTTCTGTTATTTTCTGTATGGAAATTGTTATGGACTCCTAAGGCCAACTCAATTTCATTAATTATGTTAATAAGCAAGATACAATACTGAAATAAATAAACAAACAACAATAATAATAAAAACTGCTTACAATATATCAAATCATATATCAGACGACCTTCATGGCAGAGTGGTAAGAGCTCTGATTCCCATTCCGAAGGTTCTGGGTTCGATTCTCGGCGATGGCAGTGTGATTGTCACACTGTCTTTGGTCTGGCGTAGAATTCTCGTGACAATAAAATGGCGATAGATTGGCTACCTGTCACATGTCACGAGAATCAATATATCAGTTGAAAAAAAAACAAATTGTATACTGTAATTGGGTTTAAGCGACCTGTTGAATACATAAAATAAAATAAATAAATAAAAAATTATATCTAGTTTATATAAACGGTATTTCATATTCACTTGTTCTTAGAGATTCATGTGTCAAATATATTAATTGGAGTATAAATCAATTTATTTTGAATTAATATGTATAATGATTGTGAACGAAAACGTCTGTTTTCAAGAAGTTTTATTACATATAATGAGAATGACATGTTTCACTTTGCTAAGGCATTATTGAATAATCAGTACGATTGATAACATATGTTTTCTAGAAATTGTATTAAAGTTTGATATATTTCATATTTCTAAGGCATATTTTTATGATTTATTTAATAATGTATTAGAAAGGCGACATACTCGTACGTTACTCCCGTCAACTATGATAAATCTTCTAGAAAACAGATGCTTTCATTCGTATTTAGTATGGAATATTATATAGAGTTTTATATCATTGCTCAAGAAACAATAAATGCATTATATTATTTAAAACGCGTGATAGTGTCATAGCCATGTAAAACATGTCATTACTATAAAATATTACAAAAATTCTAGAAATCGGACGTTTTCGATCGTATGAATTACTTTGAATTCAATTTGGTAGACCTCTAACTAACTAACTAACCATCACGCCGTCTCCCCGAAAGGGTAGGCAGAAAGAATGGACTGTCACACTTTTACTGATGCGGCACTCCATCCTTCTCTTTTCGCCCCGCGGGAGACGCGGTGTGATGGGTTGCGAAACTCATCGCCACTTTGGTAGATCTCTATTATGTTAAATTCGATAATAAATAAATACTTTTTGAACAGTAAAAAGTACTATTTTCAGTAAACCATAACTTTGTTTTTAAAGCTTTTTAAAAATGTACATTAAAAAATATATAAATGTATGAAATATTTCATTTAATACAATAACTCGTGCAATAACTAAGTTAATACAAGATTCGAATATAGTTTTCTATGGATTCCATCTTGAAAACATGTATGTAGATTATTATGCAAACACAATTAATTTAATGGAACTATCCTCTTTTACAAAAGCTGTAAGTTGGCTTTTCTAAACCAAATTTCTAGAATCTTAAAAGACTAAGTCTCTACGCAAAATCAAGATCTAGTACAGGATCTCTTATATTCTATAGAATAATGCAGTTTAACCAGTAGACTAACGACATTTTTTTGCTTTTACATCTTAGGACAATGTATTTTAATATTTTTTTAGATCAAATGATATGTATAAGACACAATATTTACTACGAATTATGGTAAAAAATTTTCTCCAAATAGTTTTTATGTGTAATCATTTATGCCAGCTAAAATAATTATTTTAAACTGTTAATAACTTTATTTTTTCTATCACAATTGTATTTTATTTTACGCGACAGCTATTTCATCAACCAATGTTGACATCATCAGGTGTTACAAAAATATATCAAATGTCAAATTTATGTGTAATTGTTCCTATGTCAATTTGGAAAATTATTTTTATTAATTATTTATTACTTATTTTAATTACTCAAATTATTCAAATTGACAAAGGATCAAATACACATAAAGATTCGAACAATCACTAAAATTTGATATTTGATATATTATTCTAATACCTGATGATGTCAACATAGGTCGATGGAACAGCTGTCGCGTAAAATAAAATACAATTGTGATACAAAAAACAAAGTCCATTTATTTACAGTTTAAAATGTTAAGGTATCATAGTGTTTCGGCCAAAACAATGGACTATTTAAAATAATTATTATAATTTTTAAAGATTTTAAGATTTAGGTCCCAGTATCGAATCCTAGCCCCATGATAATGAGTCAAGAGTGCAATAGACTAAACCATCATGAGATGATAGAACATAAAAAAATTGTTAATTTTTTTCACTTTTATTTATTAAAATAAAATTAAATGTGCGAATATTCAATTTTTCATAAAAAAAATCTTGATCATTCGCAGAAACGTTAAAAATAAAACAGTGAAAAAAATATTTTTTTACAAAAATCACCCTGCTAAATAAACCTTAAATGGCAAATTCTACCCCTGGGGTGTATCTCCTTTGGGGTGGTTTTCTCACCGCGGTTTGACGCCCTATTGCCCGCTGAAGGGTTGAAAAGCATCCCCGGCTTTCAGGGTAGGTCTGTGTAGCACCTTCTTTATTAACGGCTATTCTGTTTGGCTTCTTCTTTTCCGAGGGGTAATTAAAAAGAAAATAAATAACGGTTTATCTTCTTTGCAGAAATAAATCTCCCGTTTATTCTATTTTCATTCTCCGAGTCCTTACGAGACTTTAATTTTTTTTTTTTTTTTTAGCTATTATATTGATTCTCGTGACATGTGATAGGTAGCCAATCTATCGCCATTTTATTGTCACGTGAATTCTACACCAGACCAAAGACAGTGTGACAATCTCACTGCCATCGCCGGGAATCGAACCCGGAACCTCCGGTATGGAAACCAGAGCTCTTACCGCTCTGCCACGAAGGTCGTCAACTCATTTGTGTTTTCGTAAGGAATACGAGGCATACTCAAATTATATTAGCGCGTAGTTTATTTGGGTTTACATGTTTTAACCAATATTGCCAAAATGAATAAAAAATAAACTGTGTAAGAAAAATGTTAAAAAGTAGTAAAACAATATTTTTATTTATTATAAATTAACTTGTTTTATCTCCATTTCAAAGGTGTGATACATTTTTGATCGGAAGAACAACTTGCATCTTTGTATAATACATATATCAAGTAATGTCGATAAAAATATACGCAAAAGTGGAAATAAAGCGCATTTAATCATAAGAAGTATCATAAGTAAAGGAATTTCAGAGTGTTAACGCGTTAACCCCATATTATGCGGATGGCTTCATTTGCAGTAGAAAAAAAAGGTCTCGAATCGCAGTTGGCTACTTTTATAGCGTAGATAGATTCACCATTATATTAAATACAATTTAGTAGTAACTATCTAAAGTAAAAAGGTTTACAATATACATTTAAATTTGAGCAGAAAATGTAGTCTGCTGGCCACATTTGCAGTTTAAAACCATTTTTTTTTAAGTTTATCAAATATTAAGTTTATCAGATAAATGCAGTAGAAATGAGATCTCTTAGACGAATGTGTGGATACTCTGTGTATGATAGAGTGTCGAATGAAAATATAAGAAGCGAATGCGGTGCGAATGATGGTGTTATGAAAAAAATAATGAAAGGATCATTAAGATGGTTTGGACACATGGAAAGAATGAATGAAGAAAAAATAGTAAAAAAAGTATATGTTAACGATGTAAATGGAACTAGAAATAGAGGAAGAGAGAGAAAAACGTGGCATGATTAAATCAATCAAATATTGAATGTCAGCCACGTGAGGAGTAAGAGAAATCGACGTTTGTTTATGACACGATGTATGAATGTTGAGAAATATGTCAGGAAAGAAAAGTGTGGTAGTCCATTCATTCTGCCTACCCTTTGGGGGAGACGGCGTGATGGTTAGTTAGTTATTTAAGATTATCAGAAATATTTTTTTAAGTATTTTAATTTTTTACTTTAAGCATCAATATGCAAACACTTAATAGATTCTATATATTCTAAAATAAAATCGGCCGAAAAGCAATTTCTTAATGCATGCGCTATCGTAAGGAAATTTCAACGATTTTCACGTCGGCCGCCTGCTGTAGAACTTGCCAGAAGCAACCACTGTTTACGCGGGAATTCCAGAGAATTCATGTTCCATATTTGGATGCTTCAGTTCTTAAGTGTACCCATTCACAGATTCTTCTGCCATAATGAAGACTTAAATTCGTTCCGGCAAAACTTCAGGGTTATATAATTTTTATTTTCTAACCAACAAAATCCTTCATGTCTGGAAACGCTAGGCAATTGCAGAATACCAACATATTTAATTTATTTTGGCTTCCGCATGGGCATAGTAATGTTGACGATTAATTTCACAGGACCCTAATTATTTAAATATGAAATACATACATGCATTTTTCTTCGTCATTTTAATGGCAAACTAGGTTTGTAGAGATGGTCCTAAAAAAAACAAGTATCTGATTTTCTCTTGCCATTACGGTGGAAGGTTCGGCCGACATTGTATCGTTTGCAAGACCACCGCGTACTATAGTTATAACACCACACATGTGCCTTTTCCTTATTAATGAAAACTTTGCCTTTGAAACTTGTCGAGAAAAATAAACTCAAAATTGGAAAAAACGTTGTTTTAATTTATAAAAAAATCGTGAATAGAACGTCAAAGGGACAGCACATTCAGATATCTAGGCAAAGACTTGGGTGGGGTAGCTGACCTGCTTGAGGAAATACAAGCCGAAGTCAATGAGGCAGCTGCAATCTCTGGTGCTCTAATGTCTACAATATTGAAAAGACATTGCGAAATGAAGTGAGATGAACATTTATAAAACAAACGTAAGACCAATAATGACATTGCGTTGAAGCAAAGGCAGACACAATAATGACCTAGAAAGTATTGAGAACTTTGAGATGAAGACACTGAGGATAATAAGCAAAACTAAATGAAGATTGCGCGAGGAACATAATAATAAGAGAGATATGTCTGCTGTGGATATAGTTTAATGAAGAAGACAGCGGAGAAGGGACTGGTACGGTAATGTCTTAAGAATGGACATCATCAAACCTCCCTATATTGTACAACGAAATCAGTCTAGCGGAACTCATACTCTTGGAAAACCTCCCAAAAGACAGAGGGACAACTAATAATCTGGAGAACAAATAATATAGGTTTAAAGCAAGGATGAAGGATATATAACTTATTATTAAATATAGATTGAATCTTACGAAGATAAATTTCGATATACACTAGTATATCATTAAGATATATAATTTTTATTATATTAATTAATTTTCTGCTTCGTCATGTCATGATAAGTTTTGTAGAGATTGCCCAAAAAATCGTCGTTGGTAGAACGAAGTTGTCCTGGCTTCGAAACATAAGAGAGTGGATTCTTATTTTGTCATTGTGATAGAAGATTTGAGAATAGAATACTTAGAATGATCCTGGGACCCAAACCCGGTATTGCAGCGGGACCTTGGAGGCATAGGACCAACCAAGAGATCTGTACGATGACCCAGCAGTCCCTAATAAAAGAGCCGGTCGCCTAGCAAGGATTGGGCACGTATGCCGAGACGAAGAGACCAGAGCAATCAAGACCCTGTACGCGTCTAGACCGACTGGAGTTAAGACCTCTAGGATGACCTAGACAGAGCCTAACGGACAATTTCCTGGCTGATTTGGCTAAGTTGGGCGAATCGGACTGCTAGGAGCAAAAGGTGTAGGATCGAGGAGCTTAGCGAAAAATTGTCAAGGAAGCTAAAACTCTTCAAGAGTTGTATGGCCATAGGAAGTAAGTAAGCAGATGGAAGCTTTGGTCGACTTATATTGTTTCTAGAGGCACCGGATGATATAGTAACATACCACGCGGAGGCATTTTCCCTTTTCCTCTTATACTTAATAAAATAAATCCTTAGTGAAGGTGAAAATAGAAGCAAATCTTGAGTATTTTTAAATTAAGTATAAATTTTAGTTCGGTCAACCCTGGGACAAAAATAACTTAGTTTCTCGTAAATGACATTTGAATAAAGGCAATTATTGAAACAATCCTTTTGTACAGTGCTAAGTAAGGAAATTGTTTTCACAAATGTTATATAGTACGTAGCCTATCCAAAAAAGCTAAGATGGCAGTGCACAATGGTGTTCTTGTGCCGACCCTTATGTATGGAAGTGAAGCATGGAACTGGCAAAAGAAGAATGAAAGTAGAATAAATGCAGTAGAAATGAGATCTCTAAGACGAATGTGTGACAAATCTGTTTATGATAGAGTGACAAATGCAAGTATAAGAAGTGAATGTGGTGCGAATGAAAGTGTTATGAACAAAATAAGGAAAGGGTCATTAAGATGGTTTGGACACATGGAAAGAATGAGTGAAGACAGAATGGTAAAGAAGGTATATGTAAACGGCGTGAACGGAGCTAGAAATAGAGGAAGGCCGAGGAAAACGTGGCACGATCAAATCAATCAAATATTGAATGTCGGTCACGTGAGGAGTCGGAAAAATCGACGTGCGTGCATGACAAGATGTATGAATGTAGAGGAAGCGAGAGGCGTATGTCAGAACAGAACAGTGTGGCGTTCCATTCTTTCTGCCAACCCCTCCGGGGAGACGGCGTGATGGTAAGTTAGTTAGTTAGTTTTATATAGTACGTTTTTTATCAGGTATAAAAAAACTTCATTAGACTAACACATTTTTAGAGTTTTGAATATTTAGCATGATTATTGGCGAAATTTATAACTATTAATTAAGTTATTATGAATAGTAACAACCTGTTTAGAGATTTTTAAAATAATTAATTAAGTTTACCCGTGCTACTAATTATTACTGTTTAAATTTATTAATATTCAATCAACACATTCAATCATGTCAGATTAACACCGCCAAGCTATTCGAATAAAACGATAATAAAATTTTATTAGGACGTACTTAAATGTATTTTACGCTTAAAAACTTATTTTTGTAAACTTATTTTGTCAAGAACGTGATTGCCAACTTATGAAAAACAAATATGTGAGAATTAAAAAAAAAACTTCGTTTCAAGCAATCAGTTTGTAATTTAATAGGTTCATAATTAATTGATATTGTCAGTTTTCTAGAAGTTTTATTATGTTTTATGGGAATGACTTGTTTCGCCCTTCTAAGGCATTATCAAATGTGACAAAATTTTAGCTCGTTGCTTTTTATATACACTAGTAAATGGAGCAGAATATGGTAATTAACGAAAATTGATGTGACTTTATATATTTTTAAGAAATAATTATTTGGGCAGGTCCAGAAATATTGGAAAGTGTTTCTTGGAACTCGTTAAGAAATTTTATGACAATAATTACATAGTATGGGGGTACTCAATGATATTATATAAATAAAAAATAATTTATTTGAGGTAGGACGAAATAAAGTATTTCTAAGAAAAATAAATTTAAATTTTCTAAACACAATATATACAAGGCGGTTGTATACACAACTCAGAAATCCTGACTGATGTAGGTCTGTTCGTCCCTGATAATTATCTTCGACAAAGGGGCCATAGATTGTTTTATCTCCCACGATGCAGAACCAACATGCCAATGGTTATGCCGGTAGGTAAAGCAATATCTTTGCCAAATTGTATCACCTCGGAATTTGACGTATTTTGTGATAGTCTGGCTCACTTGAGGGAAGCACTGTCCTTATTATAATTGTATATTCAATTTTTTCTAACTAACTAACTAACTAACTAACCATCACGCCGTCTCCCCGAAGGGGTAGGCAGAAAGAATGGACTGCCACACTTTTCTTTCCTGACATATTTCTCTCGCTTCCTCAACATTCATACATCGTGTCATGTCGATTTCTCTGACTCCTCACATGGCCGACATTCAATATTTGATTTCTTTGATCGTGACACTTTTTTTTTCTATTTTTCTATTTTTGATCAATTTTTTCTATTTTAATTTTTTATACACTTTGTATTTACAACACTTTTATTAAAAATAAAATTAAATGGACATGTTTCGGACGAACAGTCCTTCTTCAGTAAAGATAAATATTTATAAAAATATTATAAAATTGTTGTTGTTTACATGATCTGACGGATGCTATAAAGATTTATTTTGGAATTTTAGAAATAAACCATCATAACAACACAAAGTATGGCGTATATAGAAGAGAGTATATTCATTTTATTAATTTTTCATGTATCTTATGTTTCTCGCTCTTTTTATTACATTATTATGTTATATTTATTATTGTGTAACTCCAACTTATCCTAAGTGTATTGGAAAATAATTATCTAATGCTTAGGATATATTTAAAAAAACAAATGAAATATTATTTCTTCTATATTCGCCTTCATTTTGTGATGTGGATTCGTATTTGAATAAATATAACTTAATATTACAACACCTAACACAGATATGTTTCGGTTATAACATAATCTTTATTATTTAAGTTTATGTTATACTTATTTTATTTGGCAATAAAAATATATTTTCGTAATGGACTTGTAGAATTTACAATTTAGGTGATTCAAATTGTTTCGTAGGAGTCCGTTAAGTGAAATTTCAATAGAAACTGTATGTGTGATGCACCAATGACGTGAAATCTTCAACTCTATTCCAAAATCATCCTTCATGACGATCCCATACATCCGGAGGCTCGTGGGCGTTTTACGACCCATAAAATTATCGTAAAAGGACTCAGTCTTCTTGATTACCAAACTGTATTATTGAATGTAAATGGATATGGTATTTTTATTGCCTCGATTAGATTTCAAATGACCTGCATTAAGATGAATACAGACGGTCTGCTCGCACGGTCTGAAAGTTCTCCAATTCGAGAGTATTATCTTGGCATACGCATAAAGACGCCGTTACGATTCAAGGGTTAAAGATAATCAAATGTCTGCTTGGTTCGATTGAGAGGTTTTTGGAGATGGGATTCCTGTATAGGTAAAATCGATTTTTTACGAGCGACTGGCTAAATAATAACAAACGACCATTATCCAAAAATCATTTTAATTTTCAAATCGTTTATACGTGTAATATTTCCAAACCTGGCGCACCTCTCATCATAGCATAAAACATTATCCGGGATTTCTTCTATGTTCGCCATACTTTGTGTTGTAGATGCTTTATTTGTCTTTTTTTACGAGTATATATTAGGTCCTTACATATGAAATTGGCGTTTTGTATGGGAGGAACATAAAGTTGATTTTTTTAATATAATATATTTATTTAATCAAAGTATGTACCATTGCTATCTATGCACTTTTGCCATCTCATAGGTAGTTCATCGATCCCTTTACTAAAAAAACCATTCGGACGGGAATCAATAAAATCTTTGAAGTCGGTTTGGACTGCCCCATCGGAGTTGAATTTTTTCCCTTGCAAGAAGTTATCCAAATTTCGAAAAAAATAGTAATCTGTTGGGGCAAGGTCCGGAGAGTACGGTGGATGTCTTAGACATTCCAATTGAAGCTCTTCTAATTTGGTAGCCGTCTGTTGTGCAGTGTGTGGTTTAGCGTTATCATGAAGCAGCAGTGGCCTAGAGCGATTAACCAGCCTCGGTTGTTTAGCAGCTAGCTTTTCCATCATGATTTGCAGTTGCTGACAATAGACATATGCCGTAATCGTCTGCCCAGATTTAAGAAAACTGTAGTGAACGACACCAGCACTAGTCCACCAAACGCTCACAAGTAACTTTTTTGGAGTCAATTTTCGCTTGGGGCATGGTTTAGCTGGTTCGGCAGGGTTCAGCCATTGCGATGAGCGCTTCCGATTATCATACAGGATCCACTTTTCATCACAGGTAATGATTCGATTCAAAATCCCTTCATTATTGTGCCGATTGAGTAATGCAACGCAGCAGTCAACGCGCGTTTGTTGATTTGCTTCACTCAATTCGTGAGGTACCCACCTTTCAAGCATTTTCACCTTCCCAATTTGCTTCAAGTGGATTAAAACAGTTTATCACTAACACCGCAGCCTGCAGCTAACTCGGACGTGGTTTGCGATGGATCCGCTTCCACAATAGCCTTCAATTCTTCATTATCAACTTTGGTCTCCGGCCGTCCACGGGCTTGTTCTGCAGGTCGAAATTTCCAGAACGAAAACGTTGGAACCAAATACGCACTGTGTTTTCTTTTGCGGCACCGTCGCCATACACATCATTAATCCTTCGAGCCGTTTCTGCAGCACTGGTGCCACGGTGGAACACGTACTCGTAAATAACGCGATATTTCAAGTTTTCCATTTTGTAAACTGAGTGACGCAAAGAAAAAAAACAATTGAGGAAAAAACAAATGAATTATAATTTTCAAAACACAAATACTTGAGTAAATAGCTGTATAAATTTAAATTTGGATTTCCTAACCATAGAGAAGATATTTGAGATCAAAGTTGCCAGTACAGCAAAACGCCAATTTCATATGTAAGGACCTAATACTTTGTATATACAACACTAATTTAAAAAAAAATTACATATCAGACATGGTCCTTCTTCAGTTATACATATTTAAAATATTATAAAATTGTATATTTTTATAACTAACTAACTAACTAACCATCACGCCGTCTCTCCGGAGGGGTAGGCAGAAAGAATGGAACGCCACACTGTTCTGTCCTGACATACTTCTCTCGATTCCTCTACATTCATACATTTTGTCATGCACGCACGTCGATTTCTCCGACACCTCACGTGACCCTCATTCAATATTTGATTGATATGATCGTGCCACGTTTTCCTCTATTTCTAGCTCCGTTCACGTTGTTTACATATACCTTCTTTACCATTCTGTCTTCACTCATTCTTTCCATTCTTTTTATAATATTTTAAATATGTATCTTTATAATGTGTGACACGGAAGAAAGACCGGTTGCCCGAAACATGTTTGTGTTGTATATTCTTCTTTCTCTGGTTTCAATCCTGGGATTGGTTTGCAGCAATTTCCTCCATTATTCTTTTCCATTTTTCCCTGTCTTGTGCGGCTCTTTTGAAATCTGCATATGATGAGCAGCGTACGTCCACCAACAGGTCCTCCAGGTACTCTCGGCGTGGGCGTCCCCTAGAGTTTGTCCCCTCGATCATACCCTCCATTATGGCATGCAAGAGACCTTCTTGACGTATTACATGGCCGATCCATCTTGCACGCCTTTCGGACAAGGTCCTGAGCAGGTGCCTTCCTCCTTCGATTCCTTGAAGAACTTCCTCATTCGTGATGTGGTCTCTCCAGGAAATTCCAAAGAGTCTTCTATAGGACCACATCTCAAAAGCCTCTAGTCTCGGCTTATCCCTTTCGGATAGGCACCATGTCTCGCAGCCGTACATCGAGACACTCCATACATAGGTCTTGATGAGGAGTATTCTCAGTTTTAGGTCTATATTATTTGACTGTTGTATATACAAAGTATATAAAAAAGAAAAATACAAAATATTATCCGGGAATTCAGGAATACTTACATACTTTCTTTGGCCTTTGGCCGTACAACTTTTAAAGAGTTTTAGCCTCCTTGATGATTTTCCTCCAAGCTCCTCGATGCTGCGCTTTTTACTCCCAGCAGTCCGATTCACCCAACCTAGCCAGATCAGCCAGAACATTATACATTAGACGCTGTTAAGGCCTTCCTAAAAAATAATTAGAATAATTGTTAAAAAGAAAGTAATAACACAGAAAACCTTAAAATAAAAGGTAACAGCCTTCGCTTTACTGCCAATAGCAATCCATCTTTTTTATGACGTCATTAGATTTCTTATGATCAAGACTCTTTTGTTTCCAACGATCTCTTTAGCTCAATATGATGAGTCAGTGAAATGAAGTTTTTTGAAACGAAATTTTTTATGCATTCGCCATTGCTAGCTAAAATAAAAACTCAATATTTCGAAAAAATAACGTGTTATTGTTAGAATTGAACTAATTTTTTTAACTATACTTTGTATTACAACACTTTTTATTTTTAAGGATTAATTGTATCTTAATAGAGACGAAGATGTAAATTTTTTTGGAAACAGTATATGGTAGTCTAGGCGTTTACAAGACTTATGACCTGTCATTGGATGGGTTAAGTGATCACTTTATGTTAACAACATTCCCCATTCCGCTCTTCTTACGACCACCACGTCTGACAATTTTTTGGAACTAGTATATATGCTACTATGTTAAATAACTTCACATTTTTTGGTCAATCTACACTAGCGCCATCTATTAAGATTATTTGTAAGCGTTAAGTAGAAAATCTTAATAATGCAATGTGAAAGAAACTTTTTATTTTCACTGAACTCAGACATGTTTTGGTTACAAGTAACCTTTATCAGTGTATGCAATTTTAACAATCAAATAAAACAGAGCGTTTCCTGCTCTGGTTTATTTGATTGTGAAAATTGTATACAATGATAAAGGTTACTTGTAACCGAAACATGTCTGAGTTCAGTTAAAATAAAAAGTGTTGTAATACAAAGTATAATTATATTTATTCAAAAATGAATCCACAACACAAAGTCAAGGCGAATATAGAAGAAATTAAATTTCTAAGATCAAAATAATAAGATTAAATGTTCTATACAACCGCTGTTTTTTTATTGTTTCGTGAGCAATAATATTTATAAAATACATGTTAAATAAACTTTGATACGAAGCCATTACTTGGTGGTTTGACATATTTAAAAATAAGCACAAAGAAAGGCTCTTACCTGTACCGCCGTAGCGTTATTAAAGCAAAACACGTGAACCTTACTTACTTAAATAAATGAACTTTGTTTTTGAGAAATACAGAATAATTATTTTTCTTATCTCTGATACTACAGTAAACATAAATACTAAGGAAAACGTTTGTATTGAAATTTACCTTTTTTTTGTTAGGGATGACATGTTTTGCTTTGCTTTGGCATTCTTCTACTTCTCTCTGGCTCTACAGTCCTGGTTAGATCTTAGCCGCCTTCATAAAGTTATCCAGGCGATCTTATCGAGAGCACTGGACTTAAAGATAAATCAAGTCATTTTTTCTACATTCATCCTTCTTTTGCCATTGCCAACCATACTTTACTTACATACATAAAGGTTGGTACAAAAATTCCATATTGTATATGTATGTATTATATATTTCTTCTTCTCCTTTTTCTTCTCTCTAGCTGTACAGTCCTGGGTGGATTAAAGTAAAAAAAAAAAGTTGTCCAGCCTACTCTATCCTGAGCTCTCGACTTCCACTTCTCAGGTTTGACTCCCAACAATTATAGGTCGTTCAGAACACCGTCAAATCAACGAAGCCACGATCTTCCCACGTTGCATCTCCCCTCCGATCTTGTACCGTAAATGCCAATCGTGCGGATGTTGACAGCTTCTCCAATCGCACCAGATGTCCAGTTCACCTAAGCCGTTGACGTTTTATAAATTTGACGACATCCATTTGGTTGGATAGTTCGTACAACACATACAAGTATTATCCTCGTAGACTTGGCCGAGAATCCTCCTTAGGATCTGCGCTCAAATATCTGCAATTTCCGGGAATTCACAACACCCAGCCACCAGGTCTCCACTGCATATACCAAAACTGGCCTTATAAGTATTTCGTGTATGCGAGGTCAAATTCGCATCTGAATCAATACCCTAAGATTTGGTTCAGCATTCTTCAAATCAACTTTTTATTAGCCATATGCATTGTTTTACAATTTTCAATGTAAGCGGAAAAATAATATTTCATTAGTATGAAAAGGGGGATGTATTAGGATTGAATTCAAGTTCCCAGAATCAGGAGCCAAACATTCTGTGTTTTAACCACCGACCTAACTGCTAACACTCGCTTCTTCTAATAAAAGAGGATGCAGATCATATTATTTAGGATCGACTCCATGCTCTTTGGAAATGGTGACAAACGTTCAAATATTTCCTATGTTTTTTGTTAACTTTAGTAATTAATACGAATGAAAACTTCGGTTTTCTAGAAGTTTTATTATATTTTATGAGAATGCCATGTTTCGCCCTTCTAAGGCATTATCAAGTGTCATTTTTCTCTGTAATTCTCATCACCAAATATCATTTAATCACATTTGATAATGCCTTAGAAGGGCGAAACATGTCATTCCCTTTGAAAAAACTTCTAAAAAACCGACGTATTCATTCGTATTAATTATTTATTAATACGAATGAATACAATACCAAGAAACAATTAATTTTATTGTAATAATCCATTTTAATTTCCTTCATATTTGATCATCGTGCAACAATTTGTTTATTGTTTCTCGACCAATGACGTAAAACTCCATATTAATAATCCAATATTAATGAAAACGTCCGTTTTATGTAAGTTTTATTGTAATATATTTTGTAGGGATGGCATGTTTTGCCTATGTAAGGCATTAATAAATGTCTACAAACATATATTTGACACTGTCTTAACAAGTCCTACTTATGAATCTTCTTCTAGTAGTTTCTTTAAAACTAGGTTTTTATTCATATTAAGTCATGCAACAATGCAAAATTGGGTGAGGACCTCGATACTTTGAATAATATCTCATTAAAATTTCTGTAGTATTTGTGTACCAACATCTGAATATTTTTGTATTGAAAGTGCCTATTAACAAATACGCACTGTTTGTACAGGCCCATTCACACTCATTAACAATGATCCGGCGGCCGTACGACACCGAAGCGCAAGTGAACGCGGTCGCTCCGTCACGGTGGCTAGCATCACGAGTGGTAGTTCAACACGCAAACAGACGATACGTGCAGAAAGAACAAACACTTCGCAGGTGTGGGGACGAGGCTTAACAGAGGCTGAGTAAACTGAACTGCGCGCAAACTAAAATATACAGAAACAAGAGAACCCCATTTCGCTTGCATTTGTTATGTGTTTGCAATGTGTGCTCTAAAACTTATAATTATTTCATCATTTTGCTAGCGAAGAGTTTGAAATAATATTCTCAAAAGTGAAAGCTGGATTTTCGATCATAATTAGGGAACAAATAAATAAATAGTCCATTGTTTTGGCCGAAACACTATGATACCTTAACATTTTAAACTGTTAATGAATAAACTTTGTTTTTTGTATCACAATTAAATGGTTGCAGTAAAATAGGCACTAAGTACCAAAAAAAAATAGCAAAAAAACTAAGTGTGCAGTTTCGGTCTACATGTAATATAGAACAAAACTGCATACTATGTTTTTTTGGTTTTTTTTTTGGTACTTAGTGACTATTTTACTTCAACCATTCAATTGTATTTTATTTTACGCGTTAGCTATCATCATCAGCCGTCTGTCATCCACTGCTGAATGTAGGCCTCTCCCAAAGCCCTCCACCGCCCCCTATCCATTGCCGCTCCCATCCATCCATGTCCAGCAATCCTCTTCAGATCGTCGGTCCAGCGGGCAGCTATAGAATATATTATTGTAATACCTGATGAGGTCAACATTGGTTGATGAAATAGCTGTAGCGTAAAATAAAATACATTTTTGATACAAAAAACAAAGTTTATTTTATTAACAGTTTAAAATAAAGAATTGTTTTCATACCATTCCATGAAACAGCTAAAAGGGTAGGCAGATATAATGGCAAACCACACTTTTCTTTCCTGGCATACTTTTCTCGATTTCTGAACATTCATTCATCGTGTCATGCACGCATGTCGATTACTCATTCAATATTGTTGCATACCTTATACATACAAATCACGTGGACTTATAGTTCATGCTCGTTGTCTGCAAGTAAGACAGCGTCATCCGCATACAATATACAGCTTACTGACACTCCGCTCATTTTGGCACCTACATCCAGCCCTTTCAGCTCTTTACACTTGTCCATAAATATATTAAATAATCACGGAGACATTACGGAAAATAAACAGAAGTAACTTTTTAAATATTAGAAAGTTTTAAATGTTAGTGTTTATACTAAATGAGATATATTCGTAGGAGTTTCTAGTATTTTTCAGGGCCAAATTCAGGTTTAAGAAGGTCCATCGGCAGATGTCAAAACTTTTGGATCGAATATGTAGGATCATTGTTCGATTTCTTATTAGCAAACCTTTTTCATACAAGATGTTTGACAATTGATTTGAGATATTAACGGAACTGAACAACCAATTTGTTTTTATAACCCTGACGAAGCTCCGGCTAAAACAAAGTAATGTGGTTTAAAAACAAAGTACACAAATGAAAAAAAATGTACTCATTTGAAAGTTAAAAAAAAACCTTTGATTCATTAAATGGTGGTGGTTTAGGGGACAGAACGCTTGGCTCCAAGAGACTTAGGTTCAAGCCTGGACACGACCAGATTATTTCGCCATTATAATTAGCTATTTCTGCTCCTATTCTTCTTCTTCTTTTTCTTCCTTGTTGTAGACCTATGTGGTCTGTTTTCCAGAGTGTTTCTTTTCTTGTGAGGTAGATCCCAGCTGTCCTTCTATCTTTAAGGAGGTCTTCCACGAGGACGAGTCCCATGAGGCTGATTATTTAATGCAATATATGGAAGCCTGGTGGTGTCCATTCATTGAATTTGACCCCGTACCAGTCCCTATTTCACTGTCTGCTCCATCTAATAATATCCTTAACCTCACATATCTTTCTTATTCTGGTGTTCCTCACGCGATCTTTCAGTATCCTGTCTTGCCTGCTCCTATTGAATATTGTAAAATATTCAAATGCCATTGATTCAAATCGATTTGTTTATGTAATATTTATATATTATATGATATCAGATTTATATTTTAACCATTAATTGATTGTGTATCTATGATTTAATATCGAGGAACAATTTGTCCGTAATGAATATTACAAGAAAATCAAAAAATTCATCTATGCTTAACTTGAGACCCCTTTGTTGACAATTGCTTAAACATTGTAAATATTGACTATGTAAAATTAACAAGTAAGGCATAACTATGTACATATCACTTACAGTCATTAGTGCATAGCAAGAATGCACGTGAGATTTCGAATATGAACTGTTTATTTTTCGTAAAAGAACTGGTTATATACTTGAATTTCATGCTCAATGAAATGAATGAATTTAACCCGTATAATGCGGAGGGTTACATTAGCAATATAAAAAAAATTTATTCGAACAAAGTCAGACTACGTTAGCAGCTCACATTTAAACTACCGTATTTTGCGGTTTTTAAGATTCACCCCAAAATTCATCTATAAATTTGATTTTTTAGAGTAAAAATTGGTCCGAAAAATACGTTAACTAGTTCCAAATCATGCCGTTCTCCGGAGGGGTAAATAGTGAAGATAGACCGTTATACTACTCTGTCCTGATATGGATACTTTTCGAGGTTTTTCTACATTCTAACATTGTTGCACTGTACACTCGTGGACGCTCGTCGATTTTTCTGACTTTGAATGCTGCCGTAGCCGTCTTTTATTATTTAATGATTTGGTGTTAATGTTTTCCTTCGTGTCCATGGCTTTTATTTCCACTCACACTTGTATACAATGTTTTTAACTTTTTTAAAATTAATTGAAACAGTGTTTTTTCCACTTTTGAGTTTATTTTTCTCGACATGTAGCGAAGGCTTACACCTTCATCATCGGGAGAACGATATAAACCGTTCTCCCGATGATGTGTAAGCCTTCGAAACATGTCGAGAAAAATAAATTCAAAGTTTAAAAAACAGTGTTTTAATTCATAAAAATTCGTCATTATGGATTCCATAGTGTTACGCCTTAAGTTTATCTAAACTTATTTTTTTAAACCATTTCGTCCATTCTTTCCGTATGTCCAAACCATCTAAGGGATCTTTTTTAAATTTTGCTTACGATGCAATCATCTGACTTACATTTTTCATTAGTTAGTTTTTTATGACACGTTCGTGTAAACCAATAATTCGTTGTTTTGAAATTTTCGTAATAAAATAATCACAAATACATAATATTATTTTATTATAATTTAAAACACTTGCTAACAAAAAAAACCTTTTTTGGCTGACGAAGCTTCGGTGGGAGCAAAACCGGTGTGTTCCAAAGAAAATATTAAAGTGGTGTAAAAAACAAATTACACACGTGTTTTAAATTATTTTTAATCATGTCTCATTATAAATTAAGTGTATGATAAATTAAGTGTTTCTTGAACAATGATGTAAAACCCCATATTGTATTAACAAAATGTCTATTTTATTGAATTTTTATTTTATGTGAATGACACATTTCGCCTTGCTTGGACATAATCATTTGAGGCGAAACATGTCACTCCCGTAAAACAGTGCTCCGCAACCGGTGTGCCGCGGCAAACCGGTGTGCCGTGAGCCGGGTGCAGGTGTGCCGCGGTCAAATGCATAATGAAAAAAAAATTGTTATAGTCGGAAGTCGTGAATTGCGAAAGAGTCGACTGTTTTCGTAAATCAGCCCAGGAGACGTTGGTGAGCTTTTTTTATTTTTGTCTTTTTTTAAACTCATTCAGCTTTTTAGTGAAAAACTGAGAGGATATTTTTTGTTTGCGACCTTTTTAGGCCATTCCAACATCATTTGCTGAGCTGATTAACGCCTACGCCCAGAAAGAATTTTAGCTTTAGGTGTGCCGCGGAATTTTAGGAAGAACTTAGGTGTGCCGTAGGTGAGAAAAGGTTGCGGGGAGCACTGCCGTAAAAAAATAATAAATCAGGCCAAAAGGCCGATACGATAACGTTAATATAAAATTAAAAACTCTTTGATTTAAGTATTCGCCATAACTAAACATATCCAAAATTAAGAGTTTTGGTAACAGTCCACTATAATATCTATACTTACAAACATAGAAATAATCATATCGATTATGAGAAATTAAAGTATGCAATTTACAAAACAGTTTAAAATAATGTGTTTTTAAAATAGTTGTGTATATGACAAAAGTGAGTAACGATAATGCCACGAAATAAAATTTAACTGTGCAGTTAAGCGAAATTAAACATTTGTAATTGTTTATCAAGGACATTATTTATTTTCCAATTTCCGAAAACACGTTTAAAAATTCAATCAAAATATTATTTTATAATCTAAAGGCCGTTTTGGCCCGTCGAATAATATTTTTTAAAGTAACACAATGGCTTTATACGCTCGGATTTTTCTCATTAGAGTCAGCATTCGTTTATTTCCCAAGTTAACAGTGTCTTAAAATTTAATTAACGGTCATGGGAGACGTTAATTGTCACACGAATCCGAATACATTAGTAATAAAAATAACAAAACCAGTTATTTTTAATTAATTCTCATTTAAATTCTGAAACTTGGCATTGTAACTTTGAATATTAATTTATGCTTATGTAATTACAAAAATTAAAATATTAATAAACCTTGTGTCGTAAATTAAAGGATTCCTAAGAGCGTCCTGACCCAATCTCGAACCATCAAATGCTTCGCAGAAGTGACGTAGAATCATTGACTTGATTTTAAATCTCACCTAAAAACCCACCTTTTCAAAATTTGTATAAAAAGTCAACAACGGTTATCTGATTGCTGGTGTCAGATGCAGCTTTCATGACTAAAAATATTGTCAAAGTGCACTTGGTGAGGTATTCACGAAAACGGCGCTATACAAAAGAGCCTAATTATTATTATTTTTATCTTTTTTTGTTGATTCTGATAAGAATGATATTTCGTCTTCTTTTTTCCCTTTGCTATTTTCCATCATCTGGGGTCGGCCCTCTTCGTATGAAGATGCCAAACTTTTTCAAATCCTGGCTCATCTCCACTGTCAGGTTCTCGTGATGCAACTCCTTTTCCATGTTGGCCCACCATGTTACCATCCGGTGGCACGATTTTGTAGGAATGCTAAGGGCTTTTTGGACAAATGTTTCGTTGTCTCTTCGCATTTCAACTGTAAGAACATTTATTGTACTAGTTGCAACCCATGAAATATTCACAGAAATTTTCTCACCTTTAAACTTAGTTCAATGTTCAATCGTAATCAGTAATAAGTTTTAAAGTAAATGATTTTTTCCACACACGTTAAAATTTCACATTCAACAATACCAATTTTTTCTTCTTTTGTTTTCTACACTTCTGTCATATAACAATAATCCGAACAAAATTTTAAATAAGTTTCAGAATCGAAACAAAATTTAAAGAATTATTCTTTATCGTTTTCTTGTATTCAAAATATTCTTGCACTATTTATTGATGACCTTTGGGTTTTTATCTATTTATATTATGATTTTCAGTATTATATGAATACAAATTTAATTTATTTACTCTCTTCCAGTGATCGCTTTGATGTAGATGCTGATTATATGACTAACAACAACAACTAAAACACGTCACTCAATATCTCGTTAGAGTAGGCTGAGAGAATGGACCGCCACACTACTCTATCACGATAATCCTCTATAGCATATTCCACGTTCGTACAGCGCACAAAACACGCTGACATCGGTTGTGAAAACAGCCGTCGTGACAATTTCACAAATAGTGAATAAATTAATTGCGATATTTTAACAGTGTTTTAAATTAAACAGTTTATAATGTTTAAAAATCATAGTGGTTCTGCCAGAACAATGGATATATTCGTCAGAGTTCTTTGTCTTTGAAAAGAAAATTCGGGTTTAAAAAGGTCTATCGGCAGATGTCAAAACTATCAATTATGTAGGATCATTGTTCGATTTCATCTTAGCTTACCCTTTTCACACGTGACGTTTGACAATCGATTTGAGATATTAACGGAACTGAATAACTACGGCATGAGCAAAACGGGCTGGTTCAATAAAACAAAGTAATGTGGTGTAAAACAAAATACACAAATGATATAGGTACAATAAATTATTTTGAAAACACTTTTCTTCTACTTTTGAAAGTGGACAGTTTTAATTCGTAAAAATTGTGGTGGTCTACGGGACAGGACGCTTGGCTCCAGATCTACGGGATTGGGTTCAAGCCTGGACACGACTAGATTATTCCTAAATAAAAACTAACTAACCATCACGTCGTCTCCCAGAAGGGGTAGGCAGAAATAATGGACTGAAACACTTTTCTTTCCTGACATATTTCTCTCGCTTCCTCAACATTCATACATCGTGTCATGCACGCGCGCCGATTTCTCTAACTCCTCACACGGCCGGCATTCAATATTTGATTTATTTGATCGGTCTTTCTCTATTTCTGGTTCCATTTACATCGTTAACGTATAATTTTTTTGCCATTCTTTCTTCATTCATTCTTTTCATATGTCAAAACCATCTTAATTATCCTTTCATTATTTTGTTCATAACACCATCATTCGCACCGCATTTTCATTCGACACTCTATGATCCAACGAGTATCACACATTCGTCTAAGAGATCTCATTTCTACTGCATTTATTCTACTTTCATCCTTCTTTTGCCAGTTCCATGCTTCGCTACCATACATAAGGGTCGGTAGAATAACACCATAATAATGAACTATTTTCTTATACTAAAGATTTTAAAATAAATTCTAATGCAATTGATTAAAATCCTTGATATAATATTTCTAACTAACCAACCATCACGCCGTTTCTCCGGAGGGGTAGGCAGACAGAATTGACCGCTAAGCTCTTTTGTCCCGACATACTCTCTAGATTCATCTACATTCATACATCGTAACATGCAAGCCCGTCAATTTTTCCGACTTCGAATGTGGTCGACTTTTACGAGTAGTATTCGATTAATATGGTTTTGCCATGCTTTCCTTTGTTCACCACGACTTATGTTTATCTTCTATATGCGTGTGAAATAAAATGTTACTTTCTAAAAAATAGTTAATTAACCAGTATCAAAAAAAACTATGGTTGTCCAATAATGAACTTATTTCATATGTTAGGTACTCCACATTTATTCTAAAAAAACATACATTTAAGACAAATGAGACCAAATACATAATAAAAAAAATGTATTGCAACTTGTTTTTGGATAGTAAAATACGTGTTATATGATTAAATAAAAATATATCACGCACCCCACTGGCCGAAAGCATACCTTTGCGTCTCTAATCGTATCAAATGTCTTTTTTCAAATTGCCTTAATAATCGTTAACATAAAAATATTTGCGATAATAAATGTTAAAAACGTGCCTTTTAATTCTAATGAATCGAATATTTCCAACCAGGCTCTTAGATACAAGATTTCATTTATTAAAAAGAGCTTAACTTTTATTTATGTAGAAATACTGTAACAATGCTGAATTAAACTAATTAACAATTCTTGTATATGTATATAGCAACCTTCGTGGCTGAGTGGTAAGTTCTTTGACTGCCATCCCGAAGGTCCGGGTTCGATTCCCAGCGATGGCAGTGTGATTGTCACACTGTCTTTGGTCTGGGGTTGAATACACGTGACAAAAAAATGCAGAAGTTGTATCAAATATTGTTGCAGCTTGAAACAGCACTCATGGAAAGCAAATGTTCGGCGTGAATCTTCGAGATAAAATATGAAATGAAAAATAAGACACTAAACCAAAGTTGCCGACATCAAATCAAATCAGTTTATTTTCTCAAAAGATATTATAAACAACAATTAAAGTTTAAGTCATCTATTGAGAACAGGTACAACATAAAAAATATATAAAACTAGGAACACATGAGAGATGGTTCGACATTAGGAAAACAAGATACTCTCCAAAGTCAAGAGTATTGGTCTTCTGAACGTTCTTCTACTTATATGAAAGACGTCGATCTCCAAAGCGACCATGTTCGGCAGTTTGATTGCCCTCCCCACCGGCATCACCAGAGGCTGGTTGGTTCTGCATGCTTGGATATAAAACAGTTTGTGCTGACGCTGTCGAAGATAACCATCTGGAACATAAAGACGGATAGCCTCCAAGATGACGGAGTTCTCAAAGAATCCCCTGATAAGTCTGAAGGAATGGGTAAGTGTGCACCCATCTCTTCTTGTCTGCATGACATCATAAATCATACAGCTAAATTGAAGTGGCAATGGGGTTGACATATAGCCGAACAGAACAGTACCAGATGGACACCTAGATTACTCCAATAAAGGGCCTTGGACATAGAAAAGGAACGTCGAAGGCCAGCTCAAAGATGGACTGACGTCATTGCCTAGCTTAAACGAATACGGAAGGCACAAGACAGGGAAGTGCTACGGCTACAATAGAAATAAGAAAAAATGTAAAAACTTTGGCTCACTGATACCGATATATGGCGGTCAATCCTGTATACCAACCACTATCAAAGTGACGTGATTGTTAGTCATTATTTTGGTACTGGCTTTATTGTACGGAGCCAAACCAATTAAATTGAGATTTGGGAACATTTAAATGTTAATAGATCGAACGTTATTTGTGTTTGCGTATAATTTTGTTAGATAAAGACGATAAAAATGTCGTAAAAGCGGATTTATTTGTCAATACTTTACTGGTGTTTAATTAATTTACATATTAAAAGGAGACAATATACAACACTGAAAAGAATTCAACATAAACATATGTGGAATATTAAAAAAAAAATTAAGCATGATAAAATCAGAAAATGTTATCATTTCAACATTGCAGTAAATTGGCGACAATAATAATTATCGTAAAATAAACACAATTTAGTACTACTTAAAAAGTTAACATTATCAATGTTTTAATAATTTATTGTCAGAAAAATTTACGTGCGTGCATGACTCGCTGTATGAATGTGGAGGAGGCTAGAGAGTTGTCAGGATCGAGTAGTGTGGCGGTCCATTATCTTTGCCTTCCTCTCCAGGGAAACGGCGTGATGGTTTGTTGTCGTTGTTTATTTCCGTATGTCCAAACCATAAATATATAGATTATATGAGAAAATATGTTTATGATACAATTTTAATATCATTTTTAAATATTTTAATATGTGCTCTATGTCATGTTGTTCATACTATTGCATAATCTGTCGAAAGTATGTAAAAAGTGATTTAAAGTTGATCGAAATCAGTGAGTTGTGAGATGGTTGTTATTTTTTCTAGGTGCGAACAACTTAAAGCTACTTTTACACCGAGTAAGGATGTTAACTGTTCAAATGTCTGTGCTGTATAGTGAAATAAAGTGTGGCGAGAAAAAAGTTTTGAAATATTTAAACAAATATGAATACATAAAAGTGAAGACGAATATATCATTTCTTCTATATTCGCCTTCATTAGTATTTTTACAACACTTTATTACACTTTTCACTGAAATGTTTCGGTTATGAGATAACTTTTTTCGATGTACAATATTTTAACAATTGTTAAAAATTTGTTATCGTTAATTAACAATTGTTAAATGTTGTATGTTGAAAAAGGTTATGTCATAACCGGAACATGCTTGTAAAAAGTATTATAAAAATACTAAGTGCAGTTATATTTATTTGATAAATCATTGGTGTTGTTGTTTTATTGATCAAATAACTTAAAATTAGTGCATGAAATAGCAAAATTCAATACAATTTATTGAAAGTAATAATTGAAAAATAACGCTGTTTATTTTCCACTTAAATATTAAATATCACGACATATTTCGGAGGAGACCTCCATCTTCAGGTGTATGTATATAACAAAAACTTAACAAAGGAAGACTTATTAAAACGCATTTAAAAATCGATTCAATACAAAGGAACAATACATTTGAATTTAAAATAAAATATTTTGACTAATTGCTTTAACCACTAAAAATTGATTTTTAACAGAAATAATGCATAATAATTATAAGTGATAATATAGAATTGTATTTTAAGAACAAACATTAATTTGAAAATACATAATTTGCTTAGATATTTGTATTGCAATTGATTGATTTGCGTTGAAAATATTATTGGAAATGGGAGCTTGGAAGACTAAAAGTAGAAAGGGTATTTAAGGAGAAAGGAGTAAATGGAGGAATCTGATTATGAATTATATTTTCTCCCAATTACACCGAAACAAATTCCTCCGAAACATGTGATATTTAATATTTAAGTGGAAATAAACACAATTTTTTTCAATTCCAAAATGTATGAAATACAATACATTTAAAAAATAATAATTTGCGTTTTGGTAATGAATTTTAAATGCCATTTAAATGACATCTCAAGATCCAAATCAGGGATATTTTACTCATATATTTTGTTAGTTAAAAAAAACACAAATCTGTTCTTCATTAATACAGTGCAGGCTGTAAAAAAGGGTACAGGAATCTTTTTTTAACGCGTCTTATCTAGAGATGTTTAATTTATTCAAATGAACTCCGGAATAATTTATTACTCACCACGCGCGTCTGAAAGATCAATATTTTAGTTTATTAATCGGTTGGTTCTAGAATTAATACTATAAAATTTCGAATTAACATAGCGATAATTCCTATTTGTGTTTGTACGGCGATAAAATTAATGTTTTAACAATGTTTATTCATCTAACGAAGCTTATTCTCTTTCTGTGCTGTCATGTCTTGTTAAAGATTTCCTGGTTCGGTCTTAATAAATTGCGAGATTCGTGATTAGATTCAACCATTCTTGCTTAGCTAATTATATTAACAAACAAATAAAAATGAATAAAATTTAAACGATGTTGAAATTTTTCTGTTGAAATTGATTTAATATATTATTAAATAAACTTTCATACGAAGTCATTATTTGATGGTTAGACATATTTGAAAATAAAATTGAACTTTTACTCGGTATAAACAAATTTATTTTTTACATAGTGTAAGCCGGTTTCACTAAGTTTGTGTTAAGCCTCTTAGGAAGCTTGCTAAAGAGTGAAACCGGTTGGCGCTACTAACTAAAATGGTTTATACTAAATATGAAAGTGTTTAATTTTATTTTCACTGTTAAAAACTTACTAACTAACCATCACGCCGTCTCCCCGGAGGGGTAGGCAGAAAGAATGGAACGCCACATTGTTCTGTCCTGACAAACTTCTCTCGCCTCCTCCACATTCATACATATTGTCATGCACGCATCTGCCACGTTTTCCTCGATCTTCCTCTATTTCTAGCTCCGTTCACGTCGTTTACATATACCTTCTTCACCATTCTGTCTTGACTCATTCTTTCCATGTATCCAAACCATATTAACGACCCTTTCATTATTTTGTTCAAAACGCTTTCATTTGCACCGCATTCACTTCCTATACTTGCATTTGACACTCTATCATATACAGATTTACCACACATTCGTCTTAGATATCTCATTTCTACTGCATTTATTCTACTTTCATCCTTCTTTTGCCATTTCCATGCTTCACTGTTAAATTATATAAATAGTATGTAAATACATAAACTACCTAACATCACGCCGTCTCCTCGAGGAAGTAGGCAGAAATAATGGACCGCCACACTCTTGTTTCCTAGCATTACATTCTTCAACATTCATAAATCGAGTCATGCACGTAATTCGATTTCTCCGACTCTACACGTGGTCTTAATTTGTACCACGTTTTTCTCGGTCTTCCTTTATTTCTTGTTCCGTTAACGTCGTGTACATATGCTTTATTTATCATTTTTTCTTAATTTATTACTTACATGTGTCAAAATCATCTTAATGACCCTTTAATTATTTTGTTTAAAACACTTTCAATGCAAGAAAAATATTTACGTAAATATAATATATAAATTTCTAAAAAAAAATTCACCATTTCGTGTAAATTAATTAAGTTTTGTATGTTAATAGCTGATCAATCAGCGTTAATTTTTTATTTTTAGTACTTATATAAATATTTATAGGTATATTTGATAACCTCAAACTGTCGACAATATATTAGTGACAAATCCCAACAAGAAACCATTAAATATTTTAATTTCTTTAGCACTACGAGAAGACGCCTGTAGAAGATAAAAATCTCTAAAAGCGTGCTGCCAGAACATACTTATATTCATGTAATAATTACTTTGCTGGTACTAAAACATTTGAGAACATCATTCTCTTTAAAATATGCAAATTAATCAACACCTGAGTTTTTTTGAAACCTGACCCAATCAATGGAAACAATCAATTTTATTTCCGTTGGCACACCTGATTTTTTTCCCGCCGAGCCACCCAGGGAGTGTTTCGAATTTCGAATAGGAAAATGGCCGGACCCATAGACAACTGAGTTTTTTTTCTGTCCGATTGATTAATTGCTCCACTTAGCGTGATGTTTATATTGTCGAGATACGTCCGAATTACAAATGGGATTCTATAGAGGAATGTGTGTTGTATTCAATGGGTGATGAATGCTAAAAACGGAGATCGAACGCCCATTAAATCATCGGAGGAAAGTACGAATTTGTATACATAGACTTAAATTTAAATTGAAAAAGAAATTTATACGATTTTTCTTGTATTCTTATGTAAACAAAAATGGCTCTAAATTATAGATACACTGTTTACATCTGACTAAAAAAAAAGAGCCATTTCCCCAGAGGGCTTCAGCCTTTCACGTAGCCACACCAAAGTGCTTCGCTAAGTGCTAAGCTAGATACTAAGTGCTAGGTATCTATTGATTACAAGTTAAACATAATCTATACAATATAATATCAGGAACCCACGAGAGATGGATCGACATTAGGAAGACAAGATACTCTCTAAAATCAAGAGTATTTGTCTTCTAAACGTTCTTTCACTAATATGAAAGATGTCGATCTCCGAGGAAACCGCGTTCAGCATGCTCTCACTCATTGCTCTTCCCACTGGTGTCACCAGAGGCAGATTGGTTCTGGCGGCCGGTATGTAAAACAATCTGTGCTATCGCTGTCGGAGATACCTATCAGAGACAAAAATACCAACATCCTCCAGCACGCCCGAGTTCTCAAAATGTCCCCTGATTAATCTAAAGAAATGGATTATGAGATGCCGAAGCTGCAGCGAGTTGGTCATTTATTCTGCTCTCATCCTTCTTCTGCTAATTCCATGCTTCACTTCCATACGCAGTCAATTTTTCAAATTTCGAAAATGGCGCCTTTTAAGAACTGACCAATGGCGATCATAAATTACAAATATTTTCTTCAATGTATTTTTGGTGCCTTTTGTTTACTATTTCGTAACCGGTTTCGATGATACCGTTTCTTCAATAGTACAATAATTGAAGTAATGATAATAAATAAAACTGTGTAGTTATGTTGCTATGTGTACTTTATATTGCTTATAATATTATTTTTGAATACAAATAATACAATTATTTAAAATTGAAACACTTTTTTTCCATTTTTGAGTCTATTTTCTCGACATGTTTCGAAGACTTCACATCTTCATCATCGGGAGAACGTAGAATTCCACAGTGTTGACGCCGTAAATTTATCTAAATTAAATATATATTTAATTTACATACTAAACGTCCGGAATGCCTAGGAGTTAAATCTTATTATTCTTCTTCCTCTTAGTTTAGGTCGTACGACCTGTTTATGACGGTGAGTTGTCTTGGGATGATGATGTCCAGCCATCTCTCCATCTTTTAGCGGCCTTCCTGGTAGTCTCTCAAAGCGCATTCTGCTTCTTCCCCATTTTACTATGTCCTCAATATTACAGACATACATTATCGTTTCATTTCTGTTCCGATCTCTGAAGGTTTTGCCTGCGATGGAACGTAGGGTTCGCATTTCTGCTACTCTAAGAAGGTTCTTATTTCTATTGGTATTGGCTTTGACCTCTATTCCATCGTCATGATGGGGTGGACGTATGCCTTGTATATATTGATTTTTACTTTCGGAATTAATTGTTTATATTTAATAAATTCGTCTATTACAGCAGAGAAGACGCATCGCGAAGAAACGACGCCGCAGATAGCAGGAGGCGAAAGGAGAGATCATCGGGATACAGTGGCGGTTCCACTGTCAACGTCATCCCCTGCTCTAGATGTTCCAGAGTGTGTGGGTCCAGGATTGGGCTCTATAGGCACATGAAGACCCACAACCGTGAAGGACTGTCTACCTAGGATTCGAGGGATAGCCGATGATCATATCGAAGTAATGGTAATAAATACAATTATTTGGATATTTTATAATGCCTAATGTTTGTTTATTGTGATAATGTTTTTAAACACCAATAAATAACAAAATGTTTAAATTTAGAACACTGATTTTAAGTATTACGAAATATTTAAATGAGTTTGTCGTGACAGCTGTTTCACCTACCTCTAATTATGACTTGTTTTGTTAATTAATTATTATAATTGTTTTGTTAAATTGACTCTTTACATCATTACAGTGCTAGCCAAATCGATGTAAAGGGTTTAGTTTCATTGATTCTCTGAAGTCCCGTGAATTCTGCACCAGACCAAAGACAGTGTCACAAACACACTGCCATCGCCGGGAATTGAACTGGACCTTCCACGAAGTTCGTCTATGTACGCAACATCATCATCTGATGATGCCAACATGGGTTGGCGAAACAGCTGTCGCAACAAATTTATTTAAATAAATCGTGATACGTAATAACAGTGTACTTAATTTAAACATTTTATAATGTAGAAGTATTATGATTAACAATGGATTATTTAACAAATAAATTAGTTTTTTCACATACTAAATGTCACGAACGCCATAGGATTTAATTGTTTATATTTAATAAATACAACGATTGTGGCTGAATTATGAATTAAAACTAATTAAACATGACAGAAATTATTACAGAATCCAAAATGTCAGATGTCGTAACTCACTCGCCCACTAACAAGATGGTGGTTTATTTTACTTCTCACGGATTTTAATGAATACCTAATTAAACTCTTCATCTTTGGCAGTAATATTGTGGATAAACGAATGAAGCTACAATTAAAACTGACGTTCAAAAAAATGTGGTAATTAAAATTATGTGTTTATAATGATTTTCGCAAATGCCTTTCCCGGTAATCATTAAAAAGTAAATGTCAATAAATTAATATTATTTATTGGTATTAATTTACGATGTTTTAATACGTCCTGAATGGTGTTGTAAAAATGTTTATACATATTAAATATTAGTTTTTATATTTTACTAATTTATGTTCCGATTTCTCACTAAAAACATGAAAAAATAATTAGTTGCGAATTTGAATCCGGATTCGTCTGCCGTGTTCTTATTTTTATTTTTAAAACAAGTTTTTTTTATTGTAACATTCTTCTTCTTTCTTTTTGTCCTCTGTGAACCTCTGTGGTGCATAGGGCTTCAAGGAACCTTTTCCACCCGACTCTACGCATGCCTGATGCCTAACATCATCCCAAGTGTGGGTTGTTGCCTAAACCTCGTCCTGCAGGGCTCTTCTCCAGGTGGCTCTAGGTCTGCCTCGCTTTTTACCAATCTAGTGCGCCCTGAGCTATGCAGACTGGGTTCCGTCTCAGAGTGTGACCGATCCACTGCTATTTGCGTCTAGCGACTTGTAACATTGCTGGCAACAATATGGCGTCCAGTATGGAGCTGTCATTTGGAATTTCTCTCTTGAAGTATTTATGATTTTGGCCATTGTTTAAATACTTTTTGGAGTGTGAGATAGTTTAAAAAATATTCATTAAATGTATGTGCATCGCCGTTGAAGATTGTTTTCACGGTGCTTCAAAGTGGAATAAATATGACATGGTGACCGCTTTCACACCCAAGCTGTGTTTCGCTCTGCACATTTTACAGCCAACCAGTCAGCCAGGTACAATGCTAATCTCTGCCTGAAAATGCTCCTTTTTTTCCGTACCGTTGCAACAGTTTCCGACTTTCCCAACTCACTCACTTCCCCATTCTGCCGTCGTTCACCGCCTTCTTCACACCTACCGCAGTTCTTCGGACGTCTCAGTCCCTAGCTTCTCCTGCCATCATTGATACTGGTTCCTCCTGCCCCATCGCTTGATTTGCTTTAACGCCCCATGCCTCATACCCTACCTTTTCATTTTACTCTCGTTTGTATCTTTAGTCCCATCGGTCCCAACACAAGACCACCGGCCCACACTCAAGACCATTCTCGCCCCACTCCGTTTCGTACCCAGGACTAACCGGCTTCCATCCAAGACCACTCCCCGTGAAAGTTCCTCGGTCTACATCCATGATTCAGCCTCTGCCCATGGCCACTGCTGACCGCTCCACACTCCTCACCAACCGGATTTTCAGGTCCAAATGTCGTCTCTTCTTCTTATTCTTCTTCCTCAGCCTATTCCCGTCCACTCCGGGACAAAGGCCTCCTCCATTCGCTTCCATATCACTCTGTCCTATGTAGACTGCATCCGACGTATCTGTTCAAATCATTCTTCCACCGTAGTTGCGGTCGCCCTGCACTTCTCTTTGCCGTCCACGGTCTCCAAGTCAGCAGTCTTCTTGTCCACTTTTCATCTGAGCTTCTGGCTACGTGACCTGCCCATTGCCATTTAAGAGTCGCCACCCAGTGGATGATGTCAGTGACCTTTGTTTTTTCTCTCACCGTATCGTTTCTGATTCTGTCTATTAGGCTTTTTCCTAACATGGCTCTTTCCATGGCTCATTTGTGTCGTCTCACCATCCAACAATATGCAACCTCAAAACTCACCAAAGATATTTCCAACATGTGGAGGAGTAATATCTTATAGGGCGGGTTCTCCCGAGAAAGCAAGATTCAAGAATTGTAACAAATTTCTTGTTGTATTATATGTTCGAATTATTTTAAGAGGATTATACTCAAATATTTTATTGTTTTGTTGGCATCAACCGATTATTTTTTGGCTATTATCTTCTGGTTTTGAAGCTTTTTTATTTTGATTAAGATTAACACCAAAGTTTCATTGGTTTGTAAAATATTTATGCATGTGTATCAAATTGTATCAAATTACAAAAGCGTATTACTGATTTTGACATAAGGATTGTATTCGCGATTGATGGAAATTATATTCGCCTTGTATGAGTATCGTATTCGCGTTTGATAATTACATCATACTTCATATGGTCGTATAACTTTTGAAGAGTATTAGCCTCCTGGTTGATGTTATTTGAACCTCTTTGATCTGGTGCTTTAGCTCCCAGCAGCCACAGAAGGGAATCATTTATGTGATTCAACGTTTAACTTAAGTTATTTAGGACTTATTCTTTTTTTGGTATGTATGGCGCAGCCTTGAAACTTCCCTTCAAATATTCGTTATTATTTTTATTGTTTTTTTGTTTAATTTATTTAAAAAAAAAACAATTGGGTTATATAGACAAATTTTTAGTAATTATATAATGTTTCAGTTATATGTTAAATTGATTCGTAAGTAGACTCCTTGGGTCTTTTGGTTGTTCATTGTAAAGTTTCAGTCCATTGTTCAATATCCTTGATTTTCCTGTCTTAGTTCGTGCATTCGGTAAGTGATATCTGTCACAGTTCCTGGTCCTGTGTCTGTGTACGTCTGAATTTTTAGTTCATTTGTAGCTGCTGTCTGTTGTCTCTTCCATGGTCACAATTTACAATTTACAATTTTCAAGGTCTCATATTTAGGTCAGGTCTGATATGTCCATTTGTTTTGTTTGTCTGTATACTTGTATGATTGGGGTAAGATAGTTAATGTTAAAAGCTAATTTTATTATTTTATTTTGCTGTCTTTGGAGTCTGAAGATGTCCTTTTGGTTTCCTGTCTTAAAGTAGGGAATCATATATGTTAGTCGGCTTTTGACGTACGCTTCGTACATCATAACTTTTTCTTTTCTTGGTATATAATATTGTATTTTGTAGAAGAGGGAGTATCTAACTTGTCTCTTAATTAAACTATTCTAGACCATCGTAGCATGCGTAATTTTGTAGTATGGAGAAGCCGTTAAAAAATCGTTTTCGAGGTAGAGTAAAAAAATCTCTTCTGGGGGGTCATTTTGTGTGTATGGTTATCCAAGGTGTCACTAACTCAAAATTTTACGCACCACCGCTGGCCGCAATGCGATTTATTACAACGGACCGAGGTGCCAATATGGCGAATTGGTTAACATTTCCCGAACATTCAATAATAATTCAGTCCCTCGGAATATACCACTTAGCCACCGTGGGCAATGCAGTGTTTATATTTATGTCGAACAATACAACACCAAATTAAATTTATGTGAAAAATCTGTCCAACACAATACTATTTAAATTATTTTGAACGCTTTTCAATACGGTCCGAACAACTTCATAAATAAAGTTTAAATTGGATCTTCGACAAGCACTCGGACGAGGCGCTCGGGCGCGGGGCTCGCCACAAGCGCTCGGGTCTGCTGCGGGCCGGTACTAAATATTTAATAGCAATGCCTCATGACGTTTATGAATGGATCCGGAGAGCATGAGGTGTTCGTAGGTGATTTTTAGTGTTTTAATTTATGTGTAAATAAGGTGTGTGTGTGCGTGTGTGGCGGAGGCTTGTTAATAAGCGTTCTGCCACCCTGGTAGACCAAACTATCCGCTCGATAAATAATCTCAATAATCTAATCTAATAAACAAAAGATAAATTTGAAAAGTGTTGTAAATTTAGTAAACCGTTTTTTTTTAATATATAATAACTAAGAATATTCAATTGATTTAAAAAAAATAAGAATGAAAAGCAAAATAAATTAAACTTTGGCAAGAAGCTATTACTTGGTGGTTTGACATATTTAAAATTAGAATTAAACACTTTTAAAACGTTGTATAAAACCACTTTATTTTGAGTCAGAAGTGCCAACCGGTTTCACTCTGTAATGAGCTTCGTCAGGGCTATACACAAACTGTTTGTGTATAGCCCTGAAGAAGCTCGTTACAAAGTGAAACCGGTTGGCGCTCCTGACTCAAAATAATGTGATTTTATACAACGTTTTAAAAATGTATAATTTTAATTTTAAAATAAATTAATTTTATGAATTTATGTAATTACATACAGTGTATTATAAAATCAATTTAAAGCCAATAAATTAAGCTAATAACGTTTTTTTTTAGACAATTTATAACTCTTATATTTAAAATATTAAATATTCTTCTTTCGGTGCCTTGTCAGGTCCCCTCAACGTTGGCGATTAATGCAGCAAAGGCATCTTTGTCCTGCGTCACTTGGAACAGGTTCTGAATTCTCGTTCATTATTTAATGTTCCGCAACCAGGACAACTGCCTTTTACCAACCTTTATGTCAAACGTACGTATGTAAAATTCATAAGAATATGTGATAATATGAATAAATAAGAAAGGTATGCAAGGCGAAAGAATACGTCTTAAATAAAATTAAGAAAGAAATGGATGAGCGAATAATCATCAAAATATATTTACGTATGAATGGAGTACGTACGTACGAGTTACGTATATTTACGTATGGAATGAGTATGAATGGAAAAAGTCAAAAAAAAGGCTCGTCGATTGTTCTAACTTTGAACGCCAAGTTCATAGTTAGAACAATCGACGAGCGTACGTGTCACGGTATGTGAATGTAGAATAGGCACGAAAGTTGTGTCTGGACAGAACAGTGTAACGGTCCATTCTCTCTGTTTACCCCTCCGGAGAAACGGCGTGATAGTTACTTAGTTTCTTTGTTAGTTATAGTTTTTTTACTTTCCAAATCGAAATTGAATGCGTCGCAAATAAAGTGTATTCATGTGTCAAAACATCGAAGTCATGGCAAAACCGGTAACATATTTAATTAAAAATTTAAAAAAATCATACAAAACAAATCAAGATCAAACCAAATTTAAATTTTAACTTACTATTTCAGGTATCAAAAATTATTGAATTTTCATTTGAAGCACTCACTTTGTGGTTTGACATTTTAAACTTATTGTTATAAAATAATAAAATTTAACCACGTATTTAACCACGGCATGGTTATTATAATCTCAATGCCTACGGTGGGCTGGCCATGTGGAAAGAATGACAGAGTGTAGAACACTACAAATTGTATCCAGATGGGTGCCCCGCGAAAAGAGACCAAGAGGCAGACCAAGGAAAAGATGAGCTGATTGCGTGGAAGAAGATTGGTAGAAATTGGAAGGAGCTAGGAAATGGAAACAGATGGCCAGAGACAGAAGTCAGTGGAGGACCGTTGTGGAGGAGGCCAAGTCCCATACCGGGATGTAGCGCCGAGAAATGAACGAATGAATGGTTATTATAATCAATGCCAACTAGTTTCGCTTAGACCTAAACATTATCAGTTATTTAGCTTTTCAATTCTTATATCATGATGAAGCTCGATTATAATAACTAAACCGTGGTTAAATACAAGGAGTTTTATAATTTTATAACTAAAAGTTTTGACTTTTGTATGAAGAGCTTAATTTGTAGGGTGACATTATTCAATATAATAATAATACACTTTTAATATTTGTATCTAAACCATTTATTTTAATATTTAACCACATAATTTAAATAAAGTGGTTTAGATACAAATAGTTGTAATATTATTTTATCTAAAAGTTAAGTAATTATTGATTTAAAATAAAAGTTTGAGAAGCTGCGGTCCACCAGGTGTGTATGTGTGTCCATCTGATTGAGGTGTGGGTAATAATTACCCCGGGCCGGAGCGTCGTCATTACCGGGTTAATTTATTGTTTATTCAAGTCGGATATTAAAATATCTTCATAATGTCCAGCGCTAAGTTATTGTTATTGGTGTGCGTGTATCGTGTTTTACGGCTGTAGAGGAATTTCCTTTACTGCGGGTCTAAATCACCCCATATTTACAAATGAATACGAGAAACTCATTTGTGGATATTACCAACTTGATAAGAAATGAATCCCGGAATGTGTTGCGTGAATCTCGGGATAATTCCAATTGCGTAAACGCTTATTTACGCACTGTTTAAACGAAACCTTTTTAAGACGGATTAAATAAATTATATACCAATCTCATCATGACTTATGGAATATCCCATTATGACGTAACGACCTTCGTGGCCGAGTGGTAAGTGCTTTGACTGCCACACCGAAGGTTCCGGGTTCGATTCCCGGCGATGGAAGTGTGATTGTCACACTGCCTTTGGTCTGGTGCCGAATTCACGTGACAATAAAATGGCGACAACACATTCGGTCACATTCGAAGTCGGCAAAATCGACGAGCGTGCATGTTACGATGTATGAATGTAGAGTAATTTACAGAGGTATATCTGGACGGAGCAATATGACGGTCAATCCTCTCTGCCTATTCCTCTGGGAAACGGCGTGATGGTTAGTTAGTTAGTTTCAACAGGTGGTTTGAACCAACTGCTGTATACATACAATTTGTTATTTAGCTGTTGTATTGCTGACCGCAAGGACCGCTGCAGCGGCTCGGTGGTCGTCCTCGGCATGGTGGTCCGATCAAATCAGAGCTCTGACTGGTCTCTCATTAGCTGCAGCCTGGAGACTGGCGGATGACAGGAGCGCATGGCGCTCTATGGTCAATAGTTTACAGGATGGACACGACCCTCAATCATGAAGAATACGGCTGAGAAGAAGAAAAACCGTATGCTTATTTTGATATAACTTAAAAATATGTCACTTAGTTTTAAATACACTACGCAAAAGTTTACGCCGAATCTGTGAAAATGGTATTTATACCTTGATGGGTATTACCAGAATTTATAAAACATGCGTGCGACCTATCATGACGTACGCTGTAGAGACGCGGGCTGACACTGTGCGAACCAAGGGACTACTAAGAACATTGGAGATGAAGGTCCTAAGATCAATTACTGGAAAAACTCTCCGAGATCGTGTCCGCAACATAGACATAAGAAAAACTTGCAAAATAGAGGATATATTTCAGTGGAGTAGATCCAGAAGAAGATACTGGAGGAACCATGTAGCCCGAATGGACGGTGACAGACTTACACATACAGCCGCTTATGAAATCCGCTCGGACACCGCCCACCTGGAAGACCGCCTTAGAGGTGGAGGGACAGCTGGATCTCATCATCCGACGAGATATGATTTCTGTGTCATAGATCGTCAGATCTATTTAAAGAAGCAGAAGAAGAATATGGGTATTAATATCCTCCATCAGATGGGTATTAATATCCTTCACGCTGACAATGTGATAAGATATTTTGGATGAAGACATGATATATGAAATTAAATCATAAATCTTGAATCCTCCTACCATCATTCATCGCTATAAAACGTAAATATCAATAATTTGAAATTCACCGACGCTCATATGCATATGAATGAGAAGAAAGAAGCAGGACTTGTGAAATAAGGATGGAAAATAAATGCGATGGAAATGATATCTCTCAAATGAATGGGACGTAAATCCTTATAGAGTGTCAAATGCAGATATAAGAAATGCAATGCGAACGAATGGGCATAATGAATGATCATTATGAACTGATCACATACTTTGGACACATGGGAAGATTGAATAAAGAAAATATATGAGAAAGCGTATATTGGCATGTTTTCGAGGTTGATTGAGGAAAATGCAGCAAGATGAAATCAATCAAGATTTAAATGTCGTGTGTGTGAAAAAGTCGAAGACATCAACGTGCGTGTATGACACGATGTGTGAATGTTAATGATTTCAGAGAAGTATTTCAGGATTGTACAGATTATAATTCGAAATGCACACGGTGCGCATGCCCGAGAATATTCCTGGATTATTTTGAAATTTGTTTTGATTATTGTTAAATGAAAATAACGTAGAAAATAAAAGGACAACAATTTGTTGTTGTTAATTGTGAATTTTTAACACGTGTGGAACAAAAATCATTAAAAGTTACAACTTTATACTGATAACGATTACTTCCGTGTATACTTCACGGGTTGCTAGTTAAATATAATTGTAAAAGAAAAAAATACCAATATCACTATTTAAAATATTTATACACTGTTTTTGCACATTTTTCTTGAAAAGTTTTGAAGTTTTTATACCTTTATCATCGGGAGAACCGTATATAAGTATTTGGTAATTCACTAGACTTAATTATATACAGTATAAAAACTTTTGCTCCCGCGTTGGACAACATCTGATATTCAAAATAAATTATTTCCCGCCTAGGTAGGCAGAGAGGCTGTATATTTGTTTTTATTGGGGAAAAGTGACATTTATTTTGACGTGAGTATTACCCGAGAATTATGTGTTTACTGAGAAACCTGATATTTAATACATCCGTTATTATGTAAGTAAAATAATGGATTTCAATGTGTTCTAAAGTAGTCATCGACTAAGAAAGGCAAAACTAAAATATTTTTCATAATTTGTATCCGGATGTAGTTTCTTGTGGCATTCCGAAGATTATATCACCCATTTAGATAGAAATAGGAGCCCTAGAAATAAAGAAATCCTTAAATAATTTATCTTACGAATTAAATAACCAGATCAATTATAGCAAAAGTCTTATTTTGAACATGTTCCCTATTTTAAAGAAATTTCATATAAACCCTTAAAGTTTATGCCTCCTGTAAGCCTTTGGATTTTAAATTAGAAACTTTACTTCCTTAATATTCATGCATCATCCTTTCTCACTATTTTCTCTCTCTCTCTCTCTCTCTCTCTCTTCCTTATACCATACAATAGGCCAGAGGTCGGCAAACTTATTTTTCAAAGAGCCAAATATGTACATTACAACGATTTAAAAAAAAATAAGAGCCAATTCTGTTTTTTATTTAGCAAACATTTATTATAATTTCAGTCTTTTATTAAATTACGGGTACCTACGCTGAATAAAACTTGGTATAATATTTAATAAACATTTTATTCATTGCTAAAAAAATAATATATAATTAAGGAATCCATAATGAGACATCTTATTCAAAAATCAAACCAAAACTTAGGTCATTCTACCTCCGTGGAACATGAAAACAAATATCTAGATCTATAACAAATACCTAGATCTGTGAAAAACAAATAATATTGTGGACAAATACCTAGATCTTCTAAACATTGTTAAAAATAAAATTATTACTATCGTACATTATGATCAAAAGCTACCCAACGCCAACCATACTTATTGAAACGCGAGAAGAGTCTCCCTCGCACCGCGCACCCCGCAGTCGTCACCCGCCGATACCATCGTGAACATTTGTGCCGGAGCCGCACTTGAGGCTAAAGAGCCGCAAGCGGCTCCGGAGCCGCACTTTGCCAACCTCTGCATTAGGCCAAACCCCTTTCCCTCATTTTAAATATGTATATAGGATTCTTTAGATGGTTTGGATATATGTAACAAATGAATGAAAGAAGAATGGTTAAAATATTGTATACAAGCATTGTGAGTGGAAAAAGAAGCAGTTGAAGATCAAGGAAACCACGGAGTGATCAAATTAATCAAATATTAAAAGGCGGTTACATTCGACGTCGAAAAATTAATGGGCGTTCATGTTACGATGTACGAATGTAGAGGAAGCTTGAGAGGTATGTCAGGATAGACCAGTATCCTCAAAGCGGTGTACACAAGTGTTGCGATTTTTTTTAAATATATTTTTCATTATTTGTATCCGGATGTAGAATCTTGTGACATTCCGAATATTATGTCACCAATTAAAATAGGTTTTAAATAATGACGATTGTGTTTAAGTGAAATCGTAAACATGGAATTAATTTATGTATTAGTTCTCAGAATACACAAAAGACTAAAAGCCTTATGTGGGCGTACTTGCAATCTTAATTTGTGAGTGAGACATTCGTATCTGATAAATGTTTTTTTTTTTAAATCTCATTTTCTCTTCGGTGTACAACAACAAACCATCACGCTGTTTTCACAGAATGACCAGCCTATTTATCTGATATTTGTATTGCTGATAGCCTTAACTTGCGGCAATCTACGCTTCGGTCGTCAAACTCCTTGGCAATAGGCAGATTAGTTGAGCCAAAGCGCAGCCCCTGCACAAATTTCGGAGTTCGGGCTTTCGCGGTGGCAGGTCCGCTTGGAATATGCTCCCTGCACGCATCGGATGCATTGACAATCTGACTGAGTTTAAATCTAACTTAAAAACCCACCTTTTCAAAATTTTACATAAAATACAGGGTGTTTTTTTTAGAGGTTTACAATTCATATTAAAAAAAAAAACATATTACAATAATGTTAATGTCTACGATATTGGCTTTATTTAAAATATACTTTTATGCCATTATTGTTTAAATATGATTTCGGGCATATGAGCGCCACGGCTAGTTCGAATGAAGCGCAATCGTGATGTCTAATTTTCGACAATCGTCGTCTTTGTGGATGCGTATTATCCACTAGAGTGTACGTGGCGCAAAAATGATCCATGGTCTTCCGAATAACTTGCTCGGATGGACGATTATGTCGACCGTAAATGGACGAAGTGCACGATAAGTTTGGCGAACCGAACCTGGTCTAGTCTATTCATGGTAACATGGCAAAACGTACTGACTACAAATCAACTGTCAACTGTAAAATTGACAGTCTGTAGAAACAATGGTGCTGTTTAAAAACCAAACTTAAAAAAAAACACCCTATATATTTATATAAGTATTTTCTGATTGCTGGAGTCAGGTTCAGCTCTCATGACTAAAAACATTGCCAAAGCGCCCCTGAGGTGAGTTATTCACGAAAACGGCGCTAAACAAATTTGTCTAATTATTATTATTATTATTACTCATATAGTAGAATTTCGAAGCGTTTCCGTGCGGTAACTTTGGCGCATTAAAAAGGTATGGCCCCGTGTTGTGGATATAGGAAACGTGTGAGGTTAAGGCAAAAATAATATTTGATTATTTTATTCAATTTAAATTTCGAACGTCACACCAAACGACGCCAACCGCCATTATTCAGATAAGAAACTATCTGTATTTTGTTTACGGAACTTCGATCCGTTGATTTTGTTCAATTAAATACAAGAGAAAGAGATATACTTTATTCTATATTCACCATCACTTTGTGTAGTGGTTTCACATTTGAATAACTTTTGAAAAATATTGTTACTTCCTCCGCAAATATGTTTCGGACTCGGATGTTTTTCTTCAGAATAATTTTTCTTTAAATAATTTTGATTTGATAATCAAATTATTTTATAATTAGATATTGCAGCATGATATTAACATAAATTATAATACAATTTCTAGAAAATAGACGTTTTCATTCGTATTAATTTAAAAACAATTTTGTATTTTGTTACTATACTACTTGATTTGTTTCAACTAACCAACCGGTTTCGCTCCCGCTGGTGCTTTGTCAGGGTTACAGAAACTTTCTAATTGATAGTCAACAATGTTTATAAGTGGAGTTTTCGGAGAACCACTCAGTGGTTCCTTTTTCTTTCTATCAGTTCACTACAAAATATGTTTTTGGGGAGCCTTTTACCGTTTGTGCGTAACACATGACCAGGCCAGAGCAAGAGAGTGCAAGTGAGTATAAGATCGTTTATTAAACAATGAGGTGATACCTCACCTTAGGATTGCTTGTAAAAACCTTTATCATTCCATTGGTTCTTCCATTGAATTCAAGCCAAGTTTTCCACAATTAAAACTATTGAAAAAATATAATCACATGTACATTCAGTACCAAAATGACCTGGAGTAACACCTTCAAACCGATGTAGTAAAAAAAGATTAAGTGTTTTTTTTTTCTTTGATCGAATCGATAAACAAACGTTGCATTGTTATTGCACGAAGTTCGAACGTGCGATACCTGTTGAGAAGTTTCTACGTTCTGTGTTTAAGTTCGAATTTCGAATATCCATTAGAACACTTTAAGAGATAGTTTCAACTGCGAGCATGTATTATAAAAATTTAAGTAATGCATTTTATACAAAATATTAGGTCCTTACATATGAAATATAGGTCTAGTCTAGTATATTTTAAACAAAATATTAGGTCCTTACTGTTTGGTTAGGAATTCCAAATTCAAATTTATACAGCTATTTACTCAAGTATTTGTGTTTCGAAAATTATAATTCATTTGTTTTTTCCTCAATTGTTTTTTTTTCTTTGCGTCACTCAGTTTACAAAATGGAAAACTTGAAATATCGCGTTATTTACGAGTACAAGTTCCACCGTGGCACCAGTGCTGCAGAAACGGCTCGAAGGATTAATAATGTGTATGGCGACGGTGCCGCAAAAGAAAACACTGTGGGTTCCAACGTTTTCGTTCTGGAAATTTCGACCTGCAGAACAAGCCCCGTGGACGGCCGGAGACCAAAGTTTATAATGAAGAATTGAAGGCTATTGTGGAAGCGGATCCATCGCAAACCACGTGCGAGTTAGCTGCAGGCTGCGGTGTTAGTGATAAAACTGTTTTAATCCACTTCAAAAAAAAAATTCAACTCCGATGGGGCAGTCCAAACCAACTTCAAAGATTTTATTGATTCCCGTCCGAATGGTTTTTTTAGTAAAGGGATCGATGAACTACCCATGAGATGGCAAAAGTGCATAGATAGCAATGGTACATACTTTGATTAAATAAATATATTATGTTTTAAAAAAATCAACTTTATGTTCCTCCCATACAAAACGCCAATTACATATGTAAGGACCTAATATGTAAGATTTTAAGGAAAATAACACTGAATATTGAAAACAAAATACACCTTTTTTTTCCTACGCAAATTAAAGAAACCAAAACTTTTGAGATAAATAAATTAATTTCTATTGAATACAAAAAAAACAACGTTATAATTTACAATCTTATAAGAAAAATAATTTTTATCGTTTTAAAATCTAATTATTTATAATAAATTTTAAGAAGTAAGCTGTGGAATTCCATAACGTATTAACCCATTCATCGCCACGTGTTTTTAGAAACAGCGCGCCGGTACGCCACGTATTTTCTTCCAAACTATCGAAAAATATCGATCCTTTTTGGTTTGTTAATATTTTAAAATATTCATAGATGTCGTTGTGAGAAAATCGGAATTAATTTTGAAATACATCTTTCGAATGTTGTGAAGCGCGCACAGCTACGCTTATGGCGATCGTCCACGTAGAGCGCACATGTGTGCTTACGGCGATCATCGGGTTGATTTGATTTCTTTATCATTTAATTCTAAAGCGAAAATCCCTTTCTTTATAAAAAGATGTTTTTTTCTGCTTCCGAAAACAATATTTCTAAAACAAGTAGGTAAGAAAAATACCTTTCAGTAAAAACAAAAAACATTAAAAAAAAAAAAAAAACACACACACTGTATAGCTCTGAAAGTCTAGCATCAGTTTGTTTATAGTTCAGAGGAAGCTCACTACAGAGTGAAACCGGTTGGCGCTACTAACTCAATGAAAGTGGTTTATGCTAAGTGAAAAAGTGTTTAATTTTATTTTTTAAATATGTCAAACCACCAAGTAAGGGTTTCGTAATTTTTTTTTCAATAGAATTGTAGCATATCGACAGGAAAAAAATGTGTATTTTTCTAATTCTAAAATAGCATTATTTATTTTTAATTATTTTATAAATGTTGCTTACTCATATAACTATTTATTTTAGGGATTTGTTTGACAGTATATCTGTGAACATTTTATTTTCTTTAAATAAATCTTGTTTATTCTAGATGTTACGTCATAAGGTTATAATATTTTACGGAGAAGTCTAGTCAAATTTCGTGAGTTTTATTTCACTCTGGTTTTTTCTTTGTTTTGCAAAACAATATTTTTTTTTAGAATTCCTTTTCAATTAGCATTAATCAAAGCTTCGATGGCATTGACCGAGAAATGAAAGCAGGGAGACTCTCATCTCATTGGGCCTCTGATCTCGGGCGGAATTATTTTGGTGTTAATGAACTACTGACGGAAGTCTTGCGATTCAATACTACGTGATTCAAATTAAGCATATCTAAAGAAGAGTAATTTTTACCAAAGCTTTACTCCAAAAATATATATATTTCATATTTCAAAGCAATTATTGTATTGTACAAAAAAGTTAATTCAATTTAATTAATACGAATGAAAACGTCTGTTTTCTAGAAGTTTTATTTTATTTTACGTGAATGACATGTTTCGCCTGTCTAAGGCATTATGAAATGATTTAATAATGCCTTAGGCAGGCAAAACATGTCATTCACATAAAATATAACAAAACTTCTAGAAAACAGACGTTTTTATTCGTATAAATAATTTATTGTGGAGTTTTACATCATTGTTCAAGAAACAGTTAATTAATATATTTTATTATAGATGGATGTTTAAAAAAGCAAACCGTATATATTAAAGTTTTAAGAAATATAATATTTAGTTCGTGTTGTCTCTTGCATTAAAAGATAATTTATTTTTTAATGCAATCATAATTATCGTATATAACTAGCTAATCTCCATTTGTAAAACATGAACATATTATATCAGTAGAATATTAAAAAAACATTATTATTAAAATTGAAAGAAATTCCAACGACCACACAAAATCGAAAAGGAAACCCATTTTGAATAATGTCTAGTTTGTACATTGAAATAAGTCTAGATCGATAATTCCGTCGTGTAGACAACTCAATTATTTAAATTCCTTTCAATGTTTATAGCAGTGTTGCCAGCTATTAAATTTCACCATCTATAATTTCCGATACAGCAACACTTTTCAAATATTTTGACAGGGTTTAACTGCGTCCAAAACACCTTATAAAGTGCCACTAATAGCCGGCTTGGTATTTAAATCAGCGGAGACTCGTGAATTTTTTTAAATGTTCTGACTAAATCTTCGACAGGGTCAGTTACATACAATGGACTTATCTAGACTAATGTGATATCACCAATACGATCTATGTAACATTTTTTAGCATTTGTTTTTGTAATATTATACATATTATACATTTTAACATATCTACACCAGAGTGACTACAGTAACTGCAAGAATAAGTAACTCATTATCTGCTAGAACCATGACAAAGACTACAGAGTTTGGGGGTTAAAATGCATGGAAAAGGCCAGAAAAACATACTAACTAACCACCACGCCATCTCACTTGAAGGTAGGCAAAAAGGATGAAATCCACACTGTTCTTTCCTGACAAAATTCCCTCGCTAGCTCAACGTATCGTTCATGCACGCACGTATAATTGATTGATGCATATCGATTGCATCTGTGAGAATGAATAATATAAGAAATTATTTTATTAGTAAAACAATTGTTTGAGAAATTATTAATTATGACTACAAATTTGAAGACGATTGAAGTCTTTTGATTTAATTTAATCTTAATAAATACCGTTTTCGTTAATATCATACTTAAAAAAAACTGATATTTTATGGGAATGGCATGTTTCGCCCTTATAAGGCATTAAAACATGTTTAATGATTAAGAAGGGTGAAATATGTCATTCCCATAAAATATAATAAAACTTCTAGAAAACTGACGTTTTCATTCGTATTCATTATTTAATATGGAGTTTTACATCATTTTTCAAGAAACAATTTGTTCAACAAAACTTACTTTGTAGTCAAAAAGTGTTTTGTATGATTAAAGAAATGAATATAAATTGAAATAACTCGTAATATTGGAAACCATATTTGTTTCAAAGTAAATTATTTGTTGGAAAATAAATAAATAGAGATTATCATTTCTTTATAAATAAATCGCTTCCATAATTGGGTTAAGCACTTCACCTTCATAACAGACAATTGAAAAGAGATTCAAGAATATTATTTTTTTTTCATCTGTCACGATGTTTTTTAAGTTAGAAATTGTCATAATAAATCAAATTTCTTTCATATTGTGCTCTTTCGGGGGAAAAAGAAACGTATGCTGTCACTGTTCACATATACATTTGGACGTACTTAGATAGTAAAATAGTATCCATTTGAATAAACATTTGTAGCTCATTCCAAAACACTAAATAAATTAAAGCCAATAATCGATTTTGGATAATAGATGATCGAATTGAAACACGAGCAATCTCCGATACCTTTTATTTGGTTTATTCGATACAGGAGGATCTAAAGTCATGCACGCATTAATATTTAATCTGTATCCTTAAAAATAATGCTTAAACTACCTGAATATGATTTTGATCAATGGTTCGATTAACCTAAACTTTACAGTCAAAACAATGTCGCGAACCATTGAAAAATATTTTTTCAAATAACAAACCAAATGAGAAATGTTCATTTTTTATGTATTAACATACATTTTTTGGAACTAAAACTTATTTTAATAAAATCATTGATTGAGACAAAATGTATTTTTTTTTTAATATCGTGTATTTTTTTCACAATATTCCCCCAAACAATTGATCTCTGCCCACATATTTTGTTTTTATATTATTATTTTTAAATAATTAAATTATTATTATTAGATTTTTTAAATTTACAAATATATAAACCAATAACACTTCGATTTTTTTTCTTGTATACAACAGGTCATTTGAACCTAATTACTGTCTAAAATTTATTTGAGCTATTATACTGATTTTCATGACATGTGATAGGTAGCTAATCTATCGCCATTTTATTGTCAAGTGAATTCTATACCAGACCAATGACAGTGTGACGATCACACTGCGATTGCCGGGAATCGAACCCGGGATCTTCGGTATGGAAGTCAGAGCTCTTACCACTCTGCCACGAAGGTCGACATAAGAATGCAATGTGGTTCGGTGGTTAAATTTGAAGAGGTTTTTTTTAAATATTTATAGATTGATTTATTTTCTTTCCAATAATTATTGAATTGAACACCAAATAATAGTTTTCATGAATGTAAGCCTTGACAACAACATTGTTTTTAATTTATCTGTCATAGGATCGACTAACCTTTTTTTTAGTTAAGATTAAAATTTTTAAAGCTCAGAATATTTTGGCATCATTATTGCCTTTTGCTTATCTTCAGTTGTTTAAATTATTTAATATTGATCAAAACATCACTTTTCTAGAAATTTTATTATATTTCGTAAGATCAAATGCCCCATCAGGGCTAAAAATGTCGCTTTCATTAATATATTAAAACTTATCGAAAACTTTAATAATTAATATGATGTTTTACATCGTTATTATAAAAACTAATAGATACATTAATCGTATATTTTAGTTTTTTATATCTTACGTGACCAAAGCACAGCTTTTATGAATTAAAAAAAGAAATGGGACTCTATACAGTTACTTCTACTGCTAATCCTTTTAAGCTTGTTCAGGGTGTTTGAAGCATACTTATTTTAGTCCTTGTAGAACATTCAAGATCATTGTTTCTACTCCAATTCAAAGTATTGACCACGTGTAGCAATTATCTCACTACCAAAAACTTCATTTTAAATTATAATTGAGGAAAGGTTTTCGATGTTTGCAATATGCCACCCGAACCTTCAACTGTTTCGTTTTATTTTATAATTTGTATCAAGGTTTTCCGTGATAACATAATCTTCTTCTTTCTTTCAGCCATTTCCCGCTAAGCTACATGGTTTTGGCTCATCTGGTTATCCAGTCGCAGCGGGTCATTCTTGATTGTAGACAACCACATTGCTGGAGGCCAACATGGTCCCATCCTTCCACCTTCCAGATGCAGGCACTTGCGGACAATGTTGTCATAGTTCCTCCTCTTTATTACCATTCCGTAAGTATCAACATAAATATTATAATACACTTTTATTATTAACTGTCAAATTTGCAAAAGCTGTTATGGTATCGAAAAATCGCGAAAATTAATTTTAACTGTTGTCAAAACTCTCCACATAAACTAAATTATTATTGACATGTCAACAGTTGGCAAAACATTTGTCGCGATAAATTAATAAAAATGTGATACCATATTATTCTTCTTCTTCCTCAGCCTATTCCCGTCCACTCCTGGACAAAGGTCTCCTCCATTCGCTTCCATGTCACTCTGCTCTGTGCAGACTGCATCCAGGTTATTCCGAAGTGTCTGTTCAGATCATCCTCCCACCATAGTTGCGGTCTCCCCGCACTTCTCTTTGCCATCCACGGTCTCCAAGTCACTAGTCTTCTTGTCCACTTTTCATCTGAGCTTCTGGCTATGTGACCTGCCCATTGCTATTTTAGAGTTGCCACCCGGTGGATACTGTCAGTGACCTTGTTTTTTTTCTCACCGTATCGTTCCAGACTCTGTCTTTTAGGCTTATTCCAAACATGGCTCTTTCCATGGCTCTTTGGGTCACTCGTAGTTTCTCGGCACTTTGTTTGGACAATGTAACAGTTTCAAGACCATAAAAACCAACTGGCTGATGATACCATAACAGCGTTTTTAATTTTAAGAGTTAATAATGTTGAAGTATCGTAGTGTTTCGGCCAAAACAATGGTCACTTTTATTAGTTTTAATACCATTTTATTTTGTTACAACCAACCGGTTTCGCTCCCGCTTTTATCACCCCGACGAAGTTCCGGCGGGAGCGAAACCGGTTGTAACAAAATAAAGTGGAATTAAAACTAAAAAAAGAATATAAATATTATTAATGCTATACCACAAATTAAGTGCTTCATTCGAAAGTAAAAATATTTAAAAATCGAAACAATTTTCGGTTATTGAATTATGGACTTTATTGCAGCCCTGTATATGTAGCTAAACTCCATCAGATCGTGTTATCTCGAATCGTTAATCGAATAATGTGAATACATCAATCTATTCAGTACGTTACATCTCAAATCTGGCTTCGTCTATGGAATTCAACGAGGATTGTTGATTTATGTTAATTCGACATTCGTAATGTTATATTCGGAATATACGAGCGTATAAAACATCAATTAGTCGCTCGCAGATAACACGCCAGAACCAAATGTTAACCCCGTGAGCGCGGTTGTCATCTTTTGAATTTAAAAAATATATAAATCAATACCTTACGAGATCTTAAAGTTGGTAAGGCGCGTTTTTAAAATATCACTTAAAGTTAAACTGTCTTACATTAGCAGCAATACCAAAAAGATCTATTAACAAGATTCTTCGAGTGGTTTAAAGGCCGCATACCCCGTACATAAAAAGATGACCACTGCTTACCCGAATCTGTTATAGGACGCAGCGGTGCCCTTTCGCCAGCTTCGCTCATGCAATCCCTACGTCCATCCCCCATCCCGTTAACTGGTGAATGCAATAAGGATTAATTGTATCTAAATAGAGACGAAGATGTAAATTGTTTTCTGGGAACAGAATATGGTGGTCGAGGCGCTTACAGAACTTATGACCTGTCATTGGTTGGGTTAAGCGATCGCTTTATGTTTAACAATATTCCCCATTTCACCCTTCTTACGACCACCACGTTTGAACCAACTTAACCCAACCAATGACAGGTCATAAGTCCTGTTAGCGCCTCGACCACCATATTCTGTTCCCAGAAAACAATTTATATCTTCGTCTCTATTGAGATACAATTAATCCTTATAAAAAAATCATTTATCCGCAATGGGTAAAATCCAGTATTTGTCTACAAGTATTTATAAACATTCAAAATGTTGGTGAATGCTTTATTCCAACAAAAGCAAAAAAAGCCAGTCGATATTTTATCTGATATTAATTATTTTTTATTTCTATGTCCCAATCTCACAAAACAGAGCAAAACATGGTATTTGAATGTGACTACTGGCATTATTATCAATGTCAAAGCGGATAGTGAGCGAAGGGTATGTCCTTGTCTCATGGTATCACCGTTGCAAAGCTGCAACGATCTTTGAAACGTAGTTCGAAGATGATACCACTAGACACGAAGTATTATAAGATCCCAGAAAACATGTATATCACTCAAACAACCTTGCCAATCTGGTGGCAAATCTAACCGTATGGTGATTTAGGGGACAACAGAAGGTCTTTGGTTCGATTCCCGGAGTTGAGTGTGTGATTGTCACACTGTCATTGGTCTGGTGTAAAACTCACGTGACAGTAAAATGGCGATAGATTAGCGACCTCTCACGTGTCATGTGAAGCAATATTATAGCCCTTTCCATCGATTTGGCTCGCTCTGTAATAATGTAAAGAGCGATTCAATTAAATATGAATAAAAAATGTATATCTCCTGACATATGGGGTTTAAGTCTGTAAATATATTGATTCCTTCTTCTTAAGAATTAGCCGATATCGGCTCATGTAGGAGATTGTACAATAAATTCTAATACAATACAATTGTAATTTTTATTATAATTGTTATTTTGTTGAATCGTTATTGACATTATTACTTTGATATTAATTCTCATGACGTATGATAAGTAGCTGATTTATAACCATATTATTGTCACGTAAATTCTGTGCCAGACCAAAGACAATATGACAATCACACAGCCATCAACAGGAATCGAACCCGGGACTTACCACTCGACCACGAAGGTCGTCTTTTATAATTCTTTGATATTAGTTTTAAAAAAATTCCCCGGATAATATTTTGAAAAATAATCGTTTTGTATTATTTAGATTCGGCTGAAGGTGTTAATGCAATAAGATAGTTAGAACACACTTACATATAAAAATATTTTATCGACTGCGTGGGTTGTAGGACTCGACACGTTCAAGCTGGAATTGAGAGCTAATGGATTTGGATAATTACGGCGATTATCGAAAAAAGGTTGATTATTAATTAAGCTGGGAAATGATTAATAAAATATTGGTGCCAACCAGCGAGAAGGTACACATTTATTTACAGCTATAAAAGTGTTATCTCGCTTCGTTTTGACACTTTGATGGCAAAACAGCCGAGCTCCGGCGATAAACTGTGTACCCACGTACATAATAGTTTGGTTTTTTATCGTAAATAAATGCATAAATTAATATTGTAAATTTGTTCTTCTGATTTTTCAAACGACATTTATTTTTAAAATATAAATAATATACTTGTAAATTTTATGAAATTAAAAATATTCCATTTAAAATTCTTATGATTTTTCAAGGCAGTGATATAGGTGCGATAGGCGAGAAATTGGCGCAAGTTACCGAATTTACGTATCTGGGAGACATGTTTACAAGAGACGGAAAAATGGAGAAGGACATCGAAAGAAGGGTTGGTGCTGGGAATAAAATAAATGGCGTACTCAAAGTCATTACCGCAAATAGAAATATATCCACAGAAGCAAAGATGGCAGTACACAATGGAGTTCTAGTTCCAACCCTCATGTATGGAAGTGAAGATTGGTGCTGGCAAACGAAGGATGAAAGTAGGATAAGCGGCGTAGAAATGAGATCACTAAAAAGAATGTGTGGGAAAACGTTGTATGATAGAATAACTAACGATGAAATAAGAAAGAAATGTAAGGCAGGTGACTGCATCATGGATAAAATTAAAAAAGGATCCCTGAGATGGTTTGGACATATGAAACGAATAGATGAGAGTAGAATGGTTAAAAAGTTGTACACAAGCAGCGTGAATAGAAAAAGAAGCCGAGAACGACCGAGGAAAACATGGCATGACCAAATTAATCAATTACTTAAAGGCGGTCATATTCGAAGTCGGAATGGCGGTCACGTTCGTGCATGATACGATTTATGAATGTAGAGGAAGCCCGAGAGGTATGCCAGGATAGAGCATTGTGGCGATCTTTCCTCTCTGCCTACTCGTCCAGGGAAATGGCGTGATGGTTAGTTAGTTTATGATTTTTCAAACGACATTTATTTATAAAACGTCAATATATTTTGAAATTTTAGGAAATTACGAATATTTTATTTATAACTCTTTTTTATTAAATTTGTTCTTCTGATTTTTCAAAGATTTTTTTTATAAAATATGAATGTAGTTTTTAACAATAAAAAATAACAAAGAAACTAGAAACTTTAGAAATCCTCAAGTCGGTGGAATTGGGTGAAAACATAATTATTTATCAGATTCCTACTTTTACTCCTTTCTCCTTAAATACTTAGTCTACTGTTAGTCTCTCAAGCTCCCATTCCCAATCAAATACAAATTAATCATTTATTAATTCTATCCAAAACATGTCTTTTCAAATGTACGTTTTTTCTAAATTACAATATTATATTATCATTTTATTATTGTGATTTTTATTATTATTATTGTGATTGTTTGTCAGTCAGCTGTTTGTTATATGCAGACGATGCTGTGTTAATCGCTGACAGTAAAGATTAAATTTGCAAGTCTTAGTGGCAAGGATGTATGAGGCATGCAAAAAGAGTGATTTGGTGATGAATGTGTCTAAATCTAAAGTGATGGTTTTCGAGAAAGAAGAATGTATGACGATTTGTGATATAAGTGCGATGGGCGAAAAATTGGAGCAAGTTACTGAATTTACGTATCTGGGAAGCATGTTTACAAGAGACGAAAAAATGGAGAAAGACATCGAAAGGAGGGTTGGTGCTGGGAATAAAATAAATGGCGCACTCAAAGTCATTACTGCAAATAGAAATATATCCACAGAAGCATAGATGGCAGTACACAATGGAGTTCTAGTGCCAACTCTCATGTATGGAAGTGAAGCTTGGAGCTGGCAAAAGAAGGATGAAAGCAGGATAAACGCCGTAGAAATGGCAGTACACAATGGAGTTCTAGTGCCAACTCTCATGTATGGAAGTGAAGCTTGGAGCTGGCAAAAGAAGGATGAAAGCAGGATAAACGCCGTAGAAATGAGATCACTAAGAAGAATGTGCGGGAAAACGTTGTATGATAGAATACCGAACGATGAAATAAGAAAGAAATGTAAGACAGATGACTGCATCATGAATAAAATTAAGAAAGGATCCCTGAGATGGTTCGGACATGTGGAACGAATGGATGAGAGTAGAATGGTTAAAAAGTTGTACACAAGCAGTGTGAGTGGGAAAAGAAGCCGAGGATGACCGAGGAAAACATGGCATGACCAAATTAACCAATTACTAAAAGGCGGCCACATTCGGAATAATCGACGTGCGTGCATGGTGCGATGTATGAATGTGGAGGAAGCCCGAGAGGTGTGCCAGGACAGGCCAGTGTGGCGATCCATCCTCTCTGCCTACCCCTCCGGGGAAATGGCGTGATGGTTAGTTAGTTAGTTAGTTAGTTTTATTATTGTGTATTATTATTGTGTATTATTATTGTTTAATATTATTGTTTAATATTATTTATTAGTTCTTACTGAAAAAAATAATTATTAGTACTTATAGCAATTAGCCCAGGTTATTTTTTTAAATTTAAATGTATTGTTCCTTTGTATTGTATCGATTTTTATGTGCATTTTTTATATTGGTCTTTCTTAGTTTTTATTACATACTTACACCTGAAGATGAAGGTATCTTCAGAAACATTTCGAGTTTTAAAATATTTTCTCATTATCAATTTCTTTAAATTAATCAGGGGATATTTCGAGAACTCGTTTCGTGCTAGAAGGTGTTGGTATTTTTGCTCCTGATAGATTTCTCCGACAGCGACAGCACAGATTGTTTTACGAGTACCTACCGGCCACCAGAACCAATCTGCCTCTGGTGACACCGGTGGGAAGAGCAATTAGTCTGCTGAACGCGGTCTCCTCGGAGATCGACGTCTTTCATATTAGTGAAGGTACGTTCAGGAGACAAATACTGTTGACTTTAGAAAATATCTTGTCTTCCTAATGTCGAACTATCTCTAATGCGTTCCTGGTATTATGTGATATTTTTATAATATTTTACCTGTACTCAAAATATGCCTTAAACATTTTCCTGTTTGTAATGTCTTTTGAGTTAATAAACTGATTTGATTTGATTTGAAAAAAACCGAAACATGTCTGTGAAAAGTGTAACTAACTAACTAACTAACCATCACGCAGACAGAAAGAATGGACTGTCACACTTTTATTGATGCGGCACTCCATTCTTCTCTTTTCGCCCCGCGGGAGACGCGGTGTGATGGGTTTGCGAACCTCATCGCCACCAATAGGCATCTCCCGCGCACACTTCGATCGTCCAACACCCACAAAATAAATCTAAAGCAAATAATATAAAATACAATGATATAAAATAAAATAACAAAATAAAAATAATTTAACACAACTTTTTAGATGGTGCACATATTGTCTTTTTATTTTATGTTCCACGTATCCACCGTTTTTTTAATTTAGCACATAATGTTTTTTTCGATGTTGCACATGTTGACATGGACGATCTGGACTTTTGTGTTTATTTAATTTATGTTACACGCATCCACCGTTTTTTAAATTAAAAAAAAAAGTGAAAAGTGTAGGTGTTGTAAATATACTAAGTCAAGTTATAGGTATTTATTCAAAAATCAATTAATTATATAATATTGTTCAAGAAGAAATAATATATTAAAGGTAGCTGATATATCTACCCAAATGATTCATGACCGGCAAATTTTTCTTGTTTTGAATCGTGTGTGGCTTCTATTTTTATACTGTTACTAGTACTGGGTCGGTACTGTTAATGAAAGAGGTTTGACCTTATAAAATATGCGATTATTATACATAACAGACCACACGGGTTCTCGAAATTACCTTTTGTCAATTAATGCTGCGATCTGTATGCATGGAGGAAAGCATCCGCTTAATCGCAACCTCAATAGGAAGATCATGCATATTTTCGCATAAACTCTGCCGCGTTTCTGACACAATCGGCCAATTAATATTCCCGCGCTGATTAGGACTTTAGCATTTCCAACACACCCTGCTATTTATTGTCCGCGAGATCTGCATCGGAATGTGGCCCGTATAACACGAGTCCGCAGAGGCAATTATTCTAGGCGGCGCAAACGAGAAGTGCGAAACGGCGCGTTGCGATAACGCGGCAATGCAGGCCTGACATAAATCCACCAACTTTATATACGCGAAGTTCAAACAAGGAAGTAATGTTTATAGCGACTGCAAGACTTTTATATTGTTGCATACGTTAACGGTAAATATATTATTCCTAGTTATTATGAACGATCGATATTTTATTAAATTAGTTTGTTTATTAAAGTTTTAAATTAATTTACAATTCAACTCTAAAACGGTTTTCAACGTAACCTAAAGTGAAACAGCCATAAAATATAATAAAACTTATATAAAGCAAACAATTTAATTAATATTAAGGAAAATAGAGCGGAAGAAGGTATTATGAACAAAATAATGAAAGAATCGCTGCGTTGGTTCGGACATATGGAGCGCATGGATGGAGAAAGAATGGTTAAGAATGTATACGTTAATGATGTAAATGGAGTCCGGAGTCGAGGTAGACCGAGGAAATCATGACATGACCAAATTAATAAAATTTTAAAGGTTGGTCATGTTAGAAGTCGGAAGGATCAACGTGCGTGTATGACTCGCTGTATGAATGTGGAGGAAGCTAGAGAGGTGTGCCAGGATAGAGTAGTGTGGCGGGCCATTCTCTCTGCCGACTACTACGGGGAAATGACATGATAGTTTGTATGTATGCATGTAATTATTTAATGTTGAGATTTACACGATAGATAAGGAATAACAAACAAAATTTTTTTATAAAAAAAACGGAGAAAATCTTAATTGAAAATCATTGTAATATTTAATTGGTATGATCGCTACGAGATTAAGTCAAGTAAACTCTACGGTTGTTATAATCCTCGTTTGGTTTTTAAAATATTGTCATGAAATATATAAAACGTACGTGATAATTTCGATGTCAGGTACCAAAGCCATATCCATAAACAAATTGTCAGCAGATATGTTTAATGTGTTTTACGTGATTTTTCGAAGTCAAAAGTTCTTTTGGAACACACGTTATTTTCAAATTACAAGAAGCCTATCCCCTAAACGCTAGCGTTTTACATTTCAGTCAGGCACACTCATTAATAGTTCACCGTATTCTATAATGTCGCATTATTCTGTTTACTTATGTGATACCAGTTTATTATACTAATTACATTATTTAACTTTGTACCTTTTGCTTTACATCATTATAAAAACATGTATCTTCAACTCAATATTTGAGTCCAGCACCGCCGATTGATGCATTTTACACCGTAAAGTAAGTATTGACTAACTAACTAACGATCTACCTGAAACGAAAATAGCCATAGCCAAAATATGTCAGGGAAAAGTGTAATGAAGTGTTGTCAAAAAACTAATTGCAGTTATATTTATTCAAATAGAAATTAAACAATTCGGAAATGCTAAAAATTAAAACACTGTTAAGTTTATTTATTACGAGATGTTTCAATGAGATCAAATCAAATCAAATCAAATCAGTTTATTAACTCAAAAGACATTACAAACAGGAAAATGTTTAAGGCATCTATTAAGTACAGTTAAAATAATATAAAAATACAACCAAGTACCAGGAACGCATTAGAGATGGTTCGACATTAGGAAGACAAGATACTTTCTAAAGTCAAGAGTATTTGTCCCCTGAACGTAGCTTCCCTAATATAAAAGACGTCGATCTCCGAGGAGACCGCGTTCAGCAAACTAATTGCTCTTCCCACCGGTGTCACCAGAGGCAGATTGGTTCTGGTGGTAAAACAATTTGTGCTGTCGCTGTCGGAGAAATCTATCAGGGATAAAAAGACTAAAACCCTCTAGCACGGCCGAGTTCTCAAAATATCCCCCGATTAATTTAAAGAAATGGGTTATGAGATGCCCATCTCTTCGAAGCTGTAAAGAATTGGTTCCGAGCATTCCTGAAAGAATAAGATCTAAGTTTATACCTTGACATCAAGAGAACGATTTATAAAATTCTAAAATTGCAAATAGTCGTAATTATTACTTTACGTTTTCTAGAAGTTTGGTCATATTTTAACGCTAGATTTCTTGCATATATTGAATACCTTTGTTTTAGAACGAAAATCCTTTACGGGTTAATAAATATTTACTGAAATCGTATCTTATAAATTTGAAGATTGGGAAAATATTATACTTAAAAGAATTTTTATTTCTTCTTCTTCTCAGTCGTATTCCTCATGATCGAGGGTCCTGTCCATCATGTAAACTATTGACTCTGGCACGTTTTGCGCTTCTGTCACCCATCAGTCTGAATGAGAGACTAGTTAGCACCCTGATTTGATAGGACAACCGGCTTGGTGGTCGTCTTTGTAGTCGCTTTTCCTCTACTTTGCTCATGATGCTGAGCTTTTCAAGGTTGCTCATTTTTCGAGCTATGTGCCAACACTCTCTGAGAGCACATCTGCTAGAGTCTTGCGCTGATACCTACCTGGTCAATGATAGATTTGTTTGTTCTTCTTGCCGTTCAGGGTATACAAAGCATTCACCGCCAGCACCACATCTCGGAAGCTTCATTTTTGGACTTTTCCGATGTTTGCATGGTCTAAGACTTGCAATCATAAAGGATTATGAAGAAAACAAGGGTTTGAACAAGTCTCTTTGTGGTCTTGTTAGAGAGTCTTGCCATATATTGGTGAGCTTTGTCATGGCAGTTTTAGCCATTTGGGTTTTGCGTCGAATCTACCTATCGCACCCCTCTCCTTCGGTCAGTTATCAGTGATTGAAGATAGACAAATTTATTCACATTTAAAATAATAATAATAATATTAACATATTCACAAAACATATGAGCCACAAAAAAATTTAAAATTTTCTTAAAATTTAACAGGTATCGTCTATGCAGATAGAGACATGTCTCACGATTAGTAGTAAACTGACTTATTATGGTTTAGGTCATAATTGAATTAACATTAGACAGAGGCTTGTGTTAACGCTATCCATATATTTTTCACAATATTAACGCTACCATTCGTACGTACGATAATCGTTCACAATGTTAACGCTATCCATTCGTACGTATTTTTCGACTGTTTTTGTTAAAACACCGACTAAGGTCAGATTGAGCAAAGCTTACTTTTTTGAGTTAAGCCAGTGTTCTATTAAGCGTGCAATGTTTCAACTCTTCATTTAAAAAAATAACTTATTCACGTTCAATTCTAAATTTGGAATTTTTAGTTTTTAATATTTAATTAGTATTTTATTATTATTATTCTTATTCGCAGTTTCAATTCAATCGGTTTTCAGCAACATCTTGCGCCTCATCCTCCACTGCGGTCAGTCTTATGCAGCTCTCTTCAACTCACAATATGAGACGTAGATCATGTCCTCGCACACCTGTTTCAGACATTTCTATCAGGGCGTCCTTTATAATTTGTCCCATCAACTATCCTCTATGCTATGTCATGCAGAAGACCCTCATGATGGGAGACGACCTTCGTGGCAGAGTGGTTACGAGCTCTGACTTCCATGTTGAAAGTCCTGGGTTCGATTCCCGGCGATGGCAGTGTGATTGTTACACTGTCTGGTCTGGTGTAGAATTCACGTGACAATAAAATGGCGATAGATTGGCTACCTATCACATGTCACGAGAATCAATATAATAGCTAAAAAATAAAAATTGTACACAGTAATTGGGTCCAAACGACCTGTTGTGTACATATAAAAAAAAAAATAAACAAAAATAATGCGGGAGACCCTCATGATGTGGCATAATGTGGCCGACCCATAAGGGTCGCCTTTATAAAATGGTTTTGATAAGTTGCCACCCTCCTTAGATACTACTGAGAATCTCGTCATTCATGATGTGGTCTTACCAGAATATTCCAAATATTCTCCTGTAGCATCACATCTCAAAGGGCATCATTATTCATTAAATATGTACAAACCATCTTATGGGCTTTTTCTTAAAAACCAAACGAACAATCACGCCGTTCATCCGAAGGGGTAGGTAAAACCGCCACATTGTTCTTTCTTGACATACTTCTATCAATACATCGTGTCATACATGCAGTCGATTTCTCCGACTTCTCAGGTGGCCGTCATTTCATATTTGACCGCCTCGGAGGTCGACATATTTCGTGATAGTGTGAGTTGCATCAGGGATGCAATATCAATGTTATGATTTTTTCTTACTCTTAAGCTTAATTTTAATTTTTTTTAATGCTTCTCTGTTTATAATGTAATTGCAAACGATTTGGAATTGTATGTCTGTAATGTTTGTGATTATTAGCAAAATAAATGAAAATGAAATGAAAATTGATTACTACAAATAGGAAAGATATTAATCACCTCTCGAATTTCGTCTTTATTCATAATTCTTCTTATTTTCATTCACACTGCTTACATACATCTGTAAAACCTTTCAAAATAATAATAATAATAGGGAAGCATTCATCTGCTTTATTTGTTATATAATTATTTAATATTTTTGATTGTCATTTCTTGGTAAAAATTCATTTCAAATAATGAAAACAAAAAAATATTGATACAAATTTCTTTATTATTATATATTTAGTGTGCTTCCACTTGTGTTTATCGTCGACCGGTTTCAGCAGCTTGCTGCCGAAACCACACAAGTGGAAGCAAACTATATATATATATAATAATAATAACATTTTGTATAAATATTTTTTTGTTTTCATTATTTAATTTTTATCGATTCATCCTTATTTTGCTAGCTCCAAAATTATCTTCCATTCATATAAATTTCATAAATTAATTAATATTTTAATGAAATACAGTAATAAACATTTTTAATATCTAAAACATAAAACCGCTATTTGATCACTAGAGTGATAATTAAAGTATAAAACTATTATTATCAACAGAATCGTCTTTTGATTTGATTTTTGAAAAATTGCATTTAAATTTACGTAAAAATTATTATATACTAGCTGACCCGGCAACGCTTCGCTATTGCTAAATTCGAGTACATAAATAAACCCAATATATATTCAACAAATACAATTAAAGTTCAATAACAATTCGTTTATTTATTGGATTAAATGCCATGTGTATGGATGCAAAAATGTGTGTCTATATCTTTAAAACAAAGTTTCAATCCAAGCAAACTCGCTGTGAATTATAAACTTGAATACATATTACTAATGTAATTGAAAAACTATTTTTTGAATATTTTATATGAAATTTAATAATCAAATAAACAATATTATATCACATTTGCAGAAAACATTCATTATATTAAAGAAACAAAACTCTTGATTTTGTTGTCCATGAAATTCACATCAGAGCCAATAAAGTAAGTTTCTACGATCGTGATTTCGGCACTGCGAGTCCGCTGGCGTGGAATAGTATTATAGATGATAATACTACAAAAGCCTCCCTTCCCGACTTCCACAACTGTATCCCTCGCCGCTCTGCGCCATTGACCTCCTGCCACTCGTTTAATGTCATCAGACCATCTTGCTTGTGATCTGCCAGAATTTGTGTAGCTGTTTCTCTTTCGCCACTCCAGGCCAGAAGATCTTATCACCCGTTGTCCTTGCTTTATGACCGATCCCATTCCATTTAAACATTAGTTATTTTACACGCTGCATCGGCAACTTTGGTCCGATCTTTGATTCATCAATTTTGGGCCCTGGAATTAAAAAAAAAAAAATTTGAATTGCCATAAGGCGGACACCGAAGAGGCGCATAAGGCAAAATTTAAATTTCCATACAATGAATGAATTACAACTGTTTTTCACTTGTTTGCTGAAGATATTCTTCATATAAAAGGCAGTTCATGCTATATGCATAATAATAATAATAATTAGGCTAATTTGTCAAATTAACTAACTAACTAACTAACCATCACGCCGTCTCCCCGAAAGTGTAAGCAGAGAGAATGGACTGTCACACTTTTACTGATGCGGCACTCCATCCTTCTCTTTTCGCCCCGCGGGAGGCGCGGTGTGATGGGTTGCGAACCTCATCGCCACCAATAGGCATCTCCCGCGCACACTTCGATCGTCCAACACCCACAAAATAAATCTAAAACAAATAATATAAAATACAATGATATAAAATAAAATAACAAAATAAAAATAATTTTACACAAAATGTTCTTTTTAGACGGTGCACATATTGTCTATTTAATTTATAATATGTTCCACGTATCCACTGTTTTTTAATTTAGCACATAATGTAATAACACATAATGTTTTTTTCGATGTTGCACATGTTGACTTGGACGATCCGGACATTTGTGTTTATTTAATTTATGTTACACGTATCCACCATTTTTTAAATTATCTGTAGTAAGGCACTTAACCAGCAAGAACTTAAAAATAATATTGAAGAAATGATTCAAATTGTCATTGGAACAAATGAAAAATTTATTTCTACACCTGTCAAAATTCTTTACAAAAACGATAAAACTAATAAAACCTTTTAATCTGATTAATTTGATTGATTTGTCAAATTAATTAAACTAATCAGATTTTAAAGGTTGGTCATGTTAGAAGTCAGAGGAATCGACATGCGTGTATGACTCGTTGTATGAATGTGGAGGAAGCTAGAGAGGTTTGCCAGGATAGAGTAGTGTTATGGTCCATTCTCTCTGCCTACCCCTGTGGGGAAACGGCGTGATGGTTTGTTTGTTTGTTTAATTTGTATAATCGCCGTTTTCGTGAATAGCTCACCTCAAGGGCGCTTTGACATTGTTTTTAGTCATGAAAGGTGCATGTGACAACAGCGAAATCACGATCGTAGAAACTTACTTTATTGGCTCTGATGTGAATTTCATGGACAACAAAATCAAGAATTTTGTTTCTCTAAACATATGAATGTTTTGTGCAAATGTGATATAATATTGTTTATTGATATACAGACAACCGTTGTTAACATTTTATGCGATAATTTGAAAAGGTGGGTTTTTAGGTGATATTTAAAGTCTGTCGGATTGTCAATGCATCTGAGGCGTGCAGGAAGCATATTTCAGGCGGACGAACCTACTACTGTGAAAGCCCGAGCAACACAAAATTCAGATATATAGGTGGCACGTTTGGGAATGTGCTTAATTATTGTCTATAAACTGTAAATTTAAAAACCTTACCTGAAATTAATAATGGAATTTTCATATATGAATGAAAACTACTAAAAGTAGCTTATGTGTAATGTAAAAATGTAAAAATGTAATGTAAAAATTACTTTTAAGTTGATCAGATTGAAGTTTTTGGTTCGACATCATTATTAAATCATTAGGGAGTTTATTAAATTCTGTAGAGGCTATAAATTGTAAGGATTTTACACCGAATCTAGTTGAACGCAATGCTTCTTATTCTGTGAGCGCGTATCATGTTGGTGTACGTCCGTATTGAATATTGGTCGAGTATTAGAGCGCGTTGATGACTTTATTATTTGTATTATAGTTTTAGTGATCTCTAATTTTGGATGGATTTGAAATGGAATTATTTTCGTCTGAGAATATAGGGCCCTTACATGAGTGTACCACGGTAGACGGAAAATATTTCTAACAGCCCGATTTTGGATCACCTGAATCTCATTAGCTTTCTTCTTTGTAATAAAGCCCCAAATACAGGAAAGGTAAGACAGATGAGAATGTATCATGGAGTAGTAAACATAAATTGTCTATATTCTTATGTAACGAATTAAACCAATTAATCCAATTTAAACCTGTACATACCATTCCAAATTAGTTCATAAAGATAACAACATTGTCTTGTGATACGCATATATCGAAGTGTGGGATCCATCCTCTGGACATGCGAATTCCAGTATCTTCTGCGTTGTTTTCCCCATCCTCTGCACATGCGCAATCCATTATCTTCTGCGTTGTCTTCCCCATCCTCAAGCAAATGAAATAACCTGAAAGCAATTTAATTATCTTTGAATATTTTAAATCTCAGCATAATGTAGAATTTAATGGTCAAAATGGAATATTACTGGACTCTTCTAACTGAGGCAGCTAATGCTGCATATAAGGATATGTTTACCTATCACAGCATTTGTTTTCAGAGAAAAACTATAACAGCTGAAGTAACTCATAGTGTATTTGGGTATGTGTGCTGCTGGAATTACTCAGTGGAATGGAAAATAAAGAAGAATTGCAACATGCAGATGCACCAATATGGCTCATTATCAAAATAATTTCAATCCCAATACAAAAATATCCCCATTAGACCAGTGGTCTCTCACAACCAGGCAATTATTTTATCAAAACTTAATATCTAATCCCAAAGATATAGATTTTCGCCCTGCCAGAACAATTTTACATTAAAATAACATTATTAAAATAGATTATACCAATTAACTAATTATTACACAACGAAACGTCATAACCTAAAATGACACGTAAGTAAAACGAATAAATTGATATTGTATATCATTAGAACTTTCTTATCGTTGCTGTGGTAATTTTAATATTTCCCTGACCAAAGTACGCGTATAAAGAACACCTTTATGTTTGAATTCATCAAATGTCATATTAATTGTATTTTAAATAACTAATTAAAATCATAATAATTAAATAACATTAATAAAATAGCGCAATACCATTCAAAATTCTGCCAGTTGTATAGCCGTTGCTCGCCCGCTACTCCAGGGTGCATGTTATCATCCGTTGTCCCTGCTATATGACCGATTCCATTCCGATCTCTGATTAATTCATATTGTTTCCTAGAAATAAAATAAAAAAATATTGGAATTGGCATAAGGCGGACATCGAAGAGGCGCATATGGCAAATTTTCAATTTCCATACAATTAATGAATTCCAAGTGTTCACTAAGCAGTATATTTAATTTTGGAGACGCGTGAAACATAAATGTGGAGGAAGCTAGAGAGGTTGCCAGGATAGAGTTGTGTGGCGGTCAATTCTCTCTGCCTACCCCTGCAGGGAAACGGCATGATGGTTTGTTTGTTTGTTTAATTTGTATAGCGCCGTTTTCGTGAATAGCTCACCTATTACATGCTGGAGATTTTAGGTACATTACCTGAACGGCAAAAATAACTACCAAAAACTATGCTAATCAATGCAGTTATGATTGTGCTAAATAAATAACAAAAATTTTACAAAAGCATTCATTACAACCAGACTCCTTCATATAAATTGTCTGTATTCTTATGTAACAAAATAAACCAATTAATTCAAAATTTAAACCTGTACATACCAAAATATAAACATTGAACTTACGGAACTGATAATCGCCGTTTTCGTGAATAGCTCACCTCAAGGGCGCTTTGACAATGTTTTTAGTCATGAAAGGTGCATGTGACAACAGCGAAATCACGATCGTAGAAACTTACTTTATTGGCTCTGATGTGAATTTCATGGACAACAAAATCAAGAGTTTTGTTTCTCTAAACATATGAATGTTTTGTGCAAATGTGATATAATATTGTTTATTGATATACAGACAACCGTTGTTTACATTTTATGCGATATTTTGAAAAGGTGGGTTTTCAGGTGAGATTTAAAGTCTGTCGGATTGTCAATGCATCTGAGGCGTGCAGGAAGTATATTTCAGGCGGACGACCTGCTACTGTGAAAGCCCGAGCAACACAAATTTCAGATATATTGGTGGCACGTTTGGGAGTGTGCTTAATTATTGTCTATAAACTGTAAATTTAAAAACCTTACCTGAAATTAATAATGGAATTTTCATATATGAATGAAAACTACTAAAAATAGCTTATGTGTAATGTGAAAATGAGCCGGTTCTCATTCGCCACTCCAGGGTACATCTAATTCACTGATCATCCGTTGTTTGACTGATCTAATTCCATTTTAACGAAGTTATTTTGCACGCTGCATTGGTAATTTTCGTCCCATCTCTGATCTGTTACTTTATTTTCCTAGAAATAAACGGAAAAAGTCATAAGAATTGTGTCATTCATTCATATTGTAATTCATATTGTATATCATTAGAACTTTCTTACCGTTGCTGTGGTAATGTAACAATTTCCCTGACGAAAGTATGCGTATAAAGAAAACGGCAAAATAGAATAAACTGAAAATATATTTATGAATTAGAAATATAAATATTATATTATACTTACGGAAGCAAGTTTCTTCATATTCTTGTAGAGCTTCGACGTCCAATATTTTTTATTTTCGCTATCATCCTTTGAAATAACCTGAAAGCAATTTAATTATCATTGAATATGTTTAATCCCAGAAATTTCATAACCTAAAATTACATAGATATGATACGTAAGTAAAACGATATTTAATTTCTTCTCTATTCGATATTATTTAGAAATATAACTTTGAAATATGTAATGCGGAAATATAATATGTATTCATTTCAACGGCAAAATAGAATAACTTGAAGATATATATGAATTAGAAATATAAGTATACCTACAAAATATTACGACGTAAATTACGTTTTGACAGGAGACCACGTGACCAATCGAACGGCTAGAATTCTAGAAAACGAATATCATTAAGTAATCACCGTCGAACGTAAGAGAAACGAATAAGTTTCAGCCACACGAAAAAATAAGATTTCGTGCATAACCTCAAATGACGCGTAAAAATTATACTCGCCAAAATTTGGAAGCATAATTACCTGTCTACATTAATGTACATTAAAATATGGCCAATAAAATAGACTGTACCAATTAAACAACCAATTATTTTAGTACGTAATAAGTAAAACGTATTAAGTATTATACATCCCAAAGTAAAACGCAATATATTGGACTGTCAGAAAGAAAAACACATTGTTGCCACTACACAAAATTACATGGAGACTGAATTCTCTCCAGACCATGTCAAACGAATATAGACTCAAAAGATTGATACTCAGGTGATACGAACATTAAGGTCTATATTCGTTTGCACTACGAAAATTTTCAATTAATTGATTAATTTATAAAGTTAATTAGAGCTCGATTAATAACAAAAATATGCCTATGACGACCGCTGAATTCCACTTAGTCCATTCTCCAAATTTCAAAAGGATCAGCTCAGGAATCACCGAGAAAGAAGGAGACACACAGATGGGACATTGAGTTTTATTTATATGTAGATGTAGATTGCTGCTATGGCAAATAAAATTCAAATTATTTGTACATTCGTATAAAAATGCACATTAAAGGATTATAATTTCCGAATATATAATTCAGTAATATGTTTTAAGATTCGATAAAATTATACTGCTAACAAAAAAGAGCGGCGTGATGTTCTATTATTTCTGCTCAGACCTTCATGAAGAAGGCGTGATGGTTAGCTAGTCAGTCATGAGATTAATTGTGCTCATAATAATGAAAATAAAATAATAAACTTGAAATTACTTTAAAGCATATATTTATTATAGTTAAATTCCACTTAGGTTAATGGCTTCCAGCGGTTTCGACAGCTCGCTGCCATCTTCTGTTATCTGCATTAAATATTGTGAGCTAATATTTGTATGAAAATGTTAATGGTGGGGTTAGAGTTTAATGATTTTATAGTATCCATTAATATTTGTCTTTGGGTCGTGTCTTAAGGGGAGAAAAATACCACCTCCTTCGACTGATATTAATGGGTAAAGTAGAAGGACGCCGGGGAGTTGGTACAAGGCAGTTGTCCTGGCTGCAGAACATAAAATAATAAACATGAATGACCAGAATTTGTTCCAAGTGGGGCAAGACAGAGATGCCTTTGAGAGTTGGGGGGGACCTGACACGGCACCGGGAGAAGTGTTAGGGGTGGTATTATGACCAAAATTATGAAAGGATCACTTCATTGGTTTCTACAAATGGGACGCATGGATAAAGAAACAATGGTTAAGAAAGTATACGTTAACGGTGTGAATGGAATTCGGAATCCTGGGAGACCGAGAAAAATTATCAAATTAATCAAATTTTGAAGCTTGGCCAAAGTCGGAAATACCAACGTACGTTTATGACTCGCTATATGAATATGGAGGAAGCTAGAGACGTGTGTCAGGATTGAAAATTCTTATTCTCTCTCCCTATCCCTTCGGAAAACGGCGTTATGTTTTGTTGTTGTTGTTATATATTGGTTCTAAAAAGTAGTACCAGAGAGTTTTTTATTCTCCTTAACGTATTAAAATGTATATCAATGAAAATAATGTTTTGTAAAATATAAGAATTTTCATTAACAATAAGTTTTTTTTTGGGTGTGTAGTATATCTTATTGTTAGTTAAATGTAGTTTGTCGTATGTACCGTGCCTCAAATGATATATTGTAAATCTACATTTTAATTTACGTTCTCGTAAATATATTAAAACAGATTAGTTTTAACACCATAGATCCAATTTCAAAACCAAAGCGCAAGGCCATTAAAAAAAACTAAGCTTATGTCAATAAATTACACACCTACATAAACCATTCATTTTAATTTAGAATTATATATTTGATAAAAACACGAAAAAATCATTTCAATGACATAATAATAATCCGTTTTGCGTATATAATATGAAAGCAAACGAAGCGACTAAATCCCTTCCTGGCTATGCCAAACGAATATGAACGATAAAGAATCTAGAAAGGCGTGTTAGGATACAGTAGTGTGGCGGTACATTCTTTCTACCCATCCTTTCGGGGAAACGGCGTGATGGTTTGCTTTTGTTGTTGTGTTTTTCTGTAGTTTGTTTAACACACATTTGTATTACATGGTGATGCTTGGAGTTGGCAGAAGAAGAAAAAAGTTAGGGGTTTGGGTTCAAAATTAGACCCAACTATTCGTAATTTTTTTTAGATAATCAAACGATTTTACCGAATTCTCTTGTTGGAAGTTCATTTTAAATAATAATTAATTAAAACGATGTTTTTTTTACTACTTCCACTTTTGTCTTTACTTCGACAGCGACCGGTTTCGCCAGGCTCACTGGCATCGACAGACTGGTGACACTATTGCAAACCGAGTCCTTTATATACATACAGATCAGGGGTGGTAAACATGATTCTATACAAAAATAATCTTCAAATATTTATGTAAAATTTACTGATATAAAATATTGGTATTTCAGAAGATTCATATTCAATACAATGGATTAAAAAATTTATTATAGCTTGCATATTTATATATAACGTTTGAAAAAATTGTACGTTTGTTTTTATTATTACTGAATTTGAATATAATATGCTATAGTTCTTGGTCCATAGGGTTGGCATCGTCTAATTCGGTTTTTCCCATCCATATAGCTGCTAAGGTCTGGAATCAAACAAAACATGTGTTTTTTTGTATGTCTGCTCACCTTGGAAATAGTAATATAAATTTTATAATAGTACCATTGCATGCATCCGTAAGTTTACAAGAAAATTACTCTTAATTAATTTTACATATTTATCAATAAAACAAATTAAGTAATGTTATTTTTTTAATTTCTGTGTTTTACTAATGATCACTACCTTATATTACAAATATTGTACCTCTGACTCATGCTTTATTCGGTTTATCGACGAAATTTCTGTGAAATCGTCCAGTCTCGATGAATGAACTTTAAAACTTGAGTCCAACAGCTACGTTATTAAAAGTCAAGGCAGCACTCTTCCTAGAATATGACTCAGCCGCGTGTTATTCTGCATTTAGGTTAAGTGTACTCATTCTCTTAATGCTGAAACGGTGCATTAGCTCGAGCATTTTATGTCATTATGCGTCTATCTGGATAACACCGATATAAAAACAAACACGTACGTATTGTTGCCGTAGTTTTCAATTGTTCAATATCCATGTTGTTCGAAAATGAATTCATATAAATAATATATCAAATATTTATTGGTATGTCCGAATTTTGTGGTATTTTTTAGAAACGTTGGTCGATAAAGACCTTAAGAAATCAAGACACCGTTTTTTTTTTAATTATATTAAACCAGGTTCCATTACAACTTTTAAAACATTCGTATGAAGCACTTAATTTGTGGTGTGACTTTATTAAATAAAATAATAATACACTTTTAGTAATTTGTATTAACACCACTTTATTTGGTAACACCAACCCGTTTCGCTCCCGCCGGAGCTTCGTCAGGGTGAGAGAGTAAACTAAATATAAAATCAGAGAACAACCTATGAAGAAATAAATATAATGTCATCATCATCATCGTCAGCCGTCTGACATCCACTGCTGAATGTAGGCCTCTCCCAAAGCCCGCCACCGCCCCCTATCCATTGTCGCTCCCATCCATCCATGTCCAGCAATCCTCTTCAGATCGTCGGTCCAGCGGGCAGGGGGACGTCCAACTCTACGGAATCCTGTACGCGGTCTCCACTCCAGAACCCGTCTTCCCCATCGGTTGTCGGTTCTCCGACAGATATGACCAGCCCACTGCCACTTCAGTCCGCTTATCCGTAGAGCCACCTCAGTCACCTTGGTTTGTTGTCGAATAAATTCGTTTTTAAATCTGTCCCTCAAGGTTATTCCAAGCATGGCTCTTTCCATGGCGCGCTGGGCAACCTTGAATCTGTAGACTAGACCTTTTGTCAATGTCCACGTCTCGGCTCCGTACGTCATGACTGGCAAAACGCACTGGTTGAAGACTTTAGTCTTGAGGCATTGTGGTATTTTGGAAGTGAAAACATGACGTAATTTCCCAAAGGCCGCCTAACCCAACTGAATTCTTCGGTCGGCTTCTTTCTCGAAATTGTTTCGTCCTAATTGTATGATTTGGCCAAGATATGTGTATTCTTGTACCACTTCGAAAACCGATCCACCGACGGTTACTGATCCCGGGGTAATATGTTCATTATACATGACTTTCGTCTTGTCCAAATTCATCCCGAGACCCACTTGTCTGGATGCAGCGTTCAGTTCATCTAGCATACCTTCTAGCTCCCCAACAGATTCCGCCAGAATAATAATGTCATCCGCAAAACGAAGGTGAGAAATGTATTCGCCATTTATGTTGAGGCCACGTTCAGACCAGTACAAAGTTTTAAATATATCTTCCAAAGCACAAGTGAACAGCTTCGGAGATATCACATCCCCTTGTCTGACTCCCCGTTGCAGCTCAATCGGTTTGGTCTTCTGGTTTTGGAACGCACTTGCACGGACATTGTGGCGTTATTATAGAGGCATTTCAACACCTGTACGTAATTCCAATCAATCTGGTTTCGCTGTAGAGACTCCAGAACAGCCCAGGTCTCGACAGAGTCGAAGGCCTTCTCATTGTCCACAAAGGCAAGGCATAGGGGTCGACTATATTCTTCTGTTTTCTGGATAATCTGCCTTACTGCATGGATGTGATCTATGGTGCTGAAGTTCGCTCTGAACCCAGCCTGCTCCGGGGGTTGGAAATCGTCAAATCTGATCGGTTGGAAATCGTCAAATATAATGTCGGGTGGAAAAAAATGGGGGTAGGAGAAAGTGGGCGCGGGGACGAATTGACTGTTAAGACGGTGAGTCATGCTCATTAGGGAAAAATTACGGAGAATTTCTAATTTTGATTTAAGTGGCGGGCAGAGGAGTTATAGTTATAGTTGACAATACTTTTATCGTAATCGCTTATAATCTAAAATATAACAACCCCAATTTTTTTTTGTTACACGATTTTTATTTTCTGTGAAGTAAACATGAAAAAAATATATTTTTCATGGATCTTGAAGACCCGGAACCTTCTCCATGCTGCATATAACGCAATGCCTGAGCTGCCCAGTCAACTGCATCAAGGAGGATGTGGCAGCAGTAGAGCCATGAGACTTTTGGGCAAGCGATATATAAGACCAGCGCCATTGATACCGGTAAGAAGATTCTTGAATCCATTATTTTGTAAAGTATTATATGTCATAATTTTTCTTTTACTTCAGACAACTTAATCAGTGAACTAACAGAAAGGTCAATTATGTACTTAAACTTGATGATAATTGGTGGCATTTATACACCTGAGGTGTCTAAATACTAAAATATAATTACATTTATCGTCAGCTCAGTATCAGTTTGTTTTATAAACCATATCACAAATAGTTTATTCGACATAAACAAAAGATTCTTCGAGCCTAAAACTAGTAAATTATTGACGAAAAACGTCGTTTTCTTCTTCTTTGTGGTCATGGCATTTTGGTCGAAAACCCTTTGAGTTAAGCTCCTTCTTCAGAAGTGGACTGTCAGCTATCCTTTTATATTTTTGGAGTTTGTTCTTAAGGTCGTTTTCAAAAACATATTGATGCAAATCAACCACGTCTATTTTTATAACTAAGCAAGTCTATCTATGGTCTGAGATTCTATCGTAATCCTCTTGGTCATACTAGGAGATCTTTTGTTTGAAGATTTGAAGAGATGATGTTTCATAAGCGCCCTCAAATTAACCTTATTATTATTGTTGTTGTTGTTGTCGTTGTTGTTGTTGTTGTTGTTGTTGTTGTTGTTTTGTTGCTGTCATTGTCGTCGTCGTCGTCGTCGTCAATAATAACAATATGTTTTTTAAGAAATAAATTCCCAAATTATGTGCTTTAATAATTAGTAAACATTTATTCGATAAATGGATAAATTAATCAGAAGTATAATATTATTGTTAGAATTTAAAACACTGTTATAATATCACAATTTCTTTTTATTCACTGAGAGTGTCGTGACAGCTGTTTCGCCCGCCGATGTTGGCATCATCAGGTGGTACAATAAAAGTTTATTGCCCACTGTTGTAACAGTGTTTTAAATTTTAACAGTAATAATGTTGAAGTATCATAGTGTTTCGGCCAAAACAATGGACTAGAAGTATTATAATTACTCTCCGTATTGAAGTAACCAGCTGAAAGTTGCAAACCTGCACCACGCGCAGTTGGGTTAAAAGTTTCTTTGAGCATTAGCATACGTATTTTTTTTTAAATGACTGGGTTTACTGATTACAGCCCTAGCGCAGTGGACTTAAATGCAAGGAGCTTTAAGCGGGCCTAATAATTCAAAGGCAAAAAAAACATTCAGTACGCCGCGCAGTGTAATGCAAGAGAGTCATGCAAATATTTCACAATGGAAACGTTTTAATATATGCAAATTGGTAGAAAATTTACGGCGAGACGCAGAGAAAATCAAGCGGGCATATTTCATTGCTTTAATCACACACACCAGAAATGAGAAGCTATTGAGTTTATGTATGTGAAGTGGTAGTATTTGCGTTGGAAGTAGATAAAGATTTAATTATCTTTTGGGTTCAGAAATAAAAAGAAATTAAAAAAAATTTTAGGTTTTTACTAAAATCTTGTAGAGGCAGCTTATCTTTAATTACATATTTTAATTATAAAATGTTAATACCGCTTGAAACATATGAAATATAAGAAATGAATGCGGTGCGAATGATGGTGTCATAAACAAAATTGGACATATGGAAAGAATGAATGAAGAAAGAATGGTATAAAAATTATATGTTAATGATGTAAATGGTACCAGAAATAGAGGAAGACCGAGGAAAACGTGGCACGATCAAATAAATCAAATATTGAATGTCGGCCATGTGAGGAGTCAGAGAAATCGACGCGCGTGCATGACACGATGTATGAATGTTGAGGAAGCGAGAGAAATATGTCAGGAAAGAAAGGTGTGGCAGTCCATTCTTTCTGCCTACCCCTTCGGGGAGACGGCGTGATGGTTGGTGTTTCTCCGTAGATTTTCAATCAAATGTATCTGATGATTTTTATTAAGAATTAAAACACAGTTTTTTTTACAATTCTCTTATTAAAAGTCGACGATGAATTAATGATTTAATTGCAAATATGTATTCTTTTGAATCCCTGTGAAACCTCCGATGGGAGTGAAACGGGTTATATCACATTGTTTTAATTTATGTTTTAATTGGCATTTGTTTCAATGAAAATTTAACATACAAAAAATAAAACACTTTCGTTCTAATTTTTTATTTATATTTGTGGTAAGACATTTTAAAAATTATAAATTAACACCATAGTACAAGAACAAGTCAATAAAGCGAAAACTGGTATACGAGTGTATGACAATGCCAACATAAGTTGTATATTATTTTTCACATACAACTTTTAATCCATGTCATTCAATTGAATAAATGAATTGATAGCTAACTTCATTTGTATTAGTTTTATTCATATATTGTGTATGCACTATAAATACTCGATTATCGCAATAGCGAATCGTTGCTGGGTCCGCTAGTATACTGAATAAAATAAAAACCTTTTGTTTTTTTAACTACGAAAATATAATAATGTTTGATGTTGATTCCGATATTTTTTATTTTGCTCTGATGAAGCTTGGATACAAACGAAACTAGTTGGCTTCAAATATATTTACGGTTTGGTACTTAAAATGTAAAGTGTTTATTTTATTATACATAATTATAAGTTTTGTTGTTTCCTTATCTTTATATAATATAAGCTTTTAATTGCCTCTAGATTAACCAAGTATAAGGGTGCCTGTCCACCGAAGCGGAGCGAGGGAGTAATGCCGATCGGAGTTGCGGACTGTGTCTGTCCATAGACGTGGAGCTAGGTAGCGGAGCGGAGTTGCGGACTGTGTTATTTCATACGCAGAGCTCGGCCGCGAGTCCGCTTCCCCGCTCCGCGTCCTCGCTCCGCTTCCCGGTTTTGTATGAATTTTTAAACTAGTTCGCAACTCCCTGTCCACTGAAGAGGAGCAGAGATTTTATGCAATTCTATTGGTGGATTTTTACCTCGCTCACCACTCCGCCACCTAGCTCCGCTCCGGTGGACAGGCACCCTTATTGAAATATTTTCTTATTATTCATGTTAATTCGAATAATTGCTCTCGAAGTGGTACAAGAATACACATATCTTGGCCAAATCATACAATTAGGACGAAACAATTTCGAGAAAGAAGCCGATCGAAGAATTCAGTTGGGTTGGGCGGCCTTTGGGAAATTACGTCATGTTTTCACTTCCAAAATACCACAATGCCTCAAGACTAAAGTCTTCAACCAGTGCGTTTTACCAGTCACGACGTACGGAGCCGAGACGTGGACATTGACAAGAGGTCTAGTCTACAGATTCAAGGTTGCCCAGCGCGCCATGGAAAGAGCCATGCTTGGAATAACCTTGAGGGACAGATTTAGAAACGAATTTATTCGACAACAAACCAAGGTGACTGAGGTGGCTCTACGGATAAGCGGACTGAAGTGGCGGTGGGCTGGTCATATCTGTCGGAGAACCGACAACCGATGGGGAAGACGGGTTCTGGAGTGGAGACCGCGTACAGGATTCCGTAGAGTTGGACGTCCCCCTGCCCGCTGGACCGACGATCTGAAGAGGATTGCTGGACATGGATGGATGGGAGCGGCAATGGATAGGGGGCGGTGGCGGGCTTTGGGAGAGGCCTACATTCAGCAGTGGATGACAGACGGCTGATGATGATTCATGTTAATTGGATGAGAATTTGAGTATGTAGTGATTTTCACACTGTCTTTGGTCTGGTGTAGAATTCACCTTATAATAATATGGCAATAGATTTGCTATCTACTACCATATAACATATCAAGAGAATCAAAATATTCCGACTACAGAGAATTTTTTTTTTATGTGACAAAATTTATAAAATCTCTTCATAATTCTCATTCGTTTATCATATTTATGTAACCCCATACCCAAACGCAGGAATTTACGGGTAATCTACAGGTGTGCTTTTACATTGTTCTTAATGAAGATTTAATCTGACCATGAGCCTTTGGACGTATACACCGTTTGAATAAATAAATACTTATAACGTTTAATTGAACTGGTATTTCTTGGTAAAGGACATTCGTGATTATTAAAGAAAACAATGGATTAATGTTCTTGCATGATTAAGGCCGGTTTCGCCAGACTTGATGTCACCATCGCTTCATATGAAAAGAAACTTTTGAAAATATGTTATCGAAACAATGTTCTATAGTTTGGTCATAGTAGAAAAAAAATTGATTGATATTTTTTTTTAAACAATGATGTGAAACTACAAATGAAAACGTCAGTTTACGAGAATTTTTATTATATTTTATGAAAAAGACACGTTTCGCCTTACTAAGACATTATAAAATGTGATTCACCAAAGCACATTTGATAATGCCTTAGTAGGGTGAAACATATAATTCCCATAAAATATAATGAAACTTCTAGAAAACAAACGTTTCAGGACATATTCATTATTTATTGTAATACATATATGATATTTAGTTCATTCCAAGTGTTTTGACAAAACAAATGGAATAAAATATATATATATTGTAATCTGAACATGATGCTTCAGAGATTGACGTCTTTTGAAAAAAAAAAAAAAATCTCTTGACTTAAGAGGGTATCTTGTATTCCGAAAGTCGAGCCATATCTCATGCGTTCCTGGTTTTATACTCATATAAAACTATTAACTATATATAATATATTTTACCTGTTGTCAATAGATGCTTTAAACTATATATTTTTTGTAATATCTTTTGAGAAAATTAACTTATTTGATTTAATTAAATTATTTACAATTAACTTCAACCAGAATAGAATAACGTGCAAGGAAACGGTGTAGAAAATAGTCAGTAATGTCGTTAATCTTTATTATAATTGTTTACAATATTGTGTGTAGTTTCTTCCCCTCTTAATAATTTCTTATATAAACTTAGTCTTTCTGATGTATTTTTTAGTTGATTGTAAGACCTGACGATGTTAACATCGGTTAGCGAAACAGCCATGTTCCATGCTTTACTTCCATACATCATGCTTTGAACCAAAACTCCAGCGTGAACGGCCATTTTTGTTTTCATCGATCCGTTCGTTATGGTATCTAACATGGTATCTAAATAGACAAACTCAGACACCTGCCCTAGGTTATTCTGATTCACACTTATGTAACAATCTTATTTGTTTGTCTGTTTTGACCAATCTAAAATATTGTTCTTTAAAATATATTAAACAGTAAAATGACAGTTTTTTGTGCTTTTGGTTAAGATATTATTGAATTATACAGTTTTTAAAGCTCCATTCACTTTGTTACTCGCAAAAACCCTTCTTTCGACATCACAATCCGTTCGTTATGGTATCTAATATGATATCTAAATATACAAACTCAGAGACCTGCTCTAGGTTATTCTGATTCACATTTATGTTACAACCTTGATTGTTTGTCTGTTTTGATCAACCAAAAATACTGTTTTTTAAAATATGTTAAACAGAAAAATGACAGTGTTTTTGTGCTTTTGGTTAAGATATTATTAAATAACACAGTTTTTAAAGCTCCAATTACTTTTTTTACTCGCACCAACCCTTATTTCGACGTCACAATCCATTCGTTATGGTATCTAACATGGTATCTAAATAGACAAACTCAGACACCTGCTCTAGGTTATTCTGATTCACACTTATGTTATAACCTTGTTTGTTTGTCTGTTTTGACCAATCTAAAATATTGGTTTTTTAAAATATGTTAAACAGAAAAATGACAGTTTTTTCGTGCTCTTGGTTAAAATATTATTGAAATATGCAGTTTATAAAGCTCCATTCTCTTTGTAACTCGCACCAACCCTTCTTTGACGTCACTATCCGTTCGTTATGGTATCTAAATAGACAAACACAGACAATTGGTTCGTGGTTATTCTGATTCAAACTTATGTTACAACCTTGTTTGTTTGTCTGTCTTGACCAATCTAAAAGATTGTTTAAATAATTAATAAATTGACTATTTTTTATGCTTTAGATATTATTGAATTATATTGAATGTATTTTAATTTATTTACCATGAAACATTCTCCTGTAAGAATCTTTTAATATTTTTTTTTACATTATCTCCTAGAATAAAGCGTTGTCCATGGATACTCTGTGTTTTATAGAGTAAAGGATTACTTACTTAAAGAGATAAGAGAAATGCAATAATCTATAGAAGATAACCAATCGCTGTGTATTCAAATACAAGTGTGTAATGTTGCGCGTTTAAAATGCCTGTCAAGGATTGTAAATATCCAAAGGATTAATATTAATACAGTGTCATTTGTGTTGGCTGTTGCAAAAATAACTTCAGCTTAATCCCAAAGGCGGTAAGTGAAGTTTTTGATTATTAAAATAATATTAAATGTGGTGACGATTATTAAGTTCATTATGATATGTATTGATTAAAACTAAAAAACTAACCATCACGCCGTTTCCTTCCAGGAGTAGTTTGAAATAATGGAACACAACACTGTTTTTTTCATGACATACTTCTATCCCTTATATTATTTGGCTGTTGGCTGGTTTGGCTAGTGTTCGGTTTTCTTTTCCGAGATTTATTTTGTGGTCTAGGTATAGGTACTTGTCAACGATTTCTATACGAGTATGTTTGCTACGAATTTATCTTTGACAACAACAACAACAAACCATCACCCGTTCCCCGCAGGGGTAGGCAGAGAGAATGGACCTCCACACTACTTTATCTTGACATCCCTCTCTAGGTTCCTCCACATTCATACAGCGAGTCATACACGCATGTCGATTCTTGGGCTTCTAACATACCGCGACTCCGTTCTCCATTTACATCGTTAACGTAACCATTATTTTTTCACCCATGCGCTCCATATGTTCGAACCAACGCAGCGATCCTTTCATAATTTTGTTCATAATTCCTTCTTTCGCTCTATATTCCTTTCTAATATCAGCATTTGAGATTCTGTCGTACATCGTTCTATCACACATACAGGGACCTCATCTCTACCGCATTTATTCTGCTCTCATCTTTCTTCTGCCAGTTCCATGCTTCGCTTCCATACATAAGGGTTGGAACCAGAACTGGATTGTAAACGGCCATGTTCGCTTTCATTGATAAATTCTTGTTTCCAATAACTATTTTAAAAGCTCCATTCGCTTTGTTTCCCGCATCAACCCTTCTTTCAACGTCACTATCCGTTCGGCCGTCCGCTGGGAGCATGCTGCCTAAATACGCAAACTCCTCACCTGTTCCCAGTTCTCTTCGTTCACACTTATATTACAAACTGTCATTTGCTCTTCCCTTTAAAAAATTAACACCTTTGATTTTCCGACATTCATAATTAAATCGTTTGACTTGCATACCTAATACATTCTCGACACCAAGACTTGTAATTCGTCCGCACTATCCGCAACGAGAACGGCATCGTTCGCGTAAAGAAGACATTTTACAGACAAATCACACATCTTAGCACCAGCATTGGATTTATTTTTTAGAGGTTTGGTTTTTAAACTGGCAATATTGTTTCTACAAACTGTCAATTTAACAATTGACAGTTGATTTATAGTCAGTACGTTTTGCCATTTCACTATGAATAGACTGACGTTAGAACAGCGCTTGCAAATTGTGCAAATTTATTTTGAAAATCATGGTTCGATTCGCCAAACTTATCGTGCACTACGTCCATTTTACGGTCAACATAATCGTCCATACGAGTAAGTTATTAGGAAGACCATGTATCGTTTTCGCACCATGTACACTCTAGTGGATAATACGCATCCACAAAGACGACAATTATCGAAAATTGGATTTCAAGATTTCGCTTCATTCGAGCTAGCCGTGGTGTTCATAATGGTGTTCATAATCGAAATCATATTTAAACAATAATGGCATAAAATTAAAAAAAAATTAACTAACTAACCATCAAGCCGTCTCCCCGAAGGGGTAGGCAGAAAGAATGGACTGTCACACTTTTCTTTCCTGACATATTTCTCTCGCTTCCTCAACATTCATACATCGTGTCATTTTTATATGTCCAAACCATCTTCATGATCCTTTTATTTTTTTGTTCATGACACCATCATTCGCACCGCATTCACTTCTTATATTTTCATTCGACACTATCATACACAGAGTATCCACACATTCGTTTAAGAGATCTCATTTCTACTGCATTTATTCTACTTTAATCCTTCTTTTGCCAGTGTCATGCTTCGCTTCCATACATAAGGGTCGGTAGAAGAACACCATTGTACACTGCCATTCTAGCTTTTTTGGATAGGTTTTTGTTTGCGATGACAACTTTAAGTGCACCATTCACTTTTTTGGCATAAAATTATCTATTAAATAAAGCCAATATCATAGACATATACATTGTTTTAATGTATTTTTTTTTTCATTTTGAATACGTATTGTAACCGCTAAAAAAACACCCTATATAAAATAATATTACAAAATAATGATAATTTCGTACCGCCAATGGCGTTGACACCTTAACCGAAGATTTACTAGATGTCCCGATGACGACGCATTGTAGTCGTATACGCGAGGTAAATATTTATTAACTTAATGAGAATTTAACGCACCGATTAAAAATATTTAAAAAACGTATGTTTAATGCGATAAAATTAACATTCAGACTTGCGATTTGAGCGCCATCGGGACCCCTGCGGAATAATCGCGAAGATTATCGACGCGTATTCAAATCACGAAAATATAAAAGGAGCTTTATAAAAAAGTTTAAATCAAAATTAATATTTTGTTAAAATGTTAATATTTTATATTTTACTCTTTTGATTAGGGATATTCATTTTAGATACGTCTAAATTATTAATCTCGGTTTTTCTGTTACTGGGTTGAACGACTGGCGGAACGTGGTAGGAATTTTTAAAGCAATTTTATGGGCAATTAAAAAATATATCATTTGCGTTTTTATCACTAGGACGTGGGGTGATTGTAATACAATGTTTTCATTTCTGGTATACAACAAGTGCTGGAGCATCTCAACGAGCCGCGGACAAATATTTCGCAGGAATTTTAGTAAATAAAATGCGCCGCCTCTGTGTAAAATATTGAACGTACTGTCCGTTTTCGTATATTTATTTATATTTTTATTAATATTTTATATTTTCTAGACGTGAGATGAGCCATTTACCTTATTTACTTATATATCAATGCTCATATTGAACATTCTCGGTAGAATTACATTGTTTACAAGAGATGGAAAAATGGAAAATATATCGAAAGAAGGGTTGGAGCTGGGAAAAAACAAATGGTGTACTCAAAGTCATTACCGCAAATACCATAGAAATATATCGACTGAAGCAACGATGTAATAAGGCTGTGCACAATGGAATTCTAGTGCCGACCTTTATGTATGGAAGTAAAGCTTGGAGTTTGCAGAAGAAGGATGAAAGTAGAAAAAGTGCAGTAGAAATGAGATCTCTTAGACGAATGTGTGAAAATCTGTGTATGATAGAGTGCCGAATGAAAATATAAGAATTGTATGAAAGTATTATGAACAAATAATGAAAGGCTCATTAAGATGTTTTAGACACATGGATATAATGAATGTAGAAAGAATAGTAAAAAAAGTATGTACTAAGGGTGTAAACTGAATTAAGAAAAGAGGAAGACCTAGAAAAACGTGGCACGATCAAATAAATTAATTATTGAATGTCGGCCACCCGAGAAGTCGGAGAAATCGATCTGCGTGCATGATACGATGTATGAATGTTGAGGAATCGAGACGTCAGGAAAGAAAAATGAATTCAAAATCAAATCAGTTTATTTCATCAATATACATTACAAAACAATTTTTAAGGCTTCTATAGAGAACAGGTAAAATAATATATTGTGTATAGGATACTACCAGAAACGCATGAGTTCGACATTAGGGAAACAGGATTGTCTCCAGAATTAGCGTTCTTTCTTTCTAAACGTACTTTCACTTATATGAAAGACGTCGTTCTCCGAGGAGACCGCGTTCAGCAGATTAATTGCTCTTTCCACTGGTGTCACCAGAGGTAGGTTTGTTCTGGCGGCCGGTAGGTAAAACAATCTATGCTGTCGCTGTCGGAGATATCTACCAGGAACAAAAAGCCGAACACCCTCTAGCACGGCCGAGTTCTCGAAATATCCCCTGAGTAATCTAAAGAAATGGGTTATGAGATGCCCATCTCTTCGAAGCTGCAGAGGTTTGGCCCCAACCATTCCCAAAAGAAATGCCGTGGGATAGAGCCAGTTGAAAAAGTGTTGCAGTCCATTCATTCTGCCTACCCCTTTGGAGTGACAGCGTGGTGGTTAGCTAGTATTTTTTTTGTGATTAAAAACAATTCCTTTTTTCGTATCCCTGGTATCACATATTCAGTACTTTTATATGTACATCCATAATACAAATTGAAAATGTATTGTATAAACTTTAATTTATGTTTGAAGGTACGGGTACATTCTTACAACGCGTGTTCTTATAGAGAATGGTAGGATACAAGATGTAAAACCAAATAATGTAACATACATTATGGCCAGTACAAAAGACGTTCGAGTGTGTATATTGTTTGGCACATGCGCCATGCAACCAAATTGATAATAATTAGATGTCCAAGAAGAACTCATACTTTGATATGGGCGCGTAGAACGATTTATGGTACCTAAATATATTAAACAGCTAAATGCATATCTATGGTATGAATAAATCTTTTTGTATTCATATATTGTAAGCGAAACATACATTTATTGAGTCTTCTGCAACTGCGCATCCGCATTTTATGTATGTTTTTGTGACATTTTTAAAAACATAAAATCAAAAGAAGATTTGAGTAAAATCGTTTGATACATATATATTTAATACACCTGAGGATGGAGAGGTCATCTCCGAAACCAATATGTAATACTTAACCTCCGATTTTATTATTCCAAATTATCAAAGGAATTCCATAGTAAACTGTTAAATTAAATAACTTTGTTTTATGTATCACAATTGTATTTGACACACCTGATGATGTCAACATAGGTTGACGAAACAGCTGTCGCGTAAAATAAAATACAATTGTGATACATAAAACAAAGTTATTTAATTTAAAAATGTTAAGGTATCATAGTGTTTCGGCCAAAACAATGGAATTCCGTAGTATTAATTGCCTTAACCTTCAATGTGATGTAATTAAAACACAATTTTAAGTTTATTTTTGACAACCTGATTCTCTAATAATTCATATTTTTTTATTATTTGGGCTTGGTAGAAGTTCATTTTAAATAAGAAAACAAAAAAAAAATTGATACAAAATTTCTTTTTTATTATATATTTAGGGTGCTTCCACTTGTGTTTATCGTCGACCGGTTTCGGCACCTTGCTGCCATCTTCTTCACTCTTCACCAGAAGATGGCAGCAAGCTGCCGAAACCGGTCGACGATATACACAAGTGGAAGCAAACTAAATATATAATAATAAAGAAATTTTGTGTCATTTTTTTATTGTTTTCATTATTTAACATGATTCTCATGTTTTATACCTTCATCATCAGAAGAACGGTTTAAATTAACGAGTTAATTTTTCCGATGATGAAGATATCCATTGAACATGAACGACCTTCGTGGCAGAGTGGTTACGAGCTCTGACTTCCATGTCGAAGGTCCTGGGTTCGATTCCCGGCGATGGCAGTGTGATTGTCACACTGTCTTTGGTCTGGTGTAGAATTCACGTGACAATAAAATGGCGATAGATTGGCTGCCTATCACATGTCACGAGAATCAATATAATAGCTAAAAATATAAAAATTGTATACTGTAATTGGGTCCAAACGACCTGTTGTGTACATAAAAAAAAAAAAAAAAACATGAAGATATCATTCTACCGATGAAGGTTTCATACATTCAAAGTAACAAAAAAAGCCTGCGCTTAACCCAACCAATGACAGGTCATAAGTCCTGTTAATACCTCGATCAACCATATTCTGTTTCCAATTTGCATCTTCGTCTCAATTGAGATAAAATTGATTCTTGAAAAAAAACTGTTCTAATTGATGTTTTTACAGTATAATTTTTAATGTACTGTAAAAATGAATATTAATACAAGCTTTGATGAATAAGTTATTTTTTAAGAATATTTTTTTGTAATTAAAATATTTGATAAACATGTTTGGACAAGGTGAACAACGTTCACAATTGATATTCATTAAATAATTTTAAAGTTTTTTTTTCTTCGTTAATTATTATCATTAGGCCAAGCCTTAATCTTAACCTGGTTTTTCCTGAATGGCGACGCAAATGCATTAAACATTATCGAAATAATCGCCTATTAACAGCTGAAATGAATTACATTTAAAAACACCATTCCTTTTAGATTGACACTCCTCAAATTCAACAGCTTAATTTTGTATATTATTACTAAAATCTGTTTGTATGCATACAATATACATGTTTTTATTTATTTTATAATTAGTAATATTTGTAAAATAATACGTTAATATTTTCCTTATTGCATTTGTTTAAAATTTTTGAGTATATCGGTATCTCTTAAAAATTGTAATCGGAGTCTATCAGAAAAAACAGTGCCGATATAATGCATGAAAACACACATTAAAAAAAATATTTTTTGACAATTTTTTACACTAAGAGAGTCTGTGAACCAAAAAATGTTTATGAAAAGTGCGTTTACAAAAAAATACAGTTTACTGTCCCGGTTTGAGCTATCATTCCACCATCAGAGAGCAAGAATGGTGCCCCCACGTGTTATGTTACTAAAACAAACTATGAGAGTACATTCAGAAGGCACAAACGTTTGATATTATAGATTATCTTACCAACCATTACATATTATATTTATGTATTAAATATAAGTATATGAGTAAAAGTTTTAACATGATTGTAATATATTTTGATAAAATTAACTGATTTAAATTAAAACTATTACGTAACACCAAGCGCCCCTTGAAACGACATAACGTTGGCCAAGCCTTCCACATCTTTTAAGTGTCACACTTACTAAACTATCTTATATTTATAATTCCCAAAGTAGAACCCCACATTATAGCAGAACAACATGGGTTCAGGAAGGGGCGTTCTACTGAAACTAATCTCATGGTATTCACAGAATACATATCAAAGGTCTTGGATAAAGGTCACCAAGTTGACTGCTCTTATAATGATTTCTCAAAGGCCTTTGATACTGTGAAACATGACATTCTGATAGAAAAGCTATCTCAAATTGGATTTTCCTCTCAGTTGATGATGTTTTTCATTAGTTACCTCAAGGGGAGGAAACAATTCGTCTCATACGGAATTTTTCAATCGGAACCTTTTCTTGTATTATATATTCAGGGGTGCCACAAGGTTCAAACTAAGGGCCACTCCTCTTCACCATCTTCATAAATGATATTGCGAAGGTGATAAACTTCTCGCGATTTCTTTTATTTGCCGATGATCTGAAATTATTCCTGGAAATTAAAAATCCTGAAGACTGTCTTCGCCTCCAGTCGGACATCAATAATATTGTTAACTGGAGTCACAGTAATCAAATGCAATTCTATGTCTCTAAATGCGTTATGCTATCATTTACTAGAGCATTGAGAACTGTATATCATAGATACACAATGAACAACCAGCAACTGGCACATGTATCTACGATAAAGGATCTCGGAATCATCTATGAGAGTAGGCTGACTTTTCGTGCACATATCGAGAGGATCTGTGGCATTGCACTGAGGATGTTGGGGTCCATTGTCCGGACCGAAAGAGTTTTCAGGGATCCCAATGTGCTCAGAGTCCTATACAATGCATTGGTTTGGAGCAGGCTCGAAAGTGGTTCTGTGATATGGAGTCCTCACGAAGCGAGATATTCCGTTATGCTGGAGAAGGTTCAGAAAAAATTTCTGAGGTATCTCTACATGAGGGAGTATGGTGGCTCTATGAGGGAGTATCCGTGGCTCTATCCCACGGCATTTCTTCTGGGAATGGTCGGAACCAATTCTTTACAGCTTCGAAGAGATGGACATCTAATAACCCATTTCTTCAGATTAATTAGAGGATACTTTGAGAACTCGGCCGTGCTGGAGGATGTTGGTCTTTTTGTCTCCGATAGATATCTCCGACAGCGACAGCACAGATTGTTTTACCTGAAGGCCGCCAGAACCAATCTGCCTCTGGTGACACCGCTGGGAAGAGCAATTAGTCTGCTGAACGCGGTCTCCTCGGAGATCGACGTCTTTCATGTTAGTGAAAGTACGTTCAGGGGGCAAATACTATTGATTTTAGAAAGTATCTTGTCTTCCAAATGTCGAACCATCTCTAATGCGTTCCTGGTACTTCGTTGTATTTTTATAATATTTTACCTGTTTTAGATTCCTTAAACATTTTCCTGTTTGTAATGTCTATTGAGTTAATAAACTGATTTGATTTGATCTTAACAGTAATACGAAGAAGACAAATAAGGACATATAGGCTGAACTTTTTATACCTTTTATGCTTATTTTTTCTTCTAAATACAAAAATTGCTCTATTTTATTTTTAAAACAGGTCATTTGAAACCAATTACTGTATGCAATTTATTTTTCTCTATTATATTGATTCTCACGACATGTGATAGATAGCTAATCTATCGCCATTTTGTCAATGTAATGAGAATATGGCGGAAGCTGAAGAACCTCCTAGTCGATTTCATGGATTGCGGCTTTGACTTGTGCAACATGGGGCCTGGCGTTGTCGTGAAGGATAATGGTTTTGCCTTGTTGAACGGGTCTCTTCAGCTGAATTGCTTCATTTAGTTTAAAGTTTCTTGTTGACCATACTGTTTCCTTTGAGTATCTCTTAATGTAAAATTCATTTCCAGGCCCACCAAACGCAGAACAGGCTCTTCTTTGGATTTAGGTCTTGCTTGACTCTCGGCTTTGACGTATCTCTTAGAGCCACTCACTCTTTTATTTGTTTCTCATTGACGTCTAGACATCAATTCTTATCTCCCGTGACGATTTAGTACAAAAAACGTTCCTGGTGTCCACGTGTTTCTCGGTGGCGGGCAAGATATTGGGAAACAATTTGAAGTTACCTTTCTTTGTTTGTCTCGGTCAGCTCGTGGGGCATTCTGGCTCCCAATTTGTCGGAAAATCCCATTGAACTAAGATGTTCGAGAATCGTCATCAGATCTAGGTTCATTTGTTAGGCCAATTCACAACATGTTAAGCGACCATCCTCCTTCAAAAGTGCTTTGAGACGCTCCTCGTCGAATTTCACAGGTCTTCCGCTACGAGGCAAGTCGTCGAGGTCAAAGATACCCTTTTTGAACTTCGTAAACCATTTCCGTATTGTAGACTCCCCCACAAAACCATCTCTGTACACATCGGAAACGTCCCGGGTTGCTTTGACAGCTTTTGACCTCGATAAAAAGCGAAGAAAAGCAGGTGGCGATTTTGCTGATTTTTGCCTTTTGGAAACTCAATTTTTAAGAATAAATAAATAAAATAATAATAATAATTCTAAACAATTATTAGCACAGTTTTGTAAAGCAGAAAAAGTTCTTTCGAATTAATATAAACACTTTGGCAAACAGCAAAACTAAATCAAAATATAAATAAATTATTTTTCGGATTTTTGCAATATTTCAGTTTGATTTAAGGGTTGCAATCCCTTCTGACGCCCGAAAATGAGTCGTTTTTTATGATTTTTTAAAAGTGATAAAATAAACGCATCATTTTAAAATTTTGACAATATTTTATTACAACTCTGAAGTGAAGGAAAATGTTTATTTATTTATTTATAAAACAAAAAGACGGCGTTGTAGGGTATTTCATCAGGCGTCTTTTGGGTGGCATCGAAAACTGGCGCACTTGTACTGCAATTTAAAACCAAAAACTTATTTATTTATTGATTACAGATGTGCGCAGCGGAAGGATAAACATTTAAAATGATTCAAAAAGTATATATCAAAAAAATAGGGAGGCTTTTAAAAAAATATTCAAGATTCGTAAATTTTTTCCACAACTTTCATCCCATAAAAAATATAAATTTACGCGATATATTTAGAACTTTAGGTTTATCATATATTTTTTTATCAGTCAATCACCAAGTTCATCGTTTATTCATGTGATTGCCACCCCGAAAGTTCCGGGTTCGATTCCCGTCGAGGGCAGCGTGATTGTCACACTGCCTTTGGTCTGGTGTAGAATTCACGTGACAATAAAATGGCGAGCTACCTATCACGTGTCACAAGAATCACCTTGATCCCAATATATCCTTTACATCGATTTGGCTCATGCTGTCATGATGTAAAGAGCGATTCAACAAAATAATAATAATAATTCTTAAAATATTTTTGTGTAAAACAAAAACTTTTCTGTAATTACTATACTACAAGTACCAACTTTATATGAAGTCAAAAATAGAACATCGCATCATTCCTTACGGCAAACACGAATGTCCTTATTATTATTCAAGGAAACTCTAAGATTTTTATCAAAATGGAGAAAACAGTTGGGTTTAATGAATATGAATAGATTGCCGTCTGACTCATCGCAATTAACGTGACTCCGCGTGGGAAACGGGTGCGTGTCCTTAGCAACTGGACCACTCTAAGAGCTTATAAACCTAAGTAAGCTTATAAACTTAAGGTAACAAAGAGTGCTTGTTAATACATATACAAATTAAGTAACAGAGAGTTAAATAGAGACATAGAAGGTTACCTATCGCTTACCCGAAGGTGTTAGAGGAACTAGTGATGCCCTTTCATCAGCTTCGATCATACAATCCCTAAGCCTGCCCCTCGTCCACGCGGGAATTACGTTTATAATTATTTATAACTGCTAATGTGAAATCCCACGAACACGTGTATACAATATAAAAATACAATGAGTAATCTTATATGTTTGTGTTAAGGTAAGTCCAATGACTTCGCGAAACTTTCTCGTATTAAAATGTTTAAGTGGATGATTTGCATGCTTGACTAGCGAATCCTTCGAGTATGAGATGATCTCGTGCGAGGATTGCGAAGTTAACGACTGGGCCGCGCACACGTCTGTACCGTCTGTACGAAAGATTCTGCATTAAGACAAGAAAATTATCTTTATAAATACACTGAAGATGGTTTTATTGAGAAAAAAAGAGTTTATTTCATTACGCATTACAACGTTTTAAATACCATACTTTTCTTCTTTATTTACCTTACTTTTGTGTTGTGAATTTATAGTTGAATAATATTGGAATATCTTCTTCTTATTCTTTTTCTTCTTTTTGTCCTGTCACACCTCCGTGGTGCATAGGGCCTCAAGGAACCTTCTCCACCCGACTCTATCGCATGCCTGATGTCTAACATCATCCCAAGTGAGGCCTGCCGCCTAAACCTCGTCCTGCAGGGTTCTTCTCCAGGTGGCTCTAGGTCTGCCTCGCTTTTTCTTTCCCCCCATAGGGGACCAATCTAGTGTACCCTGAGCGATGCAGGCTGGGTTCCGTCTCAGAGTGTGACCGATTCACTGCCATTTGCGTCTAGCGACTTGTTTTCTAATTGGATTTTCGTCTGCCATAGTCCAGAGAGCGGCATTTGACACTGTTTGGGGCCAATAGATTTTGAATATTGGAATATACTTTGTTATGATATAACACAAACGTTGGATTTTAAAACAAATGTGTTTCGTATAATATTAATACACTTTTAAATTGTTTTAACACCACTTTATTTTTTTAACATCCAACCACTTTCGTTTCCGCCGGAGCTTCGTCAGGGTAACAAAAACAAACTGTTGTTCCGTTCCGAATATCTTAAATCATTTGCCAACCGGTTGGTGGTTGTTTAAAAGTAAAGTGTTGTATAAACAAATTCCAAGGGTCTTAAAATTATATTTAATAATGCCACACCACAAATTAAGTGCTTCATATGATAATATGTTTTGGATAGTTCGTCATATATATTTTTTTAATTCATTTTTTAACTTACAGTGTTTAAAAACAAATGAGATGTAAAATTGTTGCAAAATACTTTTCATATTTATTTTATTATACTTTGCGTTTAAATCATATTTTCTACCCTAGACATCCATTTCTGATTTTGTTTCTTTGAAAACGAAGAATTCAAAAAATATTTGATTCTACTTATTGAATGCTAAGGCATTAACACTGCACATCGATTTCTCCGACTCGTCTAGTGGCCGATATTAATATTAGATTGATTTGATCGTGCCACGTTTTCCTCGGTCTTCTTTCTTTTTCTAGTTCTGTTTACATCGTTAACATATACTTTTTATATCACTCTTTTTCATTCATTCTCGTGTGTACAAACCATCTGAATGATCCTTAAAATATAAAGCATTTATTTAACGAAGAAATTTTTAATGCGTTTTTAGAACCCGTATTTTATATTTTACAATAAATTGATTTCGTATTAATTCTCTTATTGTTGCCGGTCGCTTAGCATGGATTGGGCATGCATGTCGAATCAGATTGTCCAGAATAATCAAGACCCTGTATGTTTGAAGACCCACCAGAGTAAAAACTCCAGTAAGACCTATTGGATACTGTTATGGCTGATCTTCCAAATTTGGGAGAAAAGGACCACTGGGTGCAAAAGGTGGAGGATCGATGAACTTGGAATAAAATTATCAAGGAGGCTTAAATTCATTTAGAGTTATACGACTTTTACGTTAGTCTATAATTATTGTAATAAACTAAAATTAAAATCTCAAAACTACACTTAAAGTTAACCAATATACAGTAACCCCAGAGTCTTCATCCCTCCGAGAAGACCCTAATAATTCAGGTAAATCGGAAACGGAAGTGACGGAGACAGTTCTGCGATGATTAGTACGCCATTTCACTCGTAAACAGGATGTCAGCTCCTGCATCCGTAGTGGAAAAAGTTCTTCGGTGGCTATTCGTCTGAAATATTAATTTAAGAATACATAATTAATACGAATGAAAACATCTGTTTTCTATTAATGATATTATATTTTTTTGTGAAAAATATGTTTCGCCTGTCTAAGGCAAAATCAAATATTGTTCATAAACTCATAAACATTTAATAATGTCTTAGACAGGCGAAATATGTCATTCAAATAAAATATAATAAAAATTCTCGAAAACATACGTTTTCATTAATATTAATTATTTAATATGTAGTTTTACATCATTGTTCAAGAAATAATAAATTAAGAATTCATATATAAACTAAGTATGATTTTATACTTACAATTTTATACACATTTTTTTTACCCATTCATATCTGAAATGTTTTGGACGGTTAGAGATATGTATATAAAAAAATCTAATTCTATAATATCTGAGTTCCTCAGCTAAGGTTTAATTATGCCCACTTATTTTAAGGGGTTAGGGTCCGTCAGAGGTATGAAGAAAACAAGTATTTTAAATAAAATAAAATTGGCAGTAATTTTATTAATTTTATTAAACCAACAATACGAAATTATAATACTAAGTTTTAACTTGATTTGACCTAAATTGAAAAAAAAAATGTACACAATATTATCGCCATATTCGTTTGAACCCTGTTCCACAAGTGGTGTTTTGTGGTGACCATTATAACTTCTTACAGGTTTATCTAAAATCATTCAAATAAAATTAAAATAAAAATATTATTTGAATAATTAATCTAGTGGCCGATAGAAGTTTTTTTTTAATTTTTTTAAACTTGTTTTTAAAAAAAATGCATTTTTCTTGAAAATCCGTAAGTAAATTTTCAGACGCCGACATTTTGTTTATTTTAAAAAAAGCTTCGATCAGGCACTAGATTAAACTATTAAAATAATATTTTTATTTTTTATGAATTATTTTAAATGAACCTGTAAGAAGTTATAATAGTCACCGCAAAGCAGCACCCATGGAAAAGGGTCTAACAAATATGGCGATAACTTCATTATACTCGTATATATATTTTTTTTTTCAAATTTGGGTCAAATCAAGTTAAAACAATATTTAATCATTGTTAGTTACTAGTTTGTTTTATAAAATAAATTAAATTACTGGCAATTGGTTTCATTGAAAATCTTTGTTTTTTCATACCTCTGACTGTCCATAACCCCTTAAAGGGACTGCTTCAATTAAGCAATTAAACGTTTTTTTAGGGTTTTGTATGTGTATAATTCTGCACACAGGAGCATAAGGGGGTTTATTCTTTCCCTTACTGTGCTTAAAAAGCCGCGCATTACGGTGATGTAAAATCTGTTCACATTGAAAATAATCGATTATAAAGTAATTACTGCAGATGGTAACGGGAAAACACTCCAGGTACTTTTTCATTGAAGTGTAACCAATATTAAACAATGTTTTGGAAAAACAACCAAAAACATATTTTAAAAAAATACTCCAAAGTATTATACGAGAATGAACACTTTCGAAATATGATGAAGATATCTGACATTTCAATCTTTAATTATCTTATTCAAATGAATGGGGTTATTAATTGCGTTGATGTCATTGCAGGAAAAACTACTCCCCAGTCCCAGATATAAATTCCGCATGGTAGAGTTCAGATACCAATTATGCTAATCCACCATGTTAATTTCCCCTTAAGGGTTGTTTCTACCCCCGGAAGGAAATGTCCCGGCGTTACCCCTTTACTCGCTGGCAAAATGAAGAACACAAGTATGAATAATTACTACTATGAAATGCTTCAGGTCGAATTGTATAATGTTCCCTCGGATTGGTTTTGCAAAGCTCTGTGCTAAAATTTTGAATTTTGAAGCATTCCCATATATTCTTAGGTAGTGTTTTTTTTATTAGAATTTTTATTATTGTATTATACTATTTTGACAATAACCAAGCGAATCATGGCGTCAACGTAAGTAATTGTGTAGATTTTCACGGTTGGCAACAATATGTTTTGTGTGATTTCCTCGACCGAAGTTTCGAAGATCGTTGCAGTCTCCATCTTCAGGGAAATGTAGTGGTGGTAAACACCAACACTAAACAAACATAACCACCACCACATTACCCTGAAGATGGAGACTGAAACGATCTCCGAAACGTCGGTCGAAAAGAAGAAATCACACGTTGTTACCCAAAATCACACAAAACAAATGTCAACGTTAGTATTTTATTGTATCTAGAATAATGTCGTAAAACACCATACTAAATAATTAATACAAATAAATAGGTCTGTTTTCTAGAAGTTTTATCTTAGTTTATGAGACTGACGTGTTTCGTGTGTTTAATCCATTAGCAAATAATAAGACCTTAGACAGACATTTAATAATGCCTTAGAAAGGCGAAACATGTCACATAGAACATAATAAGACTTCTGGAAAACAGTTATTACTATTCGTATTGAGTAATTAGTATTTTTATTAATTGTTTATGAGTTTTTTTGTAAATGAAGGCTAATTTATTAAAGAACAAAGTTTATAATATTTAAAAAATATGAACGATTTGTGTTACCACTTTTTAAATTATAAAAAAAATAAAAATGGTAACATAACATAAATTCAGTTTAAATCCAAATAAATCAAATATAGAATGTCGGCCAGGTGAGGAGTCGGAGAAATCGAGATGTATGAATGTTATGAAACGAGAGTAGTATGTCAGGAAAGAAAAGTGTGGCAGTCCATTCTTTCTGCCTACCCCTTAAGAGACGGCATTATGATTAGTTAGTTTTAGTTTAATTCCACTAATATTAGCTACCGAAATCAATCGAAGCCAAAAACCCATGAGGAATTAAACTTAATATATATATATTAAAAAACAATTTTTTGTCATCTTCATAAATTAACACCTTATGTGGAAATAGTTGGGGTATATTTGTGAATTCAACCCTTTGAATAATAGCTTACGTGTTAAGCCAGGAAATGGGGAAATGTAAATATGTCAGCTTTGTTAAATATTAATATGTAGCGTTAGCTTCAGCAGTCATGTATTATTATCACATAATAATTATTGCACTGTTTTGCAAATAAACAAAAAATATTGTTATTACAATATTTTATTATGTATTATTGATTAAATTATTCACATCATCAAATTCCATATTAAATATTGAGTAAAATGTACGTTTCGTCTCTCTCGGAGGAAATATTAAAACGAAATGGCCTCAAAAAAAGTTCTAGAAATTAAATTGTAATATATATCAATAAAAGCGAATGTGCGTTATTGTGTGCTTATTTATCTCTGTAAACACCTATCAGATCGCAAAGAATTTTAAATCATTTGTATGTAATACGTGTTCGATTACAATTTTCGTACATGACATATAATTAATATTTCTGTTTATTTAATATTAACGTGTTCCACTATACATGAAACGAGCAAACCATATAAAAATATTAATTTTAATAATAAATACTGAGGTTTACTCGTTTACTCAGACATCATTAATATATTTTCAAAATTAGCTTTTTTGTTATTAAACTAACAGTCAATTCAGCACGTTTGAATACTTCTATCTTTGATATTTACAATTTTGTACCAATCTACAATATACTTCTTTACCGTGCTATCTTTTTTATAATTGGAATTTTATTCAATAGGAATCGCAAATATTTGCAAAGGTTTTGATGAGCATTTTCTAATCAAATACTTCAAACAGAACACAGACAATGCAAGATGGCGGTTCTTTCAAGTGTTATGATTTTAAGTAACTTTAAGGTCATTTATAAAACAAATCAATCTTCGAATCATAGTATTGCTAATAGAACATTAACAAATTCCGTTTTTCATTAACATTTCTCGAACAACAAAAAAAAAATACTCAACATGTTTCGTAGATATCTTTATTCATCCTCAGGTGATGATATTAGAATTTATTGTACAATTATCAAACATAGCAGAAATAGCTCGTTATTATGATGGAGGAATTGGGTCGTGTCCAGGTTCAAACCCAAGTCCCTAGGATCAGGAACCAAGCGTTCTATCGCATAAACCAACACCAACAGTTTTATTGTAATTTATGTGAATGACCTGTTTCGCCTGTCTAAGTCATTATCAAACATTTAAAAATAAATATTTTAAGACTTTTTTTTATTAGTATTAACTACAATATATATCAGTTATATTTATGCTCGGGAATGAAGGAGGTCACATTTGAAACACACAGTATATAATAATGTTATTTTGCAAACACATTTAATAAATAAAGTAGATTAGATATACAGTGTACAAAATTCTCTTACTAAATAAACAATAGAATTCCACAGTGTTAACGCCTTAAGAATCAATAAAACGAAGAAAAAAAAATACTCTCAATGAACTCGTTCTAATAATTATTGAATATTATTTTAATACTAATTTAGCTTTTGTATAGGTGGGAACGTGCGCTCAATAGGGGAGACTAGGTAACATTGTAACGGGGGCCAATCACAATCATAATTTATTTATACATCAATAACTTTAATGCCTAATATTATCATTATATCTGAGCCGAGCTATTAATACAGCGACGGGACTCGGAAAGGAAATGAGGAGGAAATTAACAGCACATTGTGCATTACATTCCACCCAGAAGCGGGGGAGAGGGCATGGACGCCTTGAATATACATACACAATGAGAGAAAATTGCTTGTTAATATTTAGCTACGTAAACAATTTTATGTCTTCGTATAAATCATGCCCGTTGACTTGTGACTGAACTTCGAATAAAGTCAAACCTTTGCATTATTACATAAAATCGATACCATCTGAAATTCTGAAAAAAAAATGGATTGATGACTATTAATTTTATCGAATTCAACTTTAAAACAAGTACTTGTTTTTCATTTTTAAATGTTGTATTTTTTATGCACTAAACATTCTTCTTTTTCTTCTTCTTCCTCAGACTATTCCCGTCCACTCCTGGACAAAGGCCTCCTCCATTAGCTTCCATGTCACTCTGTCCTGTGCAGACTGCATCCAGGTTGTTCCGACGTGTCTGTTCAGATGATTCTTCCACCGTAGTTGCGGTCGCCCTGCACTTCTCTTGGCCGTCCACGGTCTCCTAGTCAGTAGTCTTCTTGTCAACTTTTCGTCTGAGCTTCTGGCTACGTGACCATCGCCATTTTAGAGTCGCCACCCGATGGATGATGTCAGTGTGATAATGTCAGTAAGATGTTTTATATTTATAATAAGATAATCGAATAATTGAATATAAATCTTTTAAGTAGTTTTTGTTTTTAAAGTATAGTATTTCACTATTTTCTGAATGTTATATAATGAAATAACTATTCCATTTGTAACTTTACCTTTTTATCGCATAAGTAATCTACTCATGGGAATAAAATTATATGAAGTTAACGGAACACAAAATAGAGACACGATCAAATTAATCAAATTATTTTTTATTTCTTGAACAATGTGATATATAATACTATTTTTTATAATTCCACATTAAATAATTAATACTAATGAAAACGTCTGTTTTCTAGAAGTTTTAATATATTTTATTTGAATGACATGTTTCGCCTAATAAGGCATTATCAAATATGGGGATAATACTTTTAAAAATGCCATAGACAGGCGAAACATGTTATTAACATAAAAAAATATTAAGTTTTATAGAAAACAGACGGTTTCATTCGTATTAAATCATTCAAACATTAAAGGCCGGTCGCAATTGTTGTGCGTGCATAACATAATGTATGAATGTTGAGGAATATATAAAAGTTGTTATTTTTTCCGCCTTCTCCTTCGTGGAGGAGTCAGCATAACTTAGATGTAATCAGCATAATACAGTGAAGGAAGCCTTTGTCCAGGATAATTCGGTTCGATGACAAAAACCGCATTCGGGTGTTCTTTTTGCCTTAAATAATTCTGCGTAATTATATGATTTTGTTGGAGATTTTCAAGGCATGTGGCGTGATCCAAGCGTTTTCAAGAATAAGGAAAGCTGTAATTAAACACACTTGTTTTAACTGTAAACGAACTTAAGCCAAGTTCTGATCGTGTTCGCAATTATACAAATTAAACAATAATTACGGGCAATCAACACTGACTCGTTCGTGTTTCAGAATTTACACTAGGGAGATTCCATGTTACCTGATCCTTTGCCTAATTTCGAATCGAGACTTTACGATTTACACTATTTAAATTTAAATGTTAACTAGATGAAAAATAATTGCAGTTACATAATACTTGTATTTATGATATTAATTTGAATAAATATAATTATACTTTGTATAACAACACTTTTAATTTTCACTGAACTCAGACATATTTCAGTTACAAGTAAATTTTATCAACGTATACAATTTTAACCAATAAAAATTGTATACATTGATAAAGGTTACTTGTAACCGAAACCTGTCTGAGTTTATCTTCTTCTTCGATGGCCCTACAACCTATATCGAGCTTTAGCCTCCAGTATTCTTCGCCTACAACTCCTCCACTCCACTCCTGACACTTGTAACAATTTCGCCCCATCTCTCCCAACTTCATCCTCCCATCGCAGCCTTGGTCGTCCGATAGGTCTTCTACCACCTGGGTGCCACTCCAGCAATCTTTTTGGGGTTTGCGATGACGTCATCCTCTGCACGTGACCGGCCCGGCCGTGTCTGAGTTCAGTGAAAATAAAAAGTGTTGTAATACAAAGTATAATTATATGTATTCAAATATGAATCCACAACACAAACTGAAGGCGAACATAGAAGAAATTTATGAATCAACACTATCCACTATTTTTTTGTCGTATTTATTTATTTTTCTAAATGTATAATTCCTAACGATTAAGATTGACGGAATTACACAGTATTAATATGTCTTAGGCTTCTTAAAAAAACACCATGATACCAGATTCACTCACTTATTTTAGTATTTCGTATCCTTAGACAAAGACAATTAAATTTTTTTAACAATTTCTTTTTCGTTTAAGTTTTCTTTGACGCTAATCATTTTTTCGATATTTTTAACGGACTAAATATTTTTTTAATTTGTTATTCTTTTACAGGAGGTGACGTTGAAGAAAGAACTCTTGGCTGTTGTTCCAGGGGACACTCTGCTCATCATGGGTACTGTATAAACATTTTCATACGATTAATTGAAATCCTCAGTGAAGGAATAAAAAAAATCACTCTTATTTATGCTTACAAATGAGCGAATTAACGATTTTTTTTTAAATGTGTATAAAACAAAACACCGTTTTTTCTACTTTTTCTAGAAACTGTGTTTTTTGCTCTTTTATGTGCACTTAATTTAGAAAGTGGAAAAAATAAAAAAATTAAAATTCCGTTTTTTGTTGAATTCGTAAATAGGGTATGGTAAGGTATTTTGATATTAAGGTATTACGGTATTTTGGCAGTATAGGTAATTTGGCAGTACTTTCTGAAACACAATCGTACTGAATAACCTATCGCTATGTAAGCTTCGGAAACTCACCAATAGATGACAAAATAACTAACTAACTAACCATCACTTCAAAACACAGTTATCACACGCGCCTCCGCTGGTACAAAACATTGATGTGTGAGGCATGTTAAATCATATACTGCCAAATTACCTTACCTTACCCTATTATATCACGATGGAATTCCATAGTGTTGACGCCTTTATTAACATTTTGTTAAAGCATTTGCAAGGCAAAATATGTTATTCTATTATATATAAAATATACGTCTTTATTCACAAGTTTATATATTTTTAAAATCTCTAGTGTTTATGATATTGTATCATACAGCACAGAATGGCCCAGTGGAGAACTAAAAAACTTTGAAATAACTCTGAGGAAATAATTACACACGTCAATTTCATTGACCAGTAGTTATCGATTAATTAAACGCTCACGTTTGCTTTTAACCCCGCTTTTAATTGTTGTTTCCCAGAACTTTGATTAATGTTTGAAAGCGCTGGCGGAAAATTAGTGGGGTTTCTAATAACAGTCGGAGGTATTCTAACCTCTGACATTGGTCGGAACCCTGACCCCCGCCAACTATCGATTACCTTGCCATCGCATTAATTGTGTTTTCTAGAATAACACCAAAAAACTTCATTATTAACACATTGTCTGCGGGAAGGGTATTAATACCCATTTACTGAAATGGTTGGGGGTTAAAATGTTTGGGTTTTCTAATGAGTTGGAGATATTCTTACATTTGAAATAATAATTAAATAATACGATGTTTTTTTAACTACTTCAACTTTTGTCTTTATTTCGACAGTGACCGGTTTAGCCAGGCTCGCTGGCGTCGACAGACCAGTCTGTCGATGAAAATCGATAAAAATCATCGATTTATTTAATAACTAACTAACTAACTAACTAACCATCACGCCGTCTCCCCAAAAGGGTAGGCAGAAATAATGGACTGCCACACTTTTCTTCCCTGGCACATTTCTCTCGCTTCCTCAACATTCATACATCGTGTCATGCACGCGCGTCGATTTCTCTGACTCCTCACGTGACCGACATTCAATATTTGATTGATTTGATCGTGCCACGTTTTCCTCGGCCTTTCTCTATTTCTAGCTCCGTTCACGCCGTTTACATATACCTTATTTGCCATTCTGTCTTCACTCATTCATTCCATGTGTCCAAACCATCTTAATGACCCTTTCCTAATTTTGTTCATAACACTTTCATTCGCATCACATTCACTTCTTATACTTGCATTTGTCACTCTATCATATACAGATTTGCCACACATTCGTCTTAGAGATCTCATTTCTACTGTGTTTATTCTACTTTCATCCTTCTTTTGTCAGTTCCATGCTTCACTTCCTTACATAAGGGTCGGCACAAGAATACCATTATGCACTGCCATCTTAGCTTTTCTAATAACGGTTGGAGATATTCTAACATTTGACATTGGTTAAATCCCTGGCGCCACGATACCCGCCGAATAAATAATATACCGTATTTTTGTTAACATTTTGTCTGCGGAAAGGGTATTAATACCTATTTACTGAACTGATAGGAGGTTAAAATGAGTGGCGTTATCTATCGTCTAATAACAGTCGGAGTAATTCCAACCTCTGACATTGGTCGGATCCCTGACCCCGCCACGATACCCGGCAACCATTTCAAATCAAATCAGTTTATTTACTCAAAAGACGTTACAAACAGCATAAATGTTTAAAGCATCTATTGAGTACAGGTAAAATATTGTATACATTCAACATAATTCCAGGAACGAATAAGAAAAGGTTCGACATTAGGAAGACAAGATACTCTCCAAAATCAAGAGAATTTGCCTTCTGAACGTACTTTCACTAATATGAAAGACACGGATCTTCAAGGAGATCGCGTTCAGCAGTCTAATTGCTCTTCCCACCGGTGTAACTATTGATTATATTGCCATCGCATTAATTTTGTTTCCTAGACTAACAAAAAAAACTTCCCATTTATTGAACCGGTATAAGATAAAAATGAATGTGGTTTATAATAAAAATCGGAGGTATTCCAACTTCTGACAAAATTACGTTTGGAAATGAAAATGCATGGATGAAGAAAAAATGGTTAATAAAGTTTTCGTTAACGTTGTAAATCGATTACGGAATCGAGGAAGACTAAGGAAACCGTGGGATGACTCAATTAATTATATTTTAAACGTCGGCCGTGTTAGACGTTGAAAGAATCGACGTGTTTATATGACTCGCTGTGTGAATGTGAAAGAATCAATAAAGGTGTGTTAGAAGAATATAATAAAGTGTAGAAGTCCATTCTGTCTATCTGCCCTTCCGTGGAAACGGCGTGATGGTTTGTTTCTTTGCTTTGGGAAGAGAACTTCATAATTTCTCTGTCGTGCATCTTTTACTCAATTTCAGAGGCCCCTAATTAACACGTGTATTTTCTTTGAATACATAGAGTTAAACGCTATCATTATTTTTCAGTTACAAGCTTTGCGTGGTAATAAGGACGCGAAACTACCCTCGGGCAAAGTGTTAAATAGAGTCGAGAAACGCGTGTTTAGAGTTATGAATTTAGTAGAAACATTCGAGTTGTCTACAAAAGAAAAAACCCAATTTTTCAACCAACCAAAAAACGGTCAATTAAAGAATACGTATAACAAATAATATTTAGTATATTTTTTCTTGAACACTAATCTAAAACACCATTTCCAATAATCAATACGAATGAAAACGTCTGTTCTATAGAATATGTATTATATTTTATGCAAATGACATTTTTTGCCTTGTTAAGCCATAATTAAATATCAAGTTTAAGGCAAATGTCAATATGACATTTGATTATGCCTAAACAATACAAAACATGTCATTCCTATAAAATATAATCAAAATTCTAGAAAACAGATATATATATTTTTTTTTGAATTACGTATTTTTCGTATTTTCACGTTTTATCATTTTAATATAAAATTAGGTAATTTAACTGATAAATGTAAATTTAAAAAACAACCAATACGTAAATATGTACGTTGACGATGTGAAATTTTGTAGGTTGAACAAATTAGAAGTCGGAAAAATAGACGTGTATGTATGATTCGCTTTATGAATGTGGAGCAAGCTAGAAAGGCGTGTCAGGATAGAGAAGTGTACCAATCCTTTCTCTTTTCCTACCTTTTCACAAAATTTGTTTATACACCCTGTAGTTGCGGTTCGAATTGTGTTCGAATGTTGAAATTTAAATTTGTCTCTTGTTCCCCGTCCAGGATGTACTAGTGTACATTACTAATCCGCTGATAATTTCGCCCAAGACTTATGACCGCGCATTCTATCATCAACATGCGAGTTTAGTGCTTTGGTTCTGTAATGAGTCCGCAGTTGGCGCCGGCATCGCGCATGACTCCACCGCGCATGAGCAGAATGCCCGATTACCGCCAAATCTACATTCGAATTCAAGTTTCATTCATTTCGATCGCTCGCTTTGTAGGAGAAAGATGTTTTCGTGAAACATATTGTTTTATGCAATACGTGCAGTAATATGCACGAATCATGAATACATCATTATTTCGAAATTGACAAAGAATTATATTTAAAATGTTAATTGTATACGAAACACACACACACACATCAAACTACCGAAACTGTCTGAAACTAAAAGAAAAAAGTATATGTACAATATATTTTTACATTACTATAAAAGAAGGAATATTGCAAGAAGGGTTGGGGCAGGCAACAAAGTGAATGGTGCACTTAAAGTTGTCATCGTAAACAAAAACCTGTCCAAAATAGCTATTTAAAATGGCATTGAACAATGGTGTTCTTGTACCGACCCTTATCTATGGAAGTGAAGCATGGAACTGACAAAAGAAGGATAAAAGTAGAATAATTGCAGTAGAAATTATAATAAGTGAATGCATTATATTATATTAATGAAGGTGTTATGAACAAAATAATGAAAGGATTAAAAAGCTTATTTGGACATGTGGAAATAATGATTTTTAAAGAAAGTATATTTTAATGTGTAAAAAGAACTAGAATTAGAGGAATACCGAGGAAAACGTGGCACGATCAAATAAATAAAATATCAGCCATGCGAAAAGAAATCGACGTACGTGCACGACACGATTTATTAAATAATTAATATTTTTAAATGAAATTTCTCGATAGTAGTTCATTTTCAATGATGAAAACAAAATAATTTATGATATAAAATTTCTTTTTTATTATATATTCAGCGTGCTTCCACTTGTATTTAACGTCGACGATGATGCACACTTATTACATAATAATAAAGAATTTTTGTATTTTTATTATTTACGATGTATTAAATAATGAAAAAAAAAAAAATTAATCTTATGATATTTTGTATTTTCTCTACGCTCACTGAGAAGCATGATGCAAAACCTTTATTGTTTATGTAGGTTTTTTGTTTTTTTTTTTAATATATTTCGTATTATGTAAGTAAAGAAAATTCAAAAGTCCATTGTTTCGACCGAAACACTATGATATTTTAACATTTTATAAGTGTTAATGCAAAAACTTTGTTTTATATCACATTTAATTTACTTTACGACAGCCGTTTCATCAACCAATGTTGACATTATCAGGTGTTACAAACTAACTAACTAACTAACTAACCATCACGCCGTCTCCCCGAAAGGGTAGGCAGAAAGAATGGACTGTCACACTTTTACTGATGCGGCACTCCATCCTTCTCTTTTCGCTCCGCGGGAGACGCAGTGTGATGGGTTGCGAACCTCATCGCCACCAATAGGCATCTCCCGCGCACACTTCGATCTTCCAACATCCACAAAATAAATCTAAAACAAAAATATAAAATACAATGATATAAAATAAAATAACAAAATAAAAATAATTTAATACAAAATGTTATTTTTTAGATGGTGCACATTTGTCTATTTAATTTATGTTCCACGAATCCACCGTTTTTTAAATTTAGCACATAATGTAATAACACATAATGTTTTTCCGATGTTGCACATGTTGACATGGACGATCCGGACTTTTGTGTTTATTTAATTTATGTTACACGTATCCACCGTTTTTTAAATGAGCTGTTATATGATTTAATTAATGTTTCACGTATCCACTTTTTTTATTTGGCAGTAATTAGGCACTTAAAACCAAAGGTGTTACAAAAATATATATTTTTGTAACACCTGATGATGTCAACATTGGTTGATGAAACTTCTGTCGTAAAGTAAAATAAATGTGATATAAAACAAAGTTTTTGCATTAACAATTATAAAAGATAATTTCAGTATTATATATGTAAAGTATTATGTAAGTAAAGATAATTCAGAATTTAAACCATATTACACGTGTAATTTTGTGCCAACTTGTATTAATTATTATTTTTTATCTTCAATAAATAAGACCAGATTTAGGAAATCCCGAGACATCCTTTAAAGTTACCGGCAATACAGAATGTGCCAAATAAATATACTGAATCCGGACGAGATGTCAATTTCCTGCGCAGGATGTGGCTACATCCGATATAGTATTAGGCAAGGACTACGGTTGACGCTAGGAAATTGAATGACTGTGTCGCGACCTGAGATGCAACACGAATTTCTCCCTCATCTTGATTTATGCACACTCCTCGCGAATTCGAGGAACTTGATTGTAAAGATCTTCTTTACACATAAATACATATATAATCTCTAAGTTTCATCATACATACAAACGATTTTTTGAAAGAAATATCATAAAGCGATATTTCTTTCAAAATTAATGTTTATTGTTATTTGACAATAAGGAAATTTATGTTTATTGTTTAATCTATTTATGGACAATTGTGTGAAAGAGCTGAAATGGTTGGATGCCAAAATAAGCTCTTGTATGCGGATGACGCTGTCATACTTGCAGACAAGGAGCATGATCTACAAGTCCTGGTGAATAGTATGTATGAGGTATGCATGCAAAATGATCTGATGATGAATGTTAATAAGTCCAAGGTAATGATTTTCGAAAAAAAAGGGAACATGACAGTCTGCAACATTAGTGTAAACGCTGAAAATCTGGAACAAGAGGATGAATTTGTTTATTTAGAAGGTATGTTTACAAAGGATGGGCGAGTGGACAGGGATATTGAAAGAAGGGTTGGGGCAGGCAAGAAAGTGAATGGTGCACTTAAAGCTGTCATTGCAAACAAAAACTTATACTAAAAAGCTAAAACGGCAGTGCACAATGGTGTTCTTGGGCCGACCCTTATGTTTGTAAGCGAAGCATGGAACAGGCAAAAGAAGGATGAAAGTAGAATAAATGCAGTAGAAATGAGATCTCTTAGACGAATATGTAAAGACTGTGTATGATAGAGTGTCGAATGAAAATATAAGAAGTGAATGCGGTGCAAATGATGGTGTTATAAACAAAATAATGAAAGGATCATTAAGATGGTTTGGACACATGGAAAGAATGAATGAATAAATAATGGTAAAAAAGTGTCTGTTAACGATGTAAATGGAACTAGAAATAGAGGAAGACCGAGGAAAACGTGGCACCATCAAATTAATCAAATATTGAATGTTGGCCATGTGAGGAGTCAGAGAAATCGACGCGCGTGCATGACACGATGTATGTATGTTGAGGAAGCGAGAGAAATATGTCAGGAAAGAAAAGTGTGGCAGTCCATTCTTTCTGCCTACCCCTTCAGGGAGACGGCGTGATGGTTAGTTAGTTAGTTGGTTAGTTTTAGTTAAAATCCACTGATGTATGTGTCTTCTGCAGTCTTTACACACATTTTGGAATTACCCTGTATAGTCCAACATTAACGGTTTGATTCCTTAACATTTGGACGATTGTTTTTACTACGTTAATCTCTTATCGTGCGCCATCCTCAAATTTAGCGTTCGACGTGAAAAAAAAATCACGGCGTGAATCTCGAATCAAGATCTTATCTGCGATTTAAACAAACCGGGTCTGTGCCTGTTTTGGAATGCTCACCCCCCGCGGCTTCAGTTTGCCTTTGTTCCGTTTGATCTCCATCGGGACTCGAACCCGAACAATAAGCCCGTAAGTCCGAATGCGTATCGAGAGCCGGCTATTGAAATACAGAAATGCACACACTCCTGACACTCAAGGAATAATTTACTTCTGTGTAGTCATCTGCGTGAAAATGATTTATTAATAAAATACACAGTGACAATAATTCATATTTTCAAAATAATTTAATTAAACTTTGTTTAATCCACAAAATATTATTAAAATATTTAAAAACACGACATGTTTCGGAGGATACCTCCATTTTCTGGTATCAACATATAATAAAAACTTAACAATGAAAGACTACTAAATAAAAAAAACACATTTTTTATTTTTTTTTTAAAAGACTAATATCAAGGATTTACATCAATGATATTAGAATTTATTTTACAATCTTCAATGTGAGCAGAAAATAGCTCATTATTATGAAGAAGGAATCTGGTCGTGTCCATGCTTGAACCCATGTCCCCTGGATCAGGAGCCAAGCGTTCTATCCCCTAGACCACCACCCGGTTAAAAATTCTTTAATTAATTTTTTAATTAAAATTATTTTATCGAATTTAAAATGCGATTTTTACATTAGTCCTTCTTTATTTAGTTTTTATTATATTTTACGACTGAAGATGGAGGTATCCTCCGAAACATATCGTGTGTTGAAATATTTTTTATATTTGGTGGATTAAACAAAGTTATTTTCAATTTCCTAAGTATATTACTATGGAATTTCTTAGCGTTCAAGGAGTTAATTAAAATGTCTAATTATATTTTATACTGTTGGCATGCTACACCTTGGTAGGACATTACTAAAGCTACTTTGATGATACCCTAACAAGGGAAAAATATCTCTCACGTAAAACATATTAAAACTTTTAGAAAATTTACGTTTTCATCAAGACTATAATTTTAATATGGCGTTTAACATCATTATTCAAGAATAAATACAATTTAAATAAATGTTCAATGATAGAATTCCAAACGAAGAAGTAAGAAAGAAATGTTAGGCAGATAATTGGGTCAGAATTAAAATTAATAATATAAAATGGATTGCATTTTATGTTTTTTTTTTTAGTAGCTCTTTCCATCATTACAGCGCGAGCCAAATCGATGAAAAGGGTAATTTATAGCTATCATATTGATTCTCGTGACATGTGATAGAGTAGCTAATCTATCACTATTTTGTTGTCACATAATTTTTTCTAATGCGTAGAAAAACGTTAGTTAAAATAAATTAATGACATTGTGACTCACACACTGCCTTCGCCGGGAATCGAACCCGGGACCTTCGGTATGGCAGTCAGAGCTGTGACCACTCTGCTACATAGGTTTTTTTTATTGTGTCGGTTTTTCAAACGTTAAAAACATCAACTATTAAATTTATTTTACAAACAGTTGATGATGTCAACGTCGATTGGCGAAACAGCTGTCGTGACAATTTCATTATAAATAATTTTTCCAGCTTCCAATCAAAAAGAACATTGTGTGCTAAATTATTTTAATTTTATGTCATTGTATTTTGTATAATTTGTTTCAGATTTATTTTTTGTAAGTTGGACGATCGAAGTGTGCGCGGGAGAAGCCTATTGGTTGCGATGAGGTTCACAACCCATCACACTGCGTCTCTCGATGGAGTGCCGCATCGGTTAAAGTGTGGCAGTCCATTCTTCCTGCCTTCCCTTTCGGGGAGATGGCGTGATGGTTAGTTAGATAATTTCTCATATTATAATAGTGTTTCAAATTAAACAGTTTATAATTTTAAAGTTTCATAGTGTTTCTGTCAAAACAATAGATTTTCCAATATATAAACGATAAAAAGTAAACAGTGTTCTACTAAAATATTTTTCATAGTATAGTTTTATTTAACCGAGGTGAATCTGCATTGTGATTTTTAATAACCGCGCACTAATGAGTCAAACAATTTGAGCTTTAAATATATCATTGGTTGTTAAAAAAAAAAGCAGCGTACCATTGCGCCTGCGCGGACTGTGAGCGGAGGTCAAAAGCTCCTTTGATAAATCACTTTGGTGGGGCAGATAATATATAAAATTAAAATTAATTGATCGATGGCGATCGCGCTTAATGAACGTGACGCGACCGACAACATGGCGGGACATTTGAATGTGGAATTGACTGTCACAACTTAAGTTATTAAATTTTTTAAAGTTTGATATTAATTTTTTTTTAAATCTCTTTATTCATAATGTAGAGCATCTTGAAACTTTATTTCATATTATTAATACAAAAAAATAACAAATCTGGAATGCTTTTGATTTGATCGTAGGAGATTTTTTTCTATCATTTCATTTCATTTAATAATAGTAAACACGATTGTTTAGTGGTTTTATTTGGATTAAATTTATGTAAATTATTCAAATTGTAGCAAATTTGTTTCGCCTTGCGAGGGCATTCTTAAACTGCTATATCCGTGTGTGTCCCCACATAGTTTGAGAATGTCCTCGCAAGGCGAAACAAATTTGTCACAATTTATATAAATTAAATCCAAGTCAAACCACTAAACAATCGTGTTGACTATTATTCAATTAATATGGAGTTTTACATAACTAATACCTCAATCATCAACATTTCATTTCATTTTTTTCTAAAACTTACAGATTTTCGTGATGGTTTAAAATACTACACAAACCGAGCATATCCTACAACGCACTTGAGATGAGTAATTCATAAAAAAGGCGTTCTATAAATTATCCAATTTATTATTATTATTATTATTATCATTACTATAAAAATTCAATGTTGAGGAAGCTAAAGATGTGTGTCAGGACAGAGTAGTGTGCTTTCGGAGAAATGACGCGATGGTTTGTTGTTATTTTTGTTTAATAAACCGAAATTTTGTTTGAAGTGTAAATGGATTTAATTTATGTATATTTAAAATATAATTAAATTAATAAACTCGGTAGTAGTCCCCTGCATGACGTGCTTTATATTTTAACATAGAAAAATATTGAAGTCGCAATGTACAATGAATTAGGTATTTAATCATAAATAAACCTTGACGACCTTCAAAGCAGAGTTGTAAGAGCTATGATTGTCACACTGAAGGTCCCGAGTTCGATTCCCGACGATGGTAATGTGATTCTTATGCTGTCTTTGATCTGGTGTAGAATGGGCATAGATTAGCTACCTATCACGTTTTATATGAATCAATTGTTACAAAGTTTTTTTAAATGTTGAAAGCAACGGGAAACTATCATATTAAAGACCTCAATGGCATCCCAGTAACCATAAAATGTGTTACACTTTGCAGCAATCTAATCCCTTGACATATATTTTTAAACTCCTGGGACACAAACGTTTTCATTTATATTAAACAATTGTCATTTATTAAATTGTGAGTTGTGTCTTCTAATTTCAGCGGAGCGATATTCCAATCACAGATACGCCTCTCCTTTCCGCTTTTCATTTGCCCGTCTCTTTCCTGCGCAATATCCGGTGCATTAGTCTGAAAGGGATCGATATACGGAATCATTAGCACCAAAATCAATCTTCAGGTCCACAACGACAAATCAAGATTATTATTATTTACACAATACATTAGTGAACCACTCAGTACTCGGGGCTGTGGTGGAAGGCCTCTTCTCAACACCGTGATCTTTATTTCGTTCTCGGAATAGAGTAAGCAGCGAAAAGTAAACTTTTTTTCTAATTTTATATATGAGTAAGGTGAGCGGTCTCGCGTCATTGATACCTTACTATTTATTACATAATAAAACTATTTTATACAATTGCTAGATCCTGTTATATATACATTTATTATATTTTAAATTAGCGTACCCGACAGACGTTGTCCTGTCCGAACGTTGGCTTACCGTTGAACGTTGGAACTATAAACTAAATGATAAACTATATACTTAATAGGCACACAATCATAATACATGCCATAGATAGAATAACAGAATTTTAAGTCTACGCCAAGCTACAACACAAGTACTTAATAGATGCCTTAAACATTTTACTGTTTGTAATGTCTATTGAGTTAATAAACTGATTTGATTTGATTTAATTTGATTTGACAAGTGATTTGCGCATGCTTAAACACAGAATTTGACATCAGCGCTATCTACATTAAATAAACATTATCATGAATTATTCTCAGAATGTCAATTATTCATGAACTTCCCAGAAGGTTTTAACGGTCACCCATCTAGTCCAATTGTGAATGTAAACCATTCACGGATCCATCATCCAAAAATTTCATAAAAATCGGTCTAGCCGTTTAGGAGGAGCTCAACTACATGCGCCGTACAGAAGAATTATATTTATAAAATATAAAAGAAAGCAAAAAAATTGAACATATAATAAAACTGAATAATTTGAGGTGTGTTTTTTTATATTTTTGCTAACATAATAGATTTTTAATGAATCACTATTGTAGAACAAATTAGATGAGTTGCATATACAATAATTATAAAACAAAAAACAAAAACAAATTATAAGAAAACGAAGCCTTAAAAACTATAATATTACATCTTACAAGTAATCGAATGATTTTATTAAAATCTCTTGATAAGATTGAAAAGTTAGTTAATTAGTAAAAAAAACTAACCCGGGACCTTCGGTGTGAAACAGCTGTCGCGACACTCGCAGTGAATAAAAAGATATTGTGATATTATAACAGTGTTTTAAATTTTAACAGTAATAATGTTAGAGTATCATAGTGTTGCGGCCAAAACAATGGACTAAAACTACCCACATTATACTAAAGAAGTAAATATGTTAAATTCGTAATTTATGTTAATTCTTGATTTTTGAATTTCATAATTAAATAGAATAGAATACTCGAGCCTTATCCCAGGTCGAGTCCAAACAGAACATTAACCAGAACACCTCCTCCAATCGAACTCAAATACTTGTATTTTTTATTTCATATATCACCGGCTATCGAACACAATGGAATGGCATCCGGCTCTGAGCCTTCAACCGGTGTCCCACAGAGCCGGGGGCAACCGCAGGGCTGCCATGCGCCTATATAAATTATTTTATTTAACCAATTAATTAGGCATTTGGATATTGAAACATCCGGACACACAAACACTCGGACATTGAAATAAAATGCAGAATGGAAGTTGCACGAGCTGCATTTAATAAAATAAAATAATAAAATTCTTCTGCAACGATTAACTTAACTTAAAACTCCGACAAAGAATGATTAAATGTTATATATGGTTTATTCTACTATATAGCTGCGAAACCTGGACTCTGAATGTGAATGAAATGAACCGGTTGGAAGCGTTCGAGATCTGGATATACCGCAGAATGCTCCGTATACCGTGCACCGGTAGGGTCAGTAATGCAGACGTACTACAGAGAGCCAGAGCCAATAGAGAGCTGTTATCGAGTGTGAAAATAAGAAAGGTCTCATATTTGGGTCATGTGCTGAGGGGAGAAAAATACCACCTCCTTCGACTAATATTAAGGGGTAAAGTGGAGGGACGTCGGGGAGTTGGTAGAAGGCAGCTGTCCTGACTGTGGAACATCAAAGAGTGGAATAACAAGATAACATGTTTCAAGTGGCGCAGAATAGAGATGCTTTTGCTGCAGTGATCGCCAACATTGGGGGGACCTGACACGGCACCGAAAGAATAAAAAGAACCAATTAAAAAAAATCATTTGTGAATCAAAATTGAATAGGTTCGAGGTAATTAATGATTTTCGAAAAAATAGCATAATCTGCAAACATTCATCATCATCATCGGCTGTCCCTCGTATCCGAGGACAACTCTCCTTAACGGTTTTGGGTCATCATGTGGCAAGGACACCATAATAGATCCCTAGCTTAGCTTTTTTGATAGACTTTGGTTTGCGATGGCAAATATAAGTGCACCGTTCAATTTGTTGCCTACCCCAATTCTTCTTTCAATATCTCTTCACTCGCTCATTCTTTGTTAACATACTTCCAAACTAACTAACCATCACGTCAACTCGCCAAAGCGGTAGGCAGAAAGAAAAGGTCTCCACAATGTTATTTCCTGACGTACTTCTATCGCTTCCTCAATATTCATATATAGTGTAATGATTATGATGATTTTATGATTTCTACATAATTTCCAAATATAAAAAAATCCCAGAGAGTGAAAGAGAGACGAACGAGTAATTGCTATTGAATTATATAGAAAACAACAATCCTTACAACTTAATAACAGTAGCATATTATTTAGAATCAGAAACAAATGTTTAACCCCCGCCAGTATCATTTATTATATAAACCAAATAAATTTTGATGTAGGTACCAGAAAATGGCAGCAAATTGCCGAAACCCACAAAGTGGAAGCACACTAAATATAAAATGATAAAAACATTTTGTATAATTTTTTTTTCAAATGAACTTCTACCAAGAAATTTCAATTTAAAAAAAAACATTTTTTGAAGGTGAAATAAAAACAAATAATGATTGTTTGTAAAATTGTGATAATATATCAGTTAATAATTAAAGAAAAACTTCTAGAAAACAGACGTTTTCGTTCATATTCATTGTTTAATATATTTATTTGTTGGTAATACGAGCATTTTTTGAACTGCGATAACCCTGCGCGATATAGAAAACTTATAATGAAATACTTATGCAAATCAAAGAAGACGGAGGATGAATAAAGAAAGATAATGAAATTATGGGCTTAATCTCTAACAATGTCCACATCTGTACCTAGTTCCTGGAGGAATGCCGCCTTCTCTGGGTCTCTCCACTCTTCACAGGCAAGTGTGCCCGACATGCTCTACACAAATAATAACTTCTTTGTGGTCTGGATTGTAACATTCCTTCAGATATTAATTATGACTACAGACTGTACCTGCGCTTTAACACTGTGAGATTTTCTGAACATGACTAAGATTACAGAATGAAGACAAATTATTTGATATGACGAATATATTGCATGTTATTCGTGTGTTAAAATTGTTATATGTGTAAAAACTTAACTAACTAACTAACTAACAATCACACCGTCTCGCCGAAGGGGTAGGCAGAAAAAATGGACTGCCACACTTTTCTTTCCTGACATATTTCTCTTGCTTCCTCAACATTCATACATCGTGTCATGCACGCGCGTCCATTTCTCTGACTCCTCACTTGGCCGACATTCAATATTTGATTTATTTGATCGTGTTACGTTTTAAGGATAATTTGAGTCTCGATCTGAACTCTGACCGATTATTAATGCATTTAAAGTCTGCTAGAAGATTGTTCCAGACTGAAGGGCCGGCTACCGCGAAGGCTTGGTCGCCAAAGTACGCCTAAGACAGCGTTTTGGCACAGTCAATCTACCGATCGCAGAAGTATTAGCTGATCGCAATGTAGACTGTCTGGTATTCAGGTTCTCATTGATGCAGAATTCAGAAAAAAGGTGGTGCCATACTATGCAATGCCTTGAAGACCATCCAGCAGGGCTTGTATTTTATCCTTTCTGGACATTTCAGCCAGTGGAGCTCCTCCATCCTCAAGATGCTGTGTTATGTGACAACTCTTCGGCACACCTCTTATCAGTCTTGCTGCTATCAGTTTAATAGAAAGGGTAGGCAGAGAGAATGCACCGCCACACTTTTATATCCTGACACACCTCTCTAGCTTACACCACATTCATACAACGAGTCATACACGTCGATTGTTCTGACTTCAAACATGGCATACCATTAGCGTTTAGTGGTGTCGCTGCGGTCTGTGTTTTCTAAGTTATTTGCATTTGACGCCATCTATTGTGAAAAACGCCACGAACTTTTTCCCAGACCCATTAAAATACGGAAGAAAATGTACGTTTTTTAAATGTTATTTTTCATATTTTATATGTATGATGATTTTGGTCTTGATATTCAGTATCAAATGACTCATTAACCAAACTAGAAAAATACGTATTGATGGTTGAGGTATTAGTATTGTAAAACTCCATTATTAATTTATAATAGTAAACACAATTGTTTAGTGGTTTTACTTGGATTTAATTTATAAAATTTCTTCTTCTTTCGGTGCTGTCTCAGGTCCCCCCAACGTTGACGATCACTGCAGCAAAGGCATCTCTATCCTGCGCCACTTGGAACAGGTTCTGTATTATTGTCATTCCTGTCCATTATTTTACGTTCCGCAGCCAGTAACTAACCTTCTTCTAACTCCCCGACGTCCCTCCACTTTACCCATTAATATCAGCCGAAGGAGGTGATATTTTTCTACCCTTAGCACATAGTTTCTTGAACAATGATGTAAAACTTTTTTTAGTAGTTTTATTATACGTATTTTTCTAATTTATAATAGTAAACAAGATTGTTTAGTGGTTTTAATTGGGTTTAATTTATATTAATTATATATCGAGTGTGTAAATTAGAAAGGTCTCATATTATACCCAAATATGAGAGCTTTCTAATTTTCACACTCGATATATAATTAATATAAATTAAATCCAATTAAAACCACTAAACAATCTTGTTTACTATTATAAATTAGAAAAATACGTATAATAAAACTACTAAAAAAAAGTTTTACATCATTGTTCAAGAAACTATCGTATAAATAAATTATTAGATAATATTATCATTTTGTTGAATCACACTTTAAATCGACAAAAACGGTACAGCCATCATATTGATTCTTGTGACATGTAATAGCTAGCTAGTCTATCGCCATTTTATTGCCGCGTGAATTCTACACCAGACCAAAGGCAGTGTGACAATCACACTGCCATCGCCGGGAATCGAACTCGGGACCTTCTGGGTCAGTCAAAACACTTATGATTCGGCCACAAATGTCGTCGTTTATTGGCACTGAATAAAATATAAATATTTTTGAAGGTGTGTTGTATTTTAATGTTTAATACGAATGTGAACGTCTGTTTTCAAGAAGTTTTCATATTTTTATAGAAATGGCATATGTTGCCTTACTTAATCATTATTAACTGAGTTATTCATATTTTTTCAGTTTAAATAACATTTTTTAAATTTTTTGGTTAATATTTGTACACTGAAGAAGGATGTCTGCAGCCCGAAAAATGTTTGTGAATGGAGTTGATTCATCCTGAATTTAATGTGATTATTATTCATAGATTTCTCATATTAAATGTGGAAAGTAGAGAAAATACAACAAAGGCATAAATTTACAAATACATACTTATATATAAGAGTTTTTTCAGTGTGTTTCAACCCATTTATATCGACAGCACTGATTCCAAAATGACGGTTCAGAAAGACGAGTTACACGGATTATCACAAGATCCCAAAAATCATATTGCTTCCAACCGTGAAAATCTACGCGATTATTGAATTATTTGTTAGTCCTTGCGTGCATGTTTTCAAATATTAACTGTTTAATTTTAAAATAAAAATGTTAGTATGTACTTAGGAGTGGTGCTAAATAATCGCGCCAATCAAAAACGAGACAAAAAATGGTTGCTCTTCAGTTGAGAGAGAGAGGGTGGGGGAATGAGTAAGGAGGTGCGAGGGAACAATAGTTAAGAGCAAGAAGAAGACACAAAAGACGCAAATGATTAAAAAAAACTCGAGAATGCACTCATAAGGAGCATTATTTGTTTGTTGATTCGTGGAAACGTAAAGGAATATAAAATGATAAACTTTTTTTATAATATATGTTGATTTAATTGGCATTAACGCATAATCAATAAATTTCTGTTTCTCTCGGGAAGTAAATTATATTGTTATTTGTCTTCAAATTATAGTTTTTCAATATAAAATGATAAAAATCAATATTAATTGTTATATCTGTTAAATAAACAATTATTTTTTCATTTTTGACTGATTTTTATTTGGTATACTCGTATATTAAATAATGAAAACAAAAAAAAATTGTACAAAATTTCTTTATTATTATGTATTAAGTGTGCTTCTACTTGCGTTTATGTTCGGCCAGTTTCGGCAGCTTGCTGCCATCTTCTGGTACCTACATCAGAATTTATTTGGTTTATATAATATAAGAAATGATAGTGGGGGGGGGTTAATTTTTTTTCCTGATTCTAAGTAATGTATTACTGTTATTAAGTTGTAGTTGAGATGATTCTATTTAATGTAAATTTATTTTGTTTTGGGTTAGTTTGTTAACTATATATTCAAAAAGCAATTACTAGGGTGGCTATTATAGGTGGGAAATATAATATGTTATAGTTCTTGGTCCATCGCCTCATTTGGCTTTCCCCATCCATATTGTTGCTAAGATCTGGAATCAAACAAAACAGTTTTTTTTTAATTATAATTTTAAATAAATTATCTAAAATTCTTCATATATTTTTTAAAAAATTAAATGTTTTTTTGGGCAATGTAAAACGTAAAATTTTTATAATGTACATGAAAATATACGTTTTCAAAAAAAATATTATCAATCCTGGAGCAAGGCGAAATATTTCACTCTTAAGCTCACTGTCTTATAATAAAACTTCTGGAAAACTGATGTTTTCTTTAATACTAAATTTGATAATAAAATATTCTAGTTAATAATTTATTATTAAATAAAGATATAAATAGTTGAATATAATAATTTTAAAATTAAATTTTCTCTGTGATCGCACCCCGAGGCACAGCAGCGTGCCGCGAGCAAAGTTAATTTAAGGTATGACAGCTATAAAAAAGGGCCAAGTCTCAAAAGCGGGACAACACCTGGAGAATGCTAAACCTGTTCCTTATCACTGGCATGACGTCGGTTCTGTATCTGGACCCATTGAGAACGAGAGTACTTACTATACCAGATATCAGTCGAGACAAAAATATTCATATTATAATAAATAATTTGCTGGCAATTCTTTATGTGATCTATTGTATAATATGATATTTAATTATTTCATTATTTATTTTGAAATCTTATGAAATTGCCTATGTTTAATTATATACGAAAGCTTTTTTACAAGTTAATCAGCAGCAGCATTCATGACATTTGTTTGTTTACAGCTCATTAATATTTAGGTTTAGTCGGCAACGCTGTCGAAACCGGTCATAATAATTTTAAACTTGTTGCAAAAAATAAATAATTAGATAAATAACCCTTGGTTACTTCTTAAACGTAGGATATGATATATTTTTTAGTTTCTAGAACAATTATGAAAAATTCCTTATTTTCTAGAAGTTTTATTATATGTTTTATATTTTATGTGGATGACATGTATCGCCTTGCTAAGGCAATATCAAATAAAATATAATGAAACCTCTAGAAAACAGACGTTTTCATTTGTATAAATGGTAAAAAACCATGTCGCGCGTGCATGACACGATGTATGAATGTTGAGGAAGCGAGAGAAATATGTCAGGAAAGAAAGGTGTGGCAGTCCATTATTTAGTGGTTAGTTAGTTAGTTAGTTAAATTGTTTAATGTAAAGAATATTTCATATTCGTAAACATGTATATTTTCTCTTCTCTATTCGCCATACTTAGTATTGCAGATGCTTTATTTCTCTTTTTCTTTTTTTATATACTTTGTATATACAACACTTACATCATGTAAGTGCTGTATATACAAATTGTATAAAAAAAGAACAAGAGAAATGTCTATTTTCTATTCGTTTTAATAACTAACATTTCTAATTAATATTTGATTTTGTCCTTTATATGGAAAACATGTTATTCCCATGAAATATAATAGAACTATTAACAAAATAACATTTCCATAATTATGCAGCTTCTTCTCCTGCTTTACAACCCTTGGTGGGTCTTACTCTCCTCCAAGAAACGTCCCGTCGTGTCTCTGACCGCCACCTCCCAGTCTTGCTACTCCAGGACCTTCACAGTCTGCCACGGTACCATCCAACCATTGCAGTCTCGGCCTGCAGACGCTTCTTCGCCCTACTGGATTATCAGATAACACTCTTTTGAGGAGCTCTAGATCCCCCATGCGGTGCAAGTGCCCTAGCCAGCGCAGTCTGTTAATCTTAATTAACTTGACCACGCTGACGTCCTGGTATATATCGTAGAGCTCTGTGTTGTAGATTATAAATGTTAGTTATTGATATTTCGTGGTAAAAGTTTATTATAAACAATGAAAATAATTCAAGAATTAATTGTATTTTTAATTATATCTCAATAGAGACGAAGAAACAAACTGGAAACTGACTATGGATGATCAAGGTGTTTACAGGACTTATGACCTGTCATTGGTTGGGTTAAGCGCACGCTTTATGTAATTACAACATTCCCCATTCCACCATTGTTATGATCATGTATGATACATTTTTTGGAAGTTGTATATATACTCCAAATCCATACTTATTTTCACGTGGCAGTTCCAGTCAGCCATCTATGTAGATTTGATTGTACTAATTAATTTTTTAGATTAATCTATACAATCCATCCACTAACGCCATCTATGAAGAATGATTGTTTAGCATTTAGCAAACTACTTTATTAACACAAAGGAATGTTGTAATTACATAAAGCGTGCGCTTAACCCAACCAATGACAGGTCATAAGTCCTGTAAACACCTTGATCATCCATAGTCAGTTTCCAGTTTGTTTCTTCGTCTCTATTGAGATATAATTAAAAATTTAAATTAACCACCCACAGGTGAAAATCCAGGATTCGTATACAGATATAAGTATACATTTCACAAATAATTAATTGTATCACAATAGAGACGAAGATACAAATTGGAAACAGAATATGGTTGATCGAGGTGTTTACAGGACTTATGACCTGTCATTGGTTGGGTTAAGCGCACGCTTTATGTAATACAACAATCCCCATTCCACGTTTTTTTCCTTATGACCACCATGTCTGACAAATTTTTGGAAGTTGTATAAATGTTAATCTGCAACACCACCCTTTGCGTGGTAGTTTTTTCAATCTACACACTAACGCCATCTATGAAGATTGTATTTTTTTTTAGAAAACTACTACGCAAAGAGTGGTGTAGCAGATTAACATATATACAAATTCCAAAAATTTGTCAGACTTGGTGGTCATAAGGAAAAAAAAATGGGGAATGGGGAATGTTGTATTACATTAAGCGTGCGCTTAACCCAACCAATGACAAGGTCATAAGTCCTGTAAACACCTCGATCAACCATATTCTGTTTCCAATTTACATCTTCGTCTCTATTGAGATACAATTAATTATTGAATTGATAACCCGCAATGGATAAAATCCATTATTCGTCTACAAGTATTTGTATACATTCAAAACGTTGTAATGAAAATAATGTTCCGTTATATTCCACTTGTTCATCGCTTTCGGCAGCTTGTCACTATCTTTATTTTTTCTTCAGACTTCAGATGAATTAATCAGAAGATGGCAGCAAACTGCCCGATACTATATAAATAGTCGATGTGGACATTCTCCAAATGACCTATTCGTCCTTGAAGGAACATATAGGTACATACCCCAATAATTATATAATTAATGGCTAATATTGTTTTATTTTATTAGAATTGTTTTATTTTAACTTGTATTTTATATGTATGTAAAATGTATGTAAAATTTATATAAAATGTATACAGTAATGGGGTTCAAGAGACCTGTTGTATACAAAAAAATGAAAATAAATTAAGAATTTAAATTAATGTACGGTATTTTTGTTTTCGTTATATAGTGCATCGGTTGATATTTGTCTGGAAAAACATAGTAAGTAATATTTTTCATCCAATTAAAATATTATATGTATAAATTCCGTATCCCTTTAAGGTATATTAACTTCTTATATCCCCATCACTGAAATGACAACTTCGTTTGACCACAAATTCTTCTCGAAAATCGCGTATCCCCAGTTGAGAATTTAATGTTCGTGTCAAACACTTTTTAATGTACCAGTGATATTGCATTAATTCACAGCGCAAGCACGACTCAACGCATTGCCCCACGATTAAATAATACCCGGAGAAGTGCCACGTAAATACACTCCAATGACAAAATCCTCCAAAGGACTCCTCCTATCATAACTAACTATGTTATAATTATGACTACAGACCGTACCTGCGCTTTAATAACACTGCGAGATGACTAAGATTACAGAATGAAGACAAATTATTTGATATGACGAATATATTGTATGTTACTCGTGTGTTAAAATTGTTATATGTGTAAAAACTTAACTAACTAACCATTACGCCGTCTCCCCGAAGGGGTAGGCAGAAAGAATGGACTGCCACACTTTTCTTTCCTGACATATTTCTCTCGCTTCCTCAACATTCATACATCGTGTCATGCACGCACGTCGATTTCTCTGACTCCTCACACGGCCAACGTTCAATATTTGATTTATTTTATCGTGCGACGTTTTCCTCGGTCTTCCTCTATTTCTGGTTCCATTTACATCATTAGCATACAATATTTTTACCATTCTTTCTTCATTCATTTTTTCCATATGTCCAAACCATCTTAATGATCCTTTCATTATTTTGTTCATGACACCATCATTCGCACCGCATTCACTTCTTATATTTTCATTCGACACTCTATTATACACAGAGTATCCACATATTCGTCTAAGCGATCTCATTTCTACTGCATTTATTCTACTTTCATCCTTTTTTTGCCAGTTCCATGCTTCGCTTCCATACATAAGGGTCGGTAGAAGAACACCATTGTGCACTGCCATTCTAGCTTTTTTGGATAGGTTTTTGTTTGCGATGACAACTTTAAGTACACCATTCACTTTGTTGCCTGCCCCAACCCTTCTTTCAATATCCCTCTCCACTCGCCCATCTCTTGTAAACACACTACCTAAATACATGATATTATTATTATTATTATTATTTTGCTTTTCAGGGGATTCTTTGAGAATTTCTAAATCTTGGAGGGTATCCATCTTTAGGTTCCGGATGGTTATCTTTGACAGCGTCAGCACAGACTGTTTTATCTCCCAAGATGCAGAACCAACCTGCCTCTGGTGATGCCGGTGGAGAATAATCGATTGACGTTTCGAAGATTGACGTCTTTCATATTAGTGAAAGTACGTTCAGAAGACAAATACTCTTGATTTTGGAGAGTAACTTGTATTCCTAAAGTCGAACCATCTCTCATTTGTTCAATATATATACTATGTTTTACCTGTTCTTAATAATAATAAATAATAATATTAATAATTAGGCTGATTTGTATAGCGCCGTTTTTGTAAATAGCTCACCTCAAGGGCACTTTGATAATGTTTTAAGTCATGAGAGCTGCATGCGACACCAGCAATCAAATAACTGTTTTCAATTTATGCGATATTTTGAAAAGGTGGGTTTTTAGGTGAGATTTAAAATCTGTCGGATTGTCAATGCATCTGGCGCGTGCAGGAATAATATTCCAGGTGGATGGACCTGCCACTGCGAAATCTCTTTATAGATGCTTTAAACTATAATTGTTGTTTGTAATATCTTTTAAGAAAATAAACTGAATTCATTTGATTTGATTCACATCATTATAGCGCAATATCACCAAATCGATGTAAAGGTTATAGCTATCATATTGATTCTCATGGCATATGATAGATATCTAAACTATATCCATTTTATTGCCACGCAAATTCTTCACCAGAACAAAGACAGTATGACAATCACATTGTCATCGGCAGGAATCGAACCCGGAACATTCGGTATGGCAGTCAAAGATCCACTCTGTCACAAAAGTCGTCATCTAATGATATCGTCTATCTAAGTATAGGCGGGCTGAAGTAGCGGTGGGCTGGCCATATACGAGTATGTCATAGAATTGGAGACTGCGCTCAGGATTCCGTAGAGTTTTACGTCCCGCTGCCCGCTGGACTGACGATGTTTTAATATATGGATTGCTGGACCTGGAAGGATGAGAGTGGCGATGGTTCAGGGGCAGTGGCGTTCTTTGGGAGAGTCCTACGTTCAGCAATGGACAACAGACGACTGATAAGTAATGACAAAAGAATATGGACATTCATGGAATATCTATTTCTGAGTATTCAATTGCCATTTGTTTTACTTGTTCCATTTTTTTTCGACTAGAAAAACGTAGGGTATTTACAACAGCGAGTTCATGTAGGCTTATCAAAGAAATACTTGGCGCCAGTGAATAAAACAGCCGATCTTGAGTAACGGTAAGAGGAGATGACAAAAAAGAAGCGATTGTTGATGATGCCAACATCGTTTGGCGAAAAAGTTGTCGCGAAAATTTCATAAAAATGAAATTAATCAAATTGAATTTATTTTAATAGCTTTTGAATTGGGGTAAGGTATTTAAAAATAATAATTATCTTACTCTAATTCAATCGCCATTAAAACAAATTCGATTTGATCGAATGAAATGATTTTAAAAAAAATTACGTATATATGTATAATGACGTCATTTTTATCTGATTTTTATCTGTTATTTGAAGATAAAAGATAATCAAATCATTTGGACCTTAGGTACTATTTATTATAATAATGTTTAATTTGTTCTTGGGGCATTTCCTTTTGGTAATTGATTCTCCACATTGCTCATATCATCTTGGAGGGTATATGAAGGGTATTCATGAATATTTATAAGTTTTTTCTCCAACAGGTGTGATCTATGTGTCCGAGGCGACGTGCCCCGGGGCCTAATCTCCCATTCCCAACGCAGCCGCGCACTGAAGCTGATTGCGACGTGCGATGTGGATGGGCACAAAGATTTAATCTCTCCTCGCCTTGAAAGTATTCAGTTGCCTAGATTGGGAATGTAAGTGTTTTTTATTTTATATTAGTAAATTTTAGACGAATAAAATATATTTATATGCAGTAAGCTTTAAATTCAGTCGTTTATTTTTACTATTTACTGTTTATTTTTACATTATTGAAGATCAAGGCATTTAATTGTTCCCCATAAATTTATTAAATATTTTAAAAAATCAATCACATGTTTCTGAAGTGACCTCCGTATCAATTCCACATTTTATTTTTTATTTTATTTTTTTTATATTAATACATACATTATTTTATCTAACTAACCAACTGACTATTATATCGTCTCCCCGAAGGGGTAGGCAGAAATAATGGACCGCCACACTGTTCTTTCCTTCCTGACATTTATTCTCGCTCCCTATTAGCATAGTGTTCTAAGAGACAGGTGCCCCCTGACTTATATTGATTTTGTTCCTAGAAATGACTGGGATCCATTTTTATTACTATGATTATAAATAATGCTTTTTCTTAAAACCATTTTTTTACTGTTTTTTACTCTTAGCTATATTTAACACATATTTTGTTCATTGGTGTTAAATTCATTTCACATAGCACAGAAAAATTTCAATTTTTAAAAAAGTGATTAAGCGTGTTTTTGTAGTTCGTGTTTCAATTCAGAGAAATCTCCTCTCAATTAACAAAACACGTCCCTGGGCGGTGGCAGCCCATTCCAAGCGTCGTTTCAACACCTGTTTGGTTTGCAGGCGACACTTGGAATGTGAAACACTTAACACAAAGTACGAAAAATGTATTCATAAATATAACGCTCAACCACTCACAGTCATGTCATTTTAATTAACAGGATAAGGAGGGAAAATGCCCCAAGGCATGAAATGCAGAACAGCACTTAAAAAACGTTTAAATCTCTTTAAACATTTTTATAAAAGTTTTTACTGGTTGGTCTTGGATTTATGTGTACGTGTTCGTTTTGTAGTTCGATTCGTTTCCTCGTATTTCTTTAATTAATATAATTCTTCGAATGCACTAGAATGAACTTTTTTCTTTATTTTTAAGTAACACTTGGGGATGATTTCTCTTTGAACACATTTAAACAGATTATTATACGTATTCTTTTATTCGTCTTAAACTAAGGTAACATCAAAATATCTCAATTGAAAGTTCTTGGTTGTTCATAACAGTTCATTATAAATAATGAAAATAAAATTTAAATAATCCTTTATAATATCTATATATTTTTAACTTAATCAAATGATTTTACTGAAATCTCTTGATGGATGTTCATTTTAAATAATAATAAAATATAACGATGTTTTATTAACTACTTCCACTTTTGTCTATATTTCGACAGCGAGCCTATACTAAACTTATTACTTTAAATACCAACTAGTATACGAGTACTTTATAAAATTAATGAAATTCTTGTCCATACGAATGAAAACGTGTGTTTTCTATGAACTGAGGAAATTGAAAAAAAAAAAAGTTTTTTATTTACAAAATATTTTTAAAAATATTAAAAAACACGACATGTTTCGAAAGATACCTTCATCTTCAGGTTTAAATATGTAATAAAAACTAAACAAAAAAAGACTAATATAAAAAACGCATTTAAAATTCGATACAATAATTTAAATTCACAACTTAAACTGTGCTAATTGTTATAAGTACTAGTAATTATTTTTTATCAGTAAGAACTAATAAATAATATTAAACAAAAATAATACATAATGATATTATAAAAATATATTTTTTTATTTGTTTTCTCTGAGTTTTATTATATTTTATTGGAATGACACGTTTCGCCTTGTTAGGTCAAATGTTAGAAATTGTCATCAAGATCAGGCAAAACATGTCATGTCCCATAAAATATAATAAAATTTCTAGAAAACGTACGTTTTAATTCGTGTTAATGATTAATTTTGGAGTCTTACACTATCGTTCATGAAAAAAAAACAAATTCTTGTATATTTTTATTTGCTTATTATTAACTTTCTACTTTATAGTCTTACAACCCTATGGGCTTGCTTTTTGATGTCCTGACGATCATTTGTTTTCTGCTTCTAGTTCCCTTTGCTCAGCTAGTCCGGATAATTTTAATATATTATAATACGCGTTTTTTTGTGATTTTGGTTACTTAAATGTTTCATACTATCCTCTTTGACCAATGTTTTGAAGATCTTTGAACTCAATAGTGATTGACTTCACTGAACAGCTAATTATTAACTTGAAAGTCAGCGACGACCTTCAAAACATCAATCGAAGAGTATACCACGAAACAGGGACATATACAAAATCTCTAGGTTATCATTCTATCAACTGTGATAATATGTGTACACATTAGACCAATATATTAATGAATTCATCTGATCTAACGGGCGAGACGACGATTCTGGAAGGATTGTTTTATTTGCCACGCTGCAGAACCAACCTGCCAATGGTTATGCCTGTGGGTAGGGCAATCTTATTGCTTAATCGGATCGCCTCGGAGGTCGACATATTTCGTGATAGTGTGAGTTGCCTCAGGGATGCAATATCAATGTTATGATTATTTATAATTCTGTAACTTTTTTATTTATTTATATGTTTTTATGCTTCTCTTTTAAATTCTTATAATGTAATTGCAAACGATCTGGAAATATGTCTGTAATGTTTGTAATTTTTATTAAAATAAATGAAAAAAAAAATTAAATCACATTGAGATGGACCTAGCGAGGATTCCCAAGGTCGTGATGCACGAGACTCCAGAGGGCCATCGACCACCAGGACGACCACTTAAGAGTTGGAGATAAAGCTGGACGTATTCACTACAGGATCAAATTTGATATTCTATCTAAGCAGATCGCCAGTTATACACAAAGAACAATAAGAAGAACAAGAATATTTAACGGTCTCGGTGAGTGCATTTTTATAATATTGACATTAAATTCTCTATTTGTGTCTAATTAGGCAATCAGCTTTTACAGTAAAACAATCAGGAGACTACAAGGCATTTCTTCATATGCGTTCTATTAATTTGTTGCCAAGTCTCTGTACTTCATATTTCTCCACTTTACAACTTGAGCTAACGCGCTCAGAGATTTTATGATTCTATTTTTGAATTTGCACACTTCATTGCGCAGGGTTTGACCTACTACTCGATGCAAGATTCCATCTCTCATAGAATTAACAAAAAAACACTTAATTTACTGACTTTAAATGTGACAAACTTATTGGCTTAATGCTTTTTTAATATCTATGCTTTCCTATCGAGTGTGGGCACATTCAATTATTAAAATTAATATTATCAAGGCAAAGAAATATAACTTTTAATTAAACTCCTAGAACATATACGTTTTAATCAATATCTTCTTCTTCGACGTCTTATTTCTATAGATCTTGCAATCAGTTCTAACAAGATATGAATCTTGGTCATATAGTGAAGACGTATAGCTTTTTTATTATCTTCCTCTGGAGTGCTTCCCGATCTTGTGAACCTTCGTTAGGTATGTTGTCCTCTCAACGTGGTTTCTCCAGAATCATCTTCTCTGGCTACTACATCTCACAAAGTCCTATATATTGTTAGTTCAGAAAATATTTTCGTAAGACATCCGATCACTAAAAGCTGTGCCAGACTGTTGTAAACAAGCTTCCAACAAGGGTCACCTAGTGGGAAGCTTGTGGAGCCCACGGTTGGTGTTAGCGTCCACACTGGTTTACATCAAGGCTCCCACCTCATACAACGGCGGCATCCACACGCGGCTTACAACGCGCGTCCGTCCACAGAGGTTGTTGAAGGTCAAACGAATTTTTGTAGCAAACAAGTGCTTACACTGTTGTAAACCGCCGGTGGAGACCGATGTGGAGGGCTTGTTTAAGGGTCCACGATAAGTCGCAATGTTTTAATTTCTGATGTTCTAATGAGATTTATCTATTTAACAATATCTGCTCTTGCTTCGATTACGTAAACGATTATGGTTTGATTCATGTTTTGTATCTTATTACTTTGCTTTCTACTAGCATATGCTCAATATCAAATATCATCATCATCAGCCTGTATTCATCCTCTTCTGGATGTAGGCTTTCTCCACCTACTTCCATATATCTCTTGGGAAACACGCGTCAAACTCGTACCGGCTGTCTCTTTAATGTCGTCCCTCCATCAAAGGACGTCTTGGGTTTCAGATCACAGTTCGAGGACGCCAATAATGGAGGCGATTTGAGAAATGCGTTGACCAGCGCCATTTTAGTAGTGCCATTCTTCCATTTTTGTCCAACATAAATTCTGATTGAATATATAATTAATCAAATTCAGTTCAGATCTTCCCAGGCTTTTAAACTTTGTCTTAATACTTGATTACATAATATTGAAACTTATCTTAGAATTTTTTAGACGAGTGTTTTTATTTCTCAAATTAACATAAATAACTTCTTAACACAATGGTCACTTTCCAATTGTGTTTGAGAATAAATTTATTCGACTTTATATACCGGATCGGTGGTGAATTGTTTATTCTACATCTCTCGCAGTCTTGTCTGGAGGCTGACTGGGCCCGGGAAGTGTGAGTTATAGATGCAAATGGAAGCGAGCTAAATAAACTGAAATTAATTAAAGTTCATTCAATATCGAAGAGCTGGCATTCAAGAATAATCTTATAATTTATTCAGGTCATTTTTTACATCTGTCAGCGGTCTGTACTATAAATCGTACTGGGAGAGTATCCACGCTGCCATTAAAATATCGTGGATATTTCTTATTTCAAAATATTTAATGAATATCAAACAAAATACATTTTGTTAGAAGTCGGAAGAATCGACGTGCGTGTATGAATGTGGAAGAACCTAGAGAGGTATATCGGGATCGAGTACAATGGCAGTCCATTCTCCTTCTCTTCCGGGAAACGCCGTGATGGTTTGTTATAGTTGTTGTATTTTGTGATAACTTTTAAAAGATAAATATGATTGATTTAGTGATTATTTCGGTTTTAATTTTGTATAAATCCACAATTATGGCAATATTTTTTGGAAAAAAGTATGTTTAAATAAAAACGCTTAGATATGTTTCGAACTTTTTACACCCTTTTCATCGAGAGGACGATAGAAACTAACCAAAAACATTTGTAAAACATATGTTTGGTTAGTTTATATGGTGTATGATGATGAAGGTGTAAAACCTTCGAAACATGTTGAGTAAAATAAACTTCAAAACGGGTAAAACAGATTAATTCATAATAAAAATCTACTGATTACAGCAACAACAAACCACCACACCGTTTCCCCGTAGGGGTAGGCAGAGAGAATGGACCGCCACACTACTCTATCCTGGGACACCTCTCTAGATTCCTCCACACTCATATTGCGAGTCATACACGCACGTTGATTCTTCCGACTTTTGACAAGACCAACCTTTAAAATGTATTAATTTGGTCATGCTATGTTTTCCTCGGTCTGCCTCGACTCCGTACTCCATTTACATCACTAACGTATACTTTCTCAACCATTCTTTCTCCATCTTTGCGTTCCATATGTCCGAACCAACGCAGCGATCCTTTCATAATTTTGTTCATAATACCTTCTTCCGCTCAACATTCCTTTCTTATATCAGCATTTGAGATTCTGTCGTATATTGTTCTACCACACATACGTCTAAGAGACTTCATCTCTACCGCATTTCTTCTGCCCTCATCCTTCTTCTGCCAGTTTCATGCTTCGCTTCCATACATCATCGTTGGGACCAGAACTCCATTGTGAACGGCCGTTTTCGCTTTCATTGATAAATTCTTGTTTCCAATAACTATTTTTAAAGCTCCGTTCACTTTGTTACTGATTACAAATACTTGTAATCTGTAGATTACGTGAATCGTTGAAAGCGGGATATTCGACTTGATTTTTTTAGAGGTAAGATTTCAAAAGGCATAAATAAAATTTGTACGAACTTTCGAGGTGCTAAAAGGAACAATGTTTCAATTACATTGAAACATGGAATCAATGCGGAGAGCCCGGGCACTCCCTGACATACAGGAGTGTAAGGTCGATTTATGGCTCATTTTATTCTCCACCGTTGTAATTAAACAAAATTTATTATTGAGTATTTATCAATACCTTCGTCTCGCGCCTCTGTCCGTGCACGATAAATTAATATTACGTAGGAAGATCGTAAAGGCGATAGATACAAGCGCCCAGGGGTGTTAATGGTGACAATTTTGAAAAACGGGTTTCATATTAATTAAAAATATACACGTCGACAAGAGTCACAAGTTGTAAAAATTAACATTAGTCAATAAATTTTTAGGCGTATCCTGCTTTTTGTTTCCTGCTGAATTCAATGATTCATGTCTTGAACTTATTGAATGCTAAGGTATAAACACTGTGGAATTCTATAGTAATATTTTTTTATTTTATTTTTTATAAAAATACTAATACCAAGGATTTAAATCAATAATATTAGAATTTATTTTTACAATCTTCAATGTGAGCAGAAAATAGCTCATTATTATGAAGAAGGAATCTGGTCGCGTCCAGGCTTGAACCCACGTCCCCTGGATCAGGAGCCAAGCGTTCTATCCTTTGATCGAAAATAACTTTGTTTAATCCACTAATTATTAAAAAACACGACATGTTTCGGAGGATACCTCCATCTTCAGGTGTAAAAATATAATAAAAACTAAACAAAAAAATATTAATATAAAAACGCATTTAAAATTCGATAAAATTAACCAAATTTAAAAATTAACCTGGGCTATTTGTTAAGTACTAATAAATATATTTTTAATAATTATTATTAGTTTTTCTTCTATATACGCCATATTTTGTGTTGTTATGATGGTTTACTTCTAGTTTCTTTTTTATACACTTTGTAATTACAAAACTTTTTCTAAATACGTATCTTTTATAAATACATATCTTTACGGTAGAAGGACTGTTTGTACGAAATATGTCTATATAATTTTATTTTTTAATATAAGTATTTTATATACAAAGTGTTTAAAAGAAAAATAGAAAAAAAAAATTATTAGTACTTATAACAAATAGCCCAGGTTAATTTTTATATTTGAATTTTAGTATCGATTTTTAAATGCGTTTTTATATTAGTTTAGTTTTTAGTATATTTTTACACCTTTTACACCATGTATCCTCCGAAACATGTCGTGTTTTTTAATATATAATTTTTTTTTTTTTTTTTTTTTTTTTTTTTTTTTTTTTTTTTTTTTTTTTTTTTTTTTTTTTTTTGACGTATACAACAGGTCGCTTGAACCCAATTACAGTATACAATTTGTTTTTTAAGCTGATATATTGATTCTCGTGACATGTGACAGGTAGCCAATCTATCGCCATTTTATTGTCACGAGAATACTACGTCAGACCAAAGACAGTGTGACAATCACACTGCCATCGCCGGGAATCGAACCCAGAACCTTCGGAATGGGAATCAGAGCTCTTACCACTCTGCCACGAAGGTCGTCATTTTAATAATAAGTGGATTAAACAAAGTTATTTTCAGTTTCCTAAGTATATAAGTGTCTTGTGTTATCGCGATATATGTATTTTTAATAGATTTATAACCAAATAAATAAGCATCATGCCGCCTCGTCAAAGGGGTAGGCAGAAATATGGTTTTAAAAAGTGTATTAATTATTATCACATGAAATTATTATTTCATAATTCCACTGTATTTTTTTATATTCAGGACAAGTCTCGTCTAACAATATATTTTACTACTAACTAACTTAACATCACACCATCTCCCCGTAGGTATAGGCTAAGAAATGGACCACCACGGTGTTCTGTACTGACATACTTCTCTTGAATCTTTCACATTCATACATCGTGTCATGCACACACGTCGATTTCTCCGACTCCTTGCGTGACCAAGTTTTAATATTTGATTGATTTGATCGTGCCAAGTTTTCGGCCTTTAACTGCCCTACCTTCAGGTAATTTTCCGAGACACGTGCAAAAAAATCAGGTTTTTATTAAGTAAATTTAATTATACAATATATTAATTTTTATTTTTTTAAATTACGAAACTTCAAAGACTCGACTGCACACTTCGCCTGCCCCTTGTAAAACCATCATACTTTTGAAGACTTGTACACAAGTGTTGTTGGCACACGCGCGTATTCCTAACAGTTTGTACATTTTAGGTACATTACTTTTTCTCAAGCGCGTACGTCATACGGGATAGCGCAGAATGGTACAGTCAAAGAGAAAGTATCACGTACGTTAAAATAAGTAGGGTGGTTAACTATTTCTAGCTCCGTTCACGTCGTTTAGGTACATATATTTTTTTCACCATTCGGTCTTCATTAATTATTTCCGTGTGTCCAAACTATTTAAACGATCATTTCTGTAGTTTGTATTTAACTGCAAAAGCTGATATTGTTCTAATAATTAATAAATATTTATAAAATAATACGGTGAAAATTTAAACAATATAAGGTTTAAAAAAATAGTACTTAAATGTTATCTCAAAATGTATTTTACGTTAAACAAAAAATATGTAAATATGATCTAGTATTAAAAAAATCGGCATCAACGAATTTTTTAAACAAAATGATTATTCCTTTTTTGAATGCATTAGTTGCCATCTGTCTTTTCTAACCCCTTCGCATTTTTATTTTTTGTTTCAAACATCATTAGCCGTCGGGTAGCAATTAGCATTTTAGTCGCGGGTTCGAGGCCGATCATCCCCAGAGTGCAGTGTGCAGCGCGTGCGGCGATTAGTCGGTGAAAAAAACATATAATTACATCTGAAAATACAATAATGACACCGAGAACAATGACAGCACGGGTGTGAAGGGGTTGAAAGAAGGGAGATGCTTATTGTTATACTGGTGATTATGTTTACCGCGAATGTGTGTTGGAAGCATGAATGTGTGTAGAGATTTCAGAATTATGCATAATATTACAAGATTCTATCGTATGTAGTTGAACACCTCCTAAACGGCTGAAACGATTTTGATGAAATTTATTGTATTAAGTGGTTCCCCCAATGATTTACATTCACAATTGGACTCGGTAGGTGACCGTTAAAACCTTCTGGGAAATTTATGAATAATTTACCTTCTAAGAATAATTCATAGAATTAAATGATTTTACTGAAATCTCTTGATGGAAGTTCATTTTAAATAATAATTAAATAAAACTTTTTTTTAACTACTTCCACTTTTGTCTTTATTTAGACAGCGACCGGTTTCGCCAGGCTCGCTGGTCTGCTCACCAGTCTGTCGATGCCAGCGAGCCTGGCGAAACCGGTCACTGTCTAAATAAAGACAAAAGTGGAAGTAGTTAAAAAGCATCGTTTTATTTAATTATTATTCATAGAATTGTTTTTTTTACCACATATGGCGCTGATGTCGAATTATATGTTGAAGCATGCGCGCATCACTTGTATTGTAGCGTGGCATAAATTTAAAATTCAAACTCAATGTCAAATGTCATTTAGTATAATAAATAGTTTATCGAAAATACGAATATCGAAAAAACGTTTGTTGAACTAGCTAATAGCAGACAGGCCAACGTTCGGGCAGGACAACGTCTGTCGGGTCCACTAGTATACTCGTATAATATAATGTTTCTGTAAAATAAAATATGTACTTTGGTAATTTTTGGTGCATATGTTGGACTGAAATAATTACATATAATATATGAATAAAGGATAATTAACTAACAAACAATCACGCCTTTTTTCTGGACGGGTAGACAAAGAGGATTGACCGCTACACTTTTGTATTCTGACATACTTCTCGAGCTTCCTCTATATTCATAAATCGTAATAATCAAAGCACGCTCATTGATTATTTCCGACATCGTATTGATGAATTTGGTTACGCCATGTTTTCCTCGGCCGTCCTTAGCTTCTTTTTTCATTCACACTGCTTGTAAACGAATGTTTAACCTTCTTCTCTCATCCTTTCGTTCCACGTGTCCAAACCAGTGATCTTTTTTTATAACTTTACTTAGGATGCCTTACATCTGATCATTTGCCTTACATTCCTTCATTATTTCGTCATTCGGCATTATATTTTTTATTGATTTTCCGCAAGTTCTTCCCTGTGATCTCATTTCTACGTCATCAAAACTGTCAAAACAAACCACATACATAAAATATTTGTTCAAATATGGATTTTGTATATTTATATTATAATAATATTTTATTACACTGATGTAGGGCTTCTGTATTTCGACACATGTGTGTTTTTTTTAATTTTATAATATTTCTATTTTATATAAAGTATTGTGTTATAAAGCAAAGAACATTTTTAAATTAATGGTTATTATTTCTTTTTTATATATACTTTTTATATACTACACTTACATTTAAAAAAATTAAAATTACATAGACATATTTCGGACAACCAATCCTTCTTCAGTGATACATATTATAAAGATACATATTTAAAATATCAAAAATTGTTTACATGATCTGACAGACGTTATATTGAATTATTTTGGAACGTTTTTATTAACAATTATTAGACTAGACTTATTATTAGATTTAGTTTAGAAGATGAAGAAGTGAATTACAAAAAAATGTTTTTTTTTAGTGTAGTTTTAATTGAATTTTCGTCATTTTTATCGACAAAAATGATATCATAAACTACATAAGAGTCAAATTTAGTCACCAATAATTATGCCCAGGTATTTATCTCGAGGTATTTTTTTTTGTTTTATCCACCGTTCTTTCTAAAACGGCACTTGTTGAGACTTGTGAATTTTATGTATTTTTAATTTAAATTTAACAAATGTCCCAATTTATGCAAATATAAAAAAGCTGTAAAATCTTGCGATAAGAGTCACGGTGCGTGTTTGAGATTTCGAATAATTAATTGAATTATTAATATTCATTAGATGAAGTCGCGTGTAAACAAAACGCACCCACTGAATTAAACTATCGTAATTTGTTTGGTCTACAACGTCACGATATTTAATAAAAACTTATCTCGTTATTTGAAATACAATTCAAATCACGTGGGTTGCTGTTTTCTCTTTTTGAATATTTTACCTGTGATAATAATTAAAAAAATTAAAATAAATTTTATCCTAATTTTAACTAACCTTAGTATATATTATTATATTATGTCAAAATCTACAATTATAAAAACAAAACAAAAAAATATTAAAATTAATAATAATACACCTTTAAATTTTGTATATAAACTACTTGATTAGTTATAAATACCAACCGGTTTCACTCCTGTCGGAGCTTCGTCAGGGTAACAGAATATGATATTCTGTTACCCTGGCGAAGCTCGGTCAAGAGCGAACCGTTTGGTGTTTACAATGAATAAACTGGTTTATATACAAATTTTACAAGTGTATTATAATTATATTTGATAATGTCACACCACAAATTAAGTGCTCGAAAGTATATGAAAGTATCTATATAAAAATATATATGATGTTTCTTTTGTTTATTGGGATGTTGGAAAATCCCTTTTTTTTCTAAACAGACGTTTCGGAGATTTTTGCAGTCTCCATCTTAAGGGTGGTTATGAATATGGAGACTGCAATGATCTCCTAAACGCCGGTCCGTCCAAAAAGACAAGTTATACCCAGAGATAGATCCCAAAAAACATATTGCTACCAACCGTGAAAGAGATTTATTTTTCTTACCATTTTTATTTTACGAATAGTAATAAGAATTCGAAAATAGAAAATAGAGACGAGTGGAAAGGAAGAGAAGAGACCTATGTTCAGCAGTGGACCGATGGAGGCTGACGAAGAAGAAGAATAAGAATTCGCGTTGAAGTTTTTATTTATTAATAAGTTATCAAAAATAAGTTAAATACAATAACCAAATTAAAATAGATTGAGATTATATTCAATGGTACAATTTTCTGATTGACTAATAAATAAATAATTTCCAAAAAGTATTTCACATATATAAAAACTGTCATAAGGAGCCCAATAAGATATTTTTATTTTGTTTCATTGCTCTTTTGAGTGTGCAAAGTAGATTTTCGTTGAATTACACCTTTTAACCAATCAGAGAAATCTCAATACTTTAGAAGGTGCAATTTGCTCAAGCGGTGAGCGAGACTGTCACAATAAATGTGTGTTTATCCTCCTATAACTTATCGTCCCTGTTGGGCTAGCCATGTTTTCTTCGCTTTCGACTATTTATTAACATTCAAATGACACCCCATTTCACATTTATCGAGTTTCGGATCTGTAATTACATAAATAGCACACTTAACCACATTAAAACATGTTTATCTTTTTTTAAATATTTCGTTAAGTATTGGTCGAATGTAATTTATATGAGAGTATTTTGAAATAGCAAAGTCTCTATTGGTTAGTAAGGACACCTTTCCAAATACATGTTTTTAATTTTATAATAATGATTAATAAATAAGAACATCTAAATCTCATTTTGAATATCTAAACTAAAAACCGTAGATTATAGGTACCATATACTCATATAACTAACTAACCATCACGCCCCGGAATGGTAGGCAAAGATGATGGACCGCCACACTGTTCTATCCTGACTCTCGAGCCTCTTCTACATCCACACATCGACTGAGTTTTCACGCACATATTGAGAGGATTTGTGGCACTGCACTGAGATACAGGACCGGAAGAGTTTTCAGGGATCTTCATGTGCTCTTCAGAGTCCTATACGATGCATTGGCTCGGAGCAGAGTCGAAAATGGTTCTGTCCTCACCAGGCGAGATATTCCGTTATGCTGAAGAGGGTTCAGAAAAAAAATTCTGAGGTATCTCTACATGAAGCAATATGGTAGCTATCGGTGGCTCTATCCCACGGCATTTCTTTTGGGAATGCTTGGGGCCAACTCTCTGCAGCTTCGAAGAGATGGGCATCTTATAACCCATTTCTTTAGATTACTCATAGGATATTTCGAGAACTCGAAAACAACAACACCATCAAGTCGTTTAGCTTGAAGGGTAGGCAGAGAGAAAGGGCAGCCACACTACTCTATCCTGACACACGTCTATATTCCAGCACATTCATACAACTAGTCATACACGCACGTCGACCGTTCCGACTTCTTACATTGTCTATTTTTACAATTTGATCTATTTGATGATCCCATGTCTTCGTCGAGTCTGTACTCCATTCACATCGTCAACGTATACTTTCTTAACCATTATTTCTTCATCTATGCGTTCTATATGTCCAAACCAACACAGTGATCCTTTCATAATTTTGTTTATAGTACCTACTTTCTTCCGCTCTACATTATTTTTGAAATTCTGTCATACAACTTTATATAAAATGGTGGTAAAAACTAATTTAACAAGTGTTTCAAAATATTTAAAAAACGACACTATATTTTTATTTGTGCTTATATAAGATAAAACACATTTAAAACGTTATTTTGTTTATTTTTCAATTATGTAACTGGTATTCTAAAAGTGAGAAACCTTTCGTATACAGGTATACTGATGCCACAAACAAATTATTTAGTAAAAGTACTCTGAAAAATGATGGCATAATTCATAAGCATATTTGTTATGTATTATCCTGTATTTGTTATGTATTTGAAATTCATAGATCATCTATTTAAATTCATGTGTACAATAAATTACTCCATTTTTCACAAATAAAAATAATGAAGATATATTTTATATATAATAATAAATACATTTTTTCATTGTTTAAATATTAAGTACTAATGTGATGTTGAAACTTATTTTTGTTACAGTAGAAATTCATCTCTATATATATATTATAGTTTACCGTTTGATAGATTCGAGAAAAATATGATATAATATTATAGATCACGTGATGAAAGGATAAACATACATTTTATTTTTTGAATAAATAATAAATCTTTTTGAAATAATTTTTTTTAGTAATAAAAATATGGCAGTGCGTTTCGGAGTTCTGTTGCCAACCTTTATGTATGGAAATGAAGCTTGAAGCTGGCAAAACATATAACGTAGGATAAATGCCGTAGAAATTAGACCAATGAGAAGAATATGCGGGAAAATGATTTATGATAGAATATCGAATGACGAAATAAGGAATAAATGTAAGGCAGATATTTTCATCATACTACTTCTACTTCATCATAAGGAAATTTTTTTAATTCATTAAGGTATAACTCCATACTAAATAATATTGATACGAATGATATGTTTCTCCTGTTTACGGTATTATCAAAAGTCACACTTTCGCCTCTCTAATGCATTATCAAATGTCATTTGATAATGCTGTAGGCAGGCGAAACATGTCATTCACATAAAATATAATAAAACTTCTAGAAAACAGACGTTTTCTAGAAGTTTTATTATATAATATGGAGTTTTACATCGTTGTTTAAGAATTTTAAAAAAATTGTTATAAAATTTTGATTTGATATTTAAAAAATATTATTGCTTTAATATGTGCAAGTACTAATCTATCCACAAATTATATGTTGGAGTGCCATAATATTAGGAGACAATGCGTTCTCCGACCACTTTACCATATGCCCGCTGACAGCTGCTATAACCCGCGTATAAAAATTGTTTCTCTACCAGAAACAACACTCGACCCTCTGGGCGTGAAAGGGTTTACGATAATAACTGTATGCCCCAAACCAAAACAATGCTCAATGTAACGATTACCTATAATCTTACGCTTCAAAATATAGTATATTTTTAATGTTTATAAAAAATATATAAAAACGTTTGATCACATACTCGTACGTAATTAAAGAACAAGGCGATCGTTTAAAAAATACAGGTAACATGGTTTCGATCCCGGGCTAGAAAAAAAATACTATTAATACTACAATATTCTCTATCATAATAATATGGTGATTCCAATCAAGTTGAATTTACATAAAAATACTGATTCTTTTGAGTATTTGACATAAATAATACAGCTAATATGTATGAAAAATTGGGAACAATTATAACAATCCTAAAAAAACAATTACGAATACATAAAGTAGAAAGTTTCATTATAAACGAACTAACTAACCATCACACTGTCTCCCAGTAGGAATTGTTCTGTCCTGACATATTTATCTTGTTTCCTCTACATTCATACATAATTGAATTTTTTATTGATTTGATCGTGCTAAGTTTTCCTCGGCCTTCCTCTATTTCTAGCTCCGTTTACATTGATTACATACACTTTCTTCACTATTCTATCTTCATTTATTCCGTTTTTCCGGAGGATAAATCAGATAGGATTACTACAAGCAATAAGGTCATTTTAACTAATGGTGATATTTTTCTTCGGTCTTTATATTTTTTTTATTCCATTCATATAATTCTTTATCTTCCTCGTCTCAATGGTAGAAGTTGTTTTTATATCAATTCACATAATACATAAAAGTATCAATCGGCTATATTTTTGTCATAGATACTATCTTCAATCATTTTCCCATGTGTTTCTCTAAAAATATAGCTTCAATGGTAGTGTCAACAAAAGCGTTCTGATGTGATTGTCATTTTTATAAATAAAATTTGTAAATATATAATTTAATTAAAATTTAGCATCATGTACCTATAAAACAAAAATCCGAATTAAAATTGTGATTAAAAATAATTTACTTAAAAACGAACGTTTTTTATTTCTTGTAAAATGATGTAAAACTTCATATTTAATAATTAATACCAATGAATTTTCATATTATTAAGGCATTGTCAAATGTAGTGCGAATCAAACACGTTGTTGTTTATATACTATAGTAGAAAAGTTTGCCGTTAATTAAAAAAAAACAATTTATCTTCGAAATTATAAAATGTAGAAAAAAAATCCTTCAGGTAGATGGGGAGCTTATTGCCTTATGCGAATCTCTGTCAGCTAATCGGTATTGTGATATGACTATATTGCACATTGCACAAACCCCTAATTCAAATTACGGGTGGAAGTACTTCGGAACACAGAATGGTATAAGAAAAAAAATCAACCCCTTCTTTGCATAAATTAAAATACATCAACATTTTTTTTGGTAAATTTCATTTTATTGTTGATGATAATGATGATATGGAGTATGTGGGTTTCTATTTTGATAATAGAAATCATTAATATCATGTAAATCACGTTTGAATATAAAAAAAAATCAGTATAGTAAAACGCAGTGGCGCTGCGTTGAAAATGATACCAGAAAATCAAAACGTTTCATGATTTAATTGACGAAAATCCAGTTTTTGATATAATAAAATGTTGCTTGTTGTGCTTCGGAATGACAATTATTTGAAAATAAATTTCAATCATAACAAGTCTTGGGAAAAAAATTATTAAAAATTCAATGTATCAGGTTTTTTTTTTAACAAAACACGGAATTGGCGATACTTAGTATTTGTTATTGAGTGGTTTAAAAAGTTATTATGCTTGCATTTTATTCAATTAACCAGAGTTCTCCAAGGATTCTAATTTTATAATGAATACTGCATTAACATCTCCTATTTGCTTATGCTCTCTTATTATTTCTGTCGTGTATATTTTCATACTCCTGCACAATAACTAAAAAAAAAGATTTATGAATTCCAAATCGCGATATTCCACTAATTGTATACAATTTTCACATACTCGTATATAGTGTATTATTCGGCTTAAGTTGATTTGATTTATAAACTTTATTGCTATGAAGATGGAGTTTGCGGTCGTCTTCGAATCGTCATTAAAAAGGAAGCTACCCTAACATACATAAAATAAATTATTAATTCTACAATCTTTTTGATAAAAAAAAGTATTTCACCTTCTTCGTCTTCTTCTGATTGTAGATCTTGTGATCTGTTTATGCAGGATATCAACTTTCATCCTGTGATTCAGACGACCAGCCTTCTCTCCATCTCTTTACTGGTCGTCCTGATGGTCGACGGTTATCTGGAGTCTCGCACATCATGATCATAGGAATTCTTGCTGGAACCATTATCTCGATGTGGTCCCTCCAGAATCGTATTCTTTGTCTACTCCATCTCACTAAGCCTTCATTTTGCAGGATTTGCGAATTTCTTCATTGGGTATCTATCCTATCTCTAAGGGTTCTCCCCATAATGGTCGCGGTCATTTCTGCTACTCTAAAGAGTTTGGTTCTGACAGTGTCTACTCTTGCTTTGATTCCGTATGTCATTGTGTGTATTTTATCTTATTAAGAAATTAAACCACTTCAATTGGGATAGAATTGTATAAAATCAATTTAAAACAAAATAGTCAAATTCTTAGATACGAACTTGAATAACAGTTTTTTATTGTATTTAACAACTAAATAACTCACCATCATGCCGTTTCCCCGGATGGGTAGGCAGAAAGAATGGAACGCCACACTGTTCTGTCCTGACATACTTCTCTCGCACCCTACATTCATACTCGTACATCTTGTCATGAACGCACGTCGATTTCTCCGACTTCTCACGTGACCGACATTCAATATTTGATTGATTTGATCGTGCCACGTTTTCCTCGGCCTTCCTCTATTTCTAGCTCCGTTCACGCCGTTTACATATACCTTCTTTACCATTCTGTCTTCACTCATTTTTTCCATGTGTCCAAACCATCTTAATGACCCTTTCCTTATTTTGTTCATAACACTTTCATTCGCTCCACATTTAATTCTTATACTATCAAATACAGACTTGCCACACATTCGTCTTAGAGATCTCATATCTACTGCATTTATTCTACTTTCATCCGTCTTTTGCCAGTTCCATGCTTCACGTCCATATATAAGGGTCAGCACAAGAACACCAATATGGACTGCCATCTTGGCTTTTTTGTATAGGCTTTTGTTTGCGATGATTTTTTTTGTTCTTTGTAATTGATTGATAAGGCAAATTGGGTATTATTTTTAAGATAATCAAATGATTTTACTGAAATCTCTTGATGGAAGTTCATTTTAAATAATAATTTAATAAAACGATGTTTCGCCAGGCTCACTGGCATCGACAGACTGGTGACACCAGTCTGTCGATGCCAGTGAGCCTAGCGAAACCGGTCGCTGTCTAAATAAAGACAAAAGTGGAAGTAGTTAAAAAACATCGTTATATTTAATTATTTTTGTGTATTATTGTTACGCCACTGGCTACGGCTGTTAAAAAATATTACAAGGGGAACGTGAAAAGCCTTAGGCTGCTCTGCTCTCCCGTTGTTTCGAATCCAAAGCAGTACTGCCATGCATTAATAATTCGAGAGAGTTAAAAAAACATTTTTGCATTTTATACATTAATTACGTGATCTATACCTGCAGGCTAGATCGAGCTATCCCCATCGTACTCTGGACGTAAGACAAAATGTTAATTTATGAAGATTTCGTATTACAAACATCTCGCGTGTCCGTAAGAGCTGCAAGAATAAGTAATGGACCGCGTTATGAATGTAATGTTGTAATTATTTAAAACATTCTTCTTTATTACACTATATCTTAAGAGGAGTGTATCCATTAAATTTTGGTTTTAAAAAATTCACGATATAACTAACTAACCAACTTACCATTACGCCGTCGTAGACAGAGAGAATGGACCGCCATACGTTCTTCCTTGATATACTTCTCTCGCTTCCTAAATATTCATATATGGTGTTGCACTCACATGGCCGACATTTAATAGTTGAGTGATTTGATTTCGTCTCGTTATCTTCGGTCTTTCTCTATTTCATATACATTATGTACAATTCTTTCTTTATTCATTATTTCTAGGTGTCCGAATTATTTTTATGATCCACTCATTATTTTGTTCATAACACTTTCATCCGCACCTTTCATTCGGACTATATTCAATTCTTAAATTTGCATTTGACACCCTGCCATATACATATTTACCACACATTCGTCTAAGAGATCTCATTTCTACTGCATTTATTCTTCTTCATTCTTATTTTGCCAGTTTGATGCTTCACTTCCAAACATAAGAGTCGGTAACTTTTTTTCTTCTTCTTCTTCTCCTTTCAGATCTTTGGTCTGTTCCTGTAGTCAGGCTGGCCTCTCTTGGGAAGTTGACTCCCAGCTGGGACTGCAGCCAACAGGAATGCGTCACAACATATGGGGGTATAAATATAATATAGCATAATTACAGGCGAAACATGTCTTATTCTTCTTATTGTAGATCTTTCGATCAGCATATTCAGGATATCAACTTTCTTCCTGTAATGGAGACAACCAGTCTCTCCACACAGATCAGACTGAATAGACTGAGATGGGCCGGTCACGTGCAGAGGATGCCGTCATCGCGAACCCCAAAAAGATTGCTGGAGTGGCACCCAGGTGGTAGAAGACCAATTGGACGACCAAGGCTGCGATGGGAGGATGAAGTTGGGAGAGATGGAACAAGATTGTTAAGAGTGTCAGATTGGAGGGTCGAAGCGAAGGACAGGAGGAGTTGGAGGCGAAGAATACTGGAGGCTAAGGCTCGATATGGGCTGTAGGGCCATCGAAGAAGAAGAAGAATGGAGACAACCAGCCTTCTCTCTTTGTCATTGGTTGTCGTCCTGGTGGTCGACGGCCCTCTGGAGTCTCGTGCATCACAATCTTAGGAATTCTCGCTGAATTCATCCTCTCGAGGTGGTCCCTTCAGTATCGAAACATGTCATTCCCATAAATTATAATAAAACTTCTAAAAAACACGCGTCTTCATTCGTATTAATTATTTAATATGGAGTTTTACATCGTTGTTCGAGAAACAATAAAAATGGCTTGGTCATGTATTCTCGCCTTTTTGACATCACCATTTAATGAATTCAATGTAACATAATTGCGAACAGTCAGATATCGCGATTCGTACCTAAAACAGAAGCAGCTGCGATTTTCGGACAAAGGGATTTCGTCTAGAGAGGGGCTTAGGCCGAGAGGGGCAGCAGGGGCTGGAAGGGCAGGGGGTAGGAGATCAGCGTAACGTTATTAATTGTAATTTTTTTCATTTGCCACTTTAACCCTTTGTTATCGCCCAACCAGCCGTCATCTGATTCGCAGTACGGGAGGCGGTCGATTGACAGATGTCACATTTGTATTACGTGCACCCGCTTTAGTTGTTGTTTTTACAACATACTAATTCATACTCGGTATTTACGTAAATACATAAATATTCAAATTGCCCACACCTCTCTAGCTTCCTCCACATTCATACAGCGAGTCATACACGTGCGTCGATTCTTCCTACTTCTAACATGATCAACATTTGAAATTTGATTAATTTAGTCATGTAATATTTTCATCAGTCTCACTCGACTCCGTAGTTCATTTACATCGTAATCGTATACTTTCTTACTTATTTTTTCTCTATCCATGCGTGCATATATCCGAACCGTATTAAAATATCATAGGTATAAAATAATTAATATGAATGAAAACGTCTGTCTTCTAGGAGTTTTATTATATAAAATCAAAACATTTGACAATAACTTAGAAGGGCGAAATATGTCATTCCATCTAAAATAACATAAAACTACTATAAAACAGACGTTTTCTTTCATATAATTAAATTTGGAGTTTTACAACATTGTTCAAGAAACAATAAATACTAAATTCTAATACTACTACGGAATTCCATAAAAATGTTATTTTAATTAACTAACCATCACGTCGTCTCGCTGAAAGGATAAGCAGAATGAATGGACAACCTCACTGTTCTTTCTTGATATATTTCTCTGGCTTTCTCAATATCATGCATCGCGTCATGCACGTCCGTCGATTTCCCCGACTTCTCACGTGACTTGATCGTGCCACGTTTTCCTAGGCCTCCCTATATTTCTTGTTCTTTTTAATGTTGATTTACCAATGTTGGTATTATCAGATGTTATCAGCAACCCAGTTGTTTGGAACACCTGATGTTGCCAATATTGGTTGGCGAAACAGCTGTCGCGACAATTTCATAGAATTGAAATAAATAAATTATGATATTATATCAATGTTCCTAATTAAACAGTCTATAAAGATAAGATAATTGTTCGAGATAATAAAATAACATAATTAAGAATTATCTGTAAATGCAAACAGTGTGAAAGAAATCAGAATTTTTTAAAAATATAATTGAAATAACACATTTATAAGAAGGGATGAATCTTTAAATTAAGCTTCAAATATACTTGATCAATAACAACAGTAAAAATATATAATTTTATTAAATCACAACAACCCCATGGATTTAATACCACGCAAATAAATTCATAGCAACAATCTTCTGAGTTTAGTACCTAATAATCGCATTCTCCATGTTCCACCCTTAACCTTTCGGCACGCGCCCACTTTTTGTTCTTCTTTTGTTAACCCTTTCACAATTAATCGAGATTTTAGGATTAACCCCATCACCGGCTACCATTAGTGTAGCAGATTGAATGCAAAAGGGTTGAAATTCATGGAGATGCATAATTATGATGTCATTGTTTAGAGCTTGTCAGAGCTGTGCGAGAAGGGGTGAAATTTTTATGCATTTGAAAAGATTTTTTTTAATTCATAACCCTTTTATAAGCATAAACAGGTAACATTGAAGTATTTTATCTATTCTCATCACTGATAGAAAATGTTTCGTTATTCTTCTTCTCCGGTCTCAATCTAATGATTGGTCTGCAGAAAGGCGACGCATCTCCTCTTCCACTCCGCTCGATCCTCGGCAACTCTCTTCAACTCCACATAAGAGGTGCAGCCCATGTCTCGTCAAATCTGGTCTAGGTACTCCTAGTGAGGTCGTCCTCTGCCAATCGATCCCTCGACCATTCCCTCCAACACATCATGCAGGAAACATTCGTGTCGCAACACATGACCAATGATAATACTAGGAACGCATTAGAGATGGTTCGACATTAGGAAGACTTATTTCTGCCAAAACAATGGAACATCTATAATATGAATTATTAATTATTTCTTATAACTTCATATTAAGAAATGATAATTAATAAAAACGTATTTAAAGAAGTTTCTTTATAATCTTAGGAGTGATAAACTTCGTCTTCTTATTGCATTTAATAATGAGAGGCGAAACTTTTCGAAAACGGGCGTTTTTATCATTATTTAATAATGATATTTGCTTTATGCATCACTTTTGATATTAGTATAAATTCTTTAGATAAATATTTATATTATTAGACAGTTATCAGTTATAGTTAATAAAATCATAAAACAAATTTTCATTAAGCTTTGGTTACTTCCAATGGTCACGCGATTATTGTCTCATTGATTTTAAAATTATATCGCCCGTGTAAGAGATTCACTTTAAGGGTAGTCTCCATACTCGTATAAGGCTTTTTCGAAAATTTAAAAAAAGATACTTAAATCTTCTTCGTTGTCTTGACTCTGATGGTATTGATGGGACTTCAATAATTAAGCTCTTTGACCTGGTGAGACAACAAGTTCTTTTAACATCGTAATATGTTTTTTAATTACACGTTTATCTTTATTTCGGCAGCGATTGGTTTCGCCAGGCTGGCTGGCATCGATAGACTGATCTTTTTTCGTTATTATCGATAATGATCATAGCGTAGACTGTTGAGATATGAACTCGAAGAGCTTGCAAATTACAGGCACTCATCTATTGAGTCTTAGATCCAAAGCTTTCTATTATGGGTCAAGCTTGTTCAGATATAGTAATTCCTATTTTGCATATATCACTGTCTCAATGATCTTGTTTCCGTGACTTGTGGTGCTTAAGTTTCCCAGAATTGTCAAATAAGGCACAAGCTAGTATAAAAGATACTATAGATATGTAAATATTACAAATATTTCGAATATTAATCAAATAACTCAGTATTAATTAAATGATTCAATGGTGATCTTAAGGTAGATAAATATCATCGAATCTTAAGGTGTTGGAGTAATTTATGACCTCATGGTCCCGCTAGGTCGTTTATCTCAAATCGAGACGTTTCTGTCCGGACAATGTTTTTAGAATAACCTTACGCGAACTGAAGTTATGAACGAACATTCAAATATATCTTTGTTCGAATAAATAATACTAAAATATTGAAATTTGAGTAAGTGAATTCAGCTTCATAATATTTATGATACTTGAAGGGCTATATAGCATTTTTTAATTAATTAACTTCGTGTTAATTTTAAGCCACATTAATAAATAAATACTAGTCTGTTAATAGGAAACATATTCCTAAATATAAGAAGGTGGAATAACTGGAATATAAAAGTTATTATGTGGCCATTACCAAGGTATAATTCTATTTGAACTCTGTTTTTAGTTAGTGTGTTTTAAAATCGAACATCACTAAAATACATAAATTATGCTTCTTCTTCTCTTCTTCTTCTTCAGCTTATTCCCGTCCACTCCTGGACAAAGGCCTCCTCTGGTGTCTGTTCAGATCATCCTTCCACCGTAGTTGCAGTCGCCCTGCACTTCTCTTTGCCGTCCACGGTCTCCAAGTCAGCAGTCTACTTGTCCACTTTTCATCTGAGCTTTTGGCTAAGCGACCTGCCCATTGCCATTTTAGAGTCGCCACCCGGTGAATGATGTCAGTGACCTTTGTATTTTCTCTCGTCGTATCGTTTCTGACTCTGTCTCTTGGGCTTATTCCTAACATGGCTCTTTCCAAGGCTCTTTGGGTCACTCGTAGTTTCTCGGCACTTTGTTTGGACAATGTAACCGTTTCAAGACCATTAGTACCAACTGGCAGAATGCATGCTTCAGAGACTTTTCGTTTCAGATTGATCGATATTTTCCGGTTTTTAAGGATGTAACCCATGTTTCCGAAAGCTGCCCCGCTTAGTCCAATGCTTATTTTTAGCTCTGCGGTTTGGTTATCTCGGCTCAATCGAATATTGTGTCTCAGGTATGTATATTCTCAATTCTGTTGCCATCCATGTTGATTTCAAGCCTTTCATGCAAGTACGTCGATTTCTCTGAACCCTCATGTGGCCGACATTAATTATTCGATTGATTTGATCATGCCACGTTTTCCTCGGTCTTTTTTTTTACTATTTCTTATTCCGTTTATGTAGTTTACGTTTTTACTATTGTGTCTTTTTTTCATTATTTGCTTTTGTCCAAATCATCTTAATGAGGATGGATTTCATTATTTTTTTTATTATACTTAAGTTCGCACTTAGCTATAAATGTTTACAGTTTACAGAAAAACTAAATTTATAAATAGCCCACGTTAATATGGGTTAAGCAACAATAAATTTAAATGAAGATTAAATACGTGCATTGGATTATTTAAATTACAGATTCTAGTGACAGTATGACACTATGACATCTATAAATTATATGATAGATGATGTCGTGACATTTTGCCATTACGTTTTAAAATAAACAACTGTAAATTTGTTGAATGTATTACGTTAAACATTGTGACACAAAATTTAGTACTGCCACGAAACATTATTTTCTGTCAACTGCATAGAATATACTGTCAACACTTTAAACAATTAATTTGTTTTTAATGTTCAGTAAATACTACTAGAATTACCACAAGATTTAAATAGTCCTTGAATTCGTAACGATATTTGTTATTCTGACAATTCTATAGAATTAACAGTGCGCAAAGATTTAATATTTTCCGAAAGGCTGACATAATTAATGAATATATTGATAGGCGAAAACCAGAATGTCATCAAGAAAGAGTACGAGAATATTTTGAATACAAGAGAGCAAGTGAGGAATACTTCTTTGCATTTTGTTATGATTATTATTGTATAACAGAAGAATCTTCTTCACTCCTGGACAAAGGCCTCCTCCATTGGCTTCCATGTCACTCTGTCTTGTGCAGACTGCATCCAGGTTATTCCGATATGTCTGTTCAGGTCATCCTTCTACTTTGCTGTCCATGGTCTCCAAGTCAGCAGTCTTCTAGTCCATTTTTCATCTAAGCTTCTGGCTACGTGACCCGCCCATTGCCACTTCAGAGTCGCCACCCGGTGGATGATGTCAGTGATCTTCGTTTCTTCTCTCACCGTATCGTTTCTGACTCCGTCTCCTAGGCTTATTCCTAACATGGCTCCTTCCATGGCTCTTTGGGTCACTCGTAATTTCTCGGCACCTTGTTTGGACAATGTAGCAGTTTCAAGACCTTAAGTACCAACTGACACAACGCAGGCTTCATAGACTTTTCGTTTCAGGTTGATCGGTATTTTGCGGTTTTTAAGGATGTAACTCATATTTCCGAAAGCTGCCCAGCTTAGTCCAATTCTTCTTTTTAGCTCTGTGGTTTGGTTATCTCGGCCCAATCGAATATTGTGTCCCAGGTATATACATTCTTGGACATTCTCAATTCTGTTGTCGTCTAGATGCAATTGTATTTTTATTTTTCGCGACAGCTGTTTGTCAACCTATTTTGACATCATCAGGTGTTACAATAATGTATGAAACAGCTGTCGCGAAAAATAAAAATAAAATTGTGATACATAAAACAAAGTTTTTTAATTTAACAGTTTAGAATTTTTGTATTCAAATTATTGATTGTACTAGTATATTTTTATTTTCATATTTTTTCACTGTATCATTACTTTTTATCAGTTACTAATTAGTCTCATTTTAAACAAATAACTTCATAATCTTTTGTTTGGAACACCTATTGATGCCAACTTAGGTCGACGAAGCAGCTGTCGCGACAATTTCATAGAAATTAATGAATAACTTATGATACGTATTTAAACAGTGTTTCAAAACTTAAACATTCAATTAAACTTAAGTATCATAGTGTTTCTGCCAAAACAATGGATTTTCTGAATGTACTCCTATACATATAATATAATATACTTTAAAAATAACGTTGCCCATACAAAAAACCGGTCAGAACGTTTTATCTTTAAGTTAGAGATATGGCATTTGAATTAAGATGCTTTCTCGATTCTACATATAAAATAAGACAACTACACGTAACACAACGACAACTTACAAGTTGTAATTGAAACACGATTGAGTCTCATGATGAAGGTATTGAGCACAGAGGCGTAGCATTTCAATTTTGTTTAAATATCACATTTATATTTTTCCAGGTTAGAAACAAGCGTTACCTATATCAAATAATCAGAAATATAAAAATATTTTAAACCGGTATTAGTTCTTGACAAAGAAGTCATAATATTATATATTAATATAATATGTTATACACTGTTCAAATAAAAAAATACTACAAGAATTGCTATAAGATTTACCTTCCACTTTTGTCCCCTTTCTTATTAATGTAATCTACTTTCTTATAATGTTTATCGTCATTAATTTATTATGATTCATCTTTTTTTACTCTATTTTATGTGTAATTGTTCCTTCTAATTATAGACATAGGAACAAATACACATAAAGGTTCAAAAGTCAACACCTGATGATGTCAACATAGGTTGAAGAAACAGCTGTCGCGAAAAATAAAAATACAATTGTGATACATAAAACAAAGTTTTTTTTTAATTTAACAGCGTATAATGTTAAAGTATCATGGTGTTTCGGGCAAAACAAAGGACTATTATAATATGTTTAAACTGTTTAGAGACCGCGGAGACTGTGAACATTCTTTCTTCATTCATTTTTTCAATGTGTCCAAACCATCTTAATGATACTTTCATTATTTTCAATTATGTGTCACATTATTAAGGTTCGGAGATTGTGCAGATGATATTTTATTGAATTTTATTCTTACGATGCATCATATTTTTTTTGTTCATGTAAAATTTTCATTGATAACAGTGAAGCCATTAAAATCTCAATAATTAAAGATTCGTATTATTATATATTTGATATTTTATTTACGGCTGGTTTTGGTAGCTTGCAGAAATATTCGGGTATAGGTCCATCGGACCATGGTTGTGAGTTACTGAAACCAGGCAGAACTAGAAGAATAAGAGAAATAAAATTATACATTTATTATAATGATATTTTTTAGCATTATTTATTTACAAGTTTTTATTCCGTGAAAATTTTACGACACCACTGTTTTAAAAGCATACACCACGTACACTAAAAGATAAATCACGTCTTCATCACGTTAGTACAACCCAAACATCATTGCGTATACTCCGATATGTACAATTACATTTAGAATGCTCTTCTCAATCGTACGATAGCCTGGATTACGACTAAAGTCTATATTAGAATGGGATGATTCTTGTAACACGCTTAAATCTTATCTTCGTATATGAAGAATATTCGAATGTTCTTATCCTTATATATTGTACTGATAATAATGATTGTAAGGAATGTGCGTACGTACCTACTTTCGTATATTATTATGGTGGTATTTATATTAACATAAATAAGGCACCCACGTAGGAACATTTTAACAAAGGCAATATTTAAGATTTCAATTTACATGCACCAATCAGATATTGAGCTGCTTATAAGGGTTGTTTTTTTAAGTTTACAATCTGTAGTTTAATTGTTTTCTTTCTGTACGTATTTAATGGACATTATATATCAGGAATGGCGAACGACCCGTGGGAAAAAATCGATACCGAATTCTGGGTCGTTTTTAGGGATATTTTTCATCAGCGACCTTTTTTTTAGCTCATCAGCGACTTCCGGTCAGTAGTCCGGAAAACCGAATTGGTTGCTGCCAAATTCTACACCGGACCGAAGTCGCTGTCGACCCCTAAAAAAGGAGAAAAAAAGTCGCTGCCGAATTCTCGCTGCCTACTAATCGGAAGTCACTGATGACCTAAAAAAAAGGTGGCTATCGACTTCCTTTTAAATAAAAACGTGTCACGATTTTCATTTTTATGAAAACCCTAGCCAGCGCTTTTTTTATATAAATTTGACCCACTTGCGAAAAAGGTTCGCCATCCCTGTTCTATACAATTATGATTTTGTTATTATTATTTGTATTCAACAGATCATTTGAGCCCAATTACTTAATACAATTTGTATTATTTTTTTAGCTATTACTAGCATGGATTGGGCACGTATACCGAGCCGAAGAGACCAGAGCAATCAAGACTCTGTACGCGTCTAGACCGACTGGAGTAAGACCTCTAGGAAGGCCTAGACAGCGCCTAATGGACAATGTTCTGGCTGATCTGGCTAGGTTGGGCGAATCGGACTGCTGGGAGCAAAAGGCGCAGGATCGAAGAGCTTGGCGAAAAATCATCAAGGAGGCTGAAACTCTTCAAGAGTTGTATGGCCATAGGAAGTAAAAGTAAGTTTTTAGCTATTTTTGTTGATACACATGACATGTAATAGGTAGATAATCTATCGCTATTTTATTGTCACGTGAATTCTACACCAGACAAAAGACAATGTGACAATCACACTGCCAACGCCACAATTTAATTTAAGGAGTTATCGAAAATAGGTCATAATGTTTACATTTCTGTTGTTTTAAGGAGATGTTTCATTCCGACTCCGATTTCGTAAGTCATTATGGATCTCGAGCAAGTTTTATAGATTCTGATTTTGTTTCTCACTAGCATACGTTTGTTGTCCCAGTGTCTCTCAGGCATCCGGAGATAACTGCAGCTTTATACGGATTTTATAACTTTACTAGCGGGCCCGACAGACGTTGTCCTGTCCGAATGTTGGCTTGCCTGCTATAAGCTGGTTCAGCAAATGTTTTTTTGATACTCGTATTTTCGATAAACTATATACTAAATGATATTCGATTTTTTTCGTTGCATTGTTCTTGAAATTTGCAATCAGGCTTCTTAAATTTGCATTGTCAGAAGGTCAATTATTCATGAACTTCCCAGAAGGTTTTAACGGTCACCTACCGGGTCCGATTGTGAATCTAAACCATCCAGGGACCCACTCAAACATACACACACAAAATTTCATCAAAATCGGTCCAGCTGTTTGTAAGGAATTCAACTACATACGCATGTACAGAAGAATTATATATATAAAGATAAGTCAACAAAAATATGGTTGACTTTAATTGAAATTTCTTTGTAGTTAATTGTAAAAAAATAAAAATATTTTTATTGATTGTCGAAATAATTTTTGGTACACATATATTTTTTGAATACAGTGCAATAAAACTAATTATATATAACAAAGATTTTTTTCCTATTCTTCTTTATGTCCTGTTATACCTCCGTGGTGCATAGGGCCTCAAGGAATCTTCTCCACCCGACTCTATCGCATGCCTGATGCCTAACATCATCCCAAGTGAGGCCTGCTGCTTTAACCTCGTCCTGCGGGGCTCTTCTCCAGGTGGCTCTAGGTCTGCCACGCTTCCTCTTTCGCCCCATAATAGACCAGTCTAGTGCGCCCTGAGTGATGTAGTCTGTGTTCCATCTCAGAGTGTGACCAATCCACTGCCATTTGCGTCTAGCGACTTGTTCTCTAATAGGCTTTTCACCTGCTTGGTCCAGAAAACGGCATTTGACACTGTTTGGGGCCAATAGATCTTAAATATTGATAGAAGTCACCTATTTATAAACACCTGGAGAGAAAGAGACGCGAAAGGATTTTATTATTAGTTATTTTATTTTGATTATCATAATTCATAATCCAATGTTCGATAATAAATATTTACATACACATTAAAACCGTCTTTAGCCAAATAATAAAATTAGTTGATTTTACACTTAGCTGTATAAACGTATACGGATAATGATGATTATTACTGCCAATAATCCTGATTTGGATCTTAAATTAGTTATTTTACAAGACTATATTTTTTAGTTTAAACATTTACGCAGCCAGCTGTACCCACGCAGTGTTTTATACGATAAATTTGCAAAACCAACAGCAAGAAACTTCTCGTCCATTTATGATCACCTCGGAAACACTTGAAATAATTTATAATGAACGTAATATATAAATAGCCACATTTTAACAAGCAATCGTTATTAAGGTGTCGATAATAATAATATCTTGATGCTGATAGAAAGAGACAGTAACATATCTCTGGTTATCTTTATTTTTATCCTACGATTCTCAACAATTGGAAAATAAAATAAGATTTGATTATTTATTTTCGAATTAAATTTATTACCAGATAGTGTCCGTACTAGTCAAAACTGGTCGTTAATACATAAAAAAAAGTTTTTGTGTAATTTTTTTGCTTTATTATATCCTGAATATAGTGAGTTTCCGAAACCGATCGAAACTAAAATAATTCTTCTTCTTCTTCTTCTTTTTTTTTTTTTTTTTTTTATGTACACAACAGGTCGTTTGGACCCAATTACAGTATACAATTTTTATATTTTAGCTATTATATTGATTCTCGTGACATGAGATAGGTAGCCAATCTATCGCCATTTTATTGTCACGTGAATTCTACACCAGACCAAAGACAGTGTGACAATCACACTGCCATCGCCGGGAATCGAACCCAGGACCTTCGGCATGGAAGTCAGAGCTCGTAGCCACTCTGCCACGAAGGTCGTCAATTCTCGTTCGTTCTTTTTGTCATGTCATACCTCAGTGATGCATAGGGCCTCAATAAATCTTCTCCACCCGACCAACATCATCCCAAGTGAGGCCTGCTGCCTTAACCTCGTCCTGCAGGGCTCTTCTCCAGATGGCTCTAGGTCTGCCTCGCTTCCTCTTTCCCCCCATAAGGAACTAGTCTAGTGTGCCCTGAGCGATGCAGGCTGGGTTCCGTCTCAGAGTGTGACCGATCCACTGCCATTTGCGTCTAGCGACTTGTTCTCTTATTGGCTTTTCGCCTGCCATGGTCCGGAGAACGGCATCTTATACTGTTTGGGGTCAATAGATCTTGAATATTGAGCGAAGGCACCTATTTATAAACACCTGGAATTTTCCAATAACGTCCGCGGTAGATTTTCAAGTCTCACATCCATACAGCAGTACGCTTTTAACGCTACTACTGAATATTTGGAGCTTTCTCGAAATGATACGGGAACGCCATACAGGGCGAAGCATAGCGAAAGCTCCCCTTGCCTTATTGAGTCTGCTGGCTACATCTTCCTCTGTACCTCCCGAGCCTGCTATCATACTACCGAGGTAGCAAAAGCTGGTCTTGGTCATAAGGGCGACACCGTGGAGCAAGATTGGGGTAGAGTCATTTGTGGACATAAAAAGAAATTAATAATAATTACTGTAATACAAAAACTAAATATAAAATAATAAAGGAAAAAATGATTAGTTTTTTTATTGTAATTATTGAGTACGATATTTTGTATATTTATTGTTAATTTGTTTAAATTCGATTCAATATGGGAGTGTCGTTAAAAGTCTCTCATTATTGATACCGAAGTATATCGAAGAAGGATGATAACCATTCGAAACATTCTGTATATATTAACACCGTCACTGTATTTGTTGTGTAATTACATTTTTTTAATTATCTAAACGTGAACTTACAAGAAAAAGTGTTGGCGAAATCATAAGAAGTATACAGTTTAAAAATAAAAATAAGTTTTTCTTAAAAAAATAAAATACAACATTTTCAGAACATGTGATCACCGATGTTTTCAAGGCGACCCATACGCATAAAATGTTCTTTATTAAAAACATAATGGTACTGTACCAAAATCATTAATAACGGAATATATAATATGCGTCTTGAATTCCTACGCAAAGTTTCACAACTAAAAACGACTCGCTTTAAAATTCTCTCTCACTCGATTTAATATGATAAAAAGAGAAGTAAAATGAAGGTGTGTCGGATTTTGCGTGTATTGGACGGGATCGAGAAGAACTGGACGTGTTATTTTAATACGAGTATTAAGTGAACTATTAGAATTATCTGATGTCCTTGTTAAGAATGGGGAAACATTTTACATGCGCTAGAATACATTAAATTAAAATTTATTGTGGGGGTAAATGGTTGCTTTGCTGTTTTATTTGTTGTACTTGTCATCGTAAGATCAATTTATTGCTCATTAATATCGATAATGGTTATTTCCAATTAAGAACTTAACCGGAATTCACAAACCACTAAATCTGTGGCGGGTTGTGAAATTGCCTACGAGCGCCATGGAAAGTGATTTACTCGTGAAACATAAATTGATTTATAAATATTACTATTAGCTAATGATTTTGAGTTCATTACTACAAATGAAAATACATTTATAAAATAATTATTTATTGTTTTTAAATCACTAAATCTTTGGCAGGTTGTGAAATTGCCTACAAGCGCCTTTTAAAGTGATTTATTTGCGAAACATAAATAGATTTTTTAAATATTACCATTTGGTAATTAAATTTCTTAATCATTTTGAAGACCATTATTACAAACGATAATAATTAATAAAAACAATAATTTATTTACAAGACAAGCGTACGTCCTATAATGACATATGGAATAGAAGCGAGAGCTGACACCATCAGAACAAAAAGTCTCATAAGAACCACAGAAATGAAGACTCTCCGATCCGTTGCGGGAACGACACTCTGAGACAGAATGAGAAATTCTGAAATAAGAAAGATCTGCATTGTAGAAGATGTCGTGCGATGGGGAAGACTGAGAAGACGCTGCTGGTTCGCTACTGAACATTTTTTAATACTTCGTATAAAAATCACTTAATTTAAATTAATAAAGAGTTTTTTTATGAAGTATTAAAAAAGTGTTTTATTACATTTTAAAATATGTCAAACCACCAAGAATTCCCTTCTTACCAAAGTAAAAACATTTATGTTTTTATTGTTTCTTAAACAATGATGTAAAACTCTGTATTAAATAATTAATACGAATGAAAACGTATGTTTTCTAGATGTTTTATTAGATTTTATGGGAATGACATGTTTCGCCTGTCTAAGACATTATCAAATGTTTATTGAACGTTTGATAAGGGCTCAGACAGGTGAAACATGTCATTCACGTAAAATATAATAAAACTTCTAGAAAACATACGTTTTCATTCGTTTTAATTACTCGTATATTCTTCAAAGAGCCATAGTCCTAGAAAATTGTTATTTTCGTTCAATGGTCAGGTTATTCAACTTGAGACAAGAACTTCCGACTGGTATATTTATTATTTTTCTGATATTAATGTTGAAACTCTTCCTTTTGCAAAACTTCCGACCGGCCAATTTAAGAAATGTTTATAAAATGAAAAAAGTCAAAATTGTATTAAAAAATAACTTCAAATCACCCGTTCAGATATTAACCTCTCTGTTCTTTCAGACTAACATAACAGAAAATGGAAGAAGATCAATATTGGATCAAGTTCATTAATGATGTAAAAAATCATGATTCGATTTAGTCTAAATAAATTATGAATTGAATGTCATTTCAAAATCAATCAATCTGAAGTCTTACGTAGTCATGTAATGATTCCTTTTAAGGCGATCGCTCTCTTGCTCTTAAATTATCTCATAATGGGACCTTAACAAGATGATCACAATGGAGTATGGATAAGTGACATGAGCAGGGATTGATTGATTATATTTAGAATTAGAATGCCACGGTTAAACGTAAACGAATCTACCAGGGGCGAATTTTATCTTCAAAACCTTAATCGAAGGCTTAAACCATGTTTCAATTAAACAAAACCAACTCAATTAGAAATATAACTAAATCATCACCATCACGCCGCCGAAATAATGTACTGACATGAGAAATAATGTTCTTTCGTAACATACTTATATCACTTCTTCAACACTCATACATTGTGTAATGCACACACGTCGATGAAATGTAAATGAAATGAAAATTTTCTCTGACTCCTCAAGTGGGCGACATTTTATATTTGATTGATTTGATCGTGCTACTTGTATCTCGGTCTTCCTCTATTTCTTATTTATTTTACATCGTTATCACATATCTTCTTCGCCATTTTTTCTTCATTCATTCATTTCATATGTCCAAACCAACGCAGTATTCTTTTCATAATTTAGTTCAAAAAACTTTAGTCCGCCCTGTATTTCTTTCCAATATCGGCATTTGATATATTTTCATAGATCGTTTTACAAAAACACTTATTCTCCTTCTTATTGTAGATCTTGCGATCTGTTTATGCAGGAATCAACGTTCCTCCTTTTGCCATACACACGTTTATTTAATTTAATCTCTACCGCAATTATGATGATTTATCTTCTTCTGCCTGTTTCATGCTTCGCTTCCATAAGTAAGGGTTGGAACCAGCAATCCATTGTGAACAACCATTTTCGCTTGCATTTATCATAATTATAGTATTTTTAATGTGATATTTGTAACGAACACGTCGATGTCTTGTATGAATGCAATCGTATTTGTGAATAAAAAATATATAAATTTCCAATCAATCAAATTTTTAAGAATTTTTAAAAATATCAAGTTTGATCAGGAATTGTATATTATTGCTTTGGCAGTAGTGAACATATTGCTCAACTTTATAATACTATCACGTGTACCAGCTCTGCGTATTAAATTTATTTGGAAGCTGTCAACCAAAATGGTGCAATCTGCAGAATTCGTGCAGAGTATTAATTTTCACAACACTGGATTTAAAGTGCAAATCCTTGTAAAGTGATGACTCAACGCAATTCATTGTGATACTATTAGTAAATGTAAGTGTCGAGAGAAATAACCAAAGTGATCATTCAACATTAATTGTGCTTTGGCTCAAAATTAGCATTAGTAATCATTATTGTTAGTAAGTTTCATTCAAATGCTTATCGCACCAACTACGCTCAAAGCGCGGCAATATACCGGATTTGTAACTTTCAAATTACTGTTCTTGGTAGGGATTTTTTTCAGACCTTAATATTTTTGTCGTTCACAGGTGTCGCTGTCGCCGATATGATGTTTATGTATATAAACGTGTCAGTCATCTGTGTTCATCGTGAAATTATAATTCTTTAACCATTTTGATATGATTTTCGATTAACAATATGATACATTTTTATTGTTTCTTACAACAATGATTTAAATCTCCAAATGATTTTTTTTTATATTCATGTAAATGTCCGTTTTATAGATGTTTTAAGGGAGTTACATGTTTCGCTTTGCTAGGGTTTGTTTAATTCAAGAGGAAAAGAAAATTGATAACACAGTACAGTAAAACCTCGATATAACGGACTTATTGGGAGGAGAGGGTGTCCGTTAAAGCCGAAAGTTCGTTATATAAAAATTGGTTTAAAATAAATCAAAAAACTTTGTTTTGAAAATATGTACACTGTATATACTCGTAGATATAAATAAACAATACAAAACACAACCAAAATTCTAATTAATGTCTTCGGACAATCGTTCGTGAAGTGATGTTTGATGTCGACGCGCTTGCTTTCGGTAATCCTGCTTTGAAAAAGGAATCAATTTTTGTTTGCACTTTTGAAGTTTGCTTTTTTTTGTATAATCAACTCTCTGAAATTACGAAAATAAGTATAATATAGTTGAACTTCGTTATCTAACGAATAGTCAATAAATGTTATTAGATCGATTATGATTTAACTACTGATAACTTCATTTTTTTCAGTGTTCTTCTTATTTGCTTCGTTCTTATTCTTCGCTATCTTCACTTCCATCCTCGGCATTATATCTCAAATTCTGGTGCTAGACGTATGACTGGTTTATCATGGCCGCTAAAAATTGTTATGCGGCGACACTTGAATTTAAGCATACTCGTATATAATATTAACAGGACGTTTTGAATTTTTTTTACATTTGACCGGATTTTTTGTCCGTTATATCCGCAGTTCGTTAAATAGATGTCAGTTATATCGAGGTTTTACTGTTATGTGAAACATGTCACTTCTATAAAGTATAGTAAAAAATAAAACTTCTATAAAACACGTTTTTATCAATATTCAATATTGGGAGATAATTTTAACGTAAATCTCGTTTAAACTGTGATGAAAATGCAATTTTAATAATAATTCAATTTAATCTTTATCCCCTCCAAATTTATTATCTTAAACAGCTCAATAAAAACGACTTTTAATCTGGTGGGTACCGAAAAAACATTAACTCAACTCCCAACGTAATTATTCGTAAGGCTTAAGGTACTCATTATGTTCTTGAAAAGAAATACATTTTATCCTTACTTAAAGTTAGTTAAGAATTAATAAAAATAAGAATTATCTTTCTTAAGTATCCGCTTGATAAAAGTCATTAAGTATCCGAGGACAAATTGGTCCGCATTATGCAATAATGAACTAAGCACATAAAAAAATCATTTTATATAAAAACTAACTAACTAACTAACCATCCCGCCGCGCCGTCTCCCCGAAGGGGTAGGCAAAAAGAATGGACGGCCACACTTTTCTTTCCTGACATATTTCTCTCACTTCCTCAACATTCATACATTGGGTCATGCACGCGCGTCGATTTCTCTGACTCCTCACATGGCCGACATTCAATATTTGATTTATTTGATCGTGTTCTCGGTTCCATTTATATCGTTAACATATACTTTTTTACCATTCTTTCTTCATTCATTCTTTCCATGTGTCCAAACCATCTTAATGATAAAAGTCATTAAGTATCCATTATTTTGTTCATAACACCATCATTCGCACCGCATTCACTTCTTATATTTTCATTCGACACTCTATCATACATAGAGTATACACACATTCGTCTAACTGCATTTATTATACTTTCATCCTTATTTTGCCAGTTCCATGCTTCGTTTCTATGTTCAGAAGTGGACGTCTACAGACTGAAAAAGAAGAAGATTCGATATACTTACTTACTTCCTATGGTTATGATTTTTCGCCAATCTTGCGCCTTTTTAGCGCACGTTGCGCGTCAGCCAGTACATTGTCCATTAGGCGCTGTCTAGGTCTTTCTAGAGGTCTTACTCCAGTCGGTCTAGACGCGTACAGGGTTTTGATTGCTCTGGTCTCTTCGGCTCGGCATACGTGCCCAATCCATGCTAGGCGACCGGCTCTTAGAGTGCTCGTTATAAGGGGCTGCTGCGTCATCATACAGATCTCTTGGTTGGTCCTATGACTCCAAGTTCCCGCTGCATCACCGGGTCTGGGTCCTAGGATAATTCTAAGTATTCTATTCTCAAACCAGAAAATTCTTTGTTGTTCTTTTAGAGTCATTGTCCATGACTCAGAACCGATTCGATATATTCACATATATCAGTTCATATTGATCAAAACGACCGTTTTTTTTAAATTTGATAAGATTCCATAGGAGTAACATGTTTCGCCTTGCTTGAACTCTCATATTATTAGATAAATTAAACTTGTGTCAAAATGACATTTTCAAAGATATTAAATATCCAGCTTTCAATGTTAACAAATAAACCTTCATATTCAAAATCGGAATAGAAAAATAATTTATACGAGTATATCAGAAATCAAAAAATATAAGCTCAAATCTTTAAACAATTTATTAAATGTAAAAATTAATATGATTTAAAAAAACACATTTAAAAATAAAATTATCAACGAAAAATGGAATGGCATTCTTAAATAAAATTAAATAATATGAAATTCTATTATTTAGTGAATCCATTATGTTGTCATTCTCATTTGATCTTGGAAAATAATCTTGAAATCGAAACATTTTTCTCTAAAATGATTCCTCTGTTAACACTATAATAAATAAACAAAAATTATTACCATAAACACTGATTACATACAAAAAAAATTCAATTATTTTTTAAAATTAATTCTAAATAAAATATATTGGTGGATTGGTAGCTTTTTGAATAATATTGTCATTCTGACCCGCTCGGCATTATCTCCGCGTATAATGGGTCCCAACAAAGTACGCTTGTTAATCACGTGGAAAAAGACACGAAAAAACCTTATTCCGCTAATTACATACAAACTTACTTAGGCGGGGAAATTAACAGGCCCGGGCGTTCAACAAGATAAAAGGGTTCGATTTACGATCCTGTTGCACAACGGAATTCGTTGAACGAGTTTCTCAACACGGCCATAGCGCCGCTACAAGATGTATAGTGAGAACCCCGCTTTATTCAGCGAGCGAGATCTGTCATGTTTTTGCGAAGCTCAGAATGAAAGCTGTTAAAGTCTCATTTTTCGATCTAATTATTTTTTTATCTTATAAATTATTTTAAAAAAAGACACAATATATATTAATATTAATATTATTAAAAATATCTAATTGGAAAAAATATCATGATTTCACATTTTGGATTGTGATAAAACATGGATCATTAAAAACCTATACACTATTTCGTACGTATAATAAACGTACCTTTATAGATCATCTACATTCATAAATCGTAACATATACACTCATCGATTTTTTTTATATTTGGTCGTGCCATGCTTTCCTCGGTCGTCCTTCACTCACAATGCTTATGTACAACTTTTAAACCAGTTTTTTCTCACCCATTCGTTCTATATTTCCAAACCATCTCAGATATACTTTTTTAAAATTTACTTATGATGCAAACATCTGTCTTACATTTCATCCTCAATTTGTATTTAGGTATTCTTTCAAATATATCGTTTACCCTCATTCTTCTCATTCATCCTACTTTTATACTTATTTTGCCAGCTCCAATCCTCTCTTCCGTGCATAAGAGTAGGCACTAGATCTCCATTATGTACTGCCATCTTCTTCTTTTGATATATTTATTATGTTTTGATTAAAAAAAAATATTTGGTACGAATTTATGAGGCGTTGATGCTTTAAGGTTATCCGAAATAATATTTTATTTAAAACAATATTGAACTTCCTAATAAATAATTGAATAAAAACTACATTATATTCATATCACTCCAATAATATCATTAAAATACATTTATTTTCAATCAAGATCAATAATTTTCCTCTCCTTTCTAATTATGTGGGATGAAATAAAATCAAATAATAATTTATGAATAACCGTTTTTTACATTGACTTTAAATCGCATGGGGGTTGCCTCATTAAAAATGGGGTTGACATTCAATTGAGAAATTTTAACTTTAGGACATGCATAATAACTTTTAAGGACGTCCACAGCATTTTAATTTCGGTAATTATGGATTAAATGGAATCATTCGTGAAAGGACCTAATAACATATTTTAAATATAATAGATATTTATAGTTATTGTTTCTTCAACAATGATGTAAATCTCCACATTTAATAATAAATACGAATGAAAACGTCTGTTTTCTAGAAGTTTTTTTAGAAGAAATTTATATATTTGTGAATGACATGTTTCATTTGATAATGCCATAGACAGGCGAATGTCATTCATATAAAATATAATAAAACTTCTAGAAAACATACGTTTTCATTATTAGATATTTTGTAATATATGTTTTTATATTATTATAAATTTTATTGACTATTGGTATATTTAGGAAAAGTTTCTAACTAACCATCACACCGTATCGCCAAAGGGATGGATAGACTAAATGAATGGCTGAACTGTTATATGGTAACGTAATACTTTCAGATCTTCACATTTATACACAGCTTCATGCACACACGTCGATTTCTCTGATTTTTTACGAGCCAAATATTCGAAATACGATTATTGATTTGATCGTCCCAATATTTTCTTGATCTATTTCGTTCCCATTTTTTTATGTCGACAAAAACAGAAAATCAGTGTATTTATTAACTTGAATTTATTAACGAATGAAAACGTCAGTTTTCAAGAAGTTTTATTATATTTTATGGGAATGACATGTTTCGCCCTTCTCAGGCATTATCAAATGTTGATAATGATAAAACATTTGATAATGCCTTAGAAGGGCGAAACATGTCATTCCCATAAAATATGATAAAACTTCTAGAAAACTGACGATTTCATTCGTATTAATTATTTAATATGGAGTTTTACATCATTGTTCAAGAAACAATAAATAAGTGTTGTTCTAACAAATATGTCAAACTGCATTTAATAAGAACAAAATCGCATGTTTAATAGAAGTTTTATTATATTTTATAAGAAATACATATTTCGCCTTGTGAAGGCATTATCAAATATCTTTAATTATGTCTAAGATAACAGGCGTTTTAATTCATTTATAGTTTTACATCTTTGTCTAAGAAACATGAAACGAACGAACTATAAGTAACATTTTAGAATTTAAATTATATTGTCTAGTTCTTCGCAACATATGTGCATGGTAAATAATTATTAAACCGTATTATATGGTATATACGGCTCAGGCAAAACTGTGTAACATTCTTACATCATACAGATGAAAAATGAATCATCGAATCAACAAAACAACTACCCTTATCAATAAATCTTATTAGCTTTAATTCTTCCGGATGATTTATGCTGCGAGCTTTATCGGAATCATTTATTAACAGCATCCCGCCCTTTTTGCTTTATTTTGAATATCGAATACTCTCGCCCACGTGGACGCGACCGCTCCGGATCCCGGGCGCTGATTGGTTTCTTGTGTCACGTCTCGCGCAGGCGCACAACAAACATTATAATGACGTATCAAATGATTAATCAACCCCACGCATAATGCTTGTAATTTTACACAATTTTTCCTTTTTTAGCCTCGGGACACGGGTGATTCGTAGACTCATGAAAAAAAATTCGTAGACTCATGAAATAAATATATAATATTTGTACATTTTTTTTTGATAAACTTATTTATTTACTTTTCTCCCCCTTTTAATTAGAATGTTTACACCAACGAAGGATGAGAACCATTCATCTATGAACATTCACTAGATTTTTAAAAAACAAAATCTAACAAACTACTAGCCATCACACCGTCCCCCTTTATGCACTTTTTCAAAAATATTACATTCTTAACCTTCATCATCAAGACAAAGTCATAAAATGTGTACCAAGATACATGGAATTTCAGTTAATCCGCCTGACGTTGGGCTATTTGTAGACTATAAGGATAAGTAATATACTCTTCTGCGTATAGCTATTTCATCTGTACTCTCATTTTCATGTATAATCTCCGCAGTTTGATACCAGTAGAGATTCTTAATAATGTTTTGGTCCTTTCAATCAATATTGCAATTCTTGAGCATTTTCATCAGTTCAGTGTGTCTCACTCTATCAAATGCCTTGTCGTAATCGATGAAGCATGCAAAGACTTAAATAATGAAAACAAAAAAAATTTAATACACAATTTCTTTATTATTATGTGTTTAGTGTGATTTCACATGTGTTTATGTTCGACCGGTTTCGGCAGCTTGCTGCCATCTTGTGGTCAGATATTCTTCTCCAACTTCTACTTCTTCTTTCTGTGACCTGTCAGGTCTCCCTAGCGTTGACTATCACCCTTTCATAGTGATGACCTGGGTAAAAATATCCAGAGTGGTATTCCCTTGCCTTCTCTGAAGGATTTTCTGTCGGGGTTACCTTCCCTTAGCTGGGTGTATCCAGTTTTATGGCCCTGGAAGCTCGCCATTCGTTCCCTCTCTATCTGCTATGGCACTAAGTAATATGTGCCACATTGCCCGGGGTTCGCGGGGTCTTTAAAAGACCTCTCGTGGACCCTAGAGGGTTGGACTTGATAGTATTGTTGCTGTTGTAAAGGCGCCTTACGACATTTTGTAGAGGCATACTTTCCAGCAAAGCATACTCCATCGTAGCTCTACTTTTGAACCCCTTCTACTAACTTCTACTACGATATTTCAATTAAAAATATTAATTATGCAAATACGTATTTGCGCTGATTGCCACATTTCTGCAGCAGTACATTGACTGCATCTCTCGTTTCAAATACATTCCCAAATCCGAATTGTGTATCCTCGAGGTCTTTCTCGCACTTGTTTCTTATTCTAGCATGAATAATTTTAAGAAATAATTTGAATACAGAACACAACCATTAATGGATTTTAAATAAATACACACTTTTTATAAAGATTTTTTATAGTCATTTTTTAAAAATTCTTTGGTTTGCTGGCTGCAGTGCGAATGAAAGCTGGTTTGATTTAAGCAACCGAAAATTAAAAAAAGTATACAAATTACTGTATGTAATTGAATCCGAATTCCTCAAAGGATTGTAATCGTGCAATCAGACCGTATCGCCCTCCCCACAATTGAAGCCGTTCCTCTAATTTCCCGTCCGCTAATAATTTTTCCTTAACCAACGGTAGGAATAATCGGAGACGTTTATCGGTGACATTAATCGGCGAATTTATGTCGACATGACACGGAATTCATAATTCGGCGATAAAACACGGCGACAAAATAATATCTTCATGCATAAAATACTTTTTTTTTTTCACGCATCTTTTATTTATTTATAAAAAACACATTATTATTAATATTTTTGATTTGATTATCTATTTAAAAATACTATGTTTTCTGAATAAAATTAAAACATCAATTATAGATACGTCGGATACGACAAGTGACTCTATCTTTTTTCTTCTTCTTCCTTTTTGTAGACGTACGTGGTCTGTTCTTCAGAGTGTTGCTCCTCCTGTGAGGTAGACTCCCAGCTGTCCTATCGTCTTTTAGGAGGTCTTCCACGAGGACGACTCTCATGAGGCTGATTATGTGATGCAATTTAGTGAAGTCTGGTGGTGTCCATTCTTTGAACATGACCGTACCAGTACCATCTTCGCTGTCTGCTCCATCCTATAATATCCTCAACCTCACATATCTCTCTAATTCTGGTGTTCAATGGTGGCAGTGAACAATGGTATTCTTGTTCCGATCCTTGTATATGAAAGCGAAGCATGTAACCGGCAAAAGCAGGATGAAATTGGAATAAATGCCGTAGAAATGAGATGTCTTAGACGAATGTGTGAAAATGTATGACAGAGTGTCGAATACAAATATAAGAAGTGAATGCAGTGCAAATGAAAGTGTTGTGAACATAATAAAGAAAAGAACATTAAGATGGTTGGGACACAAGGAAAGAATAAAAGAAGAAATAACGGTAATAAAACAATATGTTTACGATGTAAATGGAAATAGAAATAAATTAACAAGAAGGAAAATTTGGCGTGATTAAATAAATCAAATATTGAATGTCGGGCACGTGAGAGTCGGAAAAATCGACGTGTGTGCATGACAAGATGTATAAATGTTGAGGAAGCGAGATAAGTATGTCAGAAAACTTGTCACGATTAAATTAATAAAATGTTAAAGGTCGACCATGCTAGAAGTCGGTGCGTATATAAATGGCTGCATGATTGTGGAGGAAGCTAGAGAGTTATTTTTGTTGTTAGATTTTTAATATTTTTTGTTTTTAAAATAATATAAAATAAAAACATTGCACTTTGTTTTTCACCACTACGAGGTTGTTGTTGTTGTGTAGAAAATATAATTTTTCATTCGTTATTATGATAATATGGAGTTTTACATCATTGTTCATGAAACAATTCCTGTTCTTGTATTGAAAATTTGTTTCTGCATTATTTCGATTTACCGATGCTGTATTGTTGTATTACTAAAAATTGCTGTTGACGGTGGAGCGGGCGCCATTTACACCTCCATGAACTCTCCCGCAGGTACCGGGCCTGACCCGGGGTCACGTGATCATCAACTCCTCCGGATTCACGACAATCCATATTTACACGTTGCCCCATAACGAGCAGCGGTATTCAATTTTCCCAATCATCTCAACGTGTGATTTACGCCCGATGGTCCGAGGTTCCAAGAAGCATTATGACGCTTGTTGGAAATAAATCTGCACTTGCGTATGTGTTAGTATTATGCTCTAGTCGTCAATACGCAAGTCTTAAAGTGAAATTAATTTTATTTTTATTTGTTTTATTTTATAAAGATACAAAAAACTACAAAAATATTTTAGTACTTATAATGCAACCATAACTAAACAATTAATTATTCTTTTTCTTATTTTTGTCCTGTCACATCTCCGTGGTTCTCAGCAGTTGTTGTCAGCAGAGTTGAAGAGAGTAGGCACGTGTTGAACACCATAGCGGAGAGGCGCTCAAGATGGATTGGTCATGTGTTGCCACACGAATGTTTCCTGCATAATGTGTTGGAGGGAATGGTCGAGGGATCCATTGGCAGAGGACGACCTCACCAAGTACCTAGACCAGAATTGCTGAAATATGGGCTGCACCTCTTATGCAGAGTTGAAGAGAGTTGCCGAGGACCGAGCGGAGTGAAAGAGGAGATGCGTCGCCTTGCTGCAGACCAATCATTAGATTGAGACCGGAGAAGAAGAACTCCGTGGTGCATAGGGCCTCAAGGAACCTTCTCCACCGACTCTATCGCATGCCTGATGCCTAACATTATCCCAAGTGAGGCCTGCTGCTTTAACCTCGACCTGCAGGGCTCTTCTTCAGGTGACTCTAGGTCTGCTTCGCTTCCTCTTTCCCCCCCTCCCCCCATAGGGGACCAGTCTAGTGAGCCCTAAGCGATGCAAGCTATGTTCCATCTCAGAGTGTGACCGATCCACTGCCATTTGCGTCTAGCGACTTGTTCTCTAATTGGCTTTTCGCCTGCCATGGTCCAGAGAACGGCATTTGACACTGTTTGGGCCCAATAAACAAACCTTTTACTTTTTAAATTAAAATTTTGTAAATTTTTCATATGAAACATTCACTTTGTGGTTAGATATTTAAAACTTTTAGACATAAAATAATAAAACACTTTATATTTAACCACGGTATATTGCCGGGATCATACTGTGGTTAAATACAACGTGTTTTATTATTACATATATATACTCGTAAGTTTAAAATTTAATATATTTATTTTTATGATAGAACATTTGAATAACACAACTGCCTCTCACGAATGCGATCGCAAAGTTAAATGATTTGCTAACCCGCATTTCATCGAGTCGCCCACGTGACGCAGAAACAAAAGTGGTCAAGAGCTGCACAAGGCTGGAGATGAAGAGAGTGTCATTATTTGATGGCTCGCCCGTGATTTACTGCAGCATCCCTCCATCTAATTTAAAGGGTGTTAAACGATATGTAAATCAGACGAATAAAAAAACACTGGTCATTTCTGCAAATGTTATTTCATACCATCATAAGTTTAAATAAAATATTAATTAAACTTATACCAGGTAGATATAAAATAAAATAAAAACTCTTTCTACATATTAATTTAAAAAACGATGTTTTAAAACTTCTTCTACTTTTGTCTTTATTTTGACACCGACCGGTTTCGCCAGGCTTGCTGGCATCAACAGACTAGGTGACAGACAAAAGTGGATTGTATCTCAATAGAGACGAAGATGTATATTATTTGGAAACAGAATATGGTGGTCGAGGCATTTACAGGACTTATGACCTGTCATTAGTTGGGTTAACCCGTAATGGGTAAATCCAGTATTTTTCTACAAGTATTTGTATACATTAAAAAAAATAAACTTTTTTTATTTAATTACTATTATTATTTTTAATGAGTTTTTATTGTTTCTAAATCGTACAAAAATGGTTTGATATAATATAAATCAAATATGTATGTATCTAAATTTGTATTTCGTGTCTCTTACTCTCCTTACAAAAGGAATTTCTTGTGCTAAGGAAAAGGAAATATTTCAAATATCTAGTTTTTCGGCTGACGGTGTCTGGAAATTTCTATTTTTTCTGGCAAATTTGCCTTGTTACTGAAAATTCAAAAACAAAAACACAAATACGGACATGTCCTTCCACAATAAACATGAATTTATTTTCCTAATTTTGATATAAAAGTAATTTTCTAATCACTGAGTATTTTAGAAGTTGATGCCGTACAATCCCCCTACCCAGGAACTGGTCACATAGCTTTTTATAACCAATTTAGGAGGTTTAACTAACACTTTTCGAAAACATAGTTTGTTATTTGGAAGGTTCTTTTAAAATACTACGCTTGCCAGGCCTTGGAATAATAGGAGAGAAATAGGAAGACCACAGAAAAGGTGGACGGATGATGTTATCCAACTTGCAGGTCGTGGGTGGCAACAGATACCCCACGATAGAAAATATTAGAGGAGGCCTATATTCAGCATTGAAGTGTAATTGTCTAAAAAAGAAGAAATAATACTAAAACTATTGCAAACTAAGACATGTGTCAGACCCATAATGACTTATGGTATAGAATTGATGGCTGACACAAATAGAACCAAAGCACTATTACGAACCGCCGAAATGAAGACACTCCCCGCTATTCTGGGCAAAACACTGAGGGACAGAATCAGAAACGCGGAAATACGTGAGACCTGTAACACCGAAGATGTTGTCAGATGGGGCAGGAAAAGAAGACGCTTCTGGCGCGACCACTTAGAACGAATGAGCGACGATAGACTCCCCCAAGCAGCCGCAAACAACGTGCCAATGGGAACTCGCAAACCCGTAAGACTTTCAATGAGATGGCGAGACAGTTAGGCTAGGCGCTGACTGTGACTTTTTGTCACTGTCACGTTGTGTCACCGTGGATGCGCTCACTACTGGTGACAAAATGTTCATTTAGCGATGGATTTCGAAGAGGTCGCAGTGATTTGCGCTCTTTAATTACGCAGAAGGAAAATTAAACGAAAGAAACGCTACTGGGTACATCCCATATATAATAAACGATTATTAAAATGAAAATTTTACACCCTGTATTCTGAATTACGTCAATATCCTCTTAAGTTTTTTAAAATTATTTTCGTATGTCAATAAACAGTTTCGACGACTTGTTATATTTGGTGGGAACTTTAATAACATTTCCTTTTTAAATGAATATCCAAAAATTCCTTTAAATTTTTTGTATACAATGCTGGTCTTTTCTCAATCTCTTCTATTAACAACTCATTGTCAATATCATCTTCTCGCAGAGAAGCCGCCATCTATAGACTGAAAAATTAGCAACACACGTCCGTTCGGTAGGCGTCTCCCGACAGAGTGACAAAAAGTTTCTGGTGAGCGCACTGACTAATGTACAGGCCGGGTGACAGTCACGTCACGCTTATGTCGCCGGCCGTTGGAACTTTTTGTCACCGTATTGTCATGTCGCCACAGTGAGCGCACTCTCATTTACCTCCATAGCACTTGACTCGGCGACAAAAAGTCACTGTGACTTTCTGTAACAATCACCGGGGGCTCTTAGAGTTCTGTGTCCCAGGAGACCTCGACGCCATAAAAACAGATCCACAGATCTATTAAAGGAGGAAGAAGAAGAATAAGACAATTGCAAATCATCTCCCTGAAGTGAATAAACTATACCGGGTCTTGATTATTTTCCTAGCAATTAAAATAGTGTAATTCCAACATGCAATGGTATGGATGAACACCAAGTCAATCCTTTTAAGTCCCCCGGGGTTATTACGTCCCTGAAAGGTGCGAGGATTGTACCTAATAACTTTGATATTCACCACAGTACCAGCACTCTTCAACAGTCTTATAAATCACGCGCACATGTCGAAATGGTCGCATTTACTACACCCCCTCAAAAATCCTTAACGTACAAATAATATCTCTTCTGCAACATTGGCCCGAAACTATAAATCACATTCCAAAGATAATTAACCTAAAGAGAGAAAAGTTTTATAGTTTCGAGTCAGTATAAATAATAAAGCTATATATGATATTTGCGATATATTATTGCACTATGGTATTCTTGTACCGACCCTTATGTATGGAAGTAAAACATGAAACTGACTATAGTAAATGCAGTAGAAATTAGATATCTTCGAATAATGTGTAAAAAAATCTCTATATGATTAAGCAGTGCTCCCCAAATTGTGGTACGAATACCCCCAGTGTTGCGCAAAGTTGCAACAAGGGGTACGCGCGGCAATCTCTTGACAAAGATAATTTAATCAGTGAAAAACAATTACGCAAGCAACAATTGCCGAAATATATTTTTAATTGATCAGTGTAATCAATCAATTGATCCATGTAACACGCATCGCCGAATTAAAATAATATGTTTAATCTATTCCCGCATTCAGGGGTACGCGAGTTTCACGTCCTTCTTGAAGTACCCAGGAAAAACTAGATGTAACTAACAGTACGAATAAACAAAATAATGAATTGGTCACTTAGATTTGAGGACACGTGGAAAGATTGAATGAAAGAATAATGAATAAATAAAAGTATATGTTAAGGATGCAAAATGAACAAGAAATATAGGACGACAGAAGAAAACGTGGCATGATCAAATGAATCAAATATTAAACGTCGACTACGTAAGGAGTCGGAAAAATCAACGTGCGTACGTTGCACGATGAATGAATATTGGAATAGAAATTATGTGGCGGTCCATTCTATCTGCCTATCGGTTCTCGGTGACGGTGTTACGATTAGTTAGTTTATTATACAGTAGTTTTAAAGGTCGAAATAATCGACGTGGGTGTATGACTCGTTGTATGAATGTGGAGGAATCTAGAAAAGCTAGTAGATAGTTTGTCAGGATAGAGTAGTGTGGCGGCTCATTGTCTCTGCTTTCTCATTCCTTGTGTGTAAACGGTTAGATGGTTTGTTTGTTTGTATTTTTAAGAGTATTCTTTGTTTAAAAAAAATAGGTTGACACGTTTCGCATTTTACCGGAGCGTTCGTTCAAGAAGTAAGAGTTGGTTTTACAAGCTGACTGGCGTCTTATCCCTTACCGTGAAAACGTGACAGTCAAAAACAAAGGTTTAAATGGACGATATCACGCCTGGCATTAAAATTAACTCGGCTTAAATATGAAAGATCATTGCGGTCAACAACAAGAGAGAGGTGTCTGTAACAAGAGTTTGAATTTGGAAACGGCACTGCATCTAAATTATGTATTTGCGATAAAATAAAATAATTGATGAAAGTAAAGTGAATTGGATACTAGAATGCGCACGTGCAGAGGATGAATCCTACCAGAATCTCACACGCTGTGGCGCATCAGATTCCCACCGATACCGTCCCCCCGGAAGACCGCCAAAGAGATGGAGGAATAGCTGGGAGTCGGCCTCCCAAAAGAGGCCAGCCCGATTACAGGAACAGACCAAAGGTCTATTAGAAGAAGAAGAAGAAGAAGATGATGATGATGATAAAAGTTGTTTGGAGAGTATGATTATCACACAGAAACTGTGAACCAAATCACCACATAAGAATTAATATGAATGCATACTTACATTTTCTAGAAATTTTATTTTATTTTACGGAAATGACATGTTTCGCCTTGCTTTATTAAATATTTATTAATAATGCCTAAGCAAGTAAAATATTTATCTCAATTTTTTTCTTTCTAAAAATGGACTCATCCATTCAGATTAGTAATTTAACGTGGAATTTAGATTTCGCCAAAGGCCAATCTCTCTTAATAAACAGGCCACAATGCCTAAGCAAGCAAAACATGTCATTCCCACAAAATAAAATAAAACTTCTAAAAATAGACTCTTCCATTCAGATTAGTAATTTAATGCGGAATTTCAATCTTACAAGAGGCCAACAACCCCTTAAGAAACCCACGAGGCCTAGATTAAAAAAAAATGAAGATAATTTAGCACAGTTGGTTTAAAACAATTTTAAAATATTAAAAAATATTGTTGAAAACTGCGGCACCTAAACGTGTCATTCCAATAAAATAAAATAAAACTTCTAAAAACCTTATAATTAATAATTTAATTTGGCAATTCGACCTCGCAGAAGACCAATTCCCCTTAAAAAAACAGGCGACAAGGCCTTCATTAAAAAAAAGAAGAAGAAAAAATTAACTTGGTTTAGCACAGCTGGTCTAAAACAATCATCCAATATTCAAGAGTATTGATGGTAACTGCAGCATTGGCTACATTTTTACATTTAAAAAAATGACCAATAACTCTTTCGAACAATAGACCATACCAAACAGCTCAGCTCTAAGATTTTCGTTGACTCAGAATTTTCCAAACGTCAAATGATTATTCCTCCTATTATTAAATGTGACTTCTTGAAAATAATGGATGCGTTTGAATTAGTCTAAATGTGTTATATTGAATTCTATTGGCGTTATGTAATTCGATCTCTCAACAAGTCGAGCATTTCACCATTTCGATGATCGTTAATTCGATTTGAAATAAATGTCATTGTTTTTATAATGTCTCAAAAATTCAATTAGGGTTATGTATACATTATTATAGTAGAAGAAAGAGATGGAGAGACATCGTGCCTCCTCTAGACGTCACTCTCGTTTTGGGCGGATCGGGTGTTTGGTGAGAAATTTGTTAATACAGAGTTCCGATACTTCACCGGGATAATTCATTTTGGACCATCTTATTTAAATCGTTTATGAATGAATATCTTAAACTTCTTCTTTAGACTATTTTTTTTCGCTTTTGGACAAAGACCTCCTCCATCCTCTTCCATGTGACTATTACTGTATCTTGTACATACTGCACCCAGGTTACACCGATGTATCGGATCAGATCATCGTTTTACGGATATGATCCATCTGCACTACACATTGCGGTCCATGGTCTCCAAATTAGCAGTATTTTTGTCCACATTTCGTCCGAGCTTCTAGCTACGTGACCTATTCATTGCCATTTTAAACTCTCTTCATGGTGGATGATGTCAGTGGCCTTTGTTTTTTTTCCCTACTTTCGAATGTTATTCCTAACATAACTCTTTCCTTCTTTAGATCACTTATAGTTTATCGTCTTTTTTTTTAATTCGAAAATTCGAGACCAAAAGTGGTAACCGGAATATATTATTAGACTTTTTATAAAATCAGGGTTCTAATAACCCCGACTGGTTCAGGGTTTTAATGGTTCTGGCTTCTCTAGCTATTCATACATAACCAATGAAGTTCAGCAAATCGTAAGATTGCCAAATTCCGTTTATTGATGAATTTTACTGCATTTAATTTCCTTATTTTTCTTTGTCGAAAAATGTCTCCAGGGATGATGAGGTCCAGCTGTCCCTTCATCCTTTCACTCTAAGGTCGTCATCCAGATGGACGGTGTCCGGGGGGAATTTCGTAAGCGACTGTCATTATCCGTTTTGGCTACACGATCTCTCCAGCATCTGGATCTGCTCCACCGAACAATATTCTCTATTTCGCAAGTTTTTCTTGCGTCTGCATAACGGGAGTTTTTTCTAGTAATTTTATTTGCACCTTCATCTCAGATGATCTTAGTAGACCCATGGTTCGTACAGTGTCGGCCCGCGTTTCTATAGCATATAGGTCGAATGCATGTCTTACAAATTCTGACTTTGCTGTCAATACACATGTATTTGTTCTTTCAGATTAGATTCTTCAGACAGACTGATACGGCAGAGGCTTTATTTTGCTTTCAAAAAAAGATTTTTGTAAATATGCCGATTCGGACCTGCATAATGTGGTCATTGATAGGTACCAACTAATTGAAGAAAAAAATCCAAATCGACTAGTCATCGCTCGAGTTCTACGCGCATTGTTCGCCTGAGAATCGGATTGTGCCGCGCGCCCGTACACGCCCGCCATTATTCAAATTAGGCAACAGTCCGGCCCTGTTAAATAGATGGCCATGTTTTTAATTAAAGCGATTGTAAACACGGCCAGATTAGTGTTCTAGAATGCCGACATTTTAATAACACGGTTTATGTACCGCACACCTACATTTGAAAAAAATGCTGTTTCAACGAATACTTACGCAATATTTTCGTAAATGTAAATTGATTAATCAGGATTAATCATTCAAGAAGAATTGGACTAAGCTGGGCAGCTTTCGGAAACCTGAGCTACATCCTTAAAAACCGGAAAATACCGATCAACCTGAAACGAAAAGTCTATGAATCCTGCGTTCTGCCAGTTATGGTCTTGAAACTGTTACATTGTCCAAACAAAGTGCCGAGAAACTACGAGTGACCCAAAGAGCCATTAAAAGAGCCATGTTAGGAATAAGCCTAAGAGACAGAGTCAGAAACGGTACGCTGAGAGAAAAAACAAAGGTCACTGACATCATCCACCGGGTGGCGACTCTAAAATGGCAATGGGCAGGTCACGTAGCCAGAAGCTCAGATGAAAAGTGGACAAGAAGACTGCTGACTTGCAGACCGTGGACGGCGAAGAGAAGTGCAGAGCGACCCCAACTACGGTGGAATGATGATCTAAACCGACACGTCGGAATAACCTGGATGCAGTCTGCACAGGACAGAATGACATGGAAGCAAATGGAGAAGGCCTTTGTCCTGGAGTGGACAGCAATAGGCTGAGGAAGAAGAAAAAAGATCAATTTCAGATTAATTTTGATATCATATATAACACATTTAAAAAAAAACTTATGTTGACGTCGTTGACTCTTTACGTCATTACAGCGCGAGTCAAATCGATGTAAAGGGTATAGCTATCATTTTGATTTTCATGACTTGTGATAGGGAGCTAATCTATCGCCACTGTAATGTTACATGAATTCTGTGCCAAACCAATGACGTGTGACAATTACGCTACCATTGCCGGGATTTGAAACTGAGACTTTCGGTGTGACAGTCATAGCCATGGCACTCGGAAACGAAGGTCACCAGAAGATGGCAGCAAGCTGCCGAAACTGGTCGACGTTAAACATAAGTGGAAGCCCACTAAATATGTAATAATAATAATAAAAACTTATCAATTTATTTATATTTTTCTTATTCTTCTTCTTCTGATTGTACATAGATCTTGTTATCTGTTTATACACGATATCAACTTTCTTCCTGTGATGAAGACGACCAGCCTTCTCTCCATCTCTTTGGTGGTCGTCCTGGTGGTCGACGGCCCTCTGGAGTCTCGTGCATCACGATCTTAGGAATTCTTGCTAGATCCATTTTCTCGATGTGGCCCCTCAAGAATCGTCTTCTCTGCCTACATTTCCAGTTTTTTTCATTGGAAATCCTATCTCGAAGGGTTCTCCTCACAATAGGTCAAAATGTTCTCATTTTACTACTCTTAAGAGATGTTTGATTCTGACAGTGTCTGCTCTTGTTTCGATTCAGTAGGTCATTTTATTTTTCATTATTTAAAATTAACTTCTACTAAGAAATTTAATTTAAAAATATTACTTTTTTGAAACATGTCATGAGAATAAATAGCCAACAATTGTATATTATAGTAATAGGGTTCATTTGGTTATTTAATCTGCTGTATACAAATGTGGAAAGCAACGAAAACTACCACGTTAAAGGCCCAAATGGCAGCAAAAATGTAACACTTGGCTCCAAACCTATCAATCCCTTGGATTAAATCTAGCGAAGAATAGGAGAAACTGGTGGTATCCATTCGTAGACATAATCGTAGCAGTTTTTCGTTCGCTATCTGCTCTATCTACGATACCTTTGTTAAATAGTCAATTGCTTTGGCTGAAACACTATGATACCTTAACATTTTAAACTGTTAAATTAAATAATTTGGTTTTTGTAAGACAATTGTATTTTATTTTACGCGACAGCTGTTTCATCAACCTATGTTGACATCATCAGGTGTTACAATAATATTTCAAATGTAAAATTTTCGTGATTTTTCGAATCTTTATGTGTATTTGTTCCTATGTCAATTTGAATAATTTCATGAATACAATTTTGAAGTTCTTGCTAAAACTGAGTTAGGTACCTAAATATTTTGTTTAAAAGAACGGTTAGTTATTATTAATAGGAGAAAATATAATAATAAAATAATAATAAAACAGTAATTAGAAGGAACAATTACACATAGTAAAGAGTAAAAAACGATGAAACATAATAAATGAAAAACGATAAAGGTGACAAAAGTTGAAGTTAGTATTATTATTTTTTAGCTAGATTGTACAGAGGGTAAGGGTTTTAATGTACTATATACTAATGGGGAATAAGAAGGAATTTGGTTATTTATATAATTTAGTTTACATTTTTTGGCCTTTAAAATATTAAATTTTCTAATTTCTCTAATATTTGAGGATTATTTGCTATATGTAAAATTTTTGTGTTTTTGGCCTCGAAATGATGTCAAAATTCACACAATGATTGGCCATTTCCGAAAAGATGTTTCGTATGAAATTTTGTGTTCAAATAACCTCTTCAAAAATGATCGACCCGTATTTCCAATATACATGGCATCACATTCAATTAAAATAAAATAAAAATACAGTAAACAGTAAATAAAATACAATTGTGATACAAAAACAAATTTATTTAATTTAACTGTTTAAGATATCCTTTGTCTCACATATCTCTTTAATTCTGGTGTTCCTTAGCCATTTCATAGACTCTTTCTATCTATCACTATCAGTGTGCACATCTTCGTCTCATAAAAAATCGCTAACCGTACATAATTTCTTAATCAAAATCATCATACGTAATATCGAAAATAACAGATTTGCATTTTTTTATAGATTATTTAAATTAAATGTTTTGCTTAACATTTCAAAGATGACATTTTGCGAATTCGTATCTTGGTTTCATATTAAATTTACAATATTTTGTGTCATTTTATCTTGAATGCATGTATTAAAATTTCTCTGCTATCTCGTTTAATTGTATTCCTCATGCATATAAAAGCGTTTAACTATTAATTTATACACATCTTGTATCATTAATGCTTATGTAAATTTATCCGGTATTTAATAAAATTTCTCAAACATGGAAAACCTTTTAGATATCCAACACTTTGAAATGATATCATGTTTCCAATATTCGACAATTAGGGTCTGCCACATTATTACACGCATTCTCACATAAGATTATTTCATACATTATATTTGAGAAAAAAAATCAACTTCTAATCGTGAGTATTATGAAAATAATCATATTTAACACCATCATATCCGAAGCCTAAACTTGCATACCCAAAGTTGAATCTAACTAACTAACTAACTAACTGACCATCACGCCATCTCGCCCCCGAAGGAGTAGGCAGAAATAATGAATGAACAGACCGGCGATACGGGTCTGAGATATTGACTTTAATATCAAAGCTATTTTCAGTCATCATCTTCATCATTATCAGCCTGTAGCCGTCCACTCCTAGACGTAAGCCTCCTCCGTCTGCTTTCATACCTGTCGATCCTTGTCGTACAAGGGTTACTCAAATGACCCTTTCATTTCAGTAGTGATAAGGTTATTTTTGCGCAACGAAGTGTGAAACAATCGATGCTGGTGTTGCTGCAGGAATCTATCAGAAACAAATATACCTTTTTGTTCTAGAACGTAAGGATTTTAAATTTACCCCTAATCAATTTCTTTTAAATTCGGTGTGAATTCGGTAGGAAATATAATACCCTTCTCGTTTCAAGGGTATTATATTTCCTATTAAGAAGAATTCCGTTAGATTTAGCCAAGGATAAACTCCATACTCTGTCAGGTAGATTATTTCAAACCCTTTACAATATTAGAGGAATACCAAGTCATTAGAGGACTACGTATTACGGCACCTCCCTCTTACTGCTTCTGACTATAGAGTTTTTACAAAATACCTTGAATGAGTAAACAGTAATTACTTAAAATAATTATGAGGGGAATTGTTCATAAACCGTTTCTACGTAACAAACTAATAACTGTTAACAAACATTCCAAAGCTGTACTGTTAGACTTACGTATTAAATGCAAGATTTATAAGACTTCTGGGAATCGGGTGTATCTCAAAACCCTGACTGTTTCAACAAAACCAATAATTTTCAATGAGACATTACATCCTCCATCAATCTGAGCGTGAGATGTTAACCGAATTTCGTAGTTGTCTCAAGATCTCTGACGGTGGATATGCTTTTGAGGCTTTGTTTACTCGTAGAATATCGGTACATAGTCTGTCTCTTCTATTTTTTTTCTATATCTTAGTAAAAATGTTCAGGAATAGTATTTACGTGAGATGGAGAAAAAGAAACTGAATAAGAATGGCGCAAGAAGAGAAGGTGAGAAGGGTCAGGGCGGCCCACGCGGGGGGCCGGTACTGACGTGGAGCTAATCATGATGCACTCATTGTGTTTCGGTTTTAATTAATTCTCTTCACGACACCAGGCGCGCACCTCCCTCTAGGGGAGTTGGGGAGCTTTGGGTCACTTGCCTTTTCATTTCATCAAAATTATTTTTAAATATTCACACGAAGCACTCATTTTCTGATTTCTTTCTTTATTTAGGTGCCGTGTCGGGTCCCCTCAACGTTGGCGACCACTGCAGCAAAGGCATCTCTATCCTACGCCACTTGGAACAGGTTCTGAACTCATGTTATTCCTGTCCACTCTTTGAAGTTTCGCAGCCAGGACAGATGCCTTCTACCAACTCCCCGACGTCCCTCCACTTTACCCATTAATATCAGTCGAAGGAGGTGGTATTTTTCTCCCCTTAGCACATGACCCAAATATGAGACCTTTCTAATTTTCACACTCGACAACAGTTCTCTATGGGCTCTAGCTCTGTGTAGTATGTCTGCATTACTGACCCTATCGGTCCACGGTATACGGAGCATTCTGCGATATATCCACATCTCGAACGCTTCCAAACGGTTCATTACATTCACTTTTAGAGTCCAGGTTTCACAGCCATATAGTAGAATAGACCATATATAACATTTAATCATTATTTGACGGAGTTTCAAGTTAAAATTATCGTTGCCAAAGAATGTTCTCATTTTATTAAATGCCGCTCGTGCGACTTCAATTCAGCATTTTATTTCATGTCCTGGTCAAGCGCTTTAGTTCAATGTGTGATAAGACATATGAAATATATATTCATTAACACAAAGGGTTGTCATTATAAAAAAACATCGTTTTGAATAACTTTTGTGAAAACACAATGTTTTCAACAGTTATTCAAATGTGAACCCATAGTAAAAAATGATGACGAATACAGAAGAAATATTGTTTAATTTAATTATTATTAAAAGTGAACTTTTATCAAGCGGTTTCAGTAAAATCTTCTACTTCTTCTTCATGTGTTGTTGGGTCCCCCCGACGTCGACTATCACTTGAGAGTGCATGTTCATGTATTCGTCAGCTTGTCTCCATTCACTGCTGGACGTAAACCTCTCCATCCCCATGCCATCTCTCTCGGTCTCTCGCCAGTGTTCTTTAGGCCCTTCCTGCCGTCCGCACAATATCATCGCTCCACCTGGTTGGTTGTTTCCCGGCACTTCTCCGGCCCAACCTTGGCTTCCATTCAGTAACCCTCTGGCTCCATATTTCATCATCCCGTCGACACATATGACCAGCCCACTTCCACTTTATTCTCGCAATGCGTATCCCTACATCGGTGACCCTGGTGCGTCTTCTAATCTCCATGTTGGGTGTATGGTCTCTAAGCAAAATACCCAACAAAGATCTTTCTGTGGCCCGTTGTGCAACTTCGATTTTGTGCATTGCTTCTTTAGTTAACGTCCATGTCTCGCATCCATAGGTCATCACAGGTAACACACACTGGTCCAGCACTTTTGTTTTAAAATTTTGTGTCATGTCCGACTTGAAGATGTTGCCCAGCCCAACCGCAGACCAACCGAGATGTATTCTCCTATAATATATTTGACTTGACTCCTTCTTCCAAAAGCCAACAGATGACCAAGGTACACATATTCATTTACCACTTCCACATTTTTTTTAGGGAATTTTAATTTGTGTGTTAGTCAATATTTTTGTCTTTGTCATATTCATTTTGAGGCCATTTTTTTTAGATGATTCATTTAAAGCTTCCAGCATTTCTTGGAGATGTTCGGGAGATTCCGAAAACAGAATTATGTCATCAGCGAATCTCAAGTGAGACAAATATTCTCCATGTCTTGTGTAGTTCTTAATAGTGCCTCAACTGTTCGAATCCCAGTCCAATCACGAGTGCTCCGGATCCATGAGATCTTTTATCTCCCCACACCTCGACGACCCTTTATTTGTCCCTAATGATCGAGTACAGCAGCTCGTACATTTTTTCCTCTAAGCACATGACCCAGTTAGGACACCTACCGGACCTTGATATCAGTCAGCAATTGTCTATCTATTCTTGCTCTTAGTATTCTTGCATTCTACGGTGTATCCACATCTCAAATGCCTCTAGCATGTTCAAAATGCTGATTTTGAGGGTCCAAGACTCCACTTTGTACAAAAGCACTGATCAAACATAACAATCAACCATTATTTTCCGGAGCTTTAAATTGAGATAATCGTAACATTGGGTGGTGGCCAAGGGGACATAACGCTTGGCTCCTTATCCAGGGAACATGGGTTTAAGACTGGACACGACCAGATTCCTTCTTCGTAATAATAAGATATTTTCTGCTCATATTGAAAGATAAATTCTAATGCCATGATCTTGTCCTTTGAGTTAGTCATATTTATATATAAAAAAATGATTATCGTGTAGTAAAATCATTAGAATAGTTTTTATTATCTTCGTGTTCTAAGGTGTCATTATTAAATAATTATATGTTTGTGGGGTCTCATTTGCGAAAACACTTTTGTATTGCGAAATATTATTACGAAATGTAACGGAATGTTCAAATGTACACACGTTTCCTCTAGAAATTCTCCGTCAGACCTAACTCGAATGATCGAATCAAAAACTTCATATTCATGAATCGACTTTAACTGATCGGCAAATAATTTTACTTGCTAAGTAAGCAACGCCTGCGTTGGTCCATTTAGGATTTACTGGCAGATTCATTAACAAAAATAAAATAAAAAACACTATTTGACGATAAATAAATATTAACTTTTACCAATCAAAGTTTGTTACCCCTAATATAATATGAATATTGTAAGATTCATATCTTGTATTTAAATTATAACAAGATATATTAACATATATTTTTTAAATCGGTTGTTTACAGCAGGGGCTGGGAATCAAATTAAAAAAATCGTTCCTCTTGAATGTTCGCGAGTAAAATATAAACACTTTTAATTTTCATATTGCATTATTGCTTTTTGAAATTTTTTGGTAGAAGCTTATTTTAAATATATATTTTTTTAAATCTTTATATTACATATTTAGTTTTATTCCGCTTTGTTTTAATGTAACCGGTTCCGGCATCGAGCTACTGAAATTAGACAAAATAAAATAAAAAAGTAGACAACTGTACATATTCATAACTTTTATTATATTTATTTGTATTTTTTTACTCTAAGTCTTAAATACTTCCGGTTTAGCTTAAATAAATTAAATAAACCCCTGGTTTAGGTTTAACGTTTTTATTTTTATTTTTCTATTTATTTATCCGACGTAAACTTGTGGTAACTTATTAATCGTTGATTTTTATATTTATCGTAGACTTTTCCGACATCAAATAACATTTAACCATAATATAGTAATTGAACTAGCAGACTGACTGGAGGCCTTTGAGATGTGGTGCTCCATAAGAATGTTGGGAATTTCTTGGGGAGACAAAACTAACTAACTAACCATCAGGCCATTTCCCTGGAGGGGTAGACAGAGAGGATGGATCGCCACACTGGCTTGTCCTGGCATACCTTTCGAGATTCCTCTACATCCATACATCGTACCATGCACGCACGTCGATTGTTCCGACTTCGAATGTGGCCGCCTTTTAGTAATTGATTAATTTGGTCATGCCATGTTTTCCTCGGTCGTCCTCGGCTTCTTTTCCCACTCACGCTGCTTGTGTACAACTTTTTAACCATTCTAATCTCATCCATTCGTTCCATATGTCCGAACCATCTCAGGGACCCTTTTTTTAATTTTATTCATGATGCAGTCATCTGCCTTACATTTCTTTCTTATTTAATCGTTCGGTATTCTATCATACAACGTTTTCCCGCACATTCTTCTTAGTGATCTCATTTCTACGGCGTTTATCCTGCTTTCATCCTTCTTTTGCCAGCTCCAAGCTTCACTTCCATACATGAGGGTTGGCACTAGAACTCCATTGTGGGGAGACAACATTACGGAATACGAGGTTCTCAGTAAGATCAAAAGAGGTGACATATTTAAACCATCTAAGGAGTTGAGCCCAATCGGCCATATTTTGTGCTATAAAGGACTCCTGCAGAACATTTTAGAAGTGATGATTGAGGGCACATATTATAAAGGGCGCCCCCGATAATCTGAAACATGTTTACGAGGTTATGAACTGCGTCTCATATGTTCAGCTAAATAGAACTGTAGAAGACCGAATGCAGAAGAGGACGAGGTGTAAGACTTTGCCGGAAACCAGTCCTTTTAATTGAAACTGTAAAGAAGAACTATATTGTAATAAGTAATGATTTCTTCTTCTTCTTCTTCTTCTTCCTTATTGTAGACCTATGTGGTCTGTTCTCCAGAGAGTTGCTCCTGTACCAGTCCCTTTTTCGTTGTCTGCTCCATATTATAATATCCTCAACCTCACATATCTCTCTTATTCTGGTGTTCCTCACGCGATCCCTGAAGAAGAACTATATTCAAATAGTAATAAGTAATGATTTACGAGTTATTAATAAATCATAAATCAGTTATTAACGTACGCAGACTTGCCCGCACAAAAAAAAAACTTCAAAGGTATGCAGGTAAAATTATGCATAAAAAATATCATATTACGTAACGAACCGCACACGATTTAATTACGTACATTCTTAGGTTTTAATTACAAAGATAAAATCTAGAGGTATCCATGTAAATGTACGAGGGCTTACTAGGAACCATTAATTAATTCCATCTCAACAAACCGAACCCGGCAAGTTCCAAGAATGACAAGCAGATTCAAACAATGGACCAAATTAACTAAGTACAATCTCCTAAATGAATCACATCAACGCTGTTTTCAATTAACGGCTTAGATCACAGGATGTTTGATTGCAATAGTAATTATTAATGTTAAGTAACACGCAGTAATTATACAAAGGCCCGGAGATGGGTGGATTCCACACAGGTATACATACCTGTTGGTATGTAATATATTGATAAGTTTATAGGATATGTATTATACATAACTAACTAACTAACTAACCATCACGCCGTCTCCCCGGTAGGTAGAAAGAATGGACTGCCACACTTTTCTTTCCTGACATATTTCTCTCGCTTCCTCAACATTCATACATCGTGTCATGCACGCGCGTCGATTTCTCTGACTCCTCACATGGCCGACATTCAATATTTGATTTATTTTATCGTGCCACGTTTTCATCGGTCTTCCTCTATTTATGGATCCATTTACATCGTTAACATATATTTTTTTACCATTCTTTCTTCATTCATTCTTTCCATATGTCCAAACCATCTTAATGATCCTTTCATTATTTTGTTCATAACAGCATCATTCGCACCGCATTCACTTCTTATATTTTCATTCGACACTCTATCATACACAGAGTATCCACACATTCATCTAAGAGATCTCATTTCTACTGCATTTATTCTACCTTCATCCTTCTTTTGCCAGTTCCATGCTTCGCTTCCATACATAAGTGTCGGTCTTCGCGAGGTATCCATTCCATTACCCTTCTGGTCCATCTTTGGTGTGCCTGACAACATATCCCGAAAATGACCATTTAAATTAAGCCACCCTTTTGACGACATACGATGCACCCGACCTTCTAATTATCTCTGTATTTTTTATTTCTTATAACTAAAAAACTAAACTAAACTAACCATCACGCCGTTTCACCGGAGGGATAGGTAGAGAGGATGAACTGCCATATCGTTCTGTCCTGACATACCTCTCTAGCTTCCTCCAGATTTATACACCGTAAAATGCACGCGTGTCGATTTTTTCTGACTTCGAATGTGGCCGCCTTTCAGTATTCTTATAAGTAAGAAATCTCTTGATGGAAGTTCATTTTAAAAAATAATGAAATAAAAATACATTATTTTATGACTACTTCCACATTTGTCTTTATTTCCACCACCAATCTGTCGATGACAGCGAGCCTGGAGAAACCGGTCGCTGTCGAAATAAAGACAAATGTGGAAGTAATTATAAAAAACATCGTTTTATTTTATTACTTGTATAAAGAAATAATCTACCTGAATTAGACACAATTATTGAAATACATGCTACCCGATTTTTGATAGATTGCCTGAAGCAACTAGTATGTAGACATCATATTAAGGTACCTGGCACACATTCCAAATCCAAATTAGGTCCCACACAAAGTGTCATTAATGTTAGAACGAAATAAAAAAAACTACCCATCTTCGTCCTTTCCCGGGTGTCCAGCAAATGGAAGGATTTATCACAGTTGTATCGGGACCACAGAGTGTGGAAATAATTGCTCTCGCTTGATTATGATTTATGGATCGGGAAGAAGATGAATAATTAAGATGGCCGCCGAGTGATAATGGCTGACGTCCAGATTTAACCCGCAACTGCTGGTGGGGGTAAAAAATAACCAGATTTTTTTTGTAAATGAAGTTTGTCAACTCTGAAATGCTAGCAAAATGAATCTGGTGATTATTTTTAGAAAGTATTTTTTTATTATATTTATGGGTAGATATTATATTGTATGTCGGCCACTTGAGGAGTCTCAAAAATAGACGTTCGTGTATGACACGGTATATGTATGTTGAGGAAGCGAGAGAAGCGAGAGAAGTATGTCAGGAAAGAAAATTGTGGCTGTCAGGAAAGACAGAAAAATGTAATTAGATAAGTCGATTCCTCCGACTTCTAATATGACCAGTCTTTAAAATTTTATTAATTTGGTCATGCCATGTTTTCCTCGGTCTGCCTTGACTCCGCACTCCATTTACATCATTAACGTATACTTTCTTAACCTTTCTTTCTTAATCCATGCGTTTCATATGTCCGAACCATCGCAGCGATCCATTCATAATTTTGTTCATAATACCTTCTTCCGCTATACATTCCTTTTTTATGACAGCATTTGAGATTCTGTCGTATATCGTTCTACCACACATACGTCTTAGGAACCTCATCTCTACCGCATTTATTCTGCTTTCATCCTTCTTCTGCCAGTTCCATGCTTTGCTTCCATACATTAGGGATGGGACCAGAACTCCCACTATCCCTCTCTCACAAAACAGAAAACGAATGGTACATGAATATAAAATATAAAATTAAAAACTTATAGACTAAAATATATTTTTTCAGACATAATGGTGAGGGTTGGACATATTGAGGAATGGAAATGTTTCTTGGATAATATGGCCGAGCCATAGAGGGCTCCCTCCGCTTACCCGAAGCTGTAATCGGCGCAGCGGCGCCTTTTATCAGCTTCACTCGTGCACTCCCTAGGCCCGTCCCCCGTCGATGCGGGACTATGTATATATTTGCAACCAAGGGGGACCCAGACCACATTTAAGCTACGCTACTCCCCCTCGATGTCCAGTCGTACACACATAGCAATACAACAGCAAAAGAAAATACACAATTGTTGAGTTACTTGGATATTTTTTTTTTTTTAAAGGAACATAGAAGTTCCCGCCACATACCCGAGGCTGTTATAGGGCGTAACGGCGTCCTTTTATCAGCCTCGCTCGTACACTCCCTGGGCCTGTCCCCGGTCCATCCGGGACTTACATTTAAATACGGCAACAACAAGGGGGTGCCAGACCACATTTAATCTACTCAATTTCACTTCTATGCTCCGCTGTACTTTATTGAATAAATAAATAAGCATAATATATAATACATGAACATTTCATAAAAGATAAATTATACACCGCAGGAATATACAGCGGGAAGAACAGGAGAGGCAGAAGAGACAAATGCGGGATGGGGGAAAGAAAAAAAAATAATAATAATAACGTAGAGTACAGTTTTTGGCATGTAGGACAAAGGACGAGGTTTAGGAAGCATTTCATAATATTAAATAAATAAATAAAACCACTGCACAAATTATTATTATGGCCAACAGGGAGAGGAACGAGACCCGTCACAGAGGGGCAACCTCCCTCTCCCAGCTGGAAAACAGCGCACCCTCAGAGGGCAAGAAACAGCACAAATTCCGGTGAATTCCGGTGGGGTAGACAACCGTAAAACCCCCTCTATCCAGGAGCAGTAGCCCCAGCATCCTTATATACTTGGAGGCCGGCTAAGTGTCGGCCTCGGCAAATGCATTAATCCACGCTCTCACGAATACTTTCAAACACCCAAAGTTATGTTGACTCTCCGTCAGATCTGAGTTCCAGACCGGGCGGACAGCCACTTTTACATCATCTATCATCCGATTCCGCGCGCTCACCAGGGAACTACACTCCCAGAGGATGTGGAAGGCCGTCTGGGGCCCCCCGCCGCACGTACACTCCGGGTCCGGCACCAGACCAAAATCATGGAGCCTGGCACGGAAGTTTCCGTGGCCCGAGAGCATCTGCACAACGTGGTGATCCAAGGCGATCCACTCACTGCTCATCCTTCTTCTCAAGGAGGGAAAGAAAGAGTGGGTCCACCTCCCTCTGGGCGATTCGTCCCATCTCTTTTGCCAATCACACATGGAAGCCTCCCTTATCCTTCCGCGCAAGGCTGTAAGTCCGTCCTCCTCAGGGTCAAGAGTGAGGCCCAGATGGGTCACCCTCTCGCCCCGCTTGAGGCGTCTCCTGGCAACCGCCTCCAGCACCTCCAGATCGGCAGGGAGAACCCCTCCAATTACCGGAAGCGCCACCGAGGCGGCAGTCCTGTAGGCACCGGTCAGAGCTAAGAGGGGCACGCGTTGGCCCCTCAGCAGTGCGGAGGACACCGTCCGAACCGCTAGACGACCCGACCACACACCCGCCGCGTACGTGATTCGGGGCACATACACGGCTTTGTATAGTAACCGAGTCGCCGGCGCCCGAAGGCCCCACGCCGCAGTGCTGAGGCGCCTGACCTGCATGAACAGATTCGCGGACCCCTCAGATACCGCCTTTACATGCCCCAGGAATGAGAGCGACATGTCGACCTGAACACCTAGGTACTTGAGCGAACTCTTGAACTCTTGAAAGTTACTTGGATAGTTCTCTCAGCTCTTTGAGGGTTCTCAAGTGACAAACAAGAAACGAGAGCCTCCCATTAAAAGATCCTAATGTCCTCCTATCTCGCCGATTAATTATCGTGACTCACAACATTATTCATCTCGCGCAGACTCAAATTATTAAATCGAGAATTTGATCATATCACACATTTTGTAAAGGCAAACATTCTGTATGCCCGTAGATTGTCGTACTCGCAGATGTAAGAGAATACTAGATGATATATTTCCTTTTAACTAGATGGTCATAAACACTTATGAATTTTGTTCGTTATTCAAATATATATTTCAAATCAATATCGACATTAAGAATGTAAAAACGCCTAATCATAATCTTTATATATATAATTTACACATATAATACTTTATATATATATAATACAAGGAAATCTAAAAAACGGTGGATACGTGTAACATAAATTAAACAAACACAAAAGTCCGGATCGTCCATGTCAACATGTGCAACATCAAAAAAAACATTATGTGTTATTACATTATGTGCTAAATTTAAAAAACGGTGGATACGTGGAACATAAATTAAATAGACAATATGTGCACCATCTAAAAATAACATTTTGTGTTAAATTATTTTTATTTTGTTATTTAAATTTATATCATTGTATTTAAAATTGTTTGTGTTAGATTTATTCTGTGGGTGCTGGACGATCGAAGTGTGCGCGGGAGATGCCTATTGGTGGCGATGAGGTTCGCAACCCATCACACCGCGTCTTCCGCGGGGCGAAAAGAGAAGGATGGAGTGCCGCATCAGTAAAAGTGTGTTAGTCCATTCTTTCTGCCTACCCTTTCGGAGAGACGGCGTGATGGTTAGTTAGTTAGTTAGTTACAAGGAAATCCACACTTCGCTCGGCGAACTCCTTGGAAAAAGGAAGATTAGTTGAGCCAAAGCGTTGCCCTAGTACAAATTTCGTGGATCGAGCGTTTGCGGTAGCCGGTCCATCAGCTTGGAACAATCTTCCTTCACACCTCAGATGCATTAATGATCCGACAGATTTCAGACTGAAAACCCATATTTTTCATATTTCATACCCAATATAAAATCCTTGACCTGACCTTACTTTCTAATCGATCGCGAATATCAATCAGATGCAGCGTTCACATTTAGATTTAAAACACAGCTTAATGCGCCCTTGAGGTGATAACATCATAAAAACGGCGCTTTAAAAATTAGGATATTATTATTATTATTATAATTCTTCTGTACCGGCGTATGTAGTTCAACTTCTCCTAAACGGCTATATCGATATAATGAGTTTTTGTGTGTTTGTTTTGAGTGGATCCGTGGGTTGTGTAAATTCACAAATGGACCCGGTAGATGTCCGTTAAAGCCTTCTGGGAAGATCATGAATAATTTACCTCCTGATAATAATTCATAGTTATGTTTGTTTACCATAGATGGCGTTGATGTCGAATTCAGTGATATTTGATTTTGAAGCATGCGCAAATCACTTGCATTGTAGCGTGGCGTAATTTAAAATTCTGTTCGCTATGTTTCGATATTCCATGTATGGCATGTATCACAATCGCGTGCATATTGAGAGTATTATTCATCGACAAAAACATATTGAAATAAAGTTTTAAATCATAAATTTAAAAAAAAAAAAGTATGCTGAACCAGCAGGCAAACGTCTGTCGAATCCGCTAGTATTATATAAATAGACAAAAGTTTGGATGTCGTCAAGAAAGAGTGCGAAAATATTTTGAATACAAGAGAGCGAGAGGAATGTTTCGATTCTAAAAGTAATTCTAAATGCACACAATGCGCATACCCGAGATTATTTCTGAATTTTTTCTAATTTCGTTCTGATTATTGTTGTTTAAGAAAACCGAAGGGGAACGATTCGGTGCTCTTGAGTGTGAATTTTTTAACTTGTGTGAAAAAAAATTACATTAAATGTTATAACTTATTATTGAATATGATTGTACAGTGCACCAAGTTTTTAAAGGGTAGAAAATCTTTACTTCTGTGAATATTTTACTGGTTGCAACCGTTTTGGTTTCTAATTCTTCGATTATATATTATGAGAATGACATGTTTCGCTTTGCTAAGACATATTGCTGTAAATATATAAATATATATTTATACATATAAATATTTTATCCTAATATTTCTTTATTATTTGTTCATACAGATGGTTTTGACACAAAATAAACAAATGAAGAAAAACTGTGAAAGTATACGAGTGATTGAAACAAGAAATAGGGGCACTTCAAGAAAAAAGCGGTGTTTTGAAGGCGTTCTAATGTTAAAAGTCTACCACGTGAGGAGTCAAAGAAAGCGACATGCGTGCAAGCAAATAGTATGAAGAGCACGTCAGGTGAGAACTGTTCTTTCCTTCGGGGAAATGGCGTGATGATTAGTTGGGCAGTTCATTATCTCAATTCTTGGAATCCTGGGTATCTCCATGTCTCGTAGTGTCTACTTTCTATAATATTTGTACTGTATTTATCTTATTGATAATTTCAAATCAAATGAGGACTGCAACAATTTCCGATACGTTGGATGAATGGGTCATGGAACATACCTAAAATTCCAAAAGTTGTACATAAATGCTTAATATTTTTTTCAAATTTGTTTGACTATTTTATTCTGAACCTATTTTTTTCGTTAATGCTACCAATACATATAAATTCAATCATTCATCAATACATATAAATATTTGATGTTGCCCTTATAAGGTGAAATATGCCAATAACATTAAAAGTAATAAAACTTTTAATATTAAATAGATTCTAAAAAACACGTATTATATATTATATTAATAACAGTGAAGGCTACTATAATATATGAAATTATATTTATTTCAAAAATAATGTTCATGGTTTAAAAAATCATTTTTAAATGATATTTGTATGTATTGATCAATTCTACAGCTTTAAAATTAAAAATAACTTAAGAATTAATTGCCGAAACATTATTTTATTAAACAATAACTAAATAGGTGGTCGTAAGAAGGGCGGAATGGGGATGTTGTTAAACATAAAGCGATCGATTAACCCAACCAATGACAGGTCATAAGTTCTTTAAGCGCCTCGACTACCATATTCTGTTCCCAGAAAACAATTTACATCTTCGTCTCTATTGAGATCCAATTAATCCTTATAAAAATAATTTATCCGTAATGGGTAAAATCCGGTATTTGTCTACAAGTATTTGTATACATTTATAAATAAAACAATATTTTAGCTACTAGTTCAACTTTAATCTTTATTTCGACAATGACTAGTTTCACCAGATGCCATTATTTTAAATTTAAAACACTGTTATGATATCACAATTTTTATAATTTATCGCGACAGCTTTCCAAACTCTCCTCATAAACGAAAAACTTATATAATTTAAACACCAAACACCACAAACGTATTCTGTTATAAATATTAAGTCGAACAATGTTTATTTTATTTAACTTTGTTCACAACACCAACCTGTGTTGGGTACAATGTTAAAAATAAAAGAAACATTGTTCAACGAATCCGCTACACAAAGTTATGGCGAATATTTAGAATAAATAGTAAGTCGTTCAATTTGTATATTTAATTGTTTGGAACACCTGGTGATTTCAACTTTGGCGAAACAGCTGTCGCATTAACAATAAAAATTGTGATATCATAACAGTGTTTTAAATGTTAACAGTTGATAATGTTGAAGTATCATAGTGCTTTCTCCCATCCCACACTCTGTCACAATTTTATAATAGCCCATAAAATCATGTACCAAAATTTGCTTTATTTTATTAGATTGGGACATAGAAGTGGATTGAAATTAAATTGGATTAAATGTGGCCTAGATACCCTTTTGCTTTTTTTTTTCTTCTTCTGGAATGGTGCATTCTCCAGCTAAGTAGGTGTAAGTCCTGCGTGGATGGGGGGCGGGCCAAGGGATTGTTTGAGTGAAGCTGACGAAGGAGCGCCGCTGCGTCCCATAACAGCTTCGGGTAAGCGGCGGGTAAACTTCTATATCTTCATTTAACTGTTAGTTTGTTCATTTTGCATTTGTATTAACAATCACTGTATGTTACCCTACAATAAATAAAATAGTGCTTTCTATAAGATTTCAATAAAATAATTCGATTACGAGTATTTTATTTAATTACAGAGTATTTTATTACAGAGAGTCCTGCGGGCATCTGGATTCTCGTAAAATTCGAGTCGTGCGCTTCTAATGACCTTTTGATCTAAGAATTAATATAAAATTACGTTCGTCAGTGATTAAGGTATACCCGACAGTAAAAAAAAGTTACGACGAAGAAAGATTCACGGTGAAAAGAAAAGTTAATGACAAGTTATATTATTTGATAGTGTGTGTGAATTTTATAACGACGTGGTGAATGACGGAAAATATGACCAAACCTGTAATTTTATTCATTTCAACGTTCCCTTGGGAGCTACTTCTTGAGTTAATGGGACGTGTACTAGAAGATTTTAACGTATGAAAAAAACATTTAATTATAGTACTTGAAAAGTTAAATTTGAAACGTGCACATATTAAAATTAAAAATTAAATTGTGTATACATTCGCATGTAGCACTTTATATGTGGTGTGGCATTATTAAAAATAATATATAACACTTCAAATTAAATAAGATGTCGAGGAAGACCAAGGAAGACATGGCATGACTAAATTAATCAATTACTGAAAGGCGGCCACGTTCGATGTAGGAACAAACTATGAGCGTGCATGTCACCATTTGTGACGTAGTAGTGGCGCTAAAGTTATGTCAGAATAGAACAGCGTAGCGGTCCATCCTCTTTACCTACTCCTCCGAGGAAGCGACGCGATGGTTAGTTAGTTAATTAGTTATAAATAACATTTGGTTAGTTCGGTTTTAAGGGTTCGGTTTTAGTAGGGTTACGATGGGGTATGTTTTGCTGGAAAGCATGCTTCTACAAAATGTCGTAAGGCACCATGTTGCGTTTACAACAGCAACACTACTATCAAGTCCAACTCTCTAGCGTCCTCGAGAGGTCTTTTGAAGACTCCGCGAACCCCGAGCAATGTGGCACATATTACTTAGTGCCATAGCAGATAGAGAGAGGATGAATGGCGAGCTTCCAGCGCCATAAAACTGGATACACCCAGCTAAGGGAAGGTAACCCCGACAGAAAATCCTCCAGAAAAGGCAAGGGGATACCACTCTGGATATTTTTCCCCAGGTCATCACTATGAGGGTGATAGTCAACGTTGGGGAGACCTGACAAGACACAGACAGAAGAAGAAGTTCTGTTTTACACCACTTTATAGAGTTTTATCGAACTAACTGGTTTCGCTTCCGCCGGAACATGCATCGTTAGGATTACAAAACAAACTAAAATATTGTAAAATCAAAGTACGAAGGTTGGTCATTATTTTTGAGATATATCAATTGTTTTTTTTTAACATTGAAGAAAACTCCATATTAAATAATATCACGAATGATAACGTCTGTTTTCTAGAAGTTTCATTATATTTCAAAAAAATTACATGTTTCTCCTTGCTTTGGCATTATCGAATGATAATGCCTTCACAAGGCGAAATGAGCAAATTCCATATAACATCATTAAACTTCTAGAAGACAATTTTTTTATTTCACATTCATTGTCAGTTTTTCTGCTATTGACGTTTTGGAGATCATTGGAAAAAATTTAAGGTAATGAGTATAGTGAAACACAACTAAGTCATGACTCCGAAAAGCAAAATAAAATGTTGTGAAAATATTATACTAAATTTAATTCCATTTATTCAAATGAAAATTTATTATAAAATGGTATTTCTTAATTTTTTTCAATTGATAAAACATTATATTTTATTTAATAACATGTATAGAGCAAAGTTATAAAATAGTGTACTCGTATATTTTGGATATTGAAAATCTCATCAAAATATGCTCAATTTATAAGGCGCGTCATATTAACTATCACAAGCAATTTTAAATCCTTAATTGACAGAAAAATATATAATGTAAAAGATAATTGACTGAAGTTGATTGCATTATTAGAAAAATCTAATCAAATGATCTATTTTCTTTGATTGCGTATAATTTAAAGCAGTTGACACTACATAACTTTAAAATTCTGCCTGTTTTCTAGATCTCCTGATATTACGATAAAATAAAGATCTCTGATTTAATCAGTAACGTAATTACGAAACATTCTTACTTACCACTTTACTTCTTGATTGAACGGGTTACAGATTTATAGCAAAGGTCGGTCATTTTCTCCAAGCGGACCTTGAATATGCTACTGCTTCATTAGCAGTCGTTTCATCATCAGATCGTCCTACCGTGGTATTCATGAAGGTGTTTAAACTGCAGATTTATATCATTAGTACGGAGTTATTTGACGTGTTGTATCATTTATCACATCTGCAAGGTTTATGAATAAAGAAATAGTGTGTGACAATCCTGATTGGATAAATTACCTGAAATAAGGTATTGAGAATATGAAACATTATCATGTCACGAGAGAAGAGTTTAATACTTAAAAAAAACTATTTGATTTATTAAAAAGCTTTCCTTCTTATTTTTCTTTATTTTTTCCTTCTGTTTTGTATATAACAGGTCGTCTGAACCCAATTACTGTATAAAATTTGTTTTTAGCTTATATGTTGATTCTCGTAGCTTACATGTGATAGGTAGCTAATCTATCTTCATTTTATTGTCACGTAAATTGTAAAACAGACCAAAGACAGTGGGACAATCACACTGCCATCGCCGGGAATCGAACCCGGGACATTCGATATGGAATTCAGAGCTCTTACCACTTTGCCACAAAGGTCGATATTTTCTCTGTAATAAAAGTTCAAAGTCAATATAACATATAATATTAAATTAGTGAATAATCACTTAATCTTTATATAAGCTTACGCCGTTGACACTTCTATTCCATTGTTAATTTGGAAAGAAAATTGAACATGGTGCAAAACCACTTTCTATATATTATATTTTAATACCAAAAAATGAAAATCACTACACGTTCCAAACTTTTTATATTATTTATACATTATATGTAATAATATATATAAGGTACATTTATCTTCTTCATCTTCTTTAAGTACCCTGTCTGGTCCCCCCAACGTTGGCGATCACCTTGGCGAACCTGTCCCTGTCCTGCGCCGCTCAGAACAGCTCCTCCACAATTCAGATGCCGGTCCACCTCCTTACGTTTCGCAGCCAGGACATCTGTCTCCTACCGGGCCCTCGGCGTCCCTCAATTTCCCCCTCCAATAACAGTTGGGGATAGTGGTACTTTTCCCATGCAGTACATGACCCAGATGTGAAATCTTCCGAACCTTGATACTTGATAACAGTTCCTTGTCAACTCTAGCTCGCATCAAGACTTCGGTATTGGTAACCATGTCTGTCCAAGGAATTCTGAGCATTTGGCAATAGAGACACATTTCAAATGCTTCCATTCTGTTCATTGAGTTGGCTTTTAAGGTTCACGTTTCACATCCAAACAATAAAACAGACCACACGTAGCATTTGGTCATTCTCTGGTGGAGTTTCAAATTTATGTTATCATTAGATAAGAGTGCTGCTTCAATTCTGCATTTTATCTCTACATCTGGGCCAAGTATATTATATCAAGGGTCAAGAGGTATTTAAATTTCTCCGCCCTTTCAACGTAACGGCCGTTCAAATGCAATACTGACCCACTGTAATCAAGGTACATTTATAAAGAGTTGCAAATGTAGTCTGCCGCCATTCAAAACCAAAAGAAATGGACTGCAAATGTCGCCAGCCGCGCGATTGGGGTTAAGAATTTCAAAACAGGAAACATACTAAACGTTCAATTTTATTTCGAATACACTTTATTTGAATATGATCCCAAGTCACATAAAACGAAGATATGGAAAAGGTTTGATTGAGCTATTTGAAACTGATTGGCATACAAATAGTTTGGTGCGAATGGCGACGCATTATTTCAATGGGCTAATGAATTACTGGGATTAGTTAGTTACACGTATATTTACGTGTACATCTCTTCAACAAATGAGGAAAAATGTCAAATTACCTTGTTTTTAAATTATTTTTATCGTGCTTACAAATACCACTTACAAAACATGATTTATCCATGCGCAAGTCAACAAATCAATTATTTTCAATGCGACATAATTTATATAGATAGATTTGTTATTTTATGAGCATTGCGCTTGAGTCGTTAGACATTATAAATGAAAATTGTTTCTTATATATAATAATTAAATGAAATAATGATTTTTTTACTACTTCCACTCTTGTTTTTAACCCTTAACGTACCGTGTTCAAAACAAAACGCTTGCTCCCATGTGGTAAGTTCAGTTTACCGCTAACTTTATCTAAATATCAAGCATATGACTAGATGAATCAAAATTTAATTTATGTCATCTTGTAGGGAATTTCATTAGAATAGATCGATATCTATAACATACATGGATTATTTGAAAAACATATCATTATTAATTTTTTTCTGGAACCATGCGATTTCTGATATGTAATGCGTCATAGCATACGGACGACTAAAAATCGGGTCGGGTCGGGTCGAAACTTGTCTGCACGCCGGGCCGGCGGGGTGAAGATAAAGGCACCTAGGCAAAATGTATAGTACGTTCAAGACAACGAGTACGTATTAATATTTGTCCCTTTTGGTAAAGTGTTAATATTTTCACAGTTCTGATATTATTAACTTACGTGCTGCGTTTTCATCCAGTCGGTATTATTACGTACATATTGAAAAGGTCAAAGATATAATTTATAATACGTTCAAAACAGCGAGTAAGTATTTGTCACTTTTGATAAAGTTGTAAATATTAGCAAAACAAATTCTACCTTAACACGAATGAAGGTGAGGGCAGTCTTAGAAAATATTTTTTGGGATGAAGGAAGTAATTTTTTGCTTTTTTTTTTATTACGAAATATTGAAAACACTTCAATGGAGGATTACAATTTTTTTTATAATATTAGGGTCCATAGGTTTTAAGAAAATCAACTTTAAATTGGCAGTGGAAACTCAATTTACCACATGGCAACGCGACGGTTAATTCGACAGCGAGCCTGGTGAAACCGGTCACTGTCGAAATAAAGACAAAAGTCGAAGTAGTTAAATAACATCGTTTTATTTCATTATTATTTAAAATGAACTTCCATCAATAGATTTTAGTAAAATGATTTGATTTTATATATACTTAAGTTGTAAATTTTCTTTGCATAACTGTGGCAATTAAAAAAAAAGAGTTTCTTAATTGGAAAGATGCCAATATTGATCTTATTGAATATTTGTATCTATAAAAAAATGTTGATTGTTTCTCGAACAATGATGTAAAACTCCATATAAAATAACTTATATGATTGAAAATTTATGTTTTCTAGAAGTATCTTACAATATATGTGAATGATTAGTTTTGCCTGTCTAAGGCATTATGAAATAAAATTTCATAATGTCTCAGACAGGCGAAACATGTCATTCCCATAAATTGTAAAAACATATTCTTAATATAATCTCATTTTTATGAATACAACAACAACAAAAAAAACATCACGACACATCGCACTAGCTTCCTCCATTCATACAGCTAGTCATACATGCATGTCAATTCTTCCGACTTCTAACATAGCCGACCTTTAAATTTGAATAAATTTGGTCATGCCAAGTTTTCCGCGGTCTTCCTCGACTCTGTACTTCATTCGCGTCGTTAGCGAAAACCTTCTTTATTTTTCCAGAACGCAGTGATTCTTTCATTTTTTTGTACATTTCTTCCTGTAAAAAATAATGAATGGATTAAATTGTGATACCATAAACTCTGATTATGGATTAAAAATTAAATCTTTTTTGTTTTTGCCTTATAAAAAGTATCTTACTGTTATTTTAATAAACTGTAATTAGGTACCTTACTCAACTCCAGGAACAACTCCAATATGATATCAAAAAATTATTCAAATTGACATAGGAACAATTACACATTTAGTTAGAAAGTTTCAATCCTGGGATTGGTTTGCAGCAATTTCTTCTATGCTTCTCTTCCATTTTTCCCTGTCTTGTGCGACTCTTTTGGAATCTGCATATGATGAGCAGCCCACGTCCACCAACAGGTCCTCCAGGAATTCTCGGCGTGGGCGTCCCCTAGAGTTTGTCTTCTCGGTCATACCCTCCATTATGGCATGCAAGAGACCTTCTTGACGCATTACATGCCCGATCCATCTTGCACGCCTTTCGAACAAGGTCCTGAGCAGGTGCTTCTTCCTTCGATTCCTTCAAGAACTTCCTCATTCGTGATGTGGTCTCTCCAGGAAATTCCTTATAGTCTTCTATAGGACCACATCTCAAAAGCCTCTAGTCTCCGCTTATCTCTATCGGATAGGCACCATGTCTCGCAGCCGTACATCAAGATACTCCATACACAGGTCTTGATGAGGAGTATTCTCAGTTTTAGATCTATATTATTATATTATAGACACATATATTATTATATTATATATACACATAACAGTTGAAAAATTATTTTAACACCTGATGATGTCAACATTGGTTGACGAAACGTCTGTCGCGAAAAAAAAATGTGATACCATAAACAGAGGTTTATAATTTAACAGTTTATTTAATATGGAGTTTTACATCATTGTCCACGAAACAATAAATGAAGCAGATCTCTTAAACAGCTCGGACTAAAGGTTACACATCAAACGCGTAACCTTTCAAAAATATTTCGATGGCATACCAACCCTCGAGACGTTTGATTGACCACAAATCAATATTAATGACCGCGGGCCCGCGGGGGGTCCGCCCGGCGGGGGGCGCCCCCGCCCCGCAGAGGCGAGATGATTCTGCATAAAGTCCCGCGTCCAAGGACTAAGAGAATGACACTATTAAGAGGCATGATCAGGATTACAGGCAAAATTTTATTTCGAGGGTGGCTGGACCCGAATCTTCGACACTCCGAATATCTATATAAATATTGTTTGAGTGTTTTAATTATGATTTGGTGGCAATAACGTATTAAGGAAACGATACATTTTAAACGATACACAACGCTTGATTTTTTTTAATGGTGTTCTTCTACCGACCCTTATGTATGGAAGCGAAGCATGGAACTGGCAAAGGAAGGATGAAAGTAGAATAAATGCAGTAGAAATGAGATCTCTTAGACGAATGTGTGGATATTCTGTGTATGATAGAGTGTCGAATGAAAATGTAAGAAGTGAATGCGGTGCGAATGATGGTGTCATGAACAAAATAATGAAAGGATCATTGAGATGGTTAGGACATATGGAAAGAATGAATGAAGAAAGAATCGTAAAAAAATTATATGTTAATGATGTAAATGGTACCAGAAATAGAAGAAGACCAAGGAAAACGTGGCACGATCAAATAAATCAAATATTGAATGTCGGCCATGTGAGGAGTCAGAGAAATCGACGCGCGTGCATGACACGATGTATGAATGTTGAGGAAGCGAGAGAAATATGTCAGGAAAGAAAGGTGTGGCAGTCCATTCTTTCTGCCTACCCCTTCGGGGAGACGGCGTGATGGTTAGTTAGTTAGTTAGTTACATTTTCCATGAAGTATATTGGCATTGACTATACATGATTTTTTTAAAACAAAATATTGAGTTATTAAATATTTAAAATGTTAATTAAAACGCTTGATTTTTCTCAACATATGTCATTGAAATAAAAAATACACATATCTTTGCTAAATCATTCAATTAGGTAGAAACAATTTCGAGAAAGAAGCCGACCGAAAAATTCAGTTGGGTTGGGAGGCCTTTGGAAAATTAAGTCATGTTCTCACCTCCAAAATACCACAATGCCTCAAGACTAAAGTCTTCAACCAGTGCGTCTTGCCAGTCATGACGTACGGAGCCGAGACGTGGACACTGACAAAAGGTCTATAGATTCAAGGTCGCCCAATGCGCCATGAAATGGGCCATGCTTGGAATAATCTTGAGGGACAGATTTAGAAACGAATTTATTCGACAATAAACCATGGTGACTGAGATGGCTCTGAGGATGGGGCTGAAGTGGCGATGGGCTGGCCATATTTATCGGCCATCTAACCGACGGCGGTGACGGATTCTGGAGTGGAGCCCGCATACGACGATCTGAAGAGGATTGCTGGACATGGATAGATGGGAGTGGCAATGGATAGGGGGCGGTGGCGTGCTTTGGGAGAGGCCTACATTCAGCAGTGGATGACAGACGGTTGATGATGATGATGATGGCATTGAAACAAGAGCTGATACAGTTTGCACCAAATCACTTCTCAAAACCACAGAGATGAAAACTCTACGCGACAGAATGAGAAACATTATTGAATGAGACCACCAGAAAGACGTCCAGTTTGTTGTCAGATGGGGGAGACAGAGAAGAAGGTTAATAAATGACATTTGATAATAACTCAGACAGGCGAGACATGTCATTCACATCAAATTTTATAAAAATTCTTGAAAACATACGTTTTCATTCATATTAATTATTAAATACAAAATTTTACTCCATTGTTCAAGAAACAATAAATTATTATTATTTTAATTGTTCAAAGATAATATTTATTTAGCCTAAAAAAACTAACTGAATAAATTTTAACATAAATTCTAAAGGATTGTACTTTGCATATTGTAGTAATTTTGTTGTTTGGTTGAGTTTAAAAAAATAACAGATATTAATTTTGGTAATTAATATTGTGGCTCCATAATTCAAATGATCGTGTTCGGAAATACCACTCTACTGGGCAGATGGAGTGTGCGCTGAGGAATGTATGTTCATTTGATCAAATTCTTTCGCCTTTTTAAACAACAGATTTCAAAGTATTAAATGAACTATTAATAACGCAACTCGCAGGAAAAGTAACGTAACTTCAAAATGTTGAAACGAACTCTCAGTGTTATAAAAATAATAAAAACTCCCGTTTATTATTTTTAAATTAGTATATGGTATATATTTTTTAATTCTTGAAATTATATATTTAGTATATTTAAAATTACAGGTTTATTACTTATGTATCTGATCAAATAATTTATTGTTTTGATGGAAATACTGTGAGACATCAACATTATTAATTTAATAATCAAATCAAATCAAATCAAATCAGTTTATTAAATTAATAGACATTATAAACAGGAAAATGTTTAAGGCATCTATTAAGTACAGGTAAAATATCATAAAAATATTACAACAAAGTACCAGGAACGCATTAGAGATGGTTCGACATTAGGAAGACAAGATACTTTCTAAAGTCAATAGTATTTGCCCCATGAACGTACTTTCACTAATATGAAATACGTCGATCTCCGAGGAGACCGTGTTCAGCAGACTAATTGCTCTTCCCACCGGTGTCACCAGAGGCAGATTGGTTCTGGTGGCCGGTAGGTAAAACAATCTGTGCTGTCGCTGTCGGAGATATCTATCGGGGACAAAAAGACCAACATAATTAAGAACACTGTCATAAAATGTTATAATATAAACTCACTTACTTACTTACTTCCTATGGCCATACAACTCTTGAAGAGTTTTAGCCTCCTTGATGATTTTCCGCCAAGCTCATCGATCCTGCGCCTTTTCTCCCAGCATTCCGATTCGCCCAAACTAGCCAGATCAGCCAGAACATTGTCCATTAGGCGCTGTCTAGGCCTTCCTAGAGATCTTACTCCAGTCGGTCTAGACGCGTACAGGGTCTTGATTGCGACCGGCTCTCACGGTGCTCATCATAAAGGGCTGCTGGGTCATCGTACGGATCTCTTGGTTGGTCCCTTTGCCTCCACGTTCCCGCTGCAACACCGGGTCTGGGTTCCAGGATCATTCTAAGTATTCTATCCTGAAACCAGTAAATTATTTGTTATTTTTTTAGAGTCATTGTCCACGACTCAAAACCATATGAATATATACATTATATAACCATATACAATTTATATAACTATATATATATATATATATATATATATATATATATATATATATATATATATATATATATATATATATATACCATATATATAACCATAATATAACCATATACTCGTATAATATAAACGGAACTAGAAATAGAGAAAGGCCGAAAAAAACGTGGCACGATCATAAAAATCAAATATAAAATGTCAGCCACATGAGGAATCGGAGAATCAATCGGATGCGTGCATACTACGATGTATGAATGTTAAGGAATCTAGAAAAGTAATGAACAGTCAAGAATGAACAGTATGGCGGTCCATTCATTCTGTCTCATGGGGAGACGGTATGGTGTTTATTTAGAAAATTATAATATCTGTTATACGCTTACTATCTACTAACGCAGTTACATATTTACTATTTCGAATAATGTTAGAAAACTAACTCCTGAAGAGGTAGGCAGAAAGAATGGACTGCCACACTTTTCCTTCCTGACATATTTCTCTCGCTTGCTCAACATTCATACAACGTGTAACGCACGCGCGTCGATTTCTCTGACTCCTCACGTGGCCGACATTCAATATTTGATTGTCCCACGTTTTCTTCGTTCTATTTACATCGTTAACATAAACATTTTCGAATCAATCGTGTGTGGATGAAGCTATGTGTGAATGTGAAGATACGATAGTATTGTCACCATATAACAGTTCAGCTATTCATTCAGTCTGTCCATCCTTTTGGGGAATCGGTGTGATGTTCAGTTAGAAAATTAGCTTAATTTACCAATAGTCGATAAAATTTGTAATAAAATAAAAACATAAATTCAAAAAATATCTAATTAATACGAATGAAAACGCATGTTTTCTAGATGTTTTATTATATTTTATGGAAATGACATGTTTCGCCCATTTAAGGCATTATCAAATGTTTGATAATACCTTAGAAGGGCGAAACATGTCACTCCCATAAAATATAATAAAACTTCTAGAAAACTGACGTTTTCATTCGTATTGATTAATTAAGAAAGAAATTCTTATACTCATACTTTTATAGAATAAATATATTTTCAGAGTTGTTGTAATGTTCCTCTAATTCATTGAATCCTCTCGATCGGGGTTAGTTAACGCAAATAGTATTTGTATAATATTCTAACATCATGTGGAGTCTGGGTCCAGAGATCATTAATTATAACATCGATTATGGCAGACACCTCTTATATTGTTATTGCGGCTGGTTGGTGTATGTGACTGGGTACTCTTACAGGCAGATACAGTCACCTCTAAATTTTTTTGATACTGACTCATTAGCTCTATTTCAATCATTTGATTTTTTGTGAAAACTTTTTAGATGCTTGTAGCCTCATTTATTTAATTTTTAATTTACAATTGAATGAAGTTAGGTGCATTGCGTACTGGAATACCTTCATAGATTATAAATAAAATTAACAAATACGGTTAATTAAATTACATGCATTGGAAATTTGAGAATATCTGTGTCTGGTAGTGGTCTTCCAATATGGAAGATTTCTAAAACTTCAATTGAAGAGAGAATAATGGGAGACACGAAGATACTTTTTGTCTTAAAATAAATAATTATTATTTTTATTAAAAATTCTTTGAATACATGAAAATTCAAGTAAAATAAGCAAATGCATTACTTAGAAAATTAAATGCATTACTTAGAAAGTAACTTTGTTTAATTTACATGACATTTATCACGACATGTTTCGGAGGATACCTTCATCTCCAGGTGTAAAAATATAATAAAAACTAAACAAAGAATGACTAATATAAAAAACGCATTTAAAATTCGACACAATAATTAAAATTGAAAAATTAACCCAGACTATTTGTTATAAGTACAAATAATTATTTTTTGGCTGTTAGAACTAATAAATAATATTAAACAATAATAATACATGATGATTATATTAAAAAAGTATAAACTGTAATTTAGAAAAAAGATACATTTGAAAATACATAATTTATAAAGAAATTTGTAATTGATTAATTTGCATTTGATTTGGAATGGGAGCTTGGGAGATTAAATATAGACAAAGTATTTAGGGAGAAAGGAGTAAAAGGAGGAATCTGATTATTAATTAGGTATGCTTAAACCCAATTTCCCCGACTTGAGGATTTCAAAATTTTCAAGTGTGTTTAATTTATGGCTATTGTGTGAATAAATATTAAATTATTAGAATTAGAAATATTTAAATTATTTTGTCGAATTTTAAATTCGTTTTATATATTAGTCTTTCTTTGTTTAGTTTTTATTATAGTTTTACGCCTGAAGATGGAGGTATCCTCCAAAACATGTCGTGTTTTTTAATATTTTGTAGATTAAACAAAGTTAAATTCAATTTCATCAGTATATTACTTTGGAATTCCACAGTGTTTATACCTTAGTGTTCAATAAAATGCATTTTTACAATATTCAGATTCATTGTGGGATAAAACTTTGAAAAAAAAACTGTATTTTATATCATGTCATGAGATTTTTCAATTTATAAGTAAGATTTTTAACCGCTTTATGCTATTTTATTATATTGCAATATTCCAAATTGATCCTCACTTTGGGATCATCGTAGAAAATACATAAAACATATTATTTATGAGTTTTAAGACATCTAAACTTCTTCTTCTTTCTGGCTCTACAGTCCTTGGTGAACCTCGGCCGCCTCCAAAGTTTCTTCAGCTGACCCTATCCTGAGCCCTGGACTTCCACTCTTCTGGTCAGGCTCCCAACATTTGCAGATCCTTCAGAACACCATATAAACTTATCAATGCTGATATGGGGTAAGTACAAAATTAAATTTAATATAAATATAGCATTGAAAGAGACATTAAGATGATTTGGACACATGGAAAGAATAATTGAAGAGATAATGCTAAAAAATATACTTGTTAACGATGTAAATGTAACTAGATATATAAGAAGACCGAGAAAACGTGGCACCATCAAATAAATCAAATAATTAAAGTCGATCACGTGAGGACTCGGAGAAATTGACGTGCTTGCATATCACGATATATGAATGCTGGAAGCGAGATGAATGTATGAAAGCAGGAAAAATTGCGACAGTCCATTATTTCTGCCTACCTGTAGGTTTGTTAGTTAGTAAAAATAATATTGGATGTACATACATTGAAAAATATACGAAATTTTAACATTCTTTTCGGATATCACATTTTTTTAGAAGGAATAATTTTTATAGCGTTTTTATTTTTATATTTATAAGTATTATGTAAAACTTTCAACGCGCTTCATAAAATGTGCCCTTCGACTGTGAACCCACACACACACATGTGTTCCGGGAATTCTTATTTGATCCATCAGATCACTTGTAGATATACAATAACAAGATGGCGGCCGCGTTAATTGTTTATTTTTCAATCGGTGATATATTGTGCAGGCGTCAGAGGGGTAGATGCCTGCATTGACACAAACTGGTCGAGGGATTTAATGCTTAATTCGTATCTCTCTAATCATCTCCGAGTGAAAAAAAAAAACCGACTGTTCGAGAGGAATACTCAACAGCGATGACAAACAATCTTTGATACTTAATTAATTATTTTTGTATTTATGTATAACTAACTAACTAAATAACCATCACGCCATTTCATCGGAGGGGTAGGCAGAGAGAATGAACCGCCATACCGTTCTGTCCTGACATATCTCTCTAGCTTCCTTCACATTCATAAATTGCAACATGAGAGAGTACGGGGTATATCATTTGTTCTATCCAACGGTATTTCTCTTGGGTATGCTAGGGTATGACTCCCTCCAACTGAGGATACTGAATTATCGCAGTGTGATAATTGCGTAACCTTTCACATTGCTTTTATAAAGATGTTCTGCTTAATGATTACAAATAATCTTAATAGATGTCGCTAGTGTAGATTGACCTAAAAAATGTGGAGTTATTTCAAATAGTATTATAATAGTTATTTTACATAGCATATATACAAGTTCCAAAATTTGTCAGACGTGGTGGTCGTAAGAATTGCGCGATGGGGAATGTTGTTAACATAAAGTGATCGCTTAACCCAACCAATGACAGGTCATAAGTCCTGTAAACGCCTCGACTACCATATTCTGTTTCCAAAAAAAAAATTTAAATAACATCTCCGTCTCTATTGAGATACAATTAAACCTTAACGTACCGTGTTCAAAACAAAACGCTTGCTCCCATGTGGTAAGTTCAGTTTACCGCTAACTTTATCTAAATATCAAGCATATGACTAGATGAATCAAAATTTAATTTATGTCATCTTGTAGGGAATTTCATTAGGAATAGATCGATATCTATAACATACATGGATTATTTGAAAAACATATCATTATTAATTTTTTTCTGGAACCATGCGATTTCTGATATGTAATGCGTCACGGCATACGATCGACTATAATCAGGTCTAAACAAGCGCCGCGCGGCGCGGCCCACTAAAGGCACCTAGGCAAAATGTATAGTACGTTCAAGACAACGAGTACGTATTAATATTTGTCCCTTTTGGTAAAGTGTTAATATTTTCACAGTTCTGATATTATTAAGTTACGTGGTGCGTTTTCATCCAGTCGGTATTATTACGTACCTATTGAAAAGGTCAAAGATATAATTTATAATATGTTCAAAACAGCGAGTAAGTATTTGTCACTTTTGATAAAGTTGTAAATATTAGCAAAACAAATTCTACCTTAACACGAATGAAGGTGAGGGCAGTCTTAGAAAATATTTTTTTTTGGGATGAAGGAAGTAATTTTTTGCTTTTTTTTATTACGAAATATTGAAAACACTTCAATGGAGGATTACAATTTTTTTATAATATTAGGGTCCATAGGTTTTAAGAAAATCAACTTTAAATTGGCAGTGGAAACTCAATTGACCACATGGCAACGCGACGGTTAATCATTAAAAAATGAGTAACCAGCTATGGGTAAAATCCAGTATTTGTCTACAAGTATTTGTATACATTCAAAAAGCAAATTATATAATGGAATTGTTTTTTATAGTTGTACAGAATATATAAATCTATGAAGATTTAAACAACATACCGAGATATTTTAATAAAAATATATTGAATATTTCGCAATACAAAAATATTTATTTTAATTTATAGGGTTATTTTAATTTATAGAGTTATTCTAATTTATAATACGCTGATTCCAAAAATAGATGTTTTTAAAAAATTTATGATTGAACAAGAAAATATTATTTTACAATGGCCACCTATCTGAGACGTTCTTTGCTTTGATTATAACTGAGCTTCGATCTTAGTGCTACCGCCAAGTTATAAATTCACCTAAAAGGCCTTAAACCGATTGAAGTTCTTTGCCAATTGACACTTCGTTTTTACAACACTTTTTACAGACATGTTTCGGCTATGACCAAACCTTTTTCGATGTACGAATATTAAAAATTTTAAAATTTTAAATCAATAAAGGTTTGGTCACAACCAAAATATGTCTGTTAAAAGTATAATAATGCGTTGTGAAATGTTGTTATTATAAATAAAAACTTTGTTTAAATAAGTATAACTGCACTTCGTTTTTTACAACACTTTTTACAGATATGTTTCGGTTGTGACCAAACCTTTTTCGATGTATGAATTTTAAAAATGTAAAAAGTTGTACATAGAAAAAGGTTGGGTCACAACCGAAACATGTCTGTTAAAAGTGTAATAAAGTGTTGTGAAAATACGAAGAGTAATTGTATTATACACAACACAAAGTGAAGATGAATATTGAAGAAATAACTTTGGTTCTTAAATATATACGAGTATGGTATATTAAATATTAATATGGTATATACTCGTATATGGTTCTTGGATGTTTGGTAGGCTTCACTTATTATATGTATCAATGGATAAGTTTTACAAGGAAAATACAGTAATTTATGTTGTTATTAATTTAATTGACTTCCCATGGCGATAATTCGCTTTTCCGAGTATTTATTAGGTTTTCTTAAGAAGTAGCCCTACGATACTTATTGTAATTACACGTATGCACCCTTCACCTACCCAGTTTGCAAATTACGTATAATCTACATTAATGAATGTATACATTTATTTCTACACGCTTCTAATAATATGAAATTAAAGAAACTTCTGGGAATATTTATAAATGTGTTGAACTTATCTGGGTGGTGGTATAGGACAGAATGCCTGGCGAATTTACGGAGATGTGGATTCATTCCTGGGAACGGTTCGGGTTCTTTCGATATTTAAATACTTAGCCAACAATTTGTCCTTGACTGAAGCTAAACAAATATCAATTATTTAAGTACACCACCATATTCTGTTTCCAAAAAAACAATTAACATCTTCGTCTCTATTGAGATACAATCAATCCTTATTTAAATACAGTTTACAGGTATACCTTGTACAAATTCGTATTTTTTAAATGTAAAATGTATATTATTAATACAGAATATGTTGAACTTATTTTTATTTCACTTGTTATTTTGAAGCGAAATCAAGCAACATTATAAAATATAAATATTATTATTAATTTCAATATATGTAAACAAATAACTTCTACGAAGAAATTTCAATTAACAATGAACCTTAATACATTAACTTTCCTACGAAGCACTTAATTTGTGATGTGACATTATTAAATATAATATTATTAATTATTTTTGCACCACTTTTTTTTTAACAACCACCCAGTTTCGCTCTCGACGGAGTTTCCAAAGCTTTGAGCTTGGGAAGGGTATGCATAAAGAATGGATCGCCTTCCTCCATATTTCTCTCGCTTCCTCAAAGCATACATCATGTCATGCACGCACGTCGATTTCTCCGACTCCTCACTTGGGTGACACTTTATATTTGATTGATTTGATCTTGCCACGTTTTATTCGGTCTTCCTCTACTTCATTCAATAACTGTAATAAAACCCTTAACTAAAACGATATAAATATATTAAATTTCAAAACTTGTACATAGTTATTTAGGCAATCGAATTAATTTGAAAAAACATTTAAGTTATCATAACAATAATCAGCGCTCCCAGGAATTCACTATAAAAAACATCACAAAACAAAATATGTTTTATTGAATGTGTTAACTAGTTTTACTTACTCTGATTTTAAACGGATAGTTCTGACGCCCGACTGTCAGAACTATTCAACGTTTATTAAGTTGACTGTACAGACTACAGATTTTATGAATCTTTACGTAAATTAGTTTTACAGTTCAGATTTTAAAATCATTCACAACATGCCATATAATTAAACCAATCTAAATGAGCGCTTATTGTTAAGTCCCGCAGTAATTTTCAATTAGGTGCTTCGTATACAATTTTATACATTTCAGTAATTATTAGAGATGGGATGATTTTTATCAATCGATATTAATTTTTCGATCGAAAAAATGCAATGCATGAAAAGATATTATATATTCACTTAATTTGTATTAAGTTTTTAAATAACTCTTATGTTTGATGACGTAATTTTTTACTTAATCTTGCAGTAATTTTTTTACTTATTTCGTTATTATTTAGTTTACTTTTAAGTACAATAATTTTATGTATATTTTTTCATTAATTTGTAATATCCCTCTGTACTGGCTATAATTATAAAAAAAAACTAGCCATTGATTTCATAAATAGTCATCAATTATCATCAATTATGTGAGACCTCTCATAATACTCCCATATAGAATCGAATCGATTAAAAATAAAAATGCATTTATTCTAAATAGGTACTTAATTTGTGGTGTTATAAATTAAATATTTAAACTTATGTTATAAATTAAATATTTTCTTACTACCTTATTTTACTTTTAACAGATATGTTTCGATTGGGATGCAACTTTTTTCGATGCACAATATTAAGCATTAAAATTTATGCATTGAATAAGGTTGTGCCACAACTGAAAAAAAATCTTGTTGTTTTTCCTCTCCTATCGGAGGTTGGAAAGTTAATTTTAATTGTGTTGTAACTGAACTATTCTTGAATGTTTTCAAGTCAGGATTTTATTATTTTCTCAACACTTTGTTTCCGTTATTTTACCTTGGACAATCAGTTACAGCACTTTTTATTTACACTTTGTATTGACGCTCCTTACCTCAAAAACGCCAAAAAACAATCGATTAAAATCGATTACGAATCAAAACAACAGCTTGCCCATCACTAGTAATAATGTTCTTCAAAGTCCGTAATGTTCCCGAGGAAGCTAATTGAAGCTAATGAACAGCCGCAGTGGATGTCAATTCAGGCCTTAACAAATTAGAGGGAATAGTTAACGTCACACCACGGAACGTCCGATTAATTAATTACGACCATTTATAAAACATTCGTTGTGGGTTCCTACTCCCCCGACAAAATTTATTTTTCAAATTAACTATCACTCGAGGCCGACATTTTTTTCTACCTAGATATAAACTTGATTATAATGTTATTGTAGACAAAATAAATTATTGTTGATTTTATATTAATTGCCATGGATATGTTAATTTTAATTTTTGTAACCAAACTGACAATTAAAATAATAGTTTTTACACTCAAAGTTCAAAATCGAATAGAGTTTTGTTATGACATATACCCATATTGTTTATTCGTGAATGCGTTAATACTGTGGATGTCCAAAATAATCTTCTTTTTCTTCTTCTTCTGCTTTATTTAGGACTGTGTCTCGGAGCCTGTTCCTGGGATGCAGATGTCCAACTGTCTCGCCATCTTTTAGGTGGTCTTCCTGCAGGTCGATTTACTTTATTTTGGTACTTTTTTTATTTTATTTGGTACTTTATTTGCGGCTATATGTATCACGTTTTCAGAACATGCTCTTTCCACATGATCTCTCCAGTAGCGTCTTCTCAGTCTTCCCCATAGCACGACATCTCCCACATTACAGATCTTTCTTATTTCAGAATGTCTTATTCTGTCTCGGAGTGTCGTTTCCGTAACGGATCGGAGAGTCTTCATTTCTGTGGGTCTTAGGAAACTTTTTGTTCTGACGGTGTCAGCTCTCACAATAAAAAACACCGTTTTTTCAGAATTTAATTTATTTCTCTCGACGATTATCTATCGTTCTCCTGATAATGGAAATATAACATTATTATAATATCTCGAGTAAAATAACCTAAAAAGTAAAAGAAAAAACAGTGTTATATTAAAAAAAAATACACAAATAATTATTTAACATCGTTCCTTTAATGATATTGAATAATAATTTGATAACGAGGAACGTAACTGGAAAAGGGGTTTAATTATGTGAAGAAAAAAAAAATCATACAAATTTTAATATATTGATATGGGATTTAGTTTTCTTTTTCTTCTTTTCGTGTTTTGTCAGGTCATATAAACATCGATTTTTATCTTATTTTATCGATTTTTACAAGTAAGATGAAACAAAAGTGTTATACCATTAGGAGATAGACAATATGCTATTTGTGTTTCTAGTTTATCCTGATTTGATCGGACCAGTAGCTTGCTGGTCGCATTCCCTATATTTTGCCAATTATTATGAATTTTTCGATGTTGACCTGACCTCTCCGGGTTATGTGCCCACAATATTTTAGCACTCTCGAGAGCACACCATTGATTCTTGAGACCCAGTTAGTAAAGGATTTCCTGGATAGTTACTGAATTAGAGGTCCTTTAATCAGGGCGCTGACGGGCCTCTCAAAAGCTGAAACCTAAAGACTATCCGGAGACAGGAGCTCATAACGAGTCATGGTGGATAGTTTACGAAATGGGGAAGACTCTTAGTCATGAGGAATTTCAAATTATTAATAAAATCTTAACCATTACAAATTTAACATTTTCCAATTCGTACATATTTATGCAAACAAACAAAACAAACCATCACGCCGTTTCCCCGCAGGGGTAAGCAGAGAGAATAGACCGCCACACTACTCTTTCCTGGCAAACCTCTCTACCTTTCTACAACGAGTCATACAACGAGTCATACACACACGTCGATTCCTCCGACTTCTAACATGACCAACCATTAAAATTTGATTAATTTGATCATGCCATGTTTTCCTCGGTCTGCCTCGACTCCATGCTCCTTTACATCATTAACGTATACTTTCTTAACCATTCTTTCTCCATCCATGCGTTCCATATGTCCGAACCATCGCAGCGATCCTTTCATAATTTTGTTCATAATACCTTCTTCCGATCTACATTCCTTTCTTATATCAGTATTTGAGATTCTGCCGTATATCGTTCTACCACACATGCGTCTTAGGGACCTCATCTCTAACGCACTTATTCTGCTTTCATCTCTACTGCCAGTTCCATGCTTCGCTTCCATACATTAGGGATGGGACCAGAACTCCATTGTGAACGGTTATAATTATTACATTGAATATAATTATATATTTTTTTAAAGTAAAAAGAAACAATAAAGTAAGAAAAAAAAAAGTTATAAAAGAATTCGAAACATTTTTTTTTAAATAAACCAAAAGAAACAGTACAGTAAGGAAAAAAACAATTAAAGAATGTAATAACAAAATTGAAAAAATAGGTAAGTAATTAGAAAAAAATTAGTTCAGTTAGAAAAATAAGAAAAGCAAATACCTAACTAACTAACTAACCATCACGCCATTTCCCCAGAGTGCTAGGCAGAGAGGATGGATCACCAAAATGGCCTGTCCTGGCATACCTCTCGGGTTTCCTCTACATTCATACATCGTACCATGCACGCACGTCGATTATTCCGACTTCGAATGTGGCCGCCTTTTATTAATTGATGAATTTGGTCATGCCATGTTTTCCTCGGTCGTCCTCGGCTTCTTTTCTTTTTTAAAGCAAATACCAGTATTTTTAGCAAATACCAATTTAATGTATTATATAATATATAATATTATAGATAGATAATCAAATGATTTTACTGAAATCTCTTGATGGAAGTTCATTTTAAATAATAATTAAATAAAACGATGTTTTTTAACTACTTCCACTTTTGTCTTTATTTAGACAGCGACCGGTTTCGCCAGGCTCGCTGGCATTGACAGACTGGTAACACTATTGTAAACTTAGTCCTTTATATACATACAGATCAGGGGTGGTAAACATGATTCTATACAAAAATAATCTTCAAATATTTATGTAAAATATGTATAGATAGATGCTTTCTGCACCTAAGAATAGAGAAATCGTAGATAAATCTCAAATACATATTTAATCATTAAAAAACTTTTCATTGCTATTATTGTATTGACTTTCACGGATTTTTTTTATCACAAGAGTAAACAAAAGTATGCAAATCTCCATAATTTCACGATTCATATCACGAGAATATTCAGTTGCTTTATTAGTAACGGTTCTTTTCACATTGTTTAAATATGAAATGAATGCTGTCTGCATAATTCGTTAGTGGTTATTTATCATTGGCTGCCATAAATGATTAATTGACGACTGTCTTTCGCTTGTTAAATCAAAATTAATTAAGTTTTGTATTGTCATCGCGCCATACAAAAGCATCAGCTCAGGTCCGGTATTACCTGAGGTAATGTATGTCATCCCAAAAAATTATTCATTCTAATAATTAAAAAAAAATTCTTTGATTTAATATTTTTTATATGAACTTAAACAACACTTTAAATTTATATTTGTACGCTTTAACAAGTCCTTATATAAAATTTTGAATTTATTTGGTGAGTTTATACTCTTATGATATTGTAGTATCTGAAACAGTGATGTAAAACTCCAAATACAATAATTAATATGAATGATAACATGTGTTCTCTTGAAGTTTTATTATATAAAAAGTAATTGGCATGTTTTGCCTTGATTGATATTTGGTAAAGCCTTAGCAAGTCGAAACATGTCATTCATATAAAATTTATAATAAAACATTTAAAAATATACTTTTCATTCGGGTGGTGGTCTAGGGGATAGAACGCTTGTCTCCTGATCCAGGGGACATGGGTTCAAGCCTGAACACGACCAGATTCCTTCTTCATAATAATGAGCTATTTTCTGCTCACATTGAAGATTGTAAAATAAATTCCAATATCATTGATGTAAATCTTTGATATTAGTCTTTTTTCTTATTAAAAAAAAATTATCATATTATTTATTTTGTCGTACTCCTCAATTAAATGTATACAACTTTAGACACTTGTGAGTGTATTAATTCATAAACAGTTTTATGTATGTAAGATCGAAAATCGAAGGTTTTCTAGAAGTTGTTCTTTATTTTAAGAGTGGAATATTTCGCCCTGTTGAAATGTTATCAAAACTTTTTCGAAAGCGTACGTTTTCTTTTACTCTTAATATTTGATACTGAGTTTATCGTCTGTATTCATACACATTTTATAGTAATTTCCATCATCAACGTGAATGTGATATAAATATTGTATCATTCATTCCGTATCATTTGTTTAATGAATCACTTATATGGTAAATGAATACCGTTTTTTTAAACATGTTCAAAACTTATTTAAATTTATAAATAAAAATAAAAATAATTAAACTCTTTGTACTGAACTTACCAGGTTCATGTAAGAATGGTTTTAGAAACTAGTAGGACTAAAAATAAGAACTATAAATTGGTCATACACAAAATGTTTTATTATATTTTATCGTAACAAATTACAAATCTACCATGCGATTGGTTGATATGAAAATTAAAAAATAGTTATTCATATAAAGCACTCACTTTGCGGTTGGACATTTAAAATAATTATATAAATAAAACAACTTTGTGTTTAACCACGGTAGGGTTATTATTCGCTTGGACCCAAGCTTCATCAGTTCAAATGAAAGTTATTTATAAAAACAGTATATGATGCTTCATTATCGTAATATAAATAGGCAAAAACTCGAATGTCACCAAGAAAGATTTTGATAATATTTTGAATATAAGAGAGCGAGAGAGAAATACCGAAATGCATACGATGCGCATGCCCAATAAGGTGCCTTGATTAGGTTTCTGGATTATTTTAATTTTGTTCATATAATTGCTGTATGACAGAAGTGTAGAAAAAAAAAACTTATACATTAAAAGTTAAAACTTTTTACTGATTACGATTGTACAGTGAGCCTGTTTAAAGGGTAGAAAATCTTTGCTACAGTGAATATTTCACGGGTTGCAACTAGCGTTTGTTAAAATATTAAATGTTATAACTGCGACTTACATCATTTGTGATTCTGAGGTGTATCCGGGCCCGAACGAAGCTTAATTTTCTCTGATTAAATCAGAATTGCGCAGACATCTACTTTATTGGGGTTAATGAACATGCGCTGAAGCAGAAAGAAAGGATACGTTGATGGTTATCTCAAAGGTCAGTTTAAAGGCCTTTTAGAGTCATGAATAATCCGGAAACCTGCGATTAAGTTGACGCTAAAACCTCCATGTATAAGTGTTTTGTTATCATTGTAGGACCCACAATTATATTTAAACTTCATTTATTTTTTGATAAAATTAAGGCGTTGGCACTGTGAAATACCATAATGATATTTTTTGTAAATTCAAAAACTATTAATTTATAATAGTAAAAACGAATGTTTAATGGTTTTACTTGAATTTATTTTATATAAATTGTGACAAATTAATTTCGCCTTGTGATGGCATTCTCAAACTACTCTCAAACTAGTTTGACAATGCCCTCGCAAGACGAAACAATTTTGTCACAATTTATATAATGATGGTGTTATGAACAAAATAATGAAAGGATCATTAAGATGGTTTGGACATATGGAAAGAATGAATGAAGAAAGAATGGTAAAAAAAAATCTATGTTAACGATGTAAATGGAACCAGAAATAGAGGAAGACCGAGGAAAACGTGGCACGATCAAATAAATCAAATATTGAATGTCGGCCATGCGAGGAGTCAGAGAAATAATAATTCTACATGAGTGATTTTTTTTTTTGGTTTCTCGTTATCTAGTAACATTTAGCATAAAAACGAGTCTTAACATTTTCCGCACGTAATGTGTTAAGATTTAAATATTATCCGAGGCATTTAAGCATATCAGAAATTCATAAAGGAAAAACCAATGAAATCGGCATATGACGAATTTCATGTTTACAAAACATGAATGTACCGTCTTTAGAACTGCGGAGAAGCTGTTTGGCGAGGTTTTTTTTATATTCAATTACAATTTACATAGTAACAAAATCTGTTATCTTTTAACTCTAAATATTTGTTGTTATATAAAGAATATTGTGGGTATTTACGTATTAGAGTGAGCTAGTTATTCTAAGTGCAGAAAAATGGAAATCTATTTCCGTGGGTAGTATTATAACGATAGGTGTCGCATCCCTCTAAAAGGGGTTGGTTGGACCGGGGGCTGCAATAAAGGCACCCTTAAGTGGCCCGTACAGGCGGGGGTAGTTCCATAACATTAGCCGGTGGCGCTGTCGTGAGATATTTTAGTATTAAATCAATTCTTTAAGGACACATAAAGGATAACTACGGCCCTCTTGATAACGGTAGGCGTGAGTGTAGCGAGATATATAGGTAAATTTGGACCAGTGTTGGATCGTGGTTTTTACTTGCAATTAGCTTGGTTATATGCGCGTAGGGACCTTATTACTTGCATATAATAATTGAAATAATTTTTTTCCTTTTTTATAAAAATAATGTATGTAAAACGTGTACAGTATATAATCTGTGTGACAGAATGCTTGTTTTCGTATTTAGAAGACGTGAGTTCGATCATGACATCGGAAGTATTTTAACTAACTAACTAAATTACGGACCAACAACGGACCACCACAATGATCTTTCCTGACATGCTTCTCTCGCTTTCTCAAAATTCACACACCGTGTCATCCACACGTGTCGGTTTTTCCGAGTCCTCGCGTGGCATGTTTGATTTATTTGATCATTGATCAAGCCTATCCAAAAAGCTAAGATCGCAGTTCACAATGATGTTCTTATACCAACCCTTATGTATGGAAGTGAAGCATGGAATTGGCAAACAGGAGATTTTTTATACGAATTTGTGGTAAATCTATAAATGATATATTGTCAATTGCATATATAAGAAGTGAATGCAGTGCGTATATAAGTGTTATGAACAAAATAATGAAAGGATCATTCGGGTTCGACATTAGGAAGACAAGATACTTTCTAAAGTCAAGAGTATTTGTCCCCTGAACGTACCTTCACTAAAATGAAAGACATCGATCTCCGAGAAGACCGCGTTCAGCAGACTAATTGCGCTTCCCACAGGTGTCACCAGAGGCAGATTGGTTCTGGTGGCTGGTAGGTAAAATAATCTGTGCTGTCACTGTCGGAGAAATCTATCAGGGACAAAAAGGCCAACACCCTCTAGCACGGCCGAGTTCTCGTAATACCCCCTAATTAATTTAAAGAAATGGTAATGAGATGCCCATCTCTTTGAAGCTGTAAAGAATTGGTTCCGAGCATTCCCAAAAAATGCCTAATGAAGAAATAATAGCTTTCACATGTCATGTAAATCAACAGCTTCTTCTCTTCTCCGGTCTCAATCTAACGATTGGTCTGTAGCAAGGCGACGCATCTCCTTTTCCACTCCGCTCGGTCCTCGACAACTCTCTTCAACTCCTCATAAGAGGTGCAGCACATACCTCGGTAAATCTGGTCTAGGTACTCTTGGCGAGGTCGTCCTCGGCCAATCGATCCCTCGACCATTACCTCCAACACATTATGCAGGAAACATTCGTGTCGCAACACATGACCAATCCATCTTGCGCGCCTTTCCGCTATGGCGTTCAACACGTGCCTACTCTCTTCAACTCTGCTGAGAACTTCTTCATTTGTAATGTGGTCCCTCCATGAAACATGGGCAACTCGTCGGTAGGTCCACATCTCAAATGCCTCCAGCGTTTCGCGCTCCCTTTCGCCCAGGCACTAAGTCTCGCAGCCGTACAGTAAAACACTCCACACCAATGTTTTTAAAAGTTGTTTTCGGAGGTTCAGGTCTATGTTGCTGGACTTGAATATTTTAGAATCTTTGTTGAAGGCAAGTTTAGCCTGGTGGATACGACTATCGACGTCTTTCTTGGATCGACCATCCCTTGTAATACTGCTCTCCAGGTAAACAAAAGTCTGTACATTCTTGATCTTGATAAATAGCTAAAAAGTTGTATTCATAGTACCTAATTGGGTTCAAATATCTGCTATATACAAAAATGTGGAAAGCACCGGGAATCTACCGCGTTTAAGGCCCAAATGGCATCTCACGAACCAGCAAAGATGTTAGACTTGCTGCAAACCAATTATAAGAATTATGTTCACCAAAAAAAACAATGTAAACACAAAAAATGTATGTGTGAACATAAAATAGCAAAAAAACAAAATTGAAATATAATGTGCGATTTGTATTTTACGAGTCGCCACTGTCGGGCTTTACAATACACGGCGGAAAGGAAATGTTATAGAATAATAGAAAAGGAAGAGAGAAAAAAAAACATTAATTTAATTTTATGGTTTTTGCGTTTGTCATATCTCGAGTTTTAGTCGAGATTTGTGAGAGCGCGCCGCCCGTCCTGGCGCGCGCGAAGGGGACCGCGCTATGCGGTCGGCGCTGGTGCGACAGGGAGGCCGATACAAATGTTGGTGACAATAACGTGAATTACTGGGCATAGGTGGGCCGTTATTATAACCATTAGGGAAGGAATTTGTGTATGAGAAGGAAATAATGAAAAGAGAGGAGTTGAATGGATTGAAATGAAATTCGTGTATTTGAATGGTATATAAACACCTTTTCTTTGGAACCATATCCCTTAAAGCCATACATACTATTGGACACAAAATTGTTTAAAATATATTTTTTCTTACATACGTAAAATAATAAAACACTTTTTTTTTTTTTTTTTTTTTTTTTTTTTTTTTTTTTTTTTTTTTTTTTTTTTTTTTTTTTGTATACAACAGGTTTTTATGACCCTATTACTGTATACAATTTACATAAATTTTGCATGCATTTTACATACATTTTAAAATACATGTTAAAATACAACAATTAAAATAAAATAAAACAATATTTAACAGTTGTGGTATGTACCTATATGTTCCTTAAAGGACATATAGGTCATTTGGAAAATGTCCACATCGACTGACACCTCATTCAAGAGCACCATACCCCGAGTCATTGTATGCTGCGCCAAGACATTTGTCCTGCTATGCGGTATGCACAACAGATCGTGTCTTCTAGCGCGAGCATACCTGTCTGGTGCATTGAGACCATAACACTCTAAGAGGTATGGGCTATCAATGAGGTTACGGAGTATTTTAAATCCTAAGATCATCAATGTACCCTTTCTTCTTGATTCGAGACTGCGGTACTCTGTGTTAATCAATAGATCATTGTGGTGCATAAACCTCGGATAGACCCCATTCATCCGCATGTAGAGGTATCTCAGAAATTTTTTCTGGATTTGTTCTAATACCTCCACATACTTGTGCTGGTATGGAGACCATACACCACTCGCGTATTCTAATTTTGATCTAACGATGCCGTTAAACATTGATGTCATCGCTTCGGGATTTCGGAACTGTTTGCAAGTCCTTAAGACAAAACCCAGAAGTTTATAGCCAGTCGATGCCAACATTAACACGTGATCAGAAAAAGTCAGCCTGGGATCAAATACGACACCGAGATCCCTTATTGTGGAAACTCGTTCCAGAGCCTGATTGTTAATTGTATAAATGAAATCAATTGGTCTAGGAGAACGCGTAAATGTCATTGTAACACATTTTTTAATGTTTAATTCCAGCTTATTTTCCATTGACCATTTTTCTATCGCATCTATGTCAGACTGCAATTTTATGCAGTCATCAATAGACTGGATTCTCGAAAATAACTTAAGATCATCTGCAAAGAGCAGACAGGTGCCGTGCCGAATGCAGTCTTGAATGTCATTTATCAGGATTAGGAATAACAATGGTCCAAGGTTCGATCCTTGTGGAATACCCGATAATGCGGGGAACTCTTTAGAATTATATCCACCAATTCTAACAAATTGACTTCTGGAGTTGAGGTATGACGCACAGAGATTCAGCAGTGGGACGCTGAAGCCCAAATGATGCATCTTCCTTAAAAGTACATCGTGATCCACCCGATCGAATGCTTTGGCAAAATCAGTGTATATCACATCTGTTTGAATTCTACAATCTAGTCCCACTGACTTTTTAACCATGGTATAGTTATTATAATCGATGACAACTAGTTTTAATGCCAACATTTATTTTTTTCTTTTCTAGTAACGATTAAACTTTCTGGCTGTACATAGATTTAGCAAAAAAAAAATTGAAATCTTTAAATGAAAAAAAAACAGAAAAAACATGTTTAAATGAAGGAATGATTTTTTAGTTGTTTATTTCAATCCTATGGATTAGTTTGGCTAGTCTATTAACATATTCTGCTGGTTTTTGGGATGCGACTTTGGCTTTTAATATGGTAGTTTCCAGATGCTTTCCACATATTTGTATACAGCAAGTTATTTGAAATTATATACTATATACAACTTTTTATAAGATATCCTATAATGCCCTATCAAGGCGAAGGATGTTATTCTCATATCTTCGTTATTATAAAACTATTAGAAAACCGGTGTTCTCAATTATATTAAATATAAAAAAGGACTTTTACAAATTTTAAATATTGTTTCTTGAAAAATGATCTAAAACTTCATATTATTTTTCTTTCTCTTTGCCATTTCCCATCATCTGGGGTCGGCCTTCCTCGTACGAAAACGCCAAACTTTCCTATTTTGACTCATTTCCACTGTCAGGTTCTCGCGTTGGAGCTCCTTTTCCATGTTGGCCCACCATGTTGCCATTGGCCGACCTCTTCTTCTTGGTTTTGTGGGAATGCTGAGGGCTTTTTGGACAATGTGTTCGCTGTATCTTCGCATCACATGACCGTATCACCGGAGTCGAGATTCTCTTAATTTTTCCGTTATTGGGGCAACCTTAAAGCTACCCCTCACGTATTCGTTCCTTACGTGGTCCAGCCTTGTGACGCCTCCGGCCCACCTCAACATTTTATCTCGGCAGCGTGGACTTGTCTTTCGTGGACTTTTTGTTGGTCCAGCACTCTGCTCCATATATCATGGCGGGCCTCACTGCAGTCTTGTAGACTCTGCCCTTAGTCCTGATTGGAATTTTTGGATCACACAGGACACCTGATAGAGACCTCCACTTGAGCCAGGCTGTGTTTGTCCTGTGTTTGACATCAGTGTCTACGTTGGCGTCCGCAGTAAGGACCGACCCGAGATACTTGAATTGGGACACCTTGTTAATTGTATTGCCAATGTAAATTGTGTTTTCATGAGACCTTAAACTTCATATTATATAATTAATTTCATTTGTTAATGCCTTAGACAGGCCAAACATGTTACTAGATAACAGACGTTTTCCTTCGTATTAATATAAATGCCATTATTATTTAACCTTCATAAAACCGTTTTTTAGAAGCTTTATCATTTTTCAATGGAAGGACATATTTTGCTATTCTTGGGCATTATCTAATGAACTTAACCTCACATATCTCTTAGTCTGGTGTTCCTCACGCGATCTCTCAGTGTCTTTCCTGCTATCGTCCTCAGTGTCGTCATTTCGGAAGTCCTCAAAAATATGAAGTAAAATTCTATTTATTGTTTCTCGAGCAATGATGTAAAACTCCATATTAAATTACTAACATGAATGAAATCGTCTTACTAGAAGTTTTATTATAATTTATGTGATTGCAAGTTTTGCCTGTCTAAGGTATTATGAAACATTATATAATATTTATATATAATATAAAAATTCAGGATATTAATAGGGATGGTATTTGGCTTCTGAGCTTATGGAAAAAACAGGATATTATTAGGGAGAATGTCTAAGACATTTGATAATGCCTTAGACTGGAGAAAACTGTTTTTCACATGAAATATAATAAAACTACTAGAAAAACAGATGTTTTGATTGACATTAATTCTTTAATATGGAGTTTTACATCATTGCTCAAGAAAACACAAAAATATTGATATAAGTTATTTTTAATTTTTTATCTATTATAATGATACATACGAGTATTATAATATTATTTTCATTAATTGTAAAATTCTATTCATTTAAATTCTATAATTGTCTATTAGCTTTGGTAATGTTTTAAAATTAAATTCAAACAAATTGTTTAATGTGTTTTTTGAACGTCGAAAAATAATCTTTATAACTTAAACATCCCATTACAAGTCTGGAATTTTCCACAAGAAAATGAATATTTACGGAAATACGAGTAAAAAACTATTAACAGAAATGTTTCTTAGGAAAATTGGAGTTCTCTTCCCGATGTACAAGTTTTGTAAGGAGAGTACCAAAATAGTTTAGAGTTTCTTTGACTAATATCATTAAAATCTTACGGAACTATAGTCACAGGTAATGAATCTGTAGATGAAAGGGGAAAGAGGTCTTGAACTTATAGACGGGAATCTTTTTCATTTCTTTGTATCATTACTTCTTACTTGATTTGACGATACTATATCAACAGTAATAGTTTTTTTTTATATTTAAAAAATATATGCATTTATAATATTTCATAATGATGGAAGGAAGAATGGAAGAAGTTAAAAACTCTCGCTATACGTTACTAAAATAATCTTTTTAACGATTTTAGAACACACGAAAATTGCAATTTTGACAATTTAATTTTAAAATTAATGAATACTTTTTTGAAAAGGATCAAATGAAATACAAATTAATGTTTTTTTTTCTTGTATACATCAGGTCGTTTGAACCCAATTACTGTATACAATTTATTTGAGCTATTATAGATTGTTTCTCATGACATGTGATAGGTAGCCAATCTATCGCAATTTTACTGTCACGTGAATTCTACACCAAACCAAAGACAGTGTGACAATCACACTGTCATCGCCGGGAATCGAACCCGGGACCCTCTGTATGAATGTCAAAGCTCTTCCCACTCTGCCACGAAGGTCGACTCCAACAAACATACATGTATATACAGTTTGATGCGATATAATTTGAGAACAGGTAAAAAACCAGAAACCCATGAGATATGTTTCGATATAAGGAACAAGATTATCTCTAAAGTCAATAGAATTTGTCTTCTGAACGTACTTTCACTAAAATAAAAGACGTCAATCTTCTAGGTGATTTTCAGTATGTATGTTCAGCAGACTGATAATTCTTCCCACTGGCATCACCAAAGGCAGGTTAACTCTTGATAGAACAATATTTTCTATCATTATATCAGTCGGGAAGGAAAGACCCTTTTAAAATTATTTTATTATAGACACAAACATATAGATACTTTTTTCATATTGAATTAAAATATTTTGAATTTTCATATGAAGCATTCACTTGGTGGTGTGACGTTTTAATTTTTTTTATTATTTATATTTAAAATAAAATAAAAATAAGAACACTGCACTTTGTTTTTCACCACTATGCGGTTATTTTAATTGCCGACTAGTTTCGCTTGTACCCTAGCTTCCTCGGGGCTTCGTAATAACGAATCAGTTATTACGAATCCCTGAGGAAGCTTGGGTACAAGCGAAACTAGTCGGCGATTAAAATAACCGCTTAGTGGTGAAAAACAAAGTGCAGTGTTTTTTTTTTTTTTTAAATATAAATACAATAATATATATATTTTTAATATTTTGTTTATTTAAATATTTTGTATATTTTTAATTTTATAAAACTTTAAATATTTTATGCAAAATTACTGAAATTTTTAAAGTTTCGATAATAACAATATATTTTTTTGTAAACATAGGTTAGGTAGGATGTTTTTTCATTTATTAATATTTTCGGTTTCGGCATCAACACTACCTCGCTCTGATTATTTTTGACGATTGAAGTATTAGTAGCCCTTGCGATATAACTGATGCCGAAAATGGTTTGAAAACGATTGCATAGTGAAAAAAATAATTAAATTATTTAAACTTCGAATGCTTTAAAACCAATCGGTTTCGGTCCCACTGGATACTTCCCTAACGAAGCGATACCGGTCGGTTCTAAAAAACAAATAGTGTTATTTTAAGATAAATAACATACATGTTTTTTTTTTTTAATATCAAAAATTTCAATCCTTGATATTAGATATTGATATTAGAAGACTTATTAGAATTATTAAAAAAAAAAAAGCTCTTATCACAGTACATGTGTCTAAATTGATATATGATCAACAGGAAAAAAAATGAATGAGGACAGAATGGTGAAGGAGGTCGGTCACGTGAGGAGTCGAAGAAATAGACGTGCGTGCATGACACCATGTACGAATGTAGAGGAATCTAAAGTATTTCAAGACAGAACAGTGTGGCGTTCCGTTATTTCTGGCCACCCCCCGGGGAGACGGCTTGATGGTTAGTTAGTTTTTTTTTGCAAAAATAAAAATCGTTTCAGAGAAGACTAAATCTGTCTTAATAAATCCTGATTTAGAGTCATGCTTTGTATTTTTCTTGCATCATAATACATACATATATTATTTCATAAGTCTAATGCGGTCGTAAGCCGGTATAACTTGGCGCGTTCATATCTTATGGAATCTTTACAAATTAACCCAATGTTTCCATACTATCGCTAAAGTTTTGTTATTCGCTAATGCCTGTGGAAGGCATTAACTAATACAACAGAGAGCGCACATTAATTTTCTAGAAAGAACCTTATGCGGTCTAGCTTGGCTCGCACCCACAAAATCAAAGATTTTCGATTCGTCCACGACGTGCCAACTCACCACGGTATACAATAATATAATTTACATGCATGAAAAACACATTTTAAACATGTGTTTTTCCGTAAGTATGTATTATTATGATTTGTTATATATTATATCTTGCTTACAGACACTCTTGACCCAGATTGAAGCAGCAAGAACAGCATTTAACAAAATGAAGTCACTCTTTTGCGATGACAGTGTCAACTTAAAACTAAGACAGAGGATGTTAAGGTGTTATGTGTGGTCTGTTCTGTTATATGGGTGTGAGACATGGACATTAAAAGTAAATACAATGAACCGGTTAGAGGCATTTGAAATGTGGCTTCAACGAAGAAAGTTCAGGATCCCATGGACAGCAGAGTGACGAACACAGAAGTCCTGAATCGTACAGGAGTAAATAAAGAGCTGCTGACATTGATCAAAGTCCGCAAGATTTCATATCTGGGTCACGTTCTACAAGGAAAAAAATATCGCCTGCTGCATCTAATTTTAAAGGGAAAAATAGACGGCCGCAGGGGGGCAGGGAGAAGGCAGATCTCTTGGCTGCGCAAGGTGAGGGAATGGACGGGAATCGGATCTGTGGAGGAGCTATTCCGGACAGCGCAGGATAAGGAAAAGTTTACCAGAGTGATCGCCAACGTCGGAGGGACCTGACAGGGCACTTTAAGAAGAAGATACTCGTATATCCTCCAATTTGTCTAAAAAGAAAAATGTTCGACGCATGTTCAGCCTGCCAATCAATCTATCAACCTAGTCATCAGCCTATACTGACATATAGTCTAGAGACAACCACCCTTATAGCAAAAAATGACAATAAATTAAAAATCACACAACGATCCATGGAGACACATATGCTCGCCATGAGTTTCCGTTGTAAAATGAGAAATTAAGAAATAAGACGCCGAACCAATGTTGCCGACATCATGGAACGTAATTACAGCTAAATAAAAATAGCAATGGGCTGGACATAGAGCAAGACGTGGCAATACTCGATGGACATCCAGACTTCAGTAGAGGCCTTGGACAAAGAAGAGTGTCGGGATGCCACCTAAAAATGTACTGACGATATTGCCCAAACAGCTAAAATGACCTGGATGCGGAAGAGACAAGACAGGGATGAGTGGAATAAAATAGAAGAAGTCTATATCCAGCAATGGAGAGAAGAAGGCTGAAAATAAGAAGAAGAAGTTATGTATCTTTATATTGTATGACTTCAATACCGATCGGTTTTAAAAGTATCCATTATTTTGTCATTGCGATTGAGATAATTAACGGCGACTAAGTTAATTAAAAGGTAGATAAAATTGAGCAAGTCAGAGAGTTCACTTATCTCAGTATGGTCATGACGGAAGCCAACGATATGCACGCGGAGTTGGAACACAGAGTTCAAAAAAGCCTAAAAGCCTTGCGAACATTCCTAAAGTCCAAGCTTCTATCTAGAAACACCAAGCTGCGTATTTATCTATATATGTATATAAGCCACTGGCTTGATGATATATTTATTTTATATCATCAAGCCAGTGGTGATATATGGTTCTGAGTCGTGGACAATGACTCTAAAAGAACAACAAAGAATTTGAGAATAGAATACTTAGAATGATCCTGGGACCCAGACCCGGTGTTGCAGCGGGAACTTTGAGGCATAGAACCAACTAAGAGATCCGTAAGATGACCCAGATGTTAGATCTAACATCTGTTAGATCATGTAAATTTTATAATATTTTTATAAATATGTATCTTTACTGAAGAAGGGCTGTATGTCCGAAACATGTCTATATAATTTTATTTTTTAATATCAGTGTTGTATTATACCATATATACAAATTGTATAAAAAAGAAAAACAGAAATAAACCTACTATCATTTATAATCCAGTTAAAATTGATTTGATCATTTTCAAAGGGTTATAATGAATAACTGACGTAGAACAGCTGGTTAGAAAAGTTCTCATTCTCTCTTTAAGCGGTAAAATGTTGGCAATCGTCCCTTCTTCCACAACACGCTAAACAACTAGTTTTGTACAAAAGTTAAGCTATTATGAAAGGCAGATATTAACATGGCTGAGGGGGATGGAGAGGCGGCAGGGCCCGGCGAGCGAGCGAGAGGGGCGAGAGATGATATTAAGAAAATAAGAAAATGGCGAATAGTTAAGTAAATTGCTAAAGTACTTAGTTAGTTATACAATATACAAACTTGCGAGATAAGCGGGGTGAACATGATTTAATTAATTTGCTGGGTATCTGGCCCCGCGTATTAGCGGAGTGCTTTCTTGATTAATGCTTCGGGAGAATCCGATCCTTGATTGCCCCTACGTAATCAGACGAAGTTTTCCGAGTCAGTAAGTAGAAGAAAACTTGGGCAAACTTATGCGATACTGCGTTATATCGGTTTTGAAAGGAATATTTGGTACATAATTTTAAAAAATGTATTCTAATTTATTGTAAACTGTTAAATTAAATAACTTTGTTTTTGTATCACAATTGTATTTTATTTTACGCGTCAGCTGTTTCATCAACCTATGTTGACATCATCAGGTGTTACAATAATATATCAAATGTCAAATTTTCGTGATTTTTCGAATCTTTATAATCTTTGTCGCGTAAAATAAAATACAATTGTGATACAAAAACATAGTTATTTAATTTAACAGTTTAAAATGTTAAGGTATCATAGTGTTTCGGCCAAAACAATGGACTATCTAATTTATTGTTTTTTAACGATGATCTAAAACTTTATATTGGTAATTTACATTGATGAAAACGTTTCATTCTAGAGGTTTAAATATATTTATGTTGTGAGACTAACATGTTTCGCCTTGCCAGGGTATTTGACATTTGATAACAACCTTACAAAACTAAACGTGTAACTCCAATAAAACTTTTATACAACGGATGTTTTTATAGATATAAATATTAATATAACCTGGTTTGGTGATTATTTTTTCTAATTTTTCTGAGTTTTAACGAGATGATCTAAAAATCCGCCCTTCTTCTTTTTACAGAACGTGTGATCTATTAAGACGGAATGTTAATCTTGGTCCTGTGATGTAGATGTCCAACATTCTCTTCATCTTTTTGGTCGTCGTCCTGGTGTTCGACGGTCACGACAATCTTTGCTGGGCCATTACACTCAACGTAGTCTCTCTAGATTTTTCTGCCTACTCCAATCTCACGATGTTCATCTTCAGCCAATTTCTTTTAAGGTATCGTATATCAAAAGGTTCTTCAAATCTCAATGTTTTCAAATATTTAAAATCTCGATAAATGTATTATTCAAAATTGATGATATTCGTATTAAATATTTGGTACATATGCTTATTCAACGATTTTAATTGACACTTTTACATAGAACACTTTATAGTATTATATTATTTTATGTTTATTTCAATCACTGATCACTTTCATTTATGATAGGTTTAGATTATATTTTTCTTATGACAACCATAAATATAATACTCATAGTCATTTGGCAAAACTGTTATTATTTATAAGTAAGAAATGGGATATTAATATATGAGTGGAAGGATATACAAGGTATATAATCAAGTTCGCCCCATCATGGCGTATGGAATAGAACCTTCTTAGGGCAGCAGAAATGCGAACCCTACGCGCAGGCAAAACCCTCAGAGATCGGATCAGAAATGAAACGATTAGGTCTGGCTGTGGTGTTTTAGACATAGTGAGATGGGGAAGAAGCAGAAGGCGCTTTTGGAGAGACCACGCGGACCGCATGGAGAATACAAAAATTGTAGGATGAACAACCAAGCAGCAAGAGGCCGCCGAAGAGATAGAGATAAGGCTGGACATTATCATCCCAGGACGGCCCACCGTCACAAACCGGTCATACGACCTAAACTAAGAGGAAGAAGAAGAAGAAGAAGAAGAAGAAGAGTGGAAGGGTGAAGATTTTTAGGGTTTTAATTAGTATTTTTGTTGAGCTAGTGATCACCCTCACAAAGATACATATATATATCTTCTAAACCATAAATATGTTTTTAAGTGGTTGAGACAAACATATTAACTCATGTTTGAGTATAATTTTATATAAAACTATTAAGGTAATGCCGATAAAGTATATGAAAAATATAAATTTACTCTTTACTAAAGTTTTTGTGATATTGCAACTTTCATCGACTTTGTCAAATATTTTTTAACCTGAACACAATAACCAAATCCAGGTTAACTCAGGAATATACATTAAACCGTTTTGTAAACTTAAAATGTTTAAGACAATCAAATGATTTTACTAAAATCTCTTGATGGAAGTGCATTTTAAATAATAATTAAATAAAACAATGTTTTTTAATTATTATTTAAAATGAACTTCCATCAAGACAAATCTTTATTTCCACTTTTGTCTTTATTTTGCATTTATTTAAATTCAGTTATAATAAAATCAAAAGTAACATTTTTTCAAACTTCATTTATAATATAAATATATAAAGCTATAATAAAATTTAAAATACATTGTATTGAATATGAATCTTCTTGAATACCTGTATTACCAATATTTAAATTCAGTAAAATTTTATATTATATAAATATTAGAAGATTATTTTTGTATAAAATCATGTTTACCACCCCCGAAGTATACGAGTATAAAGGACTTGGTTTGCAATAGTGTTACCAGTCTGTCGATGCCAGCGAGCCTGGCAAAACCGGCCACTGTCGAAATAAAGACAAAAGTGGAAGTATAATAGTAAAAAAACGTCGTTTTATTTAATTATTAATTAAAACGTTTACACTGTGGAATTTCATACGGACTGTTTTTTTTAAAGAATTTAAATATCGCTTTTTCTTCTTTTGAATATTTAACGAAAAAAAAGACTGTGAAACGCGAGTTCTCCAAATAATATGGGATACAAGATAAGATTCAGAAACATAGATACTAAAATAAAACAGGAATCTATAATTCCAGCATCCTTTGGTTTCGTAAATATCCATAGAATATAGCTTTGATACACGAGACCACTATTAAATATTATTTTTAAACTTAGGAGATGAGTTCAAAACAACATATTACATCTCCACTCGCATCACTAAAATCAGATGGTTCTGAAAGATAGAAATTGAATAAAAGGTGACGTTTGCTGCTGCATCTTCGTCATTTCGAATATGCTGAATTCTATGCAACGGGAATTCCGCTTCCCACTAAGCGCCTCGCGGTATGCTATGGAGTTATTGGCAGAAATCTTACTTAAACACAAAAATCTGTTGATATACACGCTATAGAAGCATGACGCAAATACGCGTCCCCAACGTTTGCTACAAACTTTATTTTGACATATATATGCGTCATTAGCACTCAACATGTTAAGAAATCATTGCTGTCTTCAGGAATCACATCTCGACTTTAAGCCCATAAAAAGTGCTGTCAGATATCAAACTTTTTAATTAATAAAAACCCTGAAAGTTGGCAGTACTTTTGGAAATCAATATGAACAAATTACTGCCAAAAGTTTCTTCATCCCGGAATTCAAATTATTTACTTAAAAAGCCTCCCCAAGTAAACCGGCTTTAAAGAAGAAGTGTCAATTTTTCAAGCAAACAAAACGATTATCCTTATTATGACGTCAACCCACTTCGAAAGGAAAAAAAATCACCGAATATTTGCGTGAAAAGAATTGCCGTCTTTACGTGCAAAATAATAAGGGAGGAAATCCTTTCTCAAAAGCGTGCGAGCGAGACGGCGGTGGAAACAAAGTGACTACTCTTACGGGGATGCGTGTGTGCCGGAGCGGGACGACATGCTTCCAGGGGTGGGTGTGAGAGGGAGGGAGGGAATAAAAGAAAATCGTTTACATTTGAGCGATTTCTCCAATTTAAAATTCCTACGAGATAGCGCCGTAGCTCCTATCATGCTGGCACACGGCTCGCGGTGCTGGCAAAGGGAAATTATTTTTATTTTACTAAAAAAGAATCCCGAAAAGTGACTCAAAATAAATCACAACCGTCATTTTAAAAATAGTCAAAAAAATATTATGTTAATTTCTTCTTCTTCTTCTTCTTCTTCTTCTGCTTTATTTAGGACTGTGTCCTGTTCCTGGGATGCAGATGTCCAACTGTCTCGCCATCTTTTAGGTGGTCTTCCTGCAGGTCGTTTTCCTGTTGGTATTTTATTTGAGGCTATATTTATCACTCTTTCAGAACATGCTCTTTCCACATGATCTCTCCAGTAGCGTTTTCTCAATCTTTCCCATCGCACGACATCTTCTACATTGCAGATATTTCTTATTTCAGAATTTCTTATTCTGTCTCGGAGTGTCGTTGCCGCAACGGATCGGAGAGTCTAGATTTCTGTGGTTCTTGGGAGACTTTTTGTTCTGATGGTGTCAGCTCTAGTTTCTATACCATACGAGTATGTCATTATAGGACGTACGCATGTCTTGTAAATTAATAATTGTTATTATTAATTATTATCGTTGGAATAACATCATAAAGGAGGCTAAAACTCTTTAGGAGTTGTGGTGCTCATCTGAAATAAACATGTAAAAAGCTATATTTTATTATTATTTTTATATATTTACAAAGAAAGCTATATTAAATAATATCACAAGTGGAAAGCAACGGAAAACTATTACATTAAACGCCCAAATGGTATCCCAAGTTTCAGCGAAAATAATTAATACTAATGATAACTTCAGTTTTCTAGAAGTTTTATTATATTTTATGGAAATGACATGTTTCGCCCTTCTAAGGCATTATCAAATGTAACATTTGATAATGCCTTAGAAGGGCGAAACATGTCATTCCCATAAAATATAATAAAACTTCTAGAAAACTGATGATTTCATTCGTATTAATTTTTTTAATGTGGAGTTTTACATCGTTGTTCAAGAAACAATAAATTCAGCGAAAATAGCTCAGCGAATATTCAGCGAATAATTCAACGAATATTCAGCTGTTTATCAACCCCTAAGATTGAAACTTAAAAAAAAAACGATTTGGAAATCAAATTATTTTATAATCATTCGATATCACTGTGCATCCAGCATGAAAATATGTAAATAAGAATTTAATTATACTAAATTTTAAGAGTTTAAGCATTGACATTTACGTTACGATATTTATGAATTTACGTACAAAACTGTTTCGTATTTTTAAACCACAATGTCTTTTAATGCAACCAAATAAACAATTAGATTTCATTTTCATCGATTTATAAGTCAAAATATTCGCATTAGATATTCTGTGACATCACCCCGAACATCGTGCATCGCCAGTGGCGGAGTGTGGTGGCGGGCGACAGAACAAAGGGACTGTTGGAAATAAGAATAATCACAACCGGTACCTATATAAATCCCACCCGATACACCCCTGTTCGACCCCCGACTCATGTCACCATGAGGTGAATTTTCAAAATTGGAACTATCTAAAGGATTCAGTAGTTTTCAATCTAGTATTTAAACTTGTGTTTGTTATTTTAAGATGCGATGGCTTTGATACATTGTTTATTTACAATTGTATATTTTATTAACACTATATAAATGGGTTGTTGCTTGGGTATACGTATATAAACATAATACTTGTTTAAAGTTGTAATAAAAATTAAAATAAAAAACGTTTTTGAACTAAAAAGTTATTATTAAATTTTAGAAGTTAATAGATATGATTATGATTTATTTATGGAAATTAATTTTTTTTATTAACACTTATTTTATTCTTTGTATATAAAATATGTAAAAAATGTAAAGCTTAATTTGTTTCAAAATGCTAGATAATTTTTTCAATTTTAAAAAAGTTTTACATTTATATAACAATAAGTATGAACTTTTTACTACAATTGTTGGTAAACAGTTGGTGAGATAGGTGAGCAATATAAAGGAGTAGAGACGTTAAGAAGATACTTATGTCCAACAGGGAAAAGATCAGGGCTTAGGAAGAAGATGGACAAATATTAATTTTGTTCGCTTATATTTATCACTGTACACATGTTCAAATGCATGTATCCTGGATGGGGACTTAAAGCTTCCACTTAAAACTACTACACATTTTTAAAAATATCGATGGATAATATTTAAGAACTTTTATTTTCTGGTTCTGATTTTGAAAATTTGGTTTGGTCCATGTGGTGCTCCCGTAAATTTGGAGATATTTCGCGTATAAGTGAATTGTTTTGGTCAATTTTATTGTTACCGCACTTTATAATAGTTAGTTGTGACACATAATACGTTTTTACTGTTTTGATGTTAAAATTATATAAGTTTTTTCGTATATTTAAACAATTTTGACAGGTGTAAAAATAATATTTTCATTTGTTCCAATGACAATTTGAATAATTTTTCCAATAATATTTGAAAGTTCTTGCCAGTGTCGGATTGTTTTAGGTGCCTTACAAGTAAATTTAAAAAAAAACGGTGGATACGTGAAATGTAAATTAAATAAACATAAATGTCCGGACATCCAGCTGACAAGTGAATAGAACATTATGTGTTAAGTTATTTTTATTTTGTTTTTTTATTTTATATTATTGTATTTTTTATTATCTGTTTGAGATTTATTTTGTGGACGTTGGGCGATCGAAGTGTGCGCGGGAGATGCCTAATGGTGGCGATGAGGTTCGCAGCCCATCACACCGCGTCTCTCGCGGGGGCGAAAAGAGAAATATGGAGTCCGAGAAATATGAAAAAGTCCATTATTTCTGCCTATCGTTTCGGGGAGACGGCGTGATGGTTATTAAGTTAGTTAGTTTTTAATTTAGTAACCGTTGGAATTTTATATTAAAATATCAAGACACTGTTTTTGTACTGTACAAAACGATCGATGGAACCTTTTCAAAACCATTAATATATTGTATTTTTTAACGTATGGTCACATGTGATTTCGCCAGGTTGGAGTATAATTTTTTCTACTTGCTCCCACCGGGATTTATCTAGCCAAAGGAGCTAGATGAAGTATGCCACGTAGTAAAAAGGTTAAGCGTTTTTTCATCGCAAATCCTCAAACACGATGCATATTATTTTGTGACAAATGAAATACCTGTCAGCGAAATTATTTTCCTCGCTTTTCGTTATGAAAAAGCTAGTTTAAAAATATGCAGACTTGTATTCGTGTCACGACAAGGTGTTTAGATTTTGGCAATTTAACTGCTTCTTGATATGTTTACGGCACGGTATTTCACGTACCTAGTTAAACGTGAAATGCAATTGTCCAAAAAATTTATATTTTTTAAAAACCATCAATAAGTTATAGATGTGTTACAACATATATTATTTTATTGTAATATATTATAATGGATAAACATTTAAATGGAAAATCGGAAATAATTATATACTAATAGTAATCTTCCTAATTACAAAAATTCATAACATCCGCAATACGAAATAAGTGGATGAAGTATCATTTAAAAAAATGTCTAGTATTCATTGTTCTGGAACACCTATGAAGAACACTTTATTAAATAATAACGCGAAAGAAAGCCACTAAACAATCGTGTTTACTCTTAATTAATAATGGAGTTATATAAAACTAATACCTCAACCATTAATATAATCAATTGTGATATTTATATCAGAGTTATGTATTTAAACAGTTTATAATGTTGAATGGAAATTGTTTTCGCCAAAACAATGGATCGTACTCGTATTACAGATTTACTAAATAGACTTATTGGTTCTTGAAGAATTACGTAAAACTTCATATTAAATAATTAATATGAATGAAAATGTCTGTTTTCAAAGAACTTTATTATACCTGTATTTTGAAGGAATGATGGATTAAATTAAATTCTAGAAAACACACGTTTTCATTCAAATTAATTCATAATTTGTCTAGCGCATTATATATCAATCTTTCCTAGATGAGTTTTCATTTGTTCGAAAACATTGTTTTAATATGTTTAATTAAAAAATGAGACACTACATACATATTTTTCGTTATACTGCACTTGAACAAAACACACCATTATGCCGTTTTACTGAAAGAGTAGGCAGTGAGAATGAACCTTCATACTACCATATCCCGACATACGAGTAATTCTGTAGCTTCGTCCAAATTAATACAGTGAGTCAAACACGCAATTCGTTTCTTCTATCTTCTAACATGGCATTTAAGTCATATTCGAATTAATCATCATATATCTACAAAAACCGATAATGAAGAAATCAAATTAAAATTAAAAAAATAACCACCAGTGAGTAATGGATAGTATCAGACTCGCATATACAGCCGCTTATGAAATCCTCTCCTGACACCACTCACCTAAAAGACCGTCTAAGAGATGGGGGGACAGCTGGACCTCATCATCCCACATACATGATATCCGTGTAATAGATCGTCAGATCTATTAAAAGAAGAAGAAGAAGAATCACAAGTAATCAGAAATTATAAATAAATGTGAAATTCGAGTCGTAGAAATGGTCGTGCCTGCATGACACAATGTATGAATGTTGAGGAAGCGAGAGAAGTATGCCAGGAAGAAATAGTGTTGCAGACTTTTCTTTCTGCCTACGTCTTCGGAAAGACGGCGTGATGGTTAGTTAGTTAGCTTAGGTTTAAAAACATTTTACTACATAATAAATTCAACTATAGTGTTTGCCTTTCTTATATTTTTAATACTGTGTTCTATAATAGATATTTCTTATTATTTTAATTGATGAAAATTGTATTATAATATCTGATTCTAATATTTCATTGTTGGTGCAAAAAAAAATTAACATGTTGTACGGTTTCCATCAAATATAACAGAGTACATAAAAAGGAAAAGAAAATACACAATACATTGTACAGTACATAACATATAGTAATAAGTCGATATTAAATAAATACAATAAATATAGCTAGGTATTATTTGAAAAGGCGCTTGGATAAATCCCTTTGCCGGATATAGGAAGTGATCCATGCAAGGCGGTTTGAGAAATGGGGTGGTTTTGGCGCAGGGGGAGGGTTGGATTGGGAGGGGGGCTAGTTTCCCGGACTTTGCATACCGGAGTCCTCCAGGAAAATAGACAGGTGTTGGGAACAACGATTTATCGAGCGAGAACAATAAATAAATATGTTTTTAAATTACTTATTTAATTATTATGCACGAATTTTTATATGAGAGAACTTACACAAATTGGTGAATTATTTGAGCATTCAATTCGTATTAAATCAAATTGATGCATTTACGTAATTTCAACAAATCTTTCATAGAACATCATTATTCTGAATATCTTTGAGGGTATCTATATTTATGTTCCGAATAGTTATCTTCGACAGCGTCAGTACAAACTGTTTTTTCTCCCAACATAAATAACCAATCTGCCACTGGTGATACCAGTGGTGAGAGCAACTGCTGAACATGATCACTTCGGAGATCGACGTCTTTCATGAATACTTTAGAGAGTATCTTGTATTCCTAAAGTCGAACCATTTCTCACGCGTTCCTGATATTATATTATTATACCTGTTCTCAATGGATGCCTTAATTTTTTTTTGTAATACATTTAGAGAAAATAAACTGTTTAGATTTGATTTGATTATGAAAAAAATCTACTTGTTGGAACTTTAACCATCTAATCTCTAACCAAAAATTAATTTAAAAGTCTGATAAATGTTCATGCCTGCACTAAAGTGAACGTTATAAACGCGAATGATGCTAAAGTTATATGAATGATAGTTTGTTTCATGTTTACTTCCAAATGATTATTTAGATTTTAAAATGATAATAATAGTATTTTTCATATAAGACAATTTTATGATTTACAATCAGTTTTCATAATTAAACCATCATCGAAAACATCTTTCAAAAGATTTGAACAATTATTAGTGCAGTACTTTTCTGTAGTGTTACCTATATCTATTGTATATCAATCTTTTTCTTCTTCTTCTTCCTCAGCCTATTACCGTCCACTCCTGGACAAAGGCCTCCTCCATTCGCTTCCATGTCACTCTGTCTTGTGCAGACTGCATCCAGGTTATTCCAACATGTCTGTTCAGATCATCCTTCCAACGTAGTTGCGGTCGCCCTGCACTTCTCTTTGGCGTCTTCTTGTCCATTTTTCGTCAGAGCTTCTGGCTACGTGACCTGCTCATTGCCATTTTAGAGTCACTACCCGGTGGATGATGTTGTGACCTTTGTTTTTTCTCTCACCGTATCGCGTCTGACTCTGTATCCTAGGTTTATTCCTAAAATGGCTCTTTCCATGGCTCATTGGGACAATGTAACAGTTTCAAGACCATAAGTACCAACTGGCAGAACGCAGGCTTCATAGACTTTTCGTTTCAGATTGATCGGTATTTTCCGGTTTTTAAGGATGTATCTCAGGTTTCCGAAAGCTGTCCAGCTTAGTCCAATTCTTCTTCATAGCTCTGCGGCCTGGTCATCTCGGCCCAATCGAATATTGTGTCCCAGGTATATATATTCTTGGACATTCTCAATTCTGTTACCGTCCACGTTGATTTCAAGCCTTTCCGTGCCCATTACCTTGGTCTTTGCCAGGTTCATTTTCAAAACCTACATATTTGGATACATCGTTTAGTTCTTTCAGCATTTCAGCTAGTTCCTCCGGAGTGTTGCTCACGAGTACGATGTCGTCGGCAAAGCGTAGATGGTTTAAATACTTCCCATCAACACGGATTCCTTCAGTTTCCCAGTTCAGATTTTTGAAGATGTATTCGAGGGCTAATGTGAACAGTTTTGGGGATATTGTATCTCTCTGTCGGATTCCCCTTTTTATTTGTATCTTGTCTGTCGACCAGTTCTCATTGAATATTACTTGGAAGAAGCATTCCTAGAAGTCTATATTTAAACTCTTTATTCAGACAAAAATTATTTAAAATCATAAGCTAGGCAATGGTAAATATATTTATATAATATTTTTTTTTATATTGAAAAGAATTTAAAGATTGATTAAATGAAATGATTAATTACAAAAGGTTTGCATCCCACGACCGCTGGCATTCGCTAGGTCCAATCTCTGGAGACTGGACCGAGCGTACATATTAAACCGGAGGCTGTGGTGTCACCCCTTCCACCCAAATCATGCCCCACCCTGCCACCCGCCTCCCCGCCTGCCACCCCACAAACTAACCGGGGATGAGCGCGGAAACTTTCATCCAATACGAAAATTTTAAGTTTTTCCGTTTCTTTTATTTATTCAGAAGTACATTCGCACAGAACGGGGATGTGTTATACGTATGATTGCAGATGGGAAATTATATCTCTGGTCTATAACGCGAAGCCGGCATTTCCCCGAGAGGGGGAAACTTGAAACACTTTTCTATTTGTTGGACAAAATTGCTGGAATCAAATAGGTTAGTAGGTAAAATTATCGATTGGTTCTAATAAAATACGAATGAATATCAGATGTATTTATTAAAAAAAAACAATTGGGTTATATGGTTACATTTTTAGATCTTACTATTAATTATGTATTGTTTCAGATATTTTTTTTATATTGGGTTGTAGTAAGATTCCTTATGTCTTTTGGTAGTTCATTGTAAAGTTTCAGTCCATTGTTCAATATCCTTGATTGTCCTGTCTTTGTTCGTGCAATCGGTAAGTGATATCTGTCTCAGTTCCTGGTCCAGTGTCTGTGTATGTCTGAATTTTTAGTTAATTTGTAGCTGCTGTCTGTTGTCTTTTCCATGGTCACTCTGTGTACTATTTTTAAGGTCTCATATTTGGTCAGGTCTGATATGTCCATTTGTTTTGTTTGTCTGTAAACTTGTAGATTGATACAAGTATTTCTAAGTGTTATTAAAATATAGACTCTTATGAAATCATGTACAGTGTTATATGGTAATATCATATTAATACACACAAAATAAGTAGAGGCAGATCTGCTGCGCGATGGAGTGACTAAGTTAAGGAGATGACTGGAGGAAAACTTATCTTACTTTAAGAGGGAGATTTGTAGGCGTTTTGTCTTAGACACGAGCAGCTTCATGGATCACGACCCTCAGCGTTGCGCACACTAAGATAAAATAAAAATTAATGTTAAAATTATTGTAAAAAATTATTTTATAACGCATTAGCAGGGCGAAACATTTGAATTACAAAAGTCTAATGAATCTCTTTTGAAGTATCAATTTTCATTAACCAGTATTCACAACAACAATAACAACAACAAACCATCACGCCGTTTCCCCGGAGGGGTAAAGATTTAGGATAGGCAGAGAGAATAGACCGGTACACTTTTCTATCTATCCTAATACACCTCTCTAGCTTCCTCCACATTCATACAACGAGTCATACTCCCACGTCGATTCTTCTGATTTCTTCATGACCAACCTTTAAAATTCGATTAATTTGGCCATGCCATGTTTTCCTCGGTCTACCTCGACTCCGTACTCCATTTACATCGTTAACGTATACTTTCTCCATCGCATCGATGCGCTTCATATGTCCGAAGCAACGCAGCGATCCTTATATAATTTCATTCATAAAGCTTCTTCGCTCAACATTTCTTTCTTATATCAGCATTTGATATTTTGTTGTACATCGTTCTACTACACTAACGTCTAAGGGACTTCATCTATATCGCATTTATTCTGCTCTCATCCTTCTTCTGCCAGTTTCATGCCGTGCTTCCATACATAAGGGTTGGGACCAGAACCCCATTGCGAACGGACATTTTTTGGGTATTGAACTCTTGGGTTTATTTTCTCTACATGTTTTGAAGGTCTTACACCTGCATTATCGCAAGAACGATATTAACATATGTTAAATAAATTTTAATATGTAAACTTGTTTCTTTACTTTTCACACTATTATTGTGACTCACTGCGAATAAATCCCAAAAATAGATAGTGCTACCTAAATCGATAATTATTTATGACTCAACCTAATAGTTCATATATGTTTTAAACTAAATTTTCACAGTATTCTTCATTTTCTTTAATTTGTACAAAGCAGGTCACATGAATAATGAAGTTTTGAAGAAAAAAACAATCTTTAAAATCATTCAATTCAGCATATTATATTTATATGTGGTGGATAGGTATATCATTATTCAGGAAATCTAATGTATGTCTTTGCATATTTAAAGTTAAATTATTGTAGAAGCAAAGAAAAATAATCATAAAAATTAAATAAAACGAGTTTTTTTAACTACTTTCACTTTTGTCTTCATTTCGACAGCGACCGATTTCGCCAGTCTCTCTGGCATCGACAGACTGGCGACACTATTGCAAACTGAATCCTTTTTTACATACAGATCAGGGGTGGTAAATATGATTCTATACAAACAAATCTTCAAATAATTATTTTTAATTATAATATTGGTATTACTGTTATTTAAGAGGATTCGTATTCAATAACTGAATAACTGAATAACTAAATCGTCGTTATCATATACTTGCTTTACCATCTAATCTTTATTCATTTTTTCCAAGCGTCCAAACCATCCTAATGATCCTTTCATTATTTTGCTCAAAACACTATTTTGTTCGCTCCATTTAGCCAATTTTTTGTGTAATTTTTTTCATTTCATTTATTTTAATAAAAATTACAAACATTACAGACATATTTCCAGATAATGTATTTTCTGTATATTAGATGACCGCATATCTCCGAGATGACTTGATGTATCTTTCTATATATCCTTATACATTCATTTAGTGGTTTTACTAAATGCACAATGGTGTTCTTCTACCCACCCTTATGTATGGAAGCGAAACATGAAACTGGCAAACAAATTATGAAAGTAGAATAAATGCAGTAGAAATAAGATCTCTTAGACGAATTTGTGATACACTGTGTATGATAGAGGGTTGAATGAAAATATAATAAGTGAATGCGGTGCGAATGATGGTGTTATGAACAAAATAATGGAAGGATCATTAAGATGATTTGGACATATGGAAAGAATGGATGAAGATAGAATTGTAAAAAAATTATATTTTAACGATGTAAATGGAACTAGAAATAGAGAAAGACCGAGGAAAACGTGGCACGATCAAATAAATCAAATATTGAATGTCGGCCATGTGAGGATTCAGATAAAACGACGCTCGTGCATGACACGATGTATGAATGTTGAGGAAGCAAGAATATGTCAGCAAAGAAAAGTGTGGCTGTCCGTTCTTTCTGCCTACCCCTTTGGAGAGACGGCGTGATGGTTAGTTAGTTAGTTAGTTAGTAGTTTTACGTACTTTGCATCAATAAAACCCCATATTTCATTATAATATTCCACTGTGAAACATTTGATTATCATATTTTTATTGTAAAATAAGGAATTTATGCCATCTTTGAACATGATATAAAATAAATAGGTTTTTGAAGAATTATTTATTTCAGAACGACTTAAAGATAAAACAAAGGCTATATTTTCATAGATAGCGGATAAGTTAATGCCTACTTATAATATCATACACCTTAACGTAATCCTATTATAACCCCCCAGTTTGAAACACTGGAGTTAAATTTTCCGACAGGTCGAGCGGACGGGACGGCGTGAATGCCAATTGTAACGGGTAGGGGGTAAGAAGGTGGTGGAGGGGATTCGAGGGGGATGGGGTGGAGGTAGATGGTGGAGGAGCGACCCCGCGCCCGGGGCCCTGGGGACGAATATAAAACTTACCGAGGAAAGGGATGGACCGATGCAAGCGTCAAAAATTTAAATTTTCGGATTTTTATTTTATTTTTTGATTCTTTAATTCGCCATTTGATTTTCGAAATACGTTATTCATCGATAATATTTAAATGTCGAACAATAAAAAACTATTTTATTATGTTTAGTGAGAGCGTATTGTAAATCATTTTATTTTACTATTTTTGAAGAAACTAACTAATTATCTAACTAACCATCACGCCGTATCCCCGAAGGAGTAGTCAAAAATAATGGACTGTCCTGAAATACTTCTCTCGCTTCCTTAACATTCATACATGCCTTTGGTGATGCCGGTGGGGAAAGCAATCAAATTGCTGAACACAATCGCTTCGGAGATCAACGTCGTTCATATTCGTGAAAGTACGTTCAGAAGACAAATACTCTTGACTTTGGGGAGTATCTTGTATTCCTAATGTCAAACCATATCTCATGCGTTCCTGGCATTATATATTTATTATATTTTACCTGTTCTCAAAAAATGCCTTAAACTTTAATTGTTGTTTGTAATATATTTTGCGAAAAAAAAACTGATTTAATTTGATTTGATTTGATACATTGCGTCATGCACGCACGTCGATTTCTCCGACTCCTCGATTGGCTGATATTTAATTTTATTTGTATCTCAATAGAGACGAAGACGTAAACTGGAAACTGAACATGGATGATCAAGGTGTTTACAGGACTTATGACCTGTCATTGGTTGGGTTAAGCTTGGTTAGGTTGGATTATCTTTTATGAATCAATAAAAAAATTATCCATCATTTGGCGGTAAAATGCAAAGTGAACATTTTATTTCATAAAACTGTTAAATGAATTGTTTTATTTTTTAAACACTTTTTTGCATTTTCCAAGTGGAAAAAAACAGTGTTTTTTTTTAATCTAATTTATGATGTTCCAAGAGCTTGCACTTCGAGCGCAATAATATTTTAAAGTACAATATAAAAATGCAGCACACACTTTCCTTACGCTTTATTTTAAAAATAATAAGTATAATTAAAAACTATAATAAACAACTATAAATAACTATAATAACTATAATACCTTTATAATAACTGTATAATGATTCTTATGGAATAACTATTACTATATAATAACTATATATAACTATTAATAACTATAAACAACTATAAATAACTATAAATAACTCTAAATAACAATAATATATCTGTGTACGATAGTGTCGAATGAAAATATAATAAGTGAATGCGGTGCGATTAATGGTGTTATGAACAAAATAAAGAAAAGATCATTAAGATGGTTGAGACACATAGAAAGAATGAATGGAGAAAGAATGGTAGAAAAAAGTAAATACCTGTATTAACGATGTTAATGGAGCTAGAAAAAGCGGAAGACCGAGAAAAACTTGGCAGGATCAAATATATTAAATATTGAATGTCGCCCACTTTGAGGAGTCGAGAGAAATATGTCAGGAAAGAAAAGTGTGGCAGACCGTTATTTCTGCCTTCCCCTTCAGGGAGACGGCGTGATCGTTAGTTAGTTTGTTAGTTAACTATAATTAAATGAATAATATTAAGATAAATTTCGTTATTGTAAAAATCCATGTATTATTTATGATTCGGGTGGCAACTAGAAATTTATAAGAATAGAATATTTGTTTTGTTAATTTATATTCTACATTTTTTTATTATTTCTGATTCTGGTAGTAATCTATTTATATTTTTAGTATATATGATGATCGTTTTCCACTGATTTGTCTTGAAGTATCTTCCTGTATATTTCTTCATTCAGTAGCCTTATGCCATTACTTTGCTTTAAGTAACACCATCATTCATTGAGGTATTCCATTATGAAACATAAGATTCTCATATTTCACTCTAAAAAGAGATGTCTTTATGCAGTAATAATTCAACCAAGGCTAAAGAGGAATATTTTGATCAGCTTTATCTTATTTTTCAATGTCATGCCGAACCATTTTGAAGTTGACTATAACAGATATTGTATTTCAATTCATATAAGCTTTAAATAATTCTTCTAAAATTATATTTTCATCATTATTTCAGGATGTCCATTATTCTTTTCTTTAAAAATGAGTTACGACTTAAAAAAAATGTCACCTTATTAACAATAATTATTTCTTTATTATAGAACTAAACAGATTATTTTTAAATGCAATTAGATCTTTCAGTATCCTTTCAAAATGAAATACATTTTTCATATATAAGGAAATGATAAAATGATAAAATAAAATCTAATAAACCTGTTCATATTGAATATTCAGTATTTATATAAACATTCATTTTCTGTTATATTCGAAAATATTTGGGATTTCGTCAAATGACATTTAAAATACCATGCTTTGTTATTATCAAACGCCATTTAATAATGCACTAGCTAGTCGAAACCTGTCAGTTTTATAGAATATAATAAAACTTCTAAAAAACATACTTTTTATCATGAATAATATTCGTTTGATGAACATTGTTTTTTCGCAACACTTTTTCGCACTTCTCACAAACATTCTTCAAATCACAAATGTCCACCATGAGTGTAGAAATTTTAGCAACAACGAACATAATCAACCTGCCTCTAGTAATGCCGGTGGGGAGAGCAATTATACCGAGGTTGATATTTTTGATATTGATGAAAACGTTCAAAAGGAAAATATGGAAAAATATTCAGCCCAATTAGCGTTTTAGTTTATTTGTAAAATGCTTCCAAATCAGAAAACTTTAATATATTTTACTAACTAACTAACCATCATGCCGTCTCTCTGAAAGAGTAGGCAGTAAGAATGGACTACCACACTTTAACTGATGCGGCCGTCCATACTTCTCTTTTCGCCCCCGCGGGAGTCGCGGTGTGATGAGTTGTGAACCTTTTCGCCACCAATAGTCCAACATCCACAAAATAAATCTATAACAAATAATATAAAATAAAATGATATGAAATAAAATAACAAAATAAAAATAATTTAACACATAATATTCACACATAATATTCTTTTAGATGGTGCACATGTTGTCAGCTGGACGATCTGAGCTTTTGTGTTTATTTAATTTATATTCCACATACCCACTGTTTTTTTTTTTAAATTATTGTAATTAGGCACCTAAAACAATCCAACACCAGTAAGAATTTAAAAATATTAATGAAGAAAATATTCAAATTGTATTTGGAATAAATGAAAAATTAGTATATTTATAATAATATTAAATTGTAAACTAATTTAAATGGGGGGGATTGATATATTTTCTGTGGAAGAATGGCAAAATCTTTAACTGCCACACCAAAGGTCCCGGCGATGGTAGTATGATTGTCACACTGTCTTTGGTCTGGTGTAGAATTCACGTGACAAAAAAACGGTGATAGATTATCTACCTATCACATATCATGAGAATCAATATGATAGCTAAACGATTTACATAGATTTGGCTCATGCTGTAATGATGTAAAGAGCGAATCAACAAAGTAGTAATATATTTTCATTACTTCATAATCTTAATTAAAACACAGTTACCCTACCTATAGGCATAACTCTTAACTACTTATATTGCAATATCCTTATAACATTCTAATTTTAAAAACAGTTTAAAATCTATCAAATCGAATGTAAAAGTACCTACCGATGAATATAATTTTTAATTCTCCAATTCAAATGTTTATACATGATTTTAAAATTCAATAGAACGTTCAAGCATTCGGATTCCCGCCAGAAAAAAGTTTTACGCTCAAGGGAGCATAAACGAAAATCCGTGTTTGGGGTCATAACACGGCCATAAAACGATTCCCTCAACTCGGCGCAGACGTGGGACGGAGCGTCCATTTTCCATAGAATTTCTAATACAACATACTCGGAATATTTCATTTTGCATGTGTTCTCTTAAGGTGTGCGGAGATTTTAATGTTTGAGGCAGAATATTAATCTGGACTGTAGTTATGTAAAACGTAGAATTTTTTCAATCATATAAATTCCCTTGGAAACTTATGTATTAAAATATTAATATTGTACAACACAAACCATCACCCCGTTTCCCCGCAGGGGTGGGCAGAGAGAATGGATCGCCACACTACTCTATCCTGGCACACCTCTCTAGCTTCCTCCACATTCATACATCGAGTCATACACGCACGTCGATTCTTCCGGCTTCTGACATGACCAACCATTAATATTTGATTAATTTGGTCATGCCATGTTTTCCTCGGTCTACCTCGACTCCTTACTCCATTGACATCATTTACGTATACTTTCTTCACCCATGCGCTCCATATGTCCGAACCAACGCAGCGAACCTTGACTGCAATATAAGCAGTTCATATTAATATTGTTATTTGAATTTTCATGATAGAAGTTCATTGTAAATAATGAGAATAAAACAAAAAATTACATATTTTTTTAAGGAATATTTATAAGGATTCATTTTATCTCAGTAGAGACGAAGATGTAAATTGTTTTCTGTGAACAGAATATGGTGGTCGAAGCGCTTACAGGACTTATGACTTGTCATTGGTTGGGTTAAGCGATCGCTTTATGTTAACAACATTCCCCATTTCGCCCTTCTTACGACCACCACGTCTGACATTTTTTTGGAAGATGCATATATGCTACAATGTTGAGAAACACTTCACATTTTTTTGTACAATCTACACTAGCGCCATCTATTAATATTAGGTGTAAGCATTAAGCAGAAAATCTTTATTAATGCAATGTGAAAGACTATGCAATTATCATACAGTGCTAGACAACGCCCAATCCATTATTTGTCTACAAGTATTTGGGTACATTAAAAAAATAAATGTATATTTAGTTAAAATCCACTGAATTTTGTGTCTTCGACCGGTTTCGGCAGCTCGCTGCCATATTATCTTCTATATTCACCAAAAGATGGAACCGAGCTGCCAAAACCGGTCGAAGACACAAACATCAGAAGATTCTAAGTAAATATATATTCATAAAAAAGATTTTTATTTTATTTTCATTATTACTCATGTGACATCTGGAACAAGTTGACGAATTTGTAAAATATGTTAATGAATTATGTTTACAAAGGATGTGCGAGTGGAGTGGGATATTAAAGAAAGGGCTCGGTATTTCTCTCACGTTAATATAGAATGTATTTTAATGTACCAAAGTGAACCATGGAACTGACAAAAGAAGGATGAAATTGGGATTATTGTTGTAAAAATGAAATCTCTGAGACCAATGTGCAATAAATATGTATATGAAAGTGTGTCGAATTCAAATGTAAGAAGTGATACAGTGCGAATGAAAGTGTTGTGAACAAAATAATGAAAGGATCATTAATATGGTTTGGTCACGTGGAAAATACGAATGAAAAAATAAATAAAAAAAACTAACTAACCATCACGCTGTCTCCCCGAAGGGGTAGGCAGAATGAATGGACTGCCACACTTTTCTTTCCTAGCATAATTCTCTCGCTTCCTCAACATTCATACATCGTGTCATGCACGCGCGACGATTTCTCTGACTCCTCACATGGCCGACATTCAATATTTGATTTATTTAATCGTGTCACGTTTTCCTCGGTCTTCCTCTATTTCTGGTTCCATTTACATCGTTAACATATAATTTTTTTACCATTCTTTCTTCATTCATTTTATCCATATGTCCAAACCATCTTAATGATCCTTTCATTATTTTGTTCATGACACCATCATTCGCACCGCATTCACTTCTTATATTTTCATTCGACACTCTATCATACATAGAGTATGCACACATTCGTCTAAGAGATCTCATTTCTACTGCATCAAGAAATAATGTTAAATAAAATATTTGTAAACGACGCTAACGGAACTCGGAAAAGGGGAGACCGAGGAAAACACGGTATTTTCAAATAAATCAAATATTTAATTTGAGCCACACGAAGAATCGGATAAATCAACGTGCGTGCATGACACGATGTATGAATGTTGAGGATCCATTATTTCTCCCTATTCCTTTGGATTGACGGCGTAATGGTTAGTTAGTTACTTATTAAAACTTCTCTCTCATGAGAGAAGTAACTAACTAACTAACTAACCATCACGCCGTCTCACACTGGATCCATTTGGCAAAAACAGGGACTTAGGGGTCGAACTTCGAATTTTGCCCTGATTTTTTTAAATTAGGTCCTTTGTGTGATTCCAAACTACTTTTACATTTGAACTTTTCTTGATATAACTGCTAATTTCCAAGAAAAAAAATGTTATTGTTTTTTTTGTATGAAGCAAAACTGATTTTTTCAATTATTTCGGAATCAGGTGGATACGTCAAAACCAAACTTAGTAAGGATTATAGAAGGCATAATTTTCTACATTACTTGTTACGACATCTACTTCATATCTCTGCCCGTTTAAAAGCAGCAGACATTATAATTTTAATTAATTGTTACGAGTATAAAGTGGTTTCGGATTTTTTGTTAGATGCATAAATATGCTAAAATCACTCCATTCTTTTGTTAAGGAACGCGATGATAATTTATGCATTTAACAAAAAATCCGAAACCACTTTATACTAAAATGTCGGAACAAGTAATGTAGAGGATTATGTCTTCTATAATCCATACTAAGTTTGGTTTTGACGTATCCACCCGATTTCGAAATAATTGCAAAAATCAGTTTTGCTTCATACAAAAAAAACAACAACATTTTTTTCTTCCAAATTAGCAGTCATATCAAAAAAAGTTAAAATGTAAAAGGGGGTTGGAATCACACAAAGAACCTAATTTAAAAAAATCAGGACAAAATTCGGAGTTTGACCCCTAAGTCCATATTTTTGCCAAATGGGACCAGTGTCCGCCGGTACTTATTTTTTCGCGTTCGAGCGTTCCTTTACAAAAGAAAGGAGTGATTTTAGCATAATTGTGATCATTTATGCATCTAACAAAAAATCCGAAACCACTCGTAGGAATTAATTAAAAATTATAATGTCTGCTGCTTTTAAACGGGCGTAGATATGAAGTAGATGTCGAGACAAGTAATGTAGAGGATTATGTCCTCTATAATCCCTTCTAAGTTTGGTTTTGACGTATCCACCCGATTCCGAAATAATTGCAAAAAACAGTTTTGCTTCATACAAAAAAAACAACATATTTTTTTTCTTGGAAATTAGCTGTTATATCAAGAAAAGTTTAAATTTAAAAGTGGTTTGAAATCACACAAATACATAATTTAAAAAAATCAGGGCAAAATTCTGAGTTCGACCCCTAAGTCCCTGTTTTTGCCAAATGGATCCAGTGTGCGTCTCCCCGAAGGGGTAGACAAAAATAATGGACTGCCACACTTTTCTTTCCTGATATATTTCTCTCGATTCCTCAACATTCATACATCGTGTCATGCACGCGCGTCGATTTCTCTGACTCCTCACACGCTGTTTTCCTCGATCTTCCTCTATTTCTGGTTCCATTTACATCATTAACATATTTATTTTTTACCATTCTTTCTTCATTCATTCTTTCCATATGTCCAAACCATCTTAATGATCCTTTCATTATTTTGTTCATGACACCATCATTCGCATCGCATTCACTTCTTATATTTTCATTCGACACTATCATACACAGAGTATCCACACATTCGTCTAAGAGATCTTATTTCTTCTGCATTTATTCTACTTTCATCCTTCTTTTGCCAGTTCCATGCTTCGCTTCCATACATAAGGTACCAATACATGAGAGAAGTATAGAAACTTTATATGACTCTACAATAAAATATATATTTTTCATATTTCCTAGATAAATAAGCTATAATAATGGATAGCAAAATGGATTTTGAAATAACATTTTTTATTCAGTTGACTTGTTTAATACCAAGATTTCAGCATTAAAGATATTTGGCATAAGTAGAAGAAAACCTATAACAAGTTTCTTATTATAGATTCTCTGGGAAACTTAATTGAATGACATTTTAATATTTTATGTGGAATTTTCATTGAGCGTGATCGAGTGACATAAGTAGTTTATTTTGATTATTTTCAACAAAAAAAACTTTAAATTGTTATGTTATGGTTTTACACAAATTAATGAAAAATATATTTTATTAAAAATATGTTTTAACCCTTAAATGTGTACTAAAAATCTGATTATGTTAAATAATTTTATTTTCATTAGAGAGGTATAAGAATGTACACCAAAAATAACATTATAATAATGTTTTATTGTTTCTTGTTTCTTGTATGATGTATAACTCCATATAAAGTGTTGTATAATAATTAATAATTTCAATTTAGTGCTTAATCTGTAATGTGACATTCTTCTTGTGTAATCTGTAATGTGACATTCTGTAATGCTACTAGAAAAGAGAGTAAGAAAAAACCAAAACACATACATCGCATTCATAGACCTGGAGAAGGCTTTCGACAGGGTGGAATGGAGGAAGCTCTTCGAGATCTTGAAAAAAATTGATATTAAATATAGAGATAGACAAATAATCTAGGCGCTACACAAGAATGAGGCCGCCATAATCAGATGTGACGAGGGCACAAAGGAAGCCAGTATAAGACAAGGGGTAAGACAGGGATGCTCTCTGTCACCTGCTCTTTTTAACGTTTACATACAGAATGCGATTGACGACTTGAGAGAGAGAATGAGTCACAGAGAAGGTATAAGGATACACGGGCAAAAGATAGACATGATAAGGTTTGCTGACGATATTGTTATGGTTGCTGAAAGTGAGGAGGAACTGCAGGAGGCCTTAGATACTTTGCAAGACATTCTTCAAGATAGCTACAACATGAAGATAAATAAGGACAAAACAAAGCTGCTGACTGTAGGCCGAACGCAACATCAGATGAGAGTAGTGATGTCAGGAGTTCTACTAAAGAACACCAAGGAGTTTGTCTACCTCGGGAGCAAAATAACATGGGACGGTCGGTCTAAGAGCGAGGTCGACAGCCGTATACATCAGGCTAGGCTTGCATTTAATAAAAAGGTCGAAAATAATAGAATCAAATAATATAGACTCATCAAGACCTATGTATGGAGTATCTTGATGTACGGCTGCGAGACATGGTGCCTATCCGAAAGAGATAAGCGGAGACTAGAGGCTTTTGAGATGTGGTCCTATAGAAGACTATTAGGAATTTCCTGGAGAGACTACATCACGAATGAGGAAGTTCTTCAAGGAATCGAAGGAGGAAGGCACCTGCTCAGGACCTTGTCCGAAAGGCGTGCAAGATGGATCGGCCATGTAATACGTCAAGAAGGTCTCTTGCATGCCATAATGGAGGGTATGATCGAGGGGACAAACTCTAGGGGACGCCCACGCCGAGAGTACCTGGAGGACCTGTTGGTAGACGTACGCTGCTCATCATATGCAGATCTCAAAAGAGCCGCACAAGACAGGGAAAAATGGAAGAGAATAATGGAGGAAATTGCTGCAAACCAATCCCAGGATTGAAACCAGAGAAGAAGAGACATTCTTCTTCTTCCTCTTTAACAGCCGTTGTCGTCCACTGCTGGATATAGGCCTCCCCCATACTTCTCCATGTATGACATGTCATACGGGGGGTGGTTGGCATTACAACGCCACGCTTGCAAGACGGGTTGGCAATGTCCTTCCACGTTAGCCCACGGGTAGCCATGTGATATTAATAAATATAATATTAATACACTTGTAAAATTTGTACACAAACCACTTTATTCTTTATAAACACCAACCGGTTTCGCTCCCGCCGGAGCTATACTGTATTCTCTGTTACCTTGGCGAATTATTATTACATTCAACTAATTAACTAACTAACTTACCATCACGCAGTCTCCCCGAAAGGGTAGGCAGAAAGAATGGACTGCCACACTTTAACCGATGCGGCACTCCATCCTTATCTTTTCACCCCGCGAGAAATGCGGTGTGATGGGTTGTGAACCTCATAGCCACCAATAGGCATCTACCGCACACACTTCGATTGTCCAACGTCCACCAAAGAAATCTAAAACAAATTATATAAAATACAATGTTATAAAATAAATAATATGAAAAAACGAACTAAAAATATAATATTATAATTGTACACATAATGTTATTTTAGATGGTGCACTTGTTGTCAGCCGTAAGGTGTTTATTTTATTTATATTCCACTAACAATCGTATATTATAGTATATTTAAAATATTTAATATGAATGAACACGTCTCCTGACTCCAGAGGGCCACTAGGACGACTACCAGGATGACCAACAAAGAGATGGAGAGAATTGAAAACTGGTCGTCTTTATCACAGGAAAAAAATTTATATAAGGATTAATTGTATCTCAATAGAGACGAAGATGTAAATTGTTTTCTGGGAACAGAATATGGTGGCCAAGGCGCTTACAGGACTTATGACCTGTCTTTGGTTGGGTTGAGTTTAACAACATTCCCCATTCGGCCCTTCTTATGACCACCACATCTGATAATTTTTTGGAACTTGTATATATCCTAGAATCCCACGCTTATCGTTACATTTTTAGTTCATTCTACACTAGCGTCATCTATTAATAAAGAATAGCGTCATTCATTAATAAAGAATAGAGTCATTCATTAATAAAGAAATTTTATGTTTTGACAATTTAATAATTCTGCATAAACAGAAGATCTACAATAAGGGCGAAAAGAAGATGAAAAAAACGCACGTTTTCTAAAAAATTTATTTTAAATTTATGAGAATAAGTCGTTTCGACTGGTTAAGGCATTATCATCATGTTGAAAATCCCTTAGCCAGGCGAAATATGTCATTCCTATAAATTATGAAAAAACAATACATCAATGTATTTTTTTTTTTAAGAATGTGTTTATTATTTATGTAACATTTTTTGGGTTATACTATCCTGTCAGTATCTATAATATGAGATCACGGAAAATATGAAATGGGAAATAGTTTAATTTATTTCAGCAAAATATGTTTTTAAAGTCCTATTTTTTATTATTTCCCATTATATTTATTTTATAATAACATTTTATTAACCCTTAATGCGCGGCTGGCTTTATTCGCAGTGAATAAAAAATGGTCTCGAACTGCCGATAGCTACATTTACAGCTCAGACAGATAGTCCCAGTTCATCATACCATTTGATACAATTTTGTAGTGAGGAACTAAAGTAAAAAGGATTATAAGAAAATCATTCAAATATGAGCTGCAAATGTCGTCTGCCGCATTTCAAAACCAATTTTGTAGGACTGCAAATGTAGCCAGTCGCACCATTGGGGTTAAATAATAGTATTCCAGTCGCAGTTTCATACTCTTAAAGATCTTTATCTTTTTCCCGTGTCATCTTAACTGTTCAACTCTGACTAACTCAGCTATTTATTCTACTTTTAATGATATACTTATCTTCAAACGTCATATAGATTTTACAATCTACTTTTTATGAGAATAATGTATTAATTGTATTGATATATTAATACTTTAGAATTTTTCATAAAGAGCGTACAAACGTTGAAATAACATAAAAAAAACACATGTCTAAGTGATATTATTATATATTTTTTTATTATAAAGGACATTTAATGACATTATGTTTGGAATAAAATTTTGGCCAAACGCCCACCGTGGGTTTGTTGGAGGTGGTGTATCCTGGTGGTCAAAGGGTTTTTAAATAGGGACGCTCAAAATTTGACAGCGTGTAGCGGCCAATTTGGTGAAGCGATAGCTGTCAAAATTGACAAGAATACTTATTTAGTCTTAACTTTTTTTATGGAACGCTACGCGCTTCAACAACGCATTGAAGTTGTTAAAATTTATCATCAAAATCAGTACTTTGTTCGCCAATTTATGGCATTGTACACAACTGTGAGCGCCACCCTCGGGCACCAACACCATAAGCGCATTGTCCACTTATGTGCGGTCACCTTAATGATATTTTTTTAGTCCAATATATAACCATTTTATTGGCACGTGAACTCTACACCAGACCAAGACAGTGTGAGAATAACTACTATCACCGGTGCAGTCATAGCTCTAGCAATTCTGGCAGTCATAGCTCTTCCCTCTGTGGCACGCAGGTCGTTATGTTGAAAGACAATTAAAAGTAACTTAACGATTATCTATGTATTTTTTCAACGTGAAGTTTACTTCATTCCAGATATTATTCCAAAAGTATAATATTGTTTAATAAAATAAATAAATACATTTATTATCACCAAACGATTTTTACATATTCGTCCTCGGCAAATTTTTTTTATGAATCAGATTTTATATCGTTCTCCCGATAAACGGTGTAAAACCTTCGAAACACGTCGTGTAAAATAAACTCAAAAGTGGAAAATACTATGTTATAATTCATAAAAAAATCATCTATATGGAACTTCCACAGAGTCAACGCTTTAAGTTTATCATTCTTCTTTGGCGTAATTTCATTGATAGAGCATTATTAAAAGAAGAACATAGAAGTTCCCGCCATATATCCGAGGCTGTTCGTCAGCCTCGCTGGTACACTCCCTGGGCCTGTCCCCGGTCCATCCGGGACTTACATTTAAAGACGGCAACAACAAGGGGGTGCCAGACCACATTTAATCTACCCATCTTACTTCTATGCTCCGCTGTACTTTATTGGATAACGATGAATATTTTACCGTCTGTATTAATTGTACTTTATTGTCCTTTTCAGTTTTGCTTTCAAGTAAAGGTTTGCGCTGTTTCTCTATTGCTTACTGGCATCACCGAAGTCCAGCCGAAGATAATCGCGCATTCTAAATGACTCCGCGGCGACCATTAATAACGGACAACGCCGAGTCTGCGCACAACATCTCTTACACAAATGTAGCAGCTACCGCTCCACGCGAGGATAAAGCATTTAAACAAAATGACGGGCGGCTGCAATCAATCAAAATGGCCGACGGTGGAATGAGGTAGCCGACCCGAGAGCGGTGATTTGTCTAGCCAATGATTAAGAAGTCCACATAAACACTAATTACCCACGAACATTGTTGGGATCAAGTCCGGGAGCGCTCGCTGAATGGACCCGCGTAATTGCGGGCCTCAATCAGAAGCTCAATGAATAAAAGAAAGAATAGAAGACTGTAAATTGTGGTCAAATGTTGATTTGACCACGTATTCCATTCAGTCTGCGGAATTCCAGCGTACGATTTATTCAAACAATATTTCCAAAGATTATTGTTCAATGAGTCATTCATAACATCTTCTTCTTCTTCTTCTTAGCTTATCGCCGTCCACTCTTGGACGAAAGCCTCCTCCATGTCCCTCCATGTCGATCTCTCCTACGCAGTCTGCATCCATAGCACACCAGCGTATCATTCCAGGTCATCCCTCCACCTCATTTGTGGTCTTCCTACTCTTCTTCTCGTGTCTCTCGGTCTCCAATTCAGCAGTATTTAGGTCCATCTTTCGTCTGCAGCTCTAGCGACATGCCCTGCCCATTTCCATTTTAAATTCGTCACCCGGTGGATCACTTCTGTGACTCTTGTTTTATCCCTCAACATTTCGTTCCAGACTCTATCTTTAAGGGACAGGCCTAGCATGGCTCTCTCCATCGCTCGCTGCATGACTCTTAGTCTCTCTGCACTGTGCTTTGTCAGATTGGCAGTTTCAAGACCATATGTACTTACTGGCAGAAAACATGCTTCATATACTTTCCTCTTCAAGTTGATGGGTGTTGTTTTATTTTTTGATATGTATCCTAGTTTCCCAAAGGCAGCCCAACTTAGTCAGATTCTTCGTTTTAGTTCTGCCGTCTGATTTTCTTTATCTAATCGGATACAATGTCCCAGGTATATATATGTACATAACGTAAGTATAACAAACTAAATAACTATCACGGCGTCTCCCCGAAGGAGTAATGGACCGCCACACTGTTCATTCTAAACATACTTCTCAAATATTCATACATTGTGTCATGCACGCGCGTCGATTTCTCCGACATCTCTAGTGGCCGACATTCAATTATTATTCTTCCGGCGGCGTCTCAGGTCTTCCTCAACATTGGCGATCACTGCAGCAAAGGCATCTCTGTTCTGCGCCACTTGGAACAGTTTCTGAACTTTGCTAATTCCTACCCATTATCTTATATTTGGCAGCCGGGACAATTACCTTCTTCAAGGACGGCTTTTTATATTTGATTTATTTGATCGTGCCACGTTTTTCTCGGTCTGTCTCTATTTATAGTTTCAATAACATCGTTTACTTATACTTACATTACCATTCTTATTTCATTCATTCTTTCCATTTGTCCGAACAATGTTGATCCCTTCATTATTTTGTGCCTAACACTTTCATTCGCACTGCATTCACTTCTTATAATTTCATTCGACGCCCTTATCATACACAGATTTTCGACACATTCATCTAAGAGATCTAATTTATACTGCATTTATTCTACTTTCATCCTTCTTTTGCCAGTTCCATGCTTCACTTCCATACATAAGGATCGGTAAAAGAACACCATTGTGCACTGCTATTTTAGCTCTTTGGGATAGGCTTTTGTTTGTGATGACGACATTAAGTGCACCATTCACTTTGTTGCCTGCCACAATCTTTCTTTCAATATCCCTCTCCACTCGCCCATTTTTTTAAACTTACTACCTAAATATACAAACTCATCCACTTGTTCCAGATTTTCACCATTTACGCTTTTGTTACAGACTGTCATGATTTCTTCTTTATCTTAATTAATTACCTTAGACTTATTCACATTCATCATCAGATCATTTCACAATGTGAAGTGTTTTAAATTATTTTTGTTGATATGAAATGAGTAGAAAATGGAGATAGCAGGCTTGAGAAGAAAAAGAGCTTCATTTGCATCAGAACCCTCTGATTAAAACAGTATTTTTTAACGTAACTTACTAAAGAGGACCGAAAGATTTGAGTACCACAAAGTCCTATCCTTACATATTTCTCAAGTTTTCTCTACATTCATCCATCTTGGCACAAACGCTCCTCGATTATTCCGACTTCGAATACGGCCGCATTTTGTATTGATTTATTCGACCACGCCATGTTTTCCTCGACCTTTCTTATTTTTCCCTTATTCGTATTACTACAAAGAAAATTAAATTAACAACATTAATCTGCGAATGATGGTGTCATGAACAAAATAATGAAAGGATCATTAAGATGGTTTGGACATATGGAAAGAATGAATGAAGAAAGAATGGTAAAAAAATTATATGTTAATGATGTAAATGGAACCAGAAATAGAGGAAGACAGAGGAAAACGTGGCACGATCAAATAAATCAAATATTGAATGTCGGCCATGTGAGGAGTCAGAAAAATCGACGCGCGTGCATGACACGATGTATGAATGTTGAGGAAGCAAGATATGTCAGGGAAGAAAAGTGTGGCAGTCCATTCTTTCTGCCTACCCCTTCGTGGAGACGGCGTGATGGTTAGTTAGTTAGTTAGTTAATCTTTTATGTTTCTATTGTTTAGTGACACTCCAGTAGCGTTTTAAGATTTCAATAAACTGCTTGCTTTGCTTATTATAAATAGCACTAATTAATTTTAAAAAAGACGATTAAAAATAAATTATGTCCAGGACTTTTCTCACTCATTACTACCATTGAAACACGAGTCGTTCAGTCCCGACTGGGGACGAGGTATTCAATTTTTTTTTATCCCGACAGATAATAATTATTATGGCAGTAATCAGCCTCCATACATTAATGACACTCACTGTAAATAACGAACGGAATTAACTCGAATCATTTTTCCCTCCTCGGTATGACGACTTCAATGGCAGCGCGTGATAATTATTTTGTACTAGCTGACCCGACGAACTTCGTACCGCCTCAGAATCAATAAATGTTGTGTTAACTTATAAGCTAAATTTAATTCACCTTTTTATTGAATTACAATTAATACTTAAAATGAATTAAGTTCATGAAATGTGCAAAAGTCAAAATTAAAAATATGAATTACAATGGAATATAATTCACGTGGAAGCCTGCATTAATACCTACTTAAAATGAATTATAAATTGTTAATTAAAAACTTTGTTTTATGTATCACAATTGTGTTTTTATTTTTTCGCGACAATATATTCAACCAAAGTGGAATCTACCAGATTAATTGTGAGGATTGTGATGCCGTGTATATTGGAAAGACGGGTCGATCATTTTGAAGAGGTTATATGAACACAACATTTAATACAAAAACAGAATCATTGTGTGAATTTTGACCATCATTTCAATTCCAAAAACACATTTTTTTTGGATATAACAAACAATTTAAAAAAAAATTGATAAATTAGAAAATTTAGAAATTTTTAAAGCAAAGGCACGTGAATTGAATGTTATAAATTACCAAATTCCAGCTTATTCCCCCTTAGTATATATGTAGTACATTAAAAACTTTTCCTTTATACAATCTACCAAAAAAATATTAATACTACCTTCCATTTTTGTCCCTTTCTTACTAATGTAATCTGCTTCCTTATAATGTTTATCGTCTTTAATATATTATGATTCATCGTTTTTGACTCTAAATTATGTATGATTGTTCCTTCTAATTACTGTTTGAATTATTATTATGATTATTATCATTCTTATTATTTTATTATTATAAATAAATGAATTTCATACAACAACACAACAACAACAACAAACCATCACGCCGTTTCTCCGCAGGGGTAGGCAGAGAGAATGGACCGCCACACGACTCTATCCTGGCACACCTCTCTAGCTTCCTCCACATTCATACATCGAGTCATACACGCACGTCGATTCTTCCGGCTTCTGACATGACCAACCTTTAATATTTGATTAATTTGGACATGCCATGTTTTTCTCGGTCTACCTCGACTCCTTACTCCATTTACATCGTTAACGTATACTTTTTTAACCATTCTTTCTTCACCCATGCGCTCCACATGTCCGAACCAACACAACGAACCATTCATAATTTTGTTCATAATACCTTCTTTCGCTCTACATTCCTTCCTAATATCAGCATTTGAGATTCTGTCATACATCGTTCTACCACACATACGTCTTAGGGACCTCATCTCTACCGCATTTATTCTGCTCTCATCTTTCTTCTGTCAGTTCCATGCTTCGCTTCCATACATAGGAGTTGGGACCAGAACTCCATTGTGAACGGCCATTTTCGCTTTCATTGATAAATTCTTGTTTCCAATAACTACTTTAAAGCTCCATTCACTTTGTTACCCGCACCAACCCTTTTTTCAACATCACTGTCCGTTCGGCCATCCGCTGTGAACATGCTACCTAAATACACAAATTCCCTCACCTGTTCCAAGTTCTCTTCATTTACACTTATATTACAAACTGTCATTTGCTCTTCCCTTTCAAAAACTAACACCTTTGACTTTCCGACATTCATCAAAACACGTTAAAACAATTAAATAGCAGACAACATAATTTTGAATAAGTGTGATCCATCAATGAACTCCGTTTTCATCATTAGCATCATCATATTCATCATCTGAAGAGTTTGATGATTCAGTGTCCCTATCAATTGATAAAATAAATTCCTCGTCTTCATCTAGCCAAATATTTCGTTTATTAAGTACTCGCGGCTGAATTTCCTATGGTAACAATTCTCTGGACCGAATGTACACAGATACACCTATAAAATCAATACAAAATATACAATACGTATTTTTATTATTATTCACTAATCATAAATCGGTTTTTAATCTCTACGGAACACTCATCTGTCATTTTTTTCGAATGGTAGGTATTAATGGCGCAAATATTCTCTGCCCTCCTTCACAAAAGGGTTTTAACTTTTAGAATAGTCTCTCTTATACTGATTTTTATAACTTTGGGCATTGTTAATCTAAAATTAATAAAGAAAACCAAAAATCCCGGTGACGATTAAAAAATAACCTCAAATCTTTCACATTGAGTATTGACATCTGGCATCAACAATACACCACCTACGGGCGTTTTCGAAACTAAATGGAAGCCATGATGTTTTTTGTACTTTGTCTCAGAAGTCAAATATAGTCAAATTTATGACAAATATAATTAATTTTAAATCATTTAAGTGATTTTTTCAAATGTTTTAATGATTATTCTGTTATCCGGAACGGAGACAAATCCAGCAAATATAAGATCTTCAAAATTGGTCCAGCCGTTCTCGAGTTATAAATGGTGTAACTAACACGATTTTTGACTTTGTTTTATATATATAGATAGATTGCAGCCTTTTTTAAATGCGTTTTAATAAGTCTTTCTTTGTTAAGTTTTTGTCATAAATATATTTACACCTGAAGATGGAAGTTTCCATCGAAACATGTCACGGTATTTAATATTTAAGTGGAAAATAAACAACGTTATTTTTCAATTCCAAAGTGTATTAAAATGTAATTCCACAGTATTAATGTCTTAACTTTCAAAAATTTATTATTTTTTACTTTACTCATATCTAAAAATTTAACAAACTGAACATATTCATTCCTGACACATTTCTCTTGTTTCGTCAACATTCATACATCGTTATACATTCATACTCTAATCTACTTTTTTACTATAATAATTGAATAAACGATCAACATGAAACGAAAAGTCTATGAAGCCTGTGTTCTGTCAGATGGTATTTATGATCTTGAAACCGTTACATTGTCCAAACAAAGTGCCGAGAAACTACGAGTGACCCAAAGAACCATGGAAAGAGCCATGTTAGGAATAAGTCTAAGAGACAGAGTCAGAAACGATACGGTGAGAGAAAAAACATAGGTCACTGACATCATCCACCGGATGGCGACTCTAAAATGGCAATGGGCAGGTCACCTAGCCAGAAGCTCAGATGAAAAGTGTACAAGAAGACTGCTGACTTGGAGACCGTGGACGGCGAAGAGAAGTGCAGGGCGACCGCATCTACGGTGGAAGGATGACTTGAACATACACGTCGGAATAACCTAGATGCAGTCTGCACAAGACAGAGTGACATGGAAGCGAATGGAGAAGGCCTTTGTTCAGGAATGGACGGGAATAGGCTGAGGAAGAAGAAGAAGAATAATAATTGAATAAAACGATGTTTTTTTTAACTATTTCCACTTTTGTCTTTATTTCGACAGCGACTGGTTTTGCCAGGCTGGCTGGCATCGACAGACTGGTGACACCATTGCAAACCGAGTATTTTATATTCATACATTTCAGGGGTGGTAAACATGATTCTATACAAAAATAATCTTCAAATATTTATGTAAAATTTACTGAATTTAAATGTGTTTTACTATTATGTGTAAAAACTCAATTTAACACGTAGCTGATACGTGATTGCGTAGCTAAACGATTAAAGGATATAAATAGCACGTAAATCTTTCGATCTCAATTCTTCCGTGATTGAAATATGCTCTATTTATTTAACTATTTAATTAGGAGAGAAATTTAATTATTTAGTAAAATCGGTTTTTTCCAGGTCTCCAACTTCGATAGGGATGACATTAAAATGACCGCCAGTGCGACATGTATGCGTGATGCCCAGGATCGACAGACATGGAAGCAAATGGAGTGTCCTTCGTCCAGGAGTGGACAGATACAGCTGAAGAAGATGATGATGGTACACCAACCACTCAAAATGGTCAGTTTATAAGTTCAAAATACTCGTGTGTAATCATATTTTCTTCTATATTCGCCATCACTTTGTGTTGTGGATTCACATTTGAATAACATTTGGGTACCTTTTATTATCACAACACTTTTTTGCACTTTTAACAAACATATTTTGGGACACAAACTTCCTTTCTTCAGTGTTTGAATTTTAAACTTAAAATGCTTAAAACGCATCCACGGAAGAAAGAAAGTTTGTGTCCCGAAACATGTTTGTGAAAAGCGCAAAAAAATGTTGTGATAATACAATGTTTCCAAAAAATCTTTTCTCTCTTAAAATCTTAATCGTTTCTACACACGATCTTGTTATTGTCATTAATTATTAGCCAATTGAACATTTTTAATCGTTTTGTTATATTTTGTATAATTATCGCTATAAAAAAATATGTACGATCTACCACTGGCGGTTGGGTCGACGACCCATAATGTAGTTTTAGACACAAGGTAACCTTATAGAGGAGTCCAATTAATTACAAATTAAGTTTATGATGAATACAAATTGACCAAGATTTTAATAGGATGAGTAATAAAACACACAAAATGTCTAAATATCTGAACAGTTTGTGTGAGGCATCATATACGGTGCATAAGATTAAGCCCAAGGAAGGAAGTTCCTATGCATCGTTTAAAGTCGGAATACCGAGTTCGGTTATCTCGGAGGTTCTAGAGCCTAAGCACTGGCCTCGCCGTTCCTTCATCAAGGAGTGGCAGACCGCTGTTTTGGCTCCGCGACTTCCGAGAGCCAGCTGACTCGGTTCGCCAAATCACGTATCCTTCCTGTATCAGAATGTTCGTGGATTGAGAACGAAATGCGCGAAATTTTTCTCCAATGTTTCGGTGAGTGATGCTAACGTAATCGCTCTCACCGAGACTTGGCTGAATTCGAGCGTCCTCTCCTCGGAGCTTTTTGATACAGAGAACTACTATGTGTTTCGTAGAGATCGGGAAAACAGTGGCAGCCGCACTCGCGGTGGCGGTTGCTTATTGGCGATTGAGAGGAGGGATGCGCTGAGGGCTGAGCGTGTCTCAAATCTTGAATCAATCAATGAGGACCTATGGGTAAAACTGACTGGACTTAGAAATATAATTTTTATTTGTGTAACATACATTCCTCCGGGGTCTAATTGGGTAGTCTATAAACATTTCTTTGATGCGATGCATACAAATTTCAATCTGGTCGGAGGTAAAAATGTCATCGTGATGGGCGACTTTAACCTACACTCCGCTCATGGGATCGACAATGTCCAGCAAGACTTGGAGTACCTATGCGCGGTCTTTGGGCTTGCGCAGCACAATGGCATTTTGAATTCTGATTTCAGAACCTTGGACTTGATTTTGAGCAATATCAAATTGCAAGTTTCTAGATCAGTGTCTCCATTAGTACCTGAGGATAATTATCATCCCGCATTGGAGTTTGAGTGCTCTGGTAAAAATAATCCTAATATAACCAGAGTACCGCGGCATGATGAAATCTTCAGGGGATGGAACTTCAGTCGGGGTGATTTTCTGAAGCTATACCAGCTGATGACTCAACTTGACTGGAGTGACCTGTACAACTTGTCCTCCGTAAATGATGCCTTACAATATTTTTATAGTGTGATTTACAGTTTATTTGATATGTGCTTTCCCAGAAAACGCGTAAGCAATGGTGGACGGAGATATCCGAGGTGGTTTTCTAGGGAAATCATCGCGGAAATTAAGATCAAACATGCACATCATGTGAAGTGGAAGGCCACTGGCTCTCGGGATGAGTATGAACTTTTCAGTAAGCACCGCTCGGTGGTGAGACGGAATGTTCGGTCAGCCTTTCGAGCATATGTAAGCACCATTGAGGGCGATCTTATGAATGACCCCGGGACTTTCTGGAACTACATAAAAAGCCTACGTAAAGACGGTGGCATCCTAAATACCATGATGCATGGGGATAGAGAGGTTGAGGGCGCAAACATAGCGAACGCATTCGCTAAGCACTTTCAATCTGTCTATAGCAATATTCCCCCGCGGCTTAATTTAAATTCAGCGACCGGTTCGAATACCAGTAAGTGCGCTCATAGCTTTGACATATCTAACATAGACACAAATGATATTAAATCATCCATCAAAGCAATGAAGAATTCGCATTCGGTTGGTCCGGATTTTCTTCCCATCTTCTTCTTCAAAGGCTGCTCTGAGCTCTTAATATATCCGCTGTACTTTTTATTTAACCTATCGTTAAGTACAAATACTTTTCCTGATCTCTGGAAAGTTTCTAGGATCAGTCCTATCTTCAAGAGCGGAACAAAAGAGTCAGTCGAAAACTACAGACCTGTAGCAATACTGTCGGCTCCAGCCAAGCTATTCGAATCTATTCTACATAAATTGATATTTCCCAGAGTTGACCCATATATTATAACAGAACAACATGGGTTCAGGAAGGGGCGCTCTACTGAAACAAATCTCATGGTCTTCACAGAATACATAACAAGGGCCTTGGACAATGGTCACCAAGTTGACTGTTCATATAATGACTTCTCAAAGGCATTTGATACTGTGAACCATGACATTCTTATAGCAAAGCTATCTCAAATTGGTTTCTCTTCTCAACTTATTATGCTTTTCACTAGTTACCTTGAGGGGAGGAAACAATTCGTCTCGTACGGAATTTTTCAATCGGAACCTTTTTTTGTTTATTCAGGGGTGCCACAGGGTTCGAACCTTGGCCCACTCCTCTTCACTATATTCATAAACGATATTGCGAAGGTAATAAACTTCTCGCGATTTCTTTTATTTGCCGATGACCTGAAATTATTCCTAGACATAAATAATCCTGACGACTGTCTACGCCTTCAGTCGGATATTAATAATATTGTTACCTGGAGTCACAGTAATCATATGAAATTCAATGTCTCTAAGTGCGTAATGTTATCTTTTACGAGAGCACGGAGAACTATATATCATAGATACACGATGAATAACCAGCAGTTGGCACATGTATCCACTATGAGAGATCTCGGGGTCATCTATGAGAGTAGATTAACCTTTCATGCTCATGTTGAGAGAATTTGTGGCATTGCGCTGAAGATGTTGGGCTTCATAATTCGGACCGGAAGGGTTTTCAGAGATCCCAATGTGCTCAGAGTACTATACAATTCATTGGTTCGGAGCAGACTCGAAAGTGGTTCTGTGATATGGAGTCCGCACGAGGCGAGATATTCCCTTATGCTGGAGAGGGTTCAGAAAAATTTCTGAGGTATCTCTACATGAAGGAGTATGGTAGCTATCCATGGCTCTATCCCACAGCGTTTCTTTTGGGAATGTTGGGGTCTAATTCTCTGCAGCTTCGAAGAGACGGGTTTCTCATAACCCATTTCTTTAGGCTTATTAGGGGATATTTTGAAAACTCAGCCGTGCTGGAGGGTGTAGGTCTTTTTGTTCCCGACAGATATCTCCGACAGCGCCAGCATAGATTGTTTTACCTATCCGCCGCTAGAACCAACCTGGCTCTGGTGACACCGGTGGGAAGAGCAATCAATCTGCTGAACGCGGTCTCCTCGGAAATCGACGTCTTTCATATCAGTGAAAGTACGTTCAGAAGGCAAATACTCTTAATTCTGGAGGGTATCCTGTCTTCCTAATGTTCAACCATCTCTCATGCGTTTCTGGTAGTATATTATTATTTTACCAATATATTATTTTACCTGTTCTCAATAGATGCCTTAAAAATTAATTTTGTAATGTCTATTGATGAAATGAAATAAACTGATGATTACAGAAATATGTTATTGGCGCTAATTATCAAAGCGAGCACTCTTAGTACAACTGTACGTAGCCATACTCGTATGTATAACTATATAAATTATTGAACGCTAAGGCATTAACACTGTGGGATTTCATTGTTATATACTGAGAAAATTATGAAACTTTGTTTAATCCACTAATTAATAAAAAAATATTTAAAAAACACGACATGTTTCGGAGGATACTTCCATCTTCAGTTGTAAAAATATAATGAAAACTAAACAAAGAAAGACTAATAAAAAACGCATTTAAAACTCGATACAATAATTCAAATTTAAAAATTCATATGCGCTTTTTGTTATAAGTAGGTACTAACAATTATTTTTTTAACAGTAAGAACTAATAAATAATATTAAATATTAATGAATCTTACTGTTAAAAAATAATTATTAGTACCAACTTATAACAAATAGCAGAGATTAATTTTTAAATTTGAATTATTGTATTGAATTTTAAATGCGTTTTTTATTAGTCTTTCTTTGTTTAGTTTTTCATTATATTTTTACACCTGAAATGGAGGTATCCTCCGAAACATGTCGTGTTTTTTATTAAATAGTGGATTAAACAAAGTTTTTCAATTTCCCAAGTATACTAAATAAATTAAATGAAAAAGGATATTGTATATAATATGGGTTTTGAAGTATGAAAGAGATTATCTACAATATATAAATAAAAATGTAAATGTTCGTGTTACTAATCTAAGATCTCCGAAAGTTTTTTACAGATTTCTTTGAAATGTTGACAACGATGCATTGATATTTTTAAATTAACTAACTAACTAACTAACTAACAAACTAACCATCACGGCGTCTCCCCGAGGGGGTAGGCAGAAATAATGGACAGTCACACCTTTCTTTCCTGACATATTTCTCTTGCTTCCTCAACATTCATACATCGTGTCATGCACGCGCGTCGATTTCTCTGACTTATCACATGGTCGACATTCAATATTTGATTTATTTGATCGTGCCACGTTTTCCTCGGTCTTCCTCTATTTCTGGTTCCATTTACATAATTTTTTTACCATTATTTCTTCATTCATTTTTTCCATATGTCCAAACCATATTAATGATCCTTTCATTATTTTTTTCATAACACCATAATTCGCACCGCATTCACTTCTTATATTTTCATCCGACACTCTATCATACACAGAGTATGCACACATTCGTCTTAGAGATCTCATTTCTACTGCATTTATTCTACTTTCATCCTTCTTTTCCCAGTTCCATGAGTCGCTTCCATACATAAGGGTCGTTAGAATAACACCATTGTGCACTGCCATTCTACCTTTTTGGATAGGTTTTTGTTTGCGATGACAACTTTAAGTGCACCATTCACTTTGTTGCCTGCCCCAACCCTTCTTTCAATATCCCTTTCCACTCGCCCATATCTTGTAAACATACTACCTAAATGCACGAACTCATCTACTCGCTCCAATGTCATGATTTCTTATTTTTCAAAAATCATCATTACCTTGGACTTATTAACATTCCTCATCAGATCATTTCGCATGCATACCTCATACATACAATTCACCAAGACTTGTAGTTCATGCTCGTTGTCTGCAAGTAGGACAGCGTCATCCGCATATAAGATACAGCTTACTGACACTACGCTCATTTCGGCACCTACGTCCAACCCTTTCAGCTTTTTCATACACTTGTCCATATATAGATTGAATAACCACGGGGACATTATGCAACCCTGTTTGACACCTTTATTGATATCAAACCAGGCTGTAAGATCTCCATTTACTCGGACACTAGCAGTGCTTTCCGTGTATAGCGACTTAATTGCCGTGATCAGTTTTGTACTTATTCCATATTCAGACAATATTTCCCACAACTTCACTCTATTAACGTAATCATATGGTTTTTTCAATCTAAATTTTTATTTAAAAAAAATTAAAAAATATGTTTTCATTATTTACAATGAACTTTTAAATAAATTTTAAATTAAATTTCATGCCATGAAATTTCATAAAACAACATAATTTTTTTAGCAATGAATAAATTGCTTCAATCATAATAAACGTAACTATCAAAATATAGTCACAAACAAGATCAATGTAGAGTTGAGTTATGGCGTTTGACTTTGTGACATTGTATAAAACTTGCATTATGCACATTCTAATAAACTTAAATTCACCATTAAAGACATGGAATTACGTCTCATTATAGTAATTCAATGAATGATCGGCATCGCTTGAGTAATTTGCTGACTGAATGCCATGGTGTTGAACTGTCTTTGAATGCAAGTATTGGGCTTGGGCCCAAGCAGGCGTGCCCAGTAGCCATTACTAACTGCAATTCATTAAATAAATCATCATTTTGAAATAATCATCTTCGAATGCCATTTGCTTGCACTGCAATGAAGACAGTGACGTACCGTGGAAAGAAAAACAGAAAAAACCTCGATATAACGAATCTCAAGAGGCTTTGAAAAATATCGTTATATCGAGTGATTTGTTTTATTTATATTCATTGCTATGCTTTGGCTAGTTTAAGGGGAATTAAAAAAATCATTACATCAAATTATTTAAATAATCCATTGTTTTGGACGAAACATTATGATACCTTAACATTTTAAACTGTTAATGAATAAACTTTGTTTTTTGTATCAAAATTGTATTTTATTTTACGCAACAGCTGTTTCATCAACCTATGTTGACATAATCAGGTGTTACAATAATATATCAAATGTCAAATTTTCGTGATTTTTCAAATCTTTATGTGTATTTGTTCCTATGTCAATTTGAATAATTTCTATGATATAATTTTGAAGTTCTTGCTGAAATTGAGTTAGGTACCTACCTAAATATTTTAATTAAAAGAACGGTTAGGTACTATTTATAGGAAAAAATATTAAAGGTGGAAAATATAAAGATTTGAAAAATCACGAAAATTTGACATTTGATATATTATTGTAACACCTGATGATGTCAACATAGGTTGATGAAACAGCTGTTGCGTAAAACAAAAAACAATTGTGATACAAAAAGCAAATTTATTCATCAAATTATTTGTTATATTTTAGTTCATTACATCGAGGTTCCACTATATTGATTTTATTTATTGTTTCTTGAACACTGATGTAAAAATCGCTAATTAATATGAATTAAAACGTCTGTTTTCTAGAGGTTTTATCATATTTTATCTGAATGATATGTTTCGCCTGTCTAAAACACTATCAAATCATTTATGGTGGAAGGTTTTGCCGACTTCGTTAAGTTTCCAGGGGTGCCGGGTGTGTCCTATATGGTAATAGTAATACCTCACGTGGAGGCACCTTTTTGCCCTCAACTTTGTTATAATTGACAGATAAAATGATTGCGTTTTATTCATTTTTATGGCCTCTAACAGTGTTCTCTCTAGTGTCCAAACCATCTTATGAAGACAAAATTGTGAAGAAAGTATTTTATTTGTAAACACGTAAACGGAACTAGAAATGGACGAAGGTCAAGGAAAACGTGGAATGATCAAATTAATCAAATATTTAATGTCCGCGACGTGCGTGCATGACCCGATGTATGAATGTAGAAGAATGATGCCTCTGGTGACACCGGTGGAAAGAGCAATTAGTCTGCTGAACGCGGTACCCTCGGAGGTCGAGGTCTTTCATATTAGTGAAGGTACGTTCAGGGGACAAATACTCTTGACTTTAGAAAGCATCTTGTCTTCCTAATGTCGAACCGTCTCTAATGCATTCCTGGTATTATGTTTATTTATTTATTTATACATAATACACAAATGAGACATTACAAACGATAAAACATTTAGGCGACTCATTTGGAAACAAAACGGTTTTACAAAGATAAAATAAAACAAAACAACATAAGACCAAAAAATCATACATATCAGAAGGAATCCAAATATGTCGACGTCAGTGAGGCAGTACTCTTTCCAGAATTTGCAATATTTTTTATGGTGTATTTTTATAATATTTTACCTGTACTCAATAGATGCCTTAAACATTTTGCTGTTTGTAATGTCTTTTGAGTTAATCAACTGATTTGATTTGAAAAAGAGTCGAGAGAACGGAGAGAACATAACTCCAGTAATAGGTATTCTCTATAGATTCCAAAAATTTATAAAAACAAATACTCTGCTTTCTATCTACTATGCATTCGTGCACTCGCACCTATCATACCTGTCCTGTATCTGGGGTTTTACAACAAAAAAATATATCAACCAACTACAGGTACTACAGAACAGGACAATAAAAAACATACTGAAACTCCCAGTTGACACCCCCACTAAAGATATCTACAAAAATACAAAAATCCTTCCAATAAAAATACTGCCGCTATACGAAATAACCTGTACAATCAAGCAATTGATTCAAAAATCATTACATTTTAATACAACCTTTAATCTCAACAATGGCATACATGACCATAACACTAGACAAGCAAACAACCTGTATATCCCCAAAGTATCCACTTCTAAATACGGAATAAAATCTCTTAAATTCATAGCTTTTTCTGCACTTAATAGACTTCCGTAACACCTTAAAGATGAAACAAAAAACAACCCACTTAAATTATATTTCCTTAACCAGATTTTAGAAAATAATGATTTTTAACTTAATATAGTGACAAAACTGTTTACTTTGGAATACTATTATGCTACCGCAATTTATTTAAAATGATATTAATTTTCTAACTCATATTCTATCTATTCTTTGTATAAATTATTTCGTGATATTTTATAAACTCTCCCTGATTTTCTGTTTCAAGCCGAGAATTTATATATTTCTTCATTTCACTCTCCATTTATTATCTGTGTAGTAAAAATTATAGATGTATTATCATAGTAATTTATATTTAACTTTTAAAAAACTTAAATTTAATTGTAATTTTTACTTGCCATAATTTGTTTTTTGCTCGATTATTTAGTTTAGTTAGTTTTAAGTAATTCTATGTATCATTTTTTACAATAAGTATATTTCCTGTTTATAATAATGTATAAAAAAGTTATGTCATAAATAGTGGGGTGTCAGTAATGAGAGTCCTCTCACGATACTCCCAAATTAAATCGTATAAATAAAAAAATAAAAAAATAAAAAAACAATGTGGCGACCTATTCTTTCTACCTACCCATCTGGGGAGATGGCGTGATGTTGATTTAGAAAGTTAGATTTTTTTGTTTTCTACTTGGTGTGAATATTTTCGTAATATAGCAGTGTTTGCCTTATGAAAATATTTCAACATTTATTATTTATCTCGGCCGTCCCTGTACCCAATATGCACGTATTTCACGACATGCACGGACTAAAGGCAAAGACGATTGTTTAAGTAAAATTATGATAATAACAGAATAGAAATTACTCGAATAAATACTAAATTGATAGTCGATTTGAAGTCTTTGAAAATAATTTTGATTAAGCCCATTAAATGCAATTGTTTCTATCATTGTTCGAATGTTTGTTTTAATATGTGAGATGGTAGAAACTTGCTAAAGAAACTTGTACATTATTTGTTAATTTTATTCTGATTGCACTCATTTCACGTTCAATCACGAAGGTTGGCAACTTATACAACAAAACGTTTTACGACTAGATTACTGCAATGGAGTCTACGCCAACATCCCCAAACAGCAAAAGAGTTGTCACATAACACAGCATCTTAAGGAACTCTAACTAACTAACTAACTAACTTACCATCACGCCGTCTCCCCGGAGGGGTAGGTAGAAAGAATGGAACGCCACACTGTTCTGTCCTGTCATACGTCTCTCGCTTCCTCTACATTCATACATCTTGTCATGCACGCACGCTGATTTTTCTGACTCCTCACGTGACCGACATTCAATATTTGATTGATTTGATCGTGCCACGTTTTCCTCGGCCTTCCTCTATTTCTAGCTTCGTTCACGCCGTTTACATATACCTTATTTACCATTCTGTCTTCACTCATTCTTTCCATGTGTCCAAACCATCTTAATGACCCTTTCCTTATTTTGTTCATAACACTTTCATTCGCACCACATTCACTTCTTATACTTGCATTTGTCACTCTATCATAAACAGATTTGCCACACATTCGTCTTAGAGATCTCATTTCTACTGCATTTATTCTACTTTCATCCTTCTTTTGCCAGTTCCATGCTTCACTTCCATACATAAGGGTCGGCACAAGAACACCATTGTGCACTGCCATCTTAGCTTTTTTGGATAGGCTTTTGTTTGCGATGACAACTTTAAGTGCACCATTTATTCTGTTGCCTGCCCCAACCCTTCTTTCAATATCCTTCTCCACCCTCCCATCCTTTGTAAACATACTTCCTAAATAAACAAATTCATCCACTTGTTCCAGATTTTCACCGTTTACACTCATGTTGCAGACTACTGTCTGAAATGTCCAGAAAGGATACAATATAAGCTCCGCTGGGCGGTCTTTACCACCAGCTTATATATCTGAATTCTGCGTCAACGAAAACCAGAATGCCATACAGTCTACATTACGATAAGCTAAGTCTTCTGCGACCAGTTGATTGACTGTGCCAAAACGTTATCCTAGCACAAACTTTGGCGACCGAGCCTTCGTGGCAGCCGGGCCTTCAGCCTGGAACAATCTTCCAGCAAACCTCAAATGCATTGAGAATCACCGTTAAGATCACCAATCAGAGTTTAGATCGAGATTCAAAATACATGTCTTCAAATTATCCTCTCCTGATAGAATAGATTGATCGACTGCGTCAGGTGCAGTCCTCATACTATTTTTTTTATATTTTTTAACAAGTTCATAAAACTGAGCATCTTTTACAGCGCCCTTCAGATTAATACTTACTTCCTATGGCCGTACAACTCTTGAAGAGTTTTAGCCTCCTTAATGATTTTCCGCCAAGCTCCTCGATCCTGCGCCTTTTACTCCCAGAAGTCCGAATCGCCCAACCTAGCCAGACCAGCCAGAACATTGTCCATTAGGCGCTGTCTAGGTCTTTCTAGAGGTCTTACTTCAGTCGGTCTAGACGCGTACAGGATCTTTATTGCTCTGGTCTCTTTGTCTCGGCATTCGTGCCCAATCCATACTAGGCAACCAGCTCTCACGGTGCTCTTGAGATGAATAATTCATAAAAATACTTTCATTCGCACCACATTCACTTCTTATACTTGCATTTGTCACTCTATTATATACAGATTTGTCACACATTCGTCTTATAGATCTCATTTCTACTGCATTTATTATACTTTCATCATTCTTTTGCAGTTCCATGCTTCACTTCCATACATAAGGGTCGGCACAAGAACACCATTATGCACTGCAATCTTAGCTTTTTTGGATAGGCTTTTGTTTGCGATGACAACTTTAAGTGCACCATTTACTCTGTTGCCTACCCCAACCCTTCTTTCAATATCCTTCTCCTACTACTGTTATTTAATTACCTTACTAATGTTATTTAAATGTATAATTCAATTTTAATTTAGATTAAAATTTATATTATTCACATATTGTTATTATAAGTTACTTAATAAAAACAATTGAATGTATCATAAATAAAATTATGAATATTTCCTTATATTCGTAGTACGTTAAAGTCATAACTGTATTACTATTAAAATAACATAAGCATTATAACTATAAAACAATATTCAAGTTAATAAAATAAAATTATAGTACCTACTTAAAACGTCACTCTTTATTAAAGGTTTCGTATCAGTTTGAGATCCGGGTGAAAACAAATTTTATCGATTTACTCTCAGAGTAAACGAAACTAATCATTTATTATTTATAACCTCTGTAGTCGACATATTATATTTTGGAAGTAAATTTAAATAAATCTTAATCAAATCGTAGAGGAAAACGTATTTATTTAATAATAATAAATAGTTGCAACCCGTGAAAAATTATATTCAAGGAAGTAAAGTTTTTCTACCCTTTAAAAATTTGGATCACTACAATCGTAATCGTAACTTTCAATATAAATATTTTTACATGCGTTAAAAATGTCACAATCAACAACATCAAATTGTTCTCTTTTTGTTTTCTACACTACTTTCATACAATAATAATCAGAACAAATCCAGCCATCCAGCCATCGCAGTCTCGAGATACCGATGCTTCTTCGCCCTGCTGGATTGTCATACAACACTTTTTTGGGGGGCTCCAGATCTCCCATGTGGTGCAAGTGTCCTAGCCAGCGCAGTCTGTTAATCTTTATAAACTTGACCACGCTGACGTCCTGGTATAGATCGTAGAGCTCTGTGTTGTGTCTCCTTCTCCACGTCTGACCATCCTTAATGGGTCCTAAGATTCTGCGGAGGATCTTCCTTTCGAAGCAGTTTATTTTGTTTTCATCTTACTTACTTACATTACATATTAACTAATTTAAATAACATAAAAAGAGATTAAACAAAGGCAGTTAAAATTTTAACAATAAGTTATATAGAACCATACATTAGTCAACAGATCGCTTCTAAAATGATCATTTTAGCAAAATGTAGTTTTTCTTTACACAAATCGATAGTTGATTGTAACGGTTTGCAATTCACCCACGGTAAAACGGTTGCCAAATAATTATAATTTATTTCTAAAATTGAGTACGTTTCCTCATTCCGTGTTATTGCATATAAAAGTATGTAATTGAATTGGCCAAACGGCTTATCATAAGAGATTAAATAAATTAAAATAGTAAAAAACATATTGGCAATCTAAACACAATAACAAATAGAGCGTTTCAGAATAAATACAAAACTTATTTAAAAACTTAATGTGGAAATATCAACCGCCAATTGTTTCATAACATAACACATTAATGAGTGTATTCACATGAAAAATATCCATTATTTCCCCTTGCAAAACGCATTCAATAAAAAAATATAATGCCCTTTTTCTTATCTTACGAGACATTATCAGGGCGCCGTAATTTTGTCATTATTTCAACTAGTTTTATTGCCTTGTACAATGAGCATATTGCAATTTTGATTAAGTCCCTACTCACTCGACTCTTTTAGTATGCAAATAGTCATATTGCACGAATGCTCGGCAATCTAACGAATCAGGGGGCATGAATATATAATATTATAATGTACGCCATCCAATACGTTCAGCAAATAAGTATAGTATAATGTAGCTTCTTATTTTGAAACATTTCGTCTGAATAACGGACTTTCCTGAATGTGGCCGGACGACACCCGTATAGAATCGAACTCGATTAAAAAAAATGCATTCAAGCATTAATTATTTTACATGCATAATTTATAGTAAAACATATAACATATGGCGTCGAAACAAGGGCAGAAACAGTAAGGACCAAACAAGTATTGAGGACTTTCTAGATGAAGACACTGAGGACGATAGCAGACAAGACACTGAGAGATCGCGTGAAGAACACCAGAATAAGAGAGGTATGTGAGGTTGAGGATATTATAACATGGAACAGACAGCGAAAAAGGGACTGGTACGGTCATGTTCAAAGAATGGACACCACCAGACTCCCCTATATTGCACTACGTAATCAGCCTCATGGGACTCATCCTCGTGGAAGATCTCCTGAAAGATGGAAGGACAGCTGGGAGTCTACCTCACGGGAGGAGCAACACTCTGGAGAACAGACACCACCAGACCAGGGACATGGGAAGAACAGACCACATCTACAACAAAAAAGAAGAAGAATTTATAGTACTAAGATGCTTTGTGAAGGCAACATCAAATGTGTAAAGCAACGAGAAGCTACCTCATTTAAGGCCCAAGTGGCATCCCGAGAACCAACAAATATGTTAATCAACTTCGCTGCAAACCAATTCCTAGGATTAAAACTAAAAAAAAAAAAATTAGACTAGAACATAGTTGTATGATATTTTATTTTCATTAAATCGATATCTTAAATGAAAGTAAAATGATGCATTTATTATTCTTCTAATAATAAATACTAATTAAACGTGTTTTCTAGAATTTTAATATATTTTTTGGGAATGCCATTTTTTGCCTTGCTAAAACTTTTTCTAATGTCAAATATTTGATTGTGACTTAGCAAGGCGAAACGTGTTATTTTTATAAAATACAATAAAGCTTTAATAAAACAGATTTTGTCAAAAAAAGTGTTTTATGGTAAAAACAAATAAGCAGACATGGTACCTACTTTAATTAAATTTCTTTAAAACGATACGAGTGTATAGTAAGTTGTGAGGTTTTGCAGTATTTCAATGCAAGCGCAATCATTCTTAGAATCACAAAGCTTACTAAGTCTCCAAATTCAAGTGCCTAGCTTCGGTATAAGGGGTGATTACTTAGCTTTTTAATGATCTCCCACGGAGCACGGTCTGGTGACTTCTGTAAAGTTCTTCCGACCGACTGAGAGCTTTTGTTGAGGGCTTTTGTGACCGCTAATCAAAGCTCGGCGCTCACAAGGACGACTCAAAGCTGAAATGCAAATTGCATTTGCGAAGTTGTCTCGTTATACGCAATCTGTGCAATAGTCACAATAATTTATAGTGTCTTTATTCGCGTGAAAAGAGTTATATTTGATTTATAACGATGCGTTTAATGATAAATTAGTACGATAATTACCATATCTTTATACATGGAGATGAAGTTAGGAGCCTGTAATATCCAATTATTAGGATAAGAATATAATAAATATGTGATAAATCATAGTTAAATTAACGATGTGTGATAAATCTTCGTGTGATAGAATGTCCAATTCCTGTTAAAGTGGAGAATGCATTACGGATCAAATAATAATAAATAAAATCAGGAAAATAATTATAAAGTATTTTGACAAATGGAAGTATAAAATTTTGAATGGAGTACGTAGGTACGTAAGATTCACAGATCAACAAAATGCGCTGGCTAGGACACTTGCACCATATAGGGGATCTGGAGCTCCCCAAAAGAGTTGTTTGACAATCCAGTTGGGCGAAGAATCGTCGGCAGGCTGAGATTGCGATGGTTGGATGGTGCCGTGGTAGACTATCGGATCCTTAATTAGCAATACTAGGAGGTGGAGGCTAGAGACAGGACGAGCTGGAGACGTTTCTTGGAGGAGGCTGAGAACCACCAAGTGAATAAAGTATGAAATTAAGGGGTTTAAAGAGTATTTATTGTTTCTTGAACAATTATGATTTGAGATTCTGTCGTATATCGTTCTACCACACATACGTCTTAGGGACCTCATCTCTACCGCATTTATTCAACTCTCATCCTTCTTCTGTCAGTTCCGTGCTTGAGGTATGAGTTATGCATGTATGAGGTATGCAGGTGAGTGAATTTGTGTATTTAGGTAGCATGTTCACAGCGGATGGCCGAACGAATAGTGGTACGGGTATGGTACGGGTAACAAAGTGAATGGAGCTTTAAAAATAGTTATTGGAAACAAGAATTTATCAATGAAAGCGAAAACGGCCGTTAACAATGGAGTTCTGGTCCCAACCCTAATGTATGGAATCGAAGCACGGAACTGGCAGAATTATGAACAAAATTATAAAAGGATGACTACGATTGTTTGGACATATGTAACGCATGTATGAAGGAAGAATGGTTAAGACAGTATACTTTAACGGTGTGAATGGAGTTCAGAGTCGTGGGAGTCCGAGGATAACTCGGCATGACCAAATCAATCAAATTTTAAAGGTCGGCAATGTTAGAAGTCGATAGAATCGACGTATATGTATGACTCGCTGTATGAATGTGGAGGAAGCTAGAGACGTGCGAATCGAGTCCAATCTCTCTGCTTACCCCTTCGGAGAAACGGCATGATGTTTTTTTTTAAGAAAATTACGTGATACTAAAATTGATTTTTTGTATGTTTCGGTTCGTAATATATCGATGGATACTTGGGATAATCATTAAGACAATTTTACTATTTTTCAAAGGGGAATGCATCCAGTCATTGTCCACTTAGCCGTCGTCTGCACGGAACGACGACAGCGCAGGTGGCGAAGGCAGTTCAGGCCCAAGTAATGAATTTCTTATGGGACACAATTACGGTAATGAGTCGTGATTAAGGAACATAAGCAAGGCGCGCTGAGGGACTGTTCTGCCCCTTTTTGCGTGCAGCCCATCGAATTAATGGACGTATGACGTAAAATCATAATCGCATTAAAAACACGGAAGATAATTCGGTCGTCCATTAGGGCTGGTTCGTGCTATTCAATTTTCATTGAATAAAAATACGTTTTTAATATGAAAGAGATAATTGATTGGTTTAAAGCAAAACTCTAAAAATACATTCTACTTCCATTAATTTTGGTTCATTTTTACCTTTTTTTACCATGATTTATCAGATTTAAAATAACGATAATAGTCATAAAAGTCTAAATATGAGTCAAATCAGTATTAGTCTTATTAGATTCATTAATTGAATAATGTACAATGGAGTTTTAGTACTGACCCTTAGGTATGGAAGTAAAGCTTGGTGTCGGCAGAAGAATGATTAAAGTAGGATAAATGCCGTAGAAATGATGCCACAAAGAAGAATATACGGAAAAACAATGTATGATAGAATATCTAATGATGAAGTAAGAAAGGGACGTAAGGCGGATGATGCGTGATAAATAAAATTAAGAATGGGTCACTAAGATGGAACGAATGGAAGAATGGTTAAAAAGATAAATACAAGTAGTGTTAATGGAAAAAAAAGTCGATGAAAGCCATGGTATGTATGTCTGATTAATATTCAAAGTATGAATAATCGATGAGCGTGCATGTCACGTTTTGTCAATGTAGAAGATGCGCGATCCATTCTCAGATGTAAATATATAATAAAAAATGTTTTTTATTATATATTTACACATGAAGATGGAGGTCTCCTACGAAACATGTGATTTTAAATATAAGAGTGGATAATAAACAACGTTGTTTTACAATTTCTAACGTTATTACAATGGAATTCCACAGTGTTAACGCCTTAACGTTCAATAATGTTTTATTATATTTAATGCCCATAACATGATAAAATATGATGTTTGGTTATGATGTTTATTTCTTGATTTGATAAGCCTCAGACAGCCACATTTAAAAATGCCTAAGACAGTTGAAAATGTCATTCACCTAAAATTAAATAAAACTTCTAGAAAACATATTTATTCATACGTATTAATTATTTATTATAGAGTTTTAAATCATTGTTCAGGAAACAATAAATATGTAATTTGTATATAAAATTATGTAGGTAAAATAAAATATGAGACCTCATTTACAAAAGAAAATGGAGTCAAAGTAATAAAATAAATTAATTATACACTAATCCATTGAATACTTATGCATTTTATTATTTTTCTTTTATATAGAAATGATGCAATCAATTGTGTCTTAATGTTGTTCTATGAGAAATGATGCAATCAATTGTGTCTTAATAATATAATTAATTATAAATGGGATTAGATTATTTGATCGCAATAATAATGTCGTGTATTTTATCTTTACTTACAACTAAACTATTATTAAAATTGATCGTAAGAAAATAGTGATAGTTTTATACTAGCGCCATCTATACGCGAGTAGATGACTTACAAGTGATAGCATTATTTTCCTGACTTTCATCGTTCGCAGAATATTGAAACTTTTGTATGGCGTAATATACGTATTTAAAAAAGGAAATATATGATGTTCACTATATTTTTGTAAGGATTATAGTAATAATATAAAATAGAATCTACATTTTTAGCACAAAAAAAACGTTTTCTCATATTAAACATGTTTTTTTTTATAAACTCCTTAAGTATATAAACGTTCGATGGTTTTTCTATGTATACATACATTGTTATGCTGTATTGCCTTAAAATAATTATCTATTTTTTGTATCTTGAACAATAACGTTAAAATTATCATCAGTTAGGTATTTAATATAAATTAAAACATCATTTTTCTGGAAGTTTTAACACATTCTGTATGAATTGCATGATTCGTGTTGCTTGGTCAAATATTTGAAATAACCCTAGATGAAATATTTCACTTCCAAAATATGATGAATTTTCTATATATAATAATATGTGTTTTCGTTAACATTATAAGCTTCACGTTAACCATTTAGCATTGAAAGAAGACCAGTCTGTCGATATCAGCTAGCCTGACGAAACCGATCGCTGTCGAAATAAAGACAAATGTGACAGTAGTAAAAACATCGTTTTATTTAATTATTAATTAAAATGAACATTCATCAAGAGATTTCAATATAATCATTCGATTATTGAAAACGTTCAATTTCTAGAAGTTAAATATAATTAATATATGGGAGAAACATGTTTCCTCTTGTGTAGCCACTATCAAAATGTATATTTTATATTCGCCATCACTTTGTAGTGGATTCACATTTGATTTGAAATAATTTAAATAAAATCTTTGTAAAAATATCTACACTGAAGAAGGGCGTCTGCGGCCCGAAATGTGTTTTTTTTATTCAATATAATGTTGCGTAATTACATTAGGTCCTTAAATATTCATTATAACACAATCTGTAGCAATAAAACAATGTTTATTTTTTATTTTGGGAACTTGCATTATACTTCTACTTCTTCACTTGGTTTTAAACCCATCGGTGATCAAATCAAATCAGTTTATTTTTTTTTAAAAAGACATTACAAACATATTTAATAATTAAATAAAACGATGTTTTTTAACTACTTCCACTTTTGCCCAAAATTTAACAGCGACCGGTTTTGCCAGACTCGCTGGCATCGACAGAATGGTGACACCATTGCAAACTGTCAGGCATATATTTGAGAAATAGTCCATTGTTTTGGCCGAAACACAATGATATTTTAACATTATAAACTGTTAAATTAAACTTTGTTTTATGTATCACAATTCAATTTTTATTTTTATTTTGCGCGACAGCTGTTTCGTCAACCTATGTTGACATCATCAGGCGTTACAATAATATATCAAATTTTAAATTTTCGTGATTTTTCGAACCTTTATGTGTATTTGTTCCTATGTCAATTTGAATTTTTTTTTTTGATATAAGTTTTAAGTTCTCGCTGGAGTTGAGTTAGGTACCTAATTATTTTAATTAAAAGAACGGTTTGTTACTATTGATATGAGAACATTTAAAAGGTGGAAAATATAATTAAAATAATAATAATAATTATTGTAAATGATAATCAAAAGAGTAAAAAAATAATATCTTTTTTTAATTTAATAGTATATTTAAGATATTGTTTTTGTAAATATTACAATTCAAGCTGATAGCATCTTGATTTTTTTTATTATATGTTTATTTCAAAGTTTGAATATAAAATATTATTTTAATATATTTTTTTGCATTTTCTATTCATAAAAATGAAATAAAAACAGCGTCCAGTTTTTTTGGAAACGCACTGTCACTCACACGATTGCCGACATTCTCCCAAGAAGTGAACGGACTCTATTAAGACTTTTCAGTATTGTCACGGGATTATTTTGTACGTGTAAAGACGGTATTTGTAAGTAACTTCTTTACGAACGTACATTGAATTACGCACATTCTGTATATTTGAATGCATAATAAGAAATGTGCATTAAGATGTGATGGAAGAGCAGCGCGCATAGAGCATCCCACACATAACGAACTAACATTTCCGCCGGTGATGCTGGACCACCCGCCATCCCGTTAATATTCAAGCGAAGGAGCTTACAATAATGATGAAGCGACTCGTGTAAACGAAACCATTATCATTTAATTCGTATCTCAAGACCCGCGTTCTTCTGAGAGAAAGCAGTATAGGGAAGGGGCCACACCTTGGCATGACAGCTCCGTCACACTGCCAGACGAGGATAGATTCAAAAGTCCGACATTTTTCAATTTAAAAATGGGTTACGACATCAATTTTTTTAAATATTTATAATAGTCCATTGTTTTGGCCGAAACACTATGATACTTTAACATTATAAACTGTTAAATTAAAAAGAAAAACTTTTTTATGTATCACAATTGTATTTTTATTTTACGCGACAGCTGTTTCGTCAACCTTTGTTGACACTATCAGTGTTTTTATTATAATTTTTTTTTTATTAATTTATTTTCCACCTTCAATATTTTCTTCTAAACATAGTAACTAAGCGCTCTTTTAATTAAAATAATTAGGTACCTACCTAACTCAACTCCAGCAAGAATTTCAAAATTATATCAAGAAATTATTCAAATTGCCAAAGGAACAAACACACATAAAGGTTCGAAAAATCGCGAAAATTTGACATTTGATTTATAATTGTAACTACAACTATTGGACGCAATTTTTTTTTAATTTTTAACATCTTAAAAATAATGAAAAATAACTGTATTGACGATTTTGACCACGAATACACAATACACAATACACGAATACACAAATTCAAAAATGTTTTAAGCGCTAAATTGACAAGTTCATAAAATGATATTTTGATAATCATAATAGTGGAAGTTGGAAACATCTTCTTTCTGTGTCCTGTCAGGTCTCCCTAACGTTGACTATCACCCTCATAGTGATGACCTGGGGGAAAATATCCAGAGTGGTATCCCCTTGCCTTTTCTGGAAAATTTTCTGTCAGGGTTACCTTCCCTTAGCGGGGTGTATCCAGTTTTATGGCGCTGGAAGCTCGCTATTCGTCCTCTCTCTATCTGCTATGGTACTAAGTAATATGTGCCACATTTAAAAGACCTCTTGTGGACGCTAGAGAGTTCGACTTGATAGTAGTGTTGCTATTGTAAATGCAACATGGCGCCTTACGACATTTTGTAGAGGCATATTTTCCAGCAAAACATACCCCGTCGTAGCCCTACTACCCTTTTGAACCTTTAGAAACTATAAATGAAAAATCTTTTGAAATGGAAAAAATATTAAACATGTATTTTTAAACAAAAACACAACAAAGTTAACGTAAAAACATGAATGCTGAATTAAATTACGCGAAAATGGAACTAACTTAAAGCTACACTTATTTAAAAACCTTTTAATTAACATTCATATAAGATAAAAATAATATTTATTTAGTATTTCTCATAGATACATTTATTAAATATATTTTCGGCTTGGGCAAACTTTTTGAGCGCTCCCAAGTTTATAATATCAAACATTAAAAAAACATTTGACAAGCACACCAGATTCGTGGCCCGACATAATTTATGAACCGCGCTTGATGGAATTTTTAGATTATTTTAATGTTAATTTGCATATTAAATGAATCAAAGAATGGAGGATGCGCATTTATCTCGATTGTCGGCCATCTTGTGAATGAGAGAGCAGTTAGAAAAGGCAAGACGTGCTAATTTGACTGATTGCCTTAATTTTTGGGACGACCCACAACCCACAACGAAGATTTGGTTCCATATATTTTATTTTCTACAAATATTTTCCAATAGTGCTTTACTGTTATTGTTTAAAATCGTTTTATAATGAAATCTTTGTTTTTTCTATTAGTATTGTTATTGATGGTGGAGGTATTAGTTTTGTAAAACTCCATATTAATTTAATAATAGTAAACACGATTGCTTAGTGGTTGTTACTTGGATTTAATTTATATAAATTATATAAATTGTGACAAATTTGTTTCGCCTTGCGAGGGCATTAAAACCACTAAACAATCGTATTTACTATTATTAAATTAAACCAGTACTATTCTTATTAATAAGAATGATCACTTAACTTTATGTTATTAACCGTAAAGGTGAAATAAATAAAATAAAATGTTTATTTTCATTCCTGGTTGTATTGACGAAGTAATTATATTTATCACTTGTTTATATCCTCGTTTAAAAAATATTTTTTTTACATTAATAAATCCAGTTCATTTAAGACAATGTGTAAAAAAATGATTAATTTTCTCTTGTTGAAATATTCCATTTGGAGCAAAAAACGGTTGACTTTGTTTAACAATAATCATAATTACATTTGAAAGTTTTTTTTAAACCAAACTCTAAACCAAAACTCTAATTATTATAATGGCTGGCAAGGTCATGACATCGACAAACTTCTAATTATGTACACATATTTTATTCATTACTTTATTCAGTCATATTAGCGGTCAGGGTAAGGATTTTGAACCTTAAGAAAAGGCAATGAAAACTTTAGTAATTATTGATTGTGTCGTGGATAACAATTGTGTTTTTATTTTAAATAAATATTTATGATTTCTTTTAACTATTTTTGAAAAACACAATCATGTTTCGGGTGGTACTCATCCTTCTTCTGTGTGATTTTTTTAATGTATAAATTTGCTTAACACTCTTAAGATTACTGCTTTATTATTTTTAACTAACTAACTAACTAACAATCACGCCGTCTCTCCGAAGGGGTAGGCAAAAATAATGGACTGCCACACTTTAACCGATGCGGCACTCCATCCTGTATTTTCGCCCTCGCGGGAGACGCGGTGTGATGGGTTGCGAACTTCAACGCCACCAATGGAATTGACAGACAATTTACAGAAAACAAATTATGTAAAAATATTAATTATTATTTTTATAAAATTAAATAACGACTTTTATGAAAATTCAATAGAATCTTGAATTCTTAAAAACGAAAATAGACCGATTTTATCTATTTAAAAGATCTCACTTAAGCAAATCGGCATTAATAATAGGTCCTAAGTGATGTATAGATCCCGTCCAACAATCAGTATCCCATATCCCGTTAAGTGTAGTGAAGCACGTGAGGTTATCGGGAAACACCTTCCATTAGAGAAACCAATTATGAGCGGGGGGGGGGAGTAAGCTGGGTTTTCATTAACGATTCATTCACCACTGGAATAATTTATCAAAATTAATGACTTCTCGCGCCACCCACGCGGAGTTGACATTTTTAACACGACAGCCTTAAGTAACTGCATCATCACTCCATTTTAAAATTATCAATTATTAAAGAATTAATTGTATCTCAATAGAGATGAAGATGCAAATTGGAAACAGAATATGGTTGATCAAGGTGTTTACAGGACTTATGACCTGTCATTGGTTGGGTTAAGCGCACGCTTTATGTAATACAACATTCCCCATTCCATCTATTCTTATGACCACCATGTCTGACAAACTTTTGGAAGTTGTATATATGTTAATCTCTAATACTACTCTTTACGTGGTAGTTTAAGCAATCTACATACTAACGCCATCTATGAAGATTTGTGTTTATTAAGCAATAAGTAGAATATCTTTTTAACACAATGTGAAAGGCTACCGCCATTAGCGCATTGTTAGAAACCGCCTAGAGATATCACTCCTATCTATATGCCAAACTTGGACCAATTATCAATTATTAATTTATTAAAACTAAACTAATCTAATTTACGTACTCGCGAGCAATGCTCCGGAGGAACTAGCTGAAATGCTTAAAGAACTAAACTATTTATCTAAATCTTCTTCTTCTTCCTAGTCCTATATGGTATGTTCTCCAGAGTGTTGCTCCTCCTGTGAGGTAGATTCTAGCTGTCCTTCCATCTTTTAGGAGGTCTTCCACGAGAACGAGTCTCATGAGGCTGATTATGCAATGCAATATAGGGGAGTCTAGTGGTGTCCATTCATTGAACATGACCGTACCAGTCCCTTTTTCGCTGTCTGCTCCATCTTATAATATTTTCAACCTCACATATCTCTCTTATTCTGGTGTTCCTCACGCGATCTCTCAGTGTCTTGCCTGCTATCGTCCTCAGTGTCTTCATTTCGGAAGTCCTCAAAACTTGTTTGGTCCTTACTGTGTCTGCCCTTGCTTCGACGCCATATATTATTATTGGTCTAACACATGCTTTATAGATTCTCATCTTACTCTTAATGTAGTATCCAAATCTGTAGGTTTGAATATGAACCTGGCGTTATAGGTTTGAATATGAACCTGGCGTTATAGGTTTGAATATGAACCAAGGTGATGGACAAGGAATGGCTTGAGGTCAACGTGGATGTCAACAGAATTGAGAATGTCCAAGAATATACATACCTGGGACACAATATTCGATTGGGCCAAGATAACCAAACTGTTACAAGTAACTACGAGTGACCCAAAGAGCCATGGAAAGAGCCATGTTAGAAATAAGCCTAAGAGACAGAGTCAGAAACGATAGAAAGAACAAAGGTCACTGACATCATTCACCGGGTGGGGACCCTAAAATTGCAATGGGTAGGTCACGTAGTCAGAACTTTAAAAAAATTATATATATATATTCATATTATACATAAAAAATTATTTTAATAACACTAAGTGAGAGCGACTATAGAATAAAAAAACTAACTAACTAAACATCATGCCGTCTCTACGAAGGGCTAGGCAGAAATAATGGACTGTCACACTATTCTTTCCTGACATATTTCTCTCGCTCCCTCAACATTCATACATCGTGTCATGCACGTGCGTCGATTTCTCTGACTCCTCGTGATTCTTGATCGTGCCACGTTTTCCTCGGCCTTCCTCTATTTCTAGTTCCATTTACATCGTTATCATATATTTTTTTAACATTCTTTCTTCATTCATTCTTTCCATGTATCCAAATCATCTTAATGATCATTTTATTTTTTTGTTCATAACACCATCATTCGCACAGCATTCATTTCTTGTATGTATTTTCATTCGACACTATCATACACAGAGTTTCCACACATTCGTCTAAGAGATCTCATTTCTACTGCATGTATTCTACTTTCATCCTTATTTTGCCAGTTCCATGCTTCGCTTCCATACACAATAGAATAAACATTTTAATAATATTAAATTTTATCATGGATTCTCGCACCACTGCCCCACGGAGCTAATCACGGCATATTGTCAAGAGTTCTACCAAGATTTTTCATTTCACGCTCCATATTAATTGTATAAATCATTAATCATACAAATAAATAATAACCCAAGTAACAATAAACTCTGCTTAATGCGCAGGCGTGGGCGTATGAATATTGAAGACTCCGAAGCATATCGAATAATTATTATTCGCGGTAACATTTCAGATTAACCGTGACCTCACCAAGTACCAGATGTAAGGACTATAACACAAACTAATGAATTAATACGATTGAAAACGTCTGTTTTCTAGAAGTTTTATTATATTTTATGGGACATATTTCGCCATATCGCCGTTATCAAATTACTTTACTAACTAACTAACTAACCATCACGCTGCCTCCCCGAAGGCCAGGTGTCCTTCATGCTTTGGCAAGGTGAAACATGTTTTTACCCATTTCTTCAGACATATCCATCTTTATTTATTTATTATTTTTGATGGTAACAAACAGCGAATACATTATATACCCGTAAATACAAACACACAGAGACAACAAAACAAGGCCAATTACATGCTACCATATATATTATATAAAAATTGACATAAGGTTAAATATACTAACTAACTAACTAACTAACCATCACGCCATTTCCCCGGAGAAATTGGCAGAGAAGATGGATCGCCACAATGCCCTGTCCTGGCATACCGCTCTGGCTTCCTCTACATTCATACATCGTACCATGCACGCACGTCGATTATTCCGTCTTCGAATGTGGCCGCCTTTTAGTAATTGATTAATTTGGTCATGCCATATTTTCCTCGGTCGTCCTCGGCTTCTTTTTCTACTCACGCTGCTTGTGTACAACTTTTTAACCATTCTACTCTCATCCATTCGTTCCATATGTCCAAACCATCTCAATGATAATTTTTTTATTTTATCCATGATGCAGTCATCTGCCTTAAATTTCTTTCTTATTTCATCGTTCAGTATTCTATCTACAACGTTTTCCCGCACGTTCTTCTTGGTGATCTCATTTGTACGGCGTTTATCCTGCTTTCATCCTTCTTTTGCCAGCTTCAAGCTTCACTTCCATACATGAGGTTAAATATACAAGAAGAATAAAGTAATATTTTAACGAGTTAAATAGAAAACTAAAAGAAAAACAAATTTTATATTCCAAATGGCATAAACATTTATGTTCCAGATGATTATTTTCGACAGCGTCAGCACAAACTGTTTTATCTCCTAGCATGCAGAATCAACCAACCTCCGGTGATGCCGGTGGGAAAGCAATCAAACTGTTGAACATGATCCCATCGGAGGTCGACCCTCTTCCTTAATCTATTTCGGTCAAAAAGTCGCATAAGATATTATCGCTCTCAGGTACTGTACAGATCATTTTCCATTTGACAGTCTTGATAGATGATAGTCCACTCGTTGTATGAATGTGGAGGAATCTAGAGAGGTTTGCCAGGATAGAGTAGTGTGGCAGTCCATTCTCTCTGCCTACCCCTGCGGGGAAACGGCGTGATGGTTTGTTGTAGTTGTTGTTAGTCTTGATACAGTTGTATGAAATATAAAATTATTCGAATTAATCTAAGTTTTCTTCTGAAACGACTTCCGAATAATAATGTTAAAGTGACTATTCATTTAAGTAGAGCACCCATGTCAACTTTTATGCTGAATTACCCACACAGCTGGACCTGTGCGTATGGGTATGTGCAAATACGTATTCATTACTGCACGCTGGTAGTGGTATCGAATGATTGTCTAATGATTGAGGTGTGAAGAGAATGAATTATTAAAGCCAGAGCAGGATTTGAATATGAAAGCATAATATCATATTTTGAGACATAAGTAGTGCACATAAAAAGTGCAAAATTGGACTAAGCTGGTCAGCTTTCGGACACATGGGTTATATCTTTATAAACCGGAAAATACCGATTAACCTAAAACGAAAAGTCTATGAAGCCTGCGTTGGTACTTATGGTCTTGAAACTGTAACATTGTCCAAATAAAGTGCCGAGAATCTACGAGTGACCCAAAGAGCCATGGAAAGAGCCATGTTAGGAATAAGCCTAAGACACAGAGTCAGAAACGATACGGTGAGAGAAAAACGACGACCTTGACGACCTTCGTGGCAGAGTGGTAACAGCTCTGACTTCCATACCGAAGATTCCAGGTTCGATTTCCGGCGATGGCAGTGTGATTGTCGCACTGTCTTTGGTCTGGTGTAGAATTCACGTGACAATAAAATTGCGATAGATTAGCTATTTATCAAATGTCAAGAGAATCAATATATTAGCTAAAAAATAAATCGTATACAGTAATTGGGTTCGAACAACCTGTTGCATACATAAAAAATGATAATAATAATAATAATAAAAATTAAAAAAAAAACAAAGGTCACTGACATCATCCACCGAGTGGCGACTCTAAAATGGCAATGGGCAGGTCACGTAGCCAGAAGCTCAGATGAAAAGTGGACAAGAAGACTGCTGACTTGGAGACCGTGGACGGCAAAGAGAAGTACAGGACGACCGCAACTACGGTGGAAGGATGATCTGAACAGACACGTCGGAATAACCTGGATGCAGTCTGCACAAGCAGAGTGACATGGAAGCGAATAGAGGAGGCCTTGTCCAGGAATGGACGGGAGAAGACTGAGGAAGAAGAAGAAGAACAAGTAGTGCACAATGGTGCTATTGTGCCAAGCCATGCGTATGGAAGCGAAATATAGAATTGGCAAAAGAAGAATTAGAATAAATGCAGTAGAAATGAGATCTCTTGAACGAATGTGTGGTAAATTTGTATATGATGTAGTGTCAAATGTAAATATTATATAATAAGTGAGTGCAGTGAAATTTAAAGTATTATAAACAAAATAATGATATGGTCATTTAGATTGTTTGAACACATTGTAAGAATGATTAAAGAAATAAAAGTGAAGAAAGCATATGTTTGCGATGTAAACGGAGCAAGAAATAGAGGAAGACCGAGGAAAAGGTGGTACGATCAAATCAATTAAATATTAAATGTTGGCCATGTGAGGAGTCGGAGAAATCGACACGCGTCTATGAAACGATTTATGAATGTTGAGGAATTGAGAGGAGTAAATCAGGAAAGAAAAAAGTGGTGGTCCATTATTTCTACCTACCCTTTTATCTATCTTTATGTTCCAGGTGGTTAACTTCGACAACATCAACACAGGCTGTTTTATCTCTCAAAAACAACTTGCCTCTGGTGATGCCGGTTGGGAGACCAATCAAACTGTTGAACATGGTCGCTTCGGAGATCGATGTCATTCATATTAGTAAAAGTACGTTCAGAAAACAAAGACTTTAGAGAGTACTTCTACCAATCAACTTTATGTTAATAATTATTAAATAAAGATAATGTTTATATATAGAGTTGAATTATATTTAAATTAAGAAAGGCGCCTTAAGAAAAAGTACACAAAAAAAAAATTAAACAATTAACGTATTTTTTTTAATTTATATTTAGTTCAAATCCACAAATGTTTGTGTCTTCGACGAGTTTCGTCGTTCTTTGCCATCTTCGGGTCAGATTCTCCCATAAGACATTTATACATTTTCCCATATAGACAATAAGAATTGATTTTACCTGATTTAAACTAAATGTATAGGGTGTTTTTTTAGAGGTACACAATACATATTCAAAATGAAAAAAAAAAAAACACATTAAAATAATATTAATATCTATGATATTGGCTTAATTTAAAAGATAATTGTATGTCATTATTGTTTAAATATGATTTCGGGCATATGAGCGCCACGGCTATCTCGAATGAAGCGCAATCGTGAAGTCCAATTTTCGACAATTGTCGTCTTTGTGGATGCGTATTATCAACTAGAGTGTACGTGGTGCGAAAACAATCCATGGTCTTCCGAATAATTTGTTCAGATGGACGATTATGTCGGCCGTAAAATGGACGTAGTCCACGATAAGTTTGACGAACCAAACCATGATTTTCAAAATAAATTTGCACAATTTTCAAGCACTGTTTTGACGTCAGTCTATTCATGTTAAAATGGCAAAACGTATTAATTACAAACCAACTAAACTAACTAACTAACTAACTAACCATCACGCCGTCTCCCCGAAGGGGTAGGCAGAAAGAATGGACTGCCACACCTTTCTTTCCTGACATATTTCTCTCGCTTCCTCAACATTCATACATCGTGTCATGCACGCGCGTCGATTTCTCTGACTCCTCACATGGCCGACATTCAATATTTGATTTATTTGATCGTGCCACGTTTTCCTCGGTCTTCCTCTATTTCTGGTTCCATTTACATCATTAACATATAATTTTTTTACCATTCTTTCTTCATTCATTCTTTCCATATGTCCAAACCATCTTAATGATCCTTTCATTATTTTGTTCTGACACCATCATTCGCACCGCATTCACTTCATATATTTTCATTCGACACTCTATCATACACAGAATATCCACACATTCGTCTAAGAGATCTCATTTCTACCGCATTTATTCTACTTTCATCCTTCCTTTGCCAGTTCCATGCTTCGCTTCCATACATAAGGGTCGGTAGAAGAACACCATTGTGCACTGCCATTCTAGCTTTTTTGGATAGGTTTTTGTTTGCGATGACAACTATGGATGTGTGAAAGCAACTATGGATGTGTGAAAACAAATCAACTATTAATTGTCAAATTGACAGTCTGTAGAAACAATCTTCCCAGTTTAAAAACCAAACCTCTAAAAAAACACCGTTTTTATTTTCATTGTTTATAATTAAAAATATACAAAAATTTGAGTTATATTGTTCAATTGATTTCTTTTGTTTTACAGTTGGAGTCTGGAATATATAAATTGATTCTAAAATTAAACATACGATTCCCGCGTAGAACGACTAATTAAGATCAAATGATGAACAGCCATTGATAGATTGATTTAGAGCAATGGATTCTAATGTATGTAAGTAGTGCTTGGAGTCATTAAATTTTAATTTACGCTTGTTATCTACGTCTACTCTTACGTAATGCGTTTGACCTTTGGGAATTCAAATGATATTATATCATATTTAAATTCTTCAAAACTATAATAAGCTAAGTAAATACTTAGTTTACAGTTAATAATATGTTTTGGATTTTTTCGACGACCTTCGAGACAGAGAGGATAGAGCTACGACTGCCACAACGAAGGTCCCGGGTTCGATTCCCAGGACGACACTGTGATTATTATACTGTCTTTGGGCTAATGTAAATTTAATGTGACAATAAAATGGTGATATACTTACTTTCTATCACATATCAAGAGCATCAATAGCTTAAAAGTTGTATACATTAATTCGGTTCAAATCCGGCTGTATACACATGTGAAAAGCAACGGGAAACTTCCGCATAAAAGGCCCAAGTGGCATCCCAAGAATTAGCAAAAAATATTACACTTTACTGCATACCAGTCCCATATATTAAAACTAGTGAAGATTATGTTTTTTTAATACTTGTAATATGAAGCAATTTATTTGTGGTTAAAAAAACATCAATTTATTTTGTTTTTACACCACTTTATTTTTGTTTTCTTAACAAGTAATTGAGGATCTGAAGTTATACAAAAGATATTCTTATATACTCGTATATATGATGAACCATTTTTTTATCGAGTATTATCGAAATACTTAAAAAAATTATATTTTATTACAATATATTTGATTGGTGGTCGTGGTTTTTATTTTTTTTTAACTCCATTATTTAATATATAAAGAAATGCGATTGTTTATCGGTTTTATAGTGATGTTTATTTATATTTAAAAAAAACTAACTAACCATCACGCCGTCTCCCTGAAGGGGTAAGCAGAAAGAATGGACTGCCACACTTTTTTTTCTTGACATATTTCTCTCGATTCCTCAATAATCATACATCGTGTCATGCACGCGCGTCGATTTCTCTGACTCCTCACATGGCCGACATTCAATATTTGATTAATTTGATCGTGCCACGTTTTCCTCAGTCTTCCTCTATTTCGGGTTCCATTTACATCGTTAACATATAATTTTTTTACCATTCTTTCTTCATAATTTTTTTTACCATTCATTATTTCTTTAAAATATATAAATATTTGTTACAAATTTGTTTCGCCTTAGGAGGGCATTCACAAACGAGTTCAAGAATGCCGTCGCAAGGCGAAACAAATATTTATGTATTTTTATATGTTAATTAATAATATATGTAAAATCGATAAAACTATCGCGTTTTCATTATATATTTTATATATATACATTTTTGATAAGAGCGATCAAAGTAATTTTTTATGCTTTTATGCTTAATATAAAAATAAATTTAAGAATCACTTTAATATTTAAGCTTTTTTAATAGCTTTTAAATGAAATATATTTTCAATGTTGAATAACTACCCATCACAACAAACAAATAAATACTACAGAGTAAGATTGAAAAATGCCTTCCTTAATGAAATTAAAATACATCATCCTACCAGCTTACACCTAGCTTTACATAATTAGGTACTTAGAGACTTCATAATAAAGACGAATGTATATTTATGTACACGAGATAGTAAGTAGGTACCTTACAAGTTCCTGCTTTAAAGCTCTGCCATTAAATGTTCCAAGCTTCATGTGCTATAATATCTTTACATGTGTTTAACACTCAAATAACTGTTTCAAAATATACATTTTATGTATCACGTTTACTCAATTAGACTATTTTATTTACTGTGGAATTTGAATTGAATGAATTTCTTTTTCTTCTTTTAACAAATTATCTTTTTTATGAAAAAAGGCTTTTAATACACTGAAATTCAATAATTGATGTTTTGTGGGTTAACACTATATTGAAACGTTTAAACGTAGAAATACTGTGATGTTAATAAAAATATTTTGTCAAAAATATAAATCTTTAATTAATTAAAAATAATGATAAATAAATGTCTTCCTGTCAGTGCAAGATAATTTCGTAAGGATAGCCTTGAAAGAGTCTTATCTTTCCTAATATCTTGATTTTGTGTCGCTTCCAGGGGCGCCGGGTGTTATAGTTATAATAACACCACACGTGGAGGCACCTTACTTGCCCCCAGTAATAAAGTGCTTGACTAACATTCGAAAATAGTTGACAAAAATGTATTCAAAAGTTGAATAAGAACATGGTTTAATATATAATAAATTCGTCATTTCACTTCCATAAATGTGTATGTGTTAACGCGTTAACACATACATATTTATGGAATTTATATGTAATATAAAATTTATATATGATTATAATAAAAATATTAGTAATAATAATAATAATACAACAACAATAACAACAAACCATCACGCCGTTTCCCCGTAGGGGTAGGCGGAGAAAATGGACCGCCACACTACTCTATCCTGGCACACCTCTCTAGATTCCTCCACATTCATACAGCGAGTCATACACGCACGTCGATTCTTCCGACTTCTAACATGACCAACATTTAAAATTTGATTAATTTGGTCATGCCATGTTTTCCTCGGTCTGCCTCGACTCCGAATAATAAAAATAATAAAAATCATAATAATAATAATAATAATAATAATAATAATAATAAAAATAATAATAATAAAGATAATAATAATAATAATAAATAAATAAATCATAATAATAATAATAATAATAATAACAAAAATGAATCGTTTAAAAAAAATAAAGAGTGTGATGATTTTCGCAGGATATGTAATATTTTACATCAGTTTAAGGCCTTGAGAAAGTAGATAGAGAGCTAAAGGAGGGTTAGAGCTCAAGCATGTTCCCAACACTGAAGTACTGTGATATACAAGGCACGATATTATGCTAATATGGAGGAGATTAAAACAAGAACTGTATGAAAAGGGAGGGGACTGAGACGTGCTGAGCGGCGGTGTGAACCTCCTCACTGGAAATATTGCCGCGAGGAAGTGTACCATTGTGTAATACCGACCTAAAATCTCATTACAAAAAGTTTCAATTACTTGTTTGGCTAATTTTTATGAAGGAAAACACTGTTTTTTCCACTTTTAAGTTTTTCGGCATGATTCGAAGACTTTGTACCTTCATCATCGGGAGAACGATTTACCCGAATTTATATCGTTATCCTGATGATGAAGGTGTAAAATTTTCAAAATACTTTAAATCATAAAATAGTCCATTGTTTTGGCCGAAACACTATGATACCTTAACATTTTAAACTGTTAAATTAAATAACTTTGTTTTTGTATCACAATTGTTATTTTACATGACAGCTGTTTCATCAACCTATGTTGACATCAACCTATGTACAAAATACAATTGTGATACAAAAACAGAGTTATTTAATTTAACAGTTTAAGTTTTAAATCATAAAAAAATCGTCATTATGGAATTCCATAGTGTTAACGCCGTAATCTTATCTACAATTTCTTATTTTTTTAATAACCATGTGAATCTTCTTCTTCGCTAGTTTTAAGCAGTGGGATTGGTTTGCAGCAAAGTGTAAAAATAAAATATGGTTCTTGGGATACCTCTAATGTGGTAAATTCCCTTTGCTTTCCATATTTCTATTCAGCAGGTTATTTGAAACCAATTACTGTATACAAAATTTTAGCTATTGATTATCATGACATGTGATTTCTTTTAATAAATCTGACGATCTGTGACACAAAACTTAAGACTCCTTAGATTAAGAGGTCCAATAGCACCTCCACCTCTTAAGTGGTCGTCCAGGTAGACGGTGTTCAGAGGGGATTTCACAAGCTGTGGTATGTACAAGCCAGAACGGCTAGTGACAGATTCGCATATACAGATTCTAAAATACCGTTACTTGGGGTAAACATAATATGTAAATCAATAAACAGTTACAAAGGGAAAAAAACTATTTATTGGACAAGGAGGTAGTCTAGGGGACAGAATTCTTGGCTCTTAATGACTTGGGTTCAATCCTGGACACAAATGGTTTCTTCTTCATACTTATGAGCTTCATACAAATATTATTCCTGCTCAAATTGAATTTGTGTTCAATTGAAAATATTACCTATATTAGGTCCTTACATATGAAATTGGCGTTTTGTATGGGAGGAACATAAAGTTGATTTTTTTTTAATATAATATATTTATTTAATCAAAGTATGTACCATTGCTATCTATGCACTTTTGGCATCTCATAGGTAGTTCATCGATCCCTTTACTAAAAAAACCATTCGGACAGGAATCAATAAAATTTTTGAAGTCGGTTTGGACTGCCCCATCGGAGTTGAATTTTTTCCCTTGCAAGAAGTTATCCAAATTTCGAAAAAAATAGTAATCTGTTGGGGCAAGGTCCGGAGAGTACGGTGGATGTCTTAGACATTCCAATTGAAGCTCTTCTAATTTGGTAGCCGTCTGTTGTGCAGTGTGTGGTCTAGCGTTATCATGAATCAGCAGTGGCCTAGAGCGATTAACCAGCCTCGGTTGTTTAGCAGCTAGCTTTTCCATCATGGTTTGCAGTTGCTGACAATAGACATCTGCCGTAATCGTCTGGCCAGATTTAAGAAAGCTGTAGTGAACGACACCAGCACTAGTCCACCAAACGCTCACAAGTAACTTTTTTGGAGTCAATTTTCGCTTGGGGCATGGTTTGGCTGGTTCGGCAGGGTTCAGCCATTGCGATGAGCGCTTCCGATTATCATACAGGATCCACTTTTTCATCACAGGTAATGATTCGATTCAAAATCCCTTCATTATTGTGCCGGTTGAGTAATGCAACGCAGCAGTCAACGCGCGTTTGTTGATTTGCTTCACTCAATTCGTGAGGTACCCACCTTTCAAGCTTTTTCACCTTCCCAATTTGTTTCAAGTGGATTAAAACAGTTTTATCACTAACACCGCAGCCTGCAGCTAACTCGGACGTGGTTTGCGATGGATCCGCTTCCACAATAGCCTTCAATTCTTCATTATCAACTTTGGTCTCCGGCCGTCCACGGGGCTTGTTCTGCAGGTCGAAATTTCCAGAACGAAAACGTTGGAACCAAAAAACGCACTGTGTTTTCTTTTGCGGCACCGTCGCCATACACATCATTAATCCTTCGAGCCGTTTCTGCAGCACTGGTGCCACGGTGGAACTCGTACTCGTAAATAACGCGATATTTCAAGTTTCCCATTTTGTAAACTGAGTGACGCAAAGAAAGAAAACAATTGAGGAAAAAACAAATGAAGTATAATTTTCAAAACACAAATACTTGAGTAAATAGCTGTATAAATTTGAATTTGGAATTCCTAACCAAAGAGAAGATATTTGAGATCAAAGTTGCCAGTACGGCAAAACGCCAATTTCATATGTAAGGACCTAATATAATAAATACAGTTTCTCTAATAAATAAATTTTAATACAATTTCTCTTTTTCTTTTTTCATACAATTTATTTATACTACACTTACATTAAACAAATTTAATTACATAGACATAATCGTATTTCGGACAACCAGTCCTTCTTCAGTGATACATATTACAAACATACACATTTAAAATAATATAAACTTGTTTACATGATCTGACAGATGTTATTTATAACAAAAAGTATAAAAAAGAAAAAGAGAAATAAAGCAATTACAACACCAAGTATGGTGAATATAGAAGAAATTTAATACGATTGTCTTAAATTCTTGGTGATGGAATTAAAACAGATACAATTATAGTTATATTCGAATATCTTGTTGCCTGTTTAGATTACTATCAACTGAGTATATCAAATGTTGACAATGCTCAAATAAGACGAAACTGGACCTAAAAATATAAAATAGAAGCATTGTAATTATTGGACACTGCTTTTGTTAAAAAAAAATAATAATAATGACATTTTTCCAAAAGTAATTAGATTAAAAGACTTCATTTGCTGTTGATTGAAATAAGCTAGATATTCCGTTATGCTGGAGAGGGTTCAGAAAAAATTTCTGAGGTATCTCTACATGAGGGAGTATGGTGGATGTCCGTGGCTCTATCCCACGGCATTTTTTTTGGGAATGCTCGGAACCAATTCTCTACAGCTTCGAAGAGATGGATATCTAATAACCCATTTCTTAAGAATAATTAGGGGATACTTCGAGAACTCGGCCGTACTGGAGGATGTTGGTCTTTTTGTCCCCGATAGATACTCCGACAACGACAACACACATTGTTTTACCTACCGGCCGTCAGAACCAATCTGCCTCTGGTGACACCGGTGGGAAGAGCAATTAGTCTGCTGAACGCGGTCTCCTCGGAGATCGACGTCTTTCATATTAGTGTTACGTTCAGGGGACAAATACTCTTGACTTTGGAAAGTATCTTGTCTTCCTAATGTCGAACCGTCACTAATGCGTTCCTGGTATTACGAGTATGTTGTATGTGTATAATATTTTACCTGTACTCAATAGATGCTTTAAACATTTATGCTGTTTGTAATGTCTTTTGAGTAAATAAACTGATTTGAACATCTCATCTTTTTTTTAACCAGCATTTAGAATTTCGTAATGATTAAACAGCACCGTAACACGTGAGTTTAGCTCGCGAAAGGTTAATATAATTCAAAAAAGAGTTTGTCCACACACCCGGGGTTAAACCATCACAAAGCCTCGTGAATATAATTAATTTGACTTTGTTTTAAATTTCTCTGTAAAATATTTCACTCACGTCCATAATACACCCAGATTACTCGTGACCGAGCCGGAGCTATTAATCATGCAGTCGTCTCTTTCCCCCCGCCTAACGATGCCATTAAAATTCAAGATGGAACAATAATATAACAATACACGATACGAGGAATTACGTTTCATATCGCAGCTGTCGCGAGCCCGAGTAGGTTTATCGGTTCATCTTTAACGCTTTAGGACATTCATTGTATGCATTATTGTAATCAGGTTCTACAGAATGTCTCGTACTTGCACACACCTGACCTTTCAGAGCATACATACCAAATACTAAATGGTTATTTGATATTCATTATACAATTCAATATCATAAAAAAACATTTAATATTGATGATAGAAGAGACATGTTTCCCCTTGCTAGACCATTATTAATAATACAAGTAAACTAACTAACTAACTAAGTAACCATCACGCCGTTTCCCCGAAGGGGTAGGCAGAAAGAATGGACTGCCACTTTTCTTTCCTGACATATTTCTCTCGCTTCCTCAACATTCATACATCGTGTCATGCACGCGCGTCGATTTCTCTGACTCCTCACATGGCCGACATTCAATATTTGATTTATTTGATCGTGCCACGTTTTCCTCGGTCTTCCTCTATTTCTGGTTCCATTTACATCGTTAACATATAATTTTTTTATCATTCTTTCTTCATTCAATCTTTCCATATGTACAAACCATCCGAATGATCCTTTCATTATTTTGTTCATAACACCATCATTCGCACCGCATTCACTTATATTTTCATTCGACACTCTATCATACTCAGAGTATCCACACATTCGTCTAAGAGATCTCATTTCTACTGCATTTATTCTACTTTCATTCTTCTTTTGCCAGTTATTTGCCAGTTATTCAGTTATTTGATATTCATTATACAATTCGATATCATAAAAAAAACATTTAATATTGATGATAGAAGAGACATGTTTCCCCTTGCTAGACCATTATTAATAAGACCTTCGACCTTCGTGACCGAGTGGTAAGTGCATTGACTGCCACTCCGAAGGTTTCCGGTTCGATTCTCGGCAAGGGCAGTGTGATTGTCACACTGTCATTGATCTGGTCACATGACAATAAAATGGCTATAGATTAGTTTAGCAACCTATCACATGTCACGAGAATCACTATGATAGCTATAATACCCTTTACATCGATTTGGCTCATGCTGTCATGCTGTAAAGAGCGATTCAACAAAATAATAATAATAATAATAATACAATCACTAAATACAAATGAAAACTTATTGAATGTTAAGGCATTAACACTGTGGAATTCTTTAGTAATATACTTTGGGAATTAAAAAAACTTTGTTTTATCCACTATTTTTTAATAAAAAATATTAAAAAACATGACATGTTTCGGAGGAAACCTCCATCTTCAGGTGTAAAAATATATTATAACAAAAACTAAACAAAGAAATACTAATAAAAAACGCATTTAAAATTCGATACAATAATTCAATTTTAAAAATTAACCTGGGCTATTTGTTGTAAGTAAGTACTAACAATTATTTTTTAATAGTAAGAAATAATAAATAATAATAATGCATGATGATAATATTATTTAGAAAAAATTCCCAAACTTATCGTGTTTTTTAATATTTTTTATTAAAAAATAGTGGATAAAACAAAGTTTTTTTAATTCCCAAAGTATACTAATTGAAACGTCTGTTTTCTAGAAGTTTCAATTGATTTTGTGATAATGGCATGCTTCCGCTTACTTAGGCATTATCAAATGTCCCATGCCTCAGCAAATGCCAGAATAAAACTGCTTCTGGTGACACCAGTGGGAAGAGCAATAAGTCTGCGGAACACGACCTCTTCGGAGATTGACGTCTTTCATATTAGTGAAAGTACGTTCAGAAGCCAATCACTCTTGACTTATATTGCATATTTTACCTGTTCTTAATGATTTACTTTTATTTTGTTTATTATATCAAATAAAACTTCTAAAAAAAATTATTGATCTCTGATTTGATTTGAAAATGGCATTGCTATAAAATAAAATAAAAACTTATAGAAAACAGACGTTTTCATTCTACTTAGCTTCGTGATCCTGGTTCATCTGGGTGTCGTAAGAGCTTTCAGGTCTTTTCTGACTGCAGAAATCTTTATTTTTTTATTTTTTTTATTTTAATTGAACCGATAGCATTTATATTTTTACAAATTAATACAACAAGATTATTTATTTCAATGCCTGAATATACGATTGAAGCATTTTCTGCTTTTTCTATTAATAAAAAATAAAATAAAAACAGGGTCCATTTTTTTGTAACTCACACTATTGCAAACAATATCCTTGTAATGAACGGACTCTACCATTCCAAGTGGGGTTTGTCGCCATAACCCCGTCCTTCTTTTTCTTCTTCTTCGATGGCCCTACAGCCCTAATCGAGCTTTAGCCTCCAGTATTCTTCGCCTCCAACTCCTCCTGTCCTCCGTTTCGACCCTCCAATCTGACACTCGTAACAATTTCGCCCCATCTCTCCCAACTTCATCCTCCCATCGCAGCCTTGGTCGTCCAATTGGTCTTCTATCACTTGGGTGCCACTCCAGCAATCTTTTTGGGGTTCGCCATGACGGCATCCTCTGCACGTGACCGGCCCATCTCAGTCTATTCAGTCTGACCTAACCCCGTTCTACAGGACTAAATTAAGACAAAACAGTACTTTGTCAAAACTCGCATTAAAGGAACAAAACATTAAGTAACAAAATTTCATTAAATTATTTTGCCCTTTTCGCCGCGCATAATAGATATGTATCTTTTAAATCGTACGCACACTTCAATCACCCCTTTGAATTCCGAGAAATAATGTTTGTTGGTGCTATAAAGATTCCCCGATAGCGCATAAGTCTGTCACGCACCGCCTTTGTTTCATTCACGTACAAATTTGAGATTTTAATATTTCAACCTAATATACACGGTGTGGAGTTCCTACCAGATACCGTTCATAAAGTTCACTTTGCATGTATTGGTCAGTGGCGTTACAAAAAAATAATTATTTAATTTTTTTTAAATATTGTTGAATGTATTATATTATACATTATGCCGTACAAAAGCGAATTAAAGCCTATTCGTCTACTCATGGGGGTGACATTTGAGATAGATCTATTGAGATGCATTTATTCCGAATTTGTGAACACCCTAATGATAAGAGCAACAAGGAGACAACTGTCACTTTTTCTCTCTCTTTGCATCGATTTGGCTTGCGTTGTTATGAAGTAATGAGTTATTCAACAATACATTATATCATATTTATAAAATTATTTATTAAGACTCAAATTTATAAAATAAACTTCATTGTCGTAATTATATTTAAAATGTAATTACAAAAATAACATATTACGATACAATTATATTCAGAACAACCATTTTCGGAAAATACATTTAACTGTACGATAGATAGGAAATGAATTTAAAAAATATATATATAATACATTAACCGTTACATTTGTATTTTTTTATAAACCTAGACTTTTTAAATACAACACAATTAAAATTACATATCAGACATGTTTCGGACAACCAGTCCTTAATCAGTGATATTATATAAATATTTAAAATATTATTAAATTGTTCACAAAAATGTAGTCAGTTTTGACAGATGTTATAAATATTTATTTTGGAACATTTATGCTTTTGTTATAACAAATATTACGAATAATTTGAAAATAATAATTTAAAGTTCTCATTGGGGTTCAAGTAATTACTTACACTAATATTTTCTTTATTTTTAATTGCTTTTTTAATTTCTAAAATTTCGAGATTGCTCAAAGTTATATTTCTATTATTACCATGCAAAATTTCAACGCCATTATCTTTATTAAATGAATTGAAATTCAAAAAAAATATTATTTTATAAGAGAGACATCTTATGTGCTCCTTTATTCTTAATTTAAAATTACTCCTTGTTTACCTATTATATATTATGAGTTTTATTATTTTGTTCCATCATATATAAAAAATAAAATGAAAACAAAAGTTTTCCATTCAACCCCCGCCACTACCACCCTGCCCTGGGATAGATCTACCCAGCAAGGTAGTCCGCTTCATGACGTTTTTATGTGTTTTATGACTCCAGTGTTTTTTAGTGTGGTTGTGTAACATCATTTCTTACTGGCCATGTCCATTAACACCTCAAGGCCCGGATACATTTTTTTTTCAATATTTTGAAATACTCAAACTTAATTTAAAACGGCTTACAAAACATTCAACACATTATATTCGAATAATTTGTAAAGACAATGAAACTTTATTTAAAACTATTTTTATATTTATCTTCTTTATTCGCCTTCACTTTGTGTTGTGGATTCATGTTTGAATAAATATTATATAACTGCAACTAACTATTATCAAATGTCAAGACATTTGATAATGCCTTAGAAGGGCGAAACATGTCATTCCCAGAAAATATAATAAAACTTCTAGAAATCTGACGTTTTCATTCGTATATATAATTTAATATGGAGTTTTACATCATTGTTCAAGAAACAATAAATAACTCCACTTAGTATTTTTACAACACTTTATTACACTTGTCACACATAACCGAAACATGCATGTCAAAAGTGTTGTTAAAATACTAAGTGCAGTTATATTTATATAATAAACAAGTTTTGGATATGTACTCCATCTTCAAGAGTAACTTATTAGCATATACCATAATATAGTATAATATTATATATATTCTCGATGGAAAAGTCTGTTTTATAGATGTTTTATTATGTTTTACGGGAATAACTTTTTTTAAATAAAAAGATTCAGTAATTTTAAATTATATTACTGAATATTTTTATATACAGTGTATACAATACTCACATTTATTTAAAAAATAAAATAAAAATTAATGATCATACATGTTTCGGACTAACCAGCCCTTCATTAGTGATATTATATAAATATTTAAAATATGAAAAAATTGTTTACAAATATGGTCAGTTTTGACATATGTTATAATGTTTCATTTTGGAACGTTTTTGCTTTTGTTATGACAAAGATTATGAATAAATTTAAAATTTAAAAGAATAATTTTAAGTTCTTATTGGGGTTCAGGTATTAACATATAACAAAGGAAATAAAACAACTATGCATATTATTAAGTCAATAAAACCAGAAAGGTGTTTAAAGTGTGATCCAGAGTGAAATGTTAAAATAATTTGTAAAATCAATTTATTGAGAGTTAGGTCATTTTTTTTACATGGAAGTGTTATATTTTGAATACTCAGGAATATCATGTCACTCTTGCTCACTCTCCTTAATAGTTTAAAATTGGAATAAATTAGTGTTGGATATCTCAATACAAAGGCGATAATGATAAATAAAATTTAAAAAATTATGATGTTTTTACCGACACGTTCGAAATAATTTTGGTTGATTTATATCGTTCTCCCGATGATGAAGGTGTGAATCATTCGAAACATGCCGAGAAAAACAAGCTCAAGTGTTGAAAAACACTGTTTTAATTTATTAAAAATTCGTCATTGTAGAATTCAACAGTGTTAACGAACGTTTATCTGAAATCGCTTCCATTGAAATTTAGATTTTTTTTGTATTCATTTTATTTTAGAGTATTTGTTTTACTATGTACTTATATACTTAATAGTAGTAATAAGATGTATGTTGTGTGACACAAAATACACAAAATAAAATTTGTTCAGTTTTACCAAGTTTCTTACAATGCAACGAATGTAGTAACAAATCGTGAATAGACTGTATCGGCCACCTAGCGGTCAGTAGAAAAACTAAAACTATCGTTATTTGTTCGTTTCATTTCATACATATTAGGTATATTCGGGTTGAGGTTTTTCAAATGAAGAACAATACGTATATCTCTTTGAAATAATACTGTTTACCAAAACGAATTTTTTTGCTTTGAATCCAAATGAAAAACATTTACATATTTATTTAAATTTTAAATTTTATGTACATAACGACAAATGGAACTTAAGCTAGGAGTTGGCAGAAGAAAGATGAAAGTTTAATAAATGCCGTAGAAGTGAGATCACTCAGAATTATATGCGGATAAACAATTTATGATAGAATACCCGATGAAGAAGCTAGATAGGAATGTATTGCGGATGAATGGGTCCTAAAAAAATTAATAAGGGTCACTAAGGTAGTTTGGACATATGAAATGAATAGATGAGGGAAGAATGGTTAGAAAGATAAGTTGGATAGAACAAGTAGTGTGAATAGAAAAAAAGTCGAGGAATGCCAAGGAAGACATGTTACGACTCAATTAATCAAATACTGAAAGGCGGCCGTGTTCGAAGAATCGGCGAGCGTGCGTGTCGCGGTGTGTGAATGTAGGATATGCGCGAGTGTTATGTCAAGACAGAACAGTTTGGCGATCCATCCTCTCTGCCTACCCCTCCGGAAAATGGCGTGATGGTTAATTAGTTAGTTAATTACAGTCGCTTGAAATGTTCACATGCGAGTACATTATATATAAGTTGTTATTATTCAAAACAAGCATTATAAATATAACTAACTAAACTAAATATCTAATAATTACGCTTTTTCTCCGAGAGTAGACAGAAATAATGAACCGCGACACTGTTCTTTCCTGACTTACTTCTCTCGCTTCCTCAACATTCATACATCGTGTCATGCACGCACGTCGATTTCTCCGACTGCTCTAGTGTCCGACATTTATGTAATATTAGATTGGTTTGATCGTGCCACGTTTCCCTCGGCCTTTCTTGATTTCTAGCTCCGATAACGTCGCTTATTCTTTTATTTTAACGTCGTTATGTGTCCAAACCACAACAATCCTTTCATTATTTTGATAATAACACTTTCTATCGCACCGTACTCACTCCTTATATTAGCATTTGACACTCTTTCATATAAATATTTACTACATCTTCGTCTTAGGATCTCATTTCTATTGCATTGATTCTACTTTCATCCTTCTTTTAGTTCCATGCTTCACTTCAATACATAAGGGTCGGCACAAGAACACCATTGTGCAATGCCGTCTTAGCTTTTTTGGATGACAAGAAATATATTGGATTTATAAAAAAACTTACTTTCTAACTAACCATCACGCCATTTCCCTGGGGGGTAGGCAGAGAGGATGGATCGCCACAATGCCGGGTCCTGGCATACCTCTCGGGCTTCCTCTACATTCATACATCGTACCATGCACGCACGTCGATTATTCCGACTTCGAATGTGGCCGCCTTTTAGTAATTGATTAATTTGGTCATGCCATGTTTTCCTCGGTCGTCCTCAGCTTCTTTTTCCACTCACGCTGCTTGTGTACAACTTTTTTACCATTCTACTCTCATCCATTCGTTCCATATGTCCAAACCATTTCAGGGCTCCTATTTTAATTTTATCCATGATGCAGTCACCTGCCTTACATTTCTTTCTTATTTCATCGTTAGGTATTCTATCATTCAATGTTTTTGCGCACATTCTTCTTAGTGATCTCATTTCTACGGCGTTTATCCTGCTTTCATCCTTCTTTTGCCAGCTCCAAGTTTTACTTCCATACATGAGGGTTGGCACTAGAACTCCTGGATTTATATTATTATTATTATTAGTTTATTGAAAAAACTCCTGACATCATTACAGCGCGAGCCAAATCGATGTAAAGGGTGAAAAAAATGAATATCAAAGGAAATATACATATGAATAGGAAAAGCCAGTTATTTGCTTGCTGCCTTTAACTTAAGGATATTTACGAACTCGCCATTGCATCCAAAGTGGTCTATCTCTTTTGCACCCTCATTTAAGATCGCTTTTAACACAGGAGAACTTCGAAAGGCCTCTGTGCGACAATTTGGGGCATAAAATAATATATGCCCCCTTGCTCTGCTATAACTATGGGGAACGTACAGATTTAGCTCTCTCAGTATTCCTGGATTGAAAATACCTTACCCAGAAAGATCATTCGACGAGCTTCAAGACTGTTGAAAGCCAACACTCCTAAGAGAATAGAGAGGGGTACAAAAAAGGATAACAGTTATACCCCCTGAGGTATAAATACCTTAAAAATCGTTTCTGGATCCTTTCCAGCTCCAAGGTGACTGTTCATATATGCTGTCCCTTAACCCTTAACGTACCGTGTTCAAAACAAAACGCTCGCTCCCATGTGGTAAGTTCAGTTTACCGCTAACTTTATCTAAATATCAAGCATATGACTAGATGAATCAAAATTTAATTTATGTCATCTTGTAGGGAATTTCATTAGGAATAGATCGTTATCTATAACATACATGGATTATTTGAAAAACATATCATTATTAATTTTTTTCTGGAACCATGCGATTTCTGATATGTAATGCGTCATAGCATACGGGCGACTGGACATAAACTTGTCTGCGGGTATAAACTTGTCTGCGCGTCGCGGCCGGCGGGGCGAAGATAAAGGCACCTAGGCAAAATGTATAGTACGTTCAAGACAACGAGTACGTATTAATATTTGTCCCTTTTGGTAAAGTGTTAATATTTTCACAGTTCTGATATTATTAAGTTGCGTCCTGCGTTTCCGTCCACAGTGGTATTATTACGTACATATTGAAAAGGTCAAAGATATAATTTATAATACGTTCAAAACAGCGAGTAAGTATTTGTCACTTTTGATAAAGTTGTAAATATTAGCAAAACAAATTCTACCTTAACACGAATGAAGGTGAGGGCAGTCTTAGAAAATATTTTTTTTTGGGATGAAGGAAGTAATTTTTTGCTTTTTTTTTTATTACGAAATATTGAGAACACTTCAATGGAGGATTACAATTTTTTTTATAATATTAGGGTCCATAGGTTTTAAGAAAATCAACTTTAAATTGGCAGTGGAAACTCAATTTACCACATGGCAACGCGACGGTTAAACTATATAACTAGCTAACTATCACGCCGATGGAACTAGAACTCTGTTATGAACTGCCATCTTTGCTTTAGTGGATATAGGTATTTCTATTTGCATAATTTTATTTAATCATTTTAACTACCTACATTTCCTACTATTGACTTAATATATTTAAGTATGTAAATGAACTCCGGTTCTTCCTGATTAGTACATCATGCACCAGACATCCCTCCCTCATTAGATTTGCCAGGAACAGCGGGAGCTCCAAATTAGCTCTTTGTGTAATCAACCGAGTCTATTATAAATTTGAATTTGCTCTCAGGAGCTGTGTGTGTGGGTATACCACGTGCAGGCTACACGTGCTGTGGTGTGAGAATCATATCTCTGGCTAAAGAGAAGTAGCTTGTTACGGAATATTAAGTGGGTAAAGGATTGGAACACATAAATCATTTGCAAATTAAAATTTAACTAAGCAAATATTTAAAACTTGTGTTAAATTGATACTAATGAAACAGTGGTTTCTAAAAATTTTATCATATTTTATGGACTGACATGTTTCGCCTTGCTAATGTATTACATTTTTTTATTATTATGTCAATTTAATAATACAAATTTCCTTTTACACAAACTTAATTATATTACCATGTGATCATAAGCCGTAGTGGCTGCATAAGATTACTAAACCGCTATGTTACGAACAATTTTATTACCATTCAATTAATATACTCTTATTTTGTAGTTGTCATGATACAGGGCATGCCCAGTGTGACAAGTACTGACCATAAACTTGTGAATATCATAAAATATTATATTATATCAAATAGATATTATAATCATGTAAAATAAAATAATTATATAAATATTATAAAATAACTTTGTATTCAACCACGGTAGGGTTATTATATTGATGCCAACTAGTTTCGCTTGGACCCAAGGTTCATCAGGGCAGTATAATAACTTTATAGTTTAGTTATTAGCATCAATGTAATAACCCTACCGTGGTTAAATACAAAGTTGTTTTATTTATATAATTATTTAAAATGTCTATCCACAAAGTGAGTGCGTTATATGAAGAATTAAAATAAAATAAAATAAAAAATAGAAATTGACATTTTATTGTTATTATGCAGGGAAAAATACCAGAAAGCAGTGGCGGTACTCCCATAGAAGCCTTAAAGCCCGACTTGCGTAAGAAATTTTGAATCAAAACCTCTTCTGGCTTACAGAGGTTCAGCTCTTGTGGCTATTCTTCTTACGTCTGATGGGAACATTGTTGGAAGGTGATTTGGTGGGTTGTTGGTTTATGCGGGGGCACGATTTCTTAGATTTGAAGGTTTTGATTCAAAACTTCTTACGCAAGCCGGGCTTCTGGGCTTCTATGGGAGTACCGCCACTGCCAGGAAGTAGAGGATCAGGTCGAAAAAGAATATCTTGGCTGCGCAATTTAAGACATATTATATTTTTTGATAATCTTTTAGCGTTAGCATTATGGAATTACATAATAATGAATTATCATGAAGATAATATTAGCATATCTGATTTATATTTATAGAACATCTTCTTCTTTACAGGCGTCACAACCCTTGGTGTGTCTTAGCTTCCTCCAAGAAACGTCTCCATCCCGTATTGTCTCTGGCAGCCACCTCCCAGTCTTGCTGCTCCAGGACCCGACTGTCTGCCACGGCACCATCCAACCATCGCAGTCTCGGCCTTCTGACGCTTCTTCGCCCCACTGGATTGCCAGAACATTCCTCAGGAAACTGAAATAATTAATCATTCGTCATTTTCTTGTATTGAATTTTCTACTTTGTTATTTTCAAACGCATCCATACTACCTTCATTGTTTCATTTTTTTATATTACTTCATGCATATTATTACCCTATATTCAAGTTAAATTTATTAACACCCACTTCAAAAATTAAGTTTTGAAAGTTTAGCGTGTACCATAAATGCATTGAATACACAGAGCGATACGAACGCTCAAAAATGTTGTTTAAACAAGTGGTTTCGATTATTTGATTAACATAAAACACACTGTGAAATTCCAAAACAACGAATTTTTTAAGAATTAAAACACTGTTTTTTCACATTTGAGTATATTTTTCTCGACATCTCTCGAACATTTTACACCTTCATAATCGGGAGAACGATAGTTTATACTAACCCAAATGCTTATATCGTTCATATACTTCTGAATGAAGCACTCATTTGTGGTGTGGCATTTTTAATTATAATATAAATGTACTTGATTTTTTTTATTTACATCACTTTATTATTTTCAACAACCAACCGGTTTCGCTTCCGCTGGAGTTAGGTCTGGGTAAGAGTCAAGTATATTTTGTAACCCTGACAAAGTTCACCAACAAAGTGGTGATAATACAAAGTTACAAGTGTATTAATATTATATTTATATCGTTTTTCCGGTGGTGAAAGTGAAAAACCATCAAATTAAACCATAAAAAAACAGCATTTAATTCATAATAAAAACTTGTTTATAAGTTAACTAGACAGCATCAGTGACAGCGATTATCATATTAAAATCGCAAATCTCCCACAAATACTACCCTGGCATTAATCACTCTGTATGGAAATGAGAAGAGGTCATATTACATAACAAACCAGCCGTAACGCGTCTCTGTTCCCAGTTCCCTCGTGGATACGGACTTATGAGCAGGGATGTAGTCGGAAATGGCATTTATAATATTTAAAAAATGAAAATATATTTAAAAATTAAAAAAGAATGCCTCGCTGCCATCTTTCAGAGCGATAGCAGCGAGCTGTCGAAACCTGTCGATACCACAAAATCATTTGAAATCATACAACATTTATATTGGAAATAATTTTTATTAAAAAAATATTGTATTTTTTTCATTATTTAAAATAAACTTTTACCAAGAAATTTCGAATAACAACATAAATATATGTAAATGACGTAAATATAACTAGAAGTAGAGGATGATCGGGGAAAATGTGACACAAAAACATTTGATAATGCCTTAGAAGGGCGAAACATGTCATTCCATATAAAATCTAATAAGACTCCTAGAAGACTAACGTTTTCTTTCATATTATTTATTTAATGTGGAGTTAAACATCACTGTTAAAAAGTGATACGATCAAATCAATAAAATATTAAACAATTTGCTTTTTGAATTTTCAATACAAAATCTTTTTGACGAATTTTTATGAATTATAAATATAATAAACGATATATCGTTCTCCCGATGGTGATTTTTTTTAATTTAATTTAATTTAATTCATAAAAATTCTTCGTTATGGAATTCCAGTGTTAATTTATTGAAATATTTTTTTTTAATACAATTTTTTTTTGTTATTTTTAATACAAAAACAATGATGTGAAACTCCTTTTTAAATCATGAAAACTTCGTCTGTTTTCTAGAAGTTTTATTATTATTATTATTATTAATGAGAATGGCATGTTTTGCCTTATTATGGCATTATCAAATGTAAACATTATTTTCGACCTTTTTATTCGTAAATCTGATACTTTTTGCTTTATTTTTTTATAATTGAAGGATAAGCTTTCACCCCAGAATTAAAAATAAAATTAATAGGTTTTTAACCCAATAAATTTCGGAAGCCAGCCCTGTTCCAGGTTAGCAGAAATTACATTATTACCAGTTGTACGAGAGGACCGCATTGTTCGCAGCTGTAATTATCAAATTAGCATTTAAATCATTTTGGCCAGCGTTCGTTTGTTACTAATACATTATGAGTTATGAATAATAATCTGTCCTATCCAGACCAGACCTAGCGCATTAAAACGGAGAGCGGGCGCCAAGGGGTTAAGGATGCGTCTCATTTATGCATCAGACAACTAGATTAAAGGGGTTAAAAAGAACGCCTCTCTCCGGCTGGATGCCACAATTGAGATCTCAACGAAAAGCTTCACATCTACTGGTTCTGGTGATGATTTACATAGCACCCAGGCATTCTCGATAATGAAAGGTGTTCCATTGCAGTATTCAGGTCTTTAACAACATATTTTTATACTGGCCAATCATAAGACTCTACATTTTAGGAGTATCACCATTAACTCCTTTAATCTAATCATTAGGATGAAAGTATAATAAATGCATTAAAAATGAGATCTCTTAGACGAATGTGTGGATACTCTGTGTATGATAGAGTGTCGAATGAATATTTAAGAAGTGAATGCGGTGCGAATGATGGTGTTATGAACAAAATAATGAAAGGATCATTAAGATGGTTTTGACATACGGAAAGAATGAATGAAGCAAGAATGGTAAAAAAATTATATGTTAAAGATGTAAATGGAACCAGAAATAGAGGAAGACCGAGGAAAACGTGGCACGATCAAATAAATCAAATATTGAATGCCGGCCACGTGAGGAGAGAAATATGTCAGGAAAGAAAAGTGTGGCAGTCCATTCTTTCTGCCTACACCTTCGGGGAGACGGCGTAATGGTTAGTTAGTTAGTTAGTTTTTCTCTTTTGGAAAGCTCCAGATTCCCCATGTGCCCTAGCCAGCGCAGTCAATTAATCTTTATAAACAATAATTAGATTAAAGGGATTAAATTCAACATCTCTTCCTGGCTGCGTGACACCATTGAGATCTCAAAGAATAGCTTGACATCTACTGGTTCTGGTGATGATTTGAATTGCATTCAGACATATTTAATGTAGTGAGGGTATAGATGTGACAGTCAGGTCAACACCAACTTTATTTACATTCATCTATCACGAGACTCTACAGTCCAGTAGTACCAGACATCAGACAATAATTGTTTTTATACTCTTATATATATTAAATAATTATTAAAAAAATAATAATAAAAAATTCACAAATGTGGTCAGTTTTGACAGATATTTAAAATATATATATCTGTCAAAAGACCACATTTCTAAAATTTATTATAATGTTTTTAATATTAATATTTATATAGTATCACTGATGAAGGGCTTGTGTGTCCGAAACATGTTTGGTATTATTTTTTTTTTTTTAATAAAGTGAGTGTTGTATACTAAGTGTATAAAAAAGAAACATTAAACATATACAACACAAAGCTATGGCGAATGTAGAAGAGAGTTTAAAATAATTTTTAAAAATAACTTTTTTTTTTCATAATTTAATGAACTTCCATCAAGAAATTTTATTTGATAACATTAATATTCCTAAAGTACAATATTATACTTTCCAGGTTTAACAAAAAGACATTAATCGCCCTACCTTTGGGTAATTTTCTGAGAAACGTGCAAAAAAAGCAGGTTTTTTATTAATGAAATTTAATTATATATTAATTTTATTTTTTTAAATTCCGAAACGTCAAATACTCGGCCGCATACTTCGCCTGCCTCTTGTAAAACTATTATATTTATGAAGACTTGTACTAAAGTGTTGTTGGCACATGCGCGTATCCCTAACTGTTTGTACATTTTAGGTACATTGCTTTTTCTCAAGCGCGTACGTGATACGGGATAGCGCAGAATGGTACAGTCAAAGTGAACGTATCACGTACGTTCAAATACGTAGGGTGGTTAAATTCGTAGATCTACAGCTGTTTCCGTAAACGCTGTGGAACTGTTTATTGCATTTCTGTTTGTGAAATAAGTGATTGAAATTAAACACAAGACACAACATCTCCCGCAATTCGACCAATATGACGTCATAAAGCAGTGGGTTATCACGTGCTCAGAAGCTGCTCAGACGTTGGGGATGTTACCTTTCCCCGCCGCCCCGAGCCGCGCCCGCGTCCCTGCCGTCACAATGGCACATTCTAAGCGGGAGACTGTTGAATCCACTTTTAAATCGAAATTGGAATTGCTTCGTACGGGAAAAGTAAAATAGGTGAATAAGATGGGTGCCTGCTCATAGACTAGCTCCCAATATTTAGATTATCGGAGCTTTTGTTAAGTAAAATGTCCCAATCTTAATAGATGACGCTAGTGTAGAGTGAACTAAAAAATGTAAAAATAGGCGCGGCATCTTAGCATATATACAACTTCCAAATATTTGTCAGCCGTGGTGGTCGTAAGAAGGGCGGAATGGGGAATGTTGTTAAATATAAAGCGATCGCTCAACCCAACCAATGACAGGTCATAAGTACCATACCACTACTATCGGCCCGGGTACCTAGCCCGGCCCACAGTGACGTCGCTGGTACCGCGGCCGCACTACACGACAGAGCCGGAGCGGCGAGTGCAAGTGCACCGAGCGTTGCTCGAGCCGCGCGACGTAATACACGCGCTGCCGCTCGGGCAGCTGTGCCATCTGAAAAGGCGGAAGGAGTTTCTGCGGCGAGGGCTGCACAAACAAAAGCATCGTCATCATCTGCCTGTCCTGAGGTGATGAGTATACCTCCACCGTCCTCATCAACAACTACTACTGCTTCTCCCGCCTCGCGTGCAACCTACGCGGCCACTATAGCTGGATCCTTGGTGGTGGAGAGGGAGAACGCTGCAAAGGACGCCGCCAAGGGCAAGCGTCCCCCATCTGGTGTCTCGCAGAGGAAGGGTGTGAGGAAACCTGAGGGAGACCAGTCAGTGACTGCCACGCTGGAGAAGACCTCTGCGCCGTTAGTCGCCAACAGACCGGTGGGGAGTGATGGCGGCCCGTGGAATGTGGTGTCCAGGAGGCGACCTGCCACCGTCCGAGGTACTCGGAGAATGGACAGCCCCTCCCCCACCTCCCCTGTTCTTAAATTTTTCCACTTTTTCCCATTCCACCCGATACCTCGGTCGGTGACATGGCGTCTTACCTTAATGGTTTACGTAAGGCATCATATACGGTGCATAGAATCAAGCCCAAGGAGGGAAGTTCCTATGTATCGTTCAAGATTGGAATACCGAGTTCGGTTGTCTCGGAGGTCCTGGAGCCTAAACACTGGCCACGCCGTTCTTTCATCAATGAGTGGCGAGCGGGTGTTGCGGCTCCGCGACTTCCGAGAGCGAGCTGACTTGGTTCCTCCAATTCTTTGTCTTTCCTATATCAGAATGTTCGTGGATTGAGGACAAAATGCTCGAAATTCTTCTCCAATGTCTCGGTGAGTGACGCTAACATAATCGCTCTCACTGAGACTTGGCTGAATTCGAGCGTCCTATCCTCTGAGCTTTTTGATATAGAGAACTTTAATGTGTTTCGCAGAGATCGAGCAGGCGACAGTGGCCACAGTCGCGGTGGCGGCTGCTTGTTGGCGGTCGGGAGGGGGAATGCGCTGAGGGCTGAGCGCGTCCCCAATCTTGAATCAGTCAATGAGGATCTCTGGGTAAAACTTATGTATGGGGTAAATCATGTAACATATATATGTGTTACATATATACCACCGGGGTCTAATTGGGAAATTTATAACCGATTATTTGATGCGATGCATACGAGCTTCAATCTGATCGGAGGTAAAAATGTCATTGTGATGGGCGACTTTAATCTGCACTCTGCTCATGGGATCGACAATGTCCAGCGTGACTTGGAGTACCTATGCGCAGTTTTTGGGCTTGCCCAGCACAATGTCGTTTTGAACTCAGATTCCAGAACCTTGGACTTGATTTTGAGCAACATAAAGTTGCAAGTTTCCAGATCAATGTCCCCATTAGTTTCTGAAGATGATTACCATCCCGCGCTAGAATTTGAGTACTCTGGTAAAGATAATCCTGGTGTTACCAGAGTGCCGCGACATAATACAGAAATCTTCAGAGGATGGAACTTCAGTCAGGGTGATTTTCTGAAGCTGTACCAGCTGATGACTCAACTTGACTGGAGCGACATGTGTAACTTGACCACCGTAAATGATGCCTTACAGTATTTTTACAGTGAAATTTATAAATTGTTTGATTTGTGCTTTCCCAGAAAACACATAAGCAATGGTGGACGGAGATATCCGAGGTGGTTTTCCAGGGAAATCATCGCGGACATTAAGACCAAACATGCCCATCATGTGAGGTGGAAGGCTACTGGTTGTCGGAGTGAGTACGAACTTTTCAGTCTGTACCGCTCGGTGGTGAGACGCAATGTTCGATCAGCCTTTCGAACATATGTGGGCACCATTGAGGGCAATCTTATGGATGACCCTGGATCCTTCTGAACTACGTAAAAAGTCTACGAAAGGATGGGGGCATCCTAAACACTATGATGCATGGGGATAGGGAGGTTGAGGGTGTAGATATAGTGAATGCATTCGCTAAACACTTTCAATCTGTCTATAGCAATGTTCCCCCGCGGCTAAATTTCAATTCAGCGACTGAGTTAAGTGCCAATTGTTGTGGTCATGGCTTTGTCTTATCGCAGATAGAAGCGAATGATATTATATCCTCCATTAAAGCTATGAAGAATTCGCACTCGGTTGGTCCTGATTTTCTTCCCATTTACTTCTTAAAAGGCTGCTCTGAGCTCCTAATATCTCCGCTGTATTTTTATTTAACCTATCGTTAAGTACAAATACTTTTCCTGATCTCTGGAAACTTTCCAGAATCAGTCCTATTTTCAAGAGCGGCGCAAAAGAGTCGGTCGAAAACTACAGTCCTGTAGCGATACTGTCGGCTCCAGCCAAACTATTTGAATCAATTTTACACAAATTGATATTTCCCAAAGTCGACCCCTATATTATAACAGAACAACATGGATTCAGGAAGGGGCGCTCGACTGAAACTAATCTCATGGTATTCACAGATTACATTTCAAGGGCCTTGGATGATGGTCACCAAGTTGACTGTTCATATAATGATTTCTCAAAGGCCTTTGACACTGTGAACCACGACATTCTGATAGCAAAGCTATCTCAAATTGGATTCTCTTCTCAGTTGATTCTGTTTTTCATTAGTTACCTCGAGGGGAGAAAACAATACGTCTCATACGGAATTTTTCAATCGGAACCTTTTCTTGTAAATTCAGGGGTGCCACAAGGTTCAAACTTAGGGCCACTCCTCTTCACCATCTTCATAAATGATATTGCGAAGGTGATAAACTTCTCCCGATTTCTTTTATTTGCCGATGATCTGAAATTATTCCTGGAAATTAAAAATCCTGGAGACTGTCTTCGCCTCCAGTCGGACATCAATAATATTGTCAACTGGAGTCACAGTAATCAAATGCAATTCAATGTCTCTAAATGCGCTATGCTATCTTTTACTAGAGCATTGAGAACTGTGTATTATAGATACACAATGAACAACCAGCAACTAACACATGTATCTACGATGAGAGATCTCGGGATCATCTATGAGAGTAGGCTGACTTTTCGTGCACATGTTGAGAGGATTTGTGGCACTGCACTGAAGATGTTGGGCTTCATCGTCCGGACCGGCAGAGTTTTCAGGAATCCCAATGTGCTCAGAGTCCTATACAATGCATTGGTTCGGAGCAGACTCGAAAGTGGTTCTGTGATATGGAGTCCTCACGAGGCGAGATATTCCATTATGCTGGAGAGGGTTCAGAAAAAATTTCTGAGGTATGGTAGCTATCCTTGGCTCTATCCCACGGCATTTCTTTTGGGAATGCTCGGAACCAATTCTCTACAGCTTCGAAGAGATGGACATCTAATTACCCATTTCTTTAGATTAATTAGGGGATACTTCGAGAACTCGGCCGTACTGGAGGGTGTTCGGCTTTTTGTCCCCGATAGATATCTCCGACAGCGACAGCACAGATTGTTTTACCTACCGGCTGCCAGAACCAATCTGCCTCTGGTGACACCGGTGGGAAGAGCAATTAGTCTGCTGAACGCGGTCTCCTCGGAGATCGACGTCTTTCATGTTAGTGAAAGTACGTTCAGAAGGCAAATACTCTTAATTCTGGAGAGTATCCTGTCTTCCTAATGTTGAACCATCTCTTATGCGTTTCTGGTAGTATACTATATATAATATATTATTTTACCTGTTCTCAATAGATGCCTTAAAAATAAATTTTGTAATGTCTGTTGATGAAATAAACTGATTTGATTTGATTTGATTTGATAAGTCCGGTAAGCGCCTCGACCACCATATTCTGTTCCCAGAAAACAATTTACATCTTCGTCTCTATTGAGACACAATTAATCCTTATAAAATGTTCTTTATCGGATAGGTAGGTACCTACCTGAATTTAAAAAAAAATGTGTTCGACTACTGTAAAGTTGTATTTTTAAATTCAAATGCAATGCAGTTTGGTTTATGTTTCATAGTTCAATATACTTTTAATTCCATATTATCAACGAATCATGACTAAGTACTTGATCAATTGCGTAGATTTTCACGGTTGGTAGCAGTATGTTTCTTGGGATCATGGGAAAAACAGTGTAACTGTCTTTCTGGACCGACGCTTCGGAGATCGTTGCAGTCTCCATCTTTAGGGTGGTTATAAATGTGTGGTGGGTAATGTATGCTTAACTCCTTCTACGTTAGAAGTGTTAAAAACAAAATAACGTGACGTGAAAACAAAATATATGTGTGTTTCATTTTATTTATAACATTACCCATTACCCATACCTCTTAGAGTGTTATGGCCTCAATGCACCAGACAGGTATGCTCGCGCTAGAAGACACGATCTGTTGTGCATACCGCATAGCAGGACAAATGTCTTGGCGCAGCATACAATGACTCGGGGTATGGTGCTCTTGAATGAGGTGTCAGTCGATGTGGACATTTTCCAAATGACCTATACGTCCTTAAGGAACTTATAGGTACATACCACAACTGTTAATATTGTTTTATTTTATTTTAATTGTTTTATTTTAACATGTATTTTAAAATGTATGTAAAATGCATGTAAAATTTATGTAAATTGTATACAGTAATAGGGTCATAAAAACCTGTTTTATAAAAAATATTTTTTTATTAAAATATAGTTGAAGGTTGAAGTTGATAAAACTATAGTTGGTGTGATAAATAAAAAAAATATAATTACCAAACTACCAATTCGCTTGCTGTACAACATTAATTGAAAAAAAACATTTAATTGTTAATTTTCAATAAAAAATATTTCATTTTAGTTCAAGTATTTTGTTACAGTTCCTCTGTTTTCCAGAAGTTTTATTATGCTTTATGGGAATGACATCTGTTTTCCAGAAGTTTAATTATGCTTTATGGGAATGACATGTTTCGCCTTGCTAAGGCATTTGAAACGAGTCATTCCCACAAAGTTTAATAAACCTTCCAGAAAATAGACTATTTCATTCGTATGAATTAGTTACAACAATATGTTTCTATAGTATTTATTGCTGTGGTATTTTTTTTTACATATATACAGTTACTAATGATATTTTAAAAATAATATGTACTTATAAAAATTATAAATGGATCTTGTTGTATGATGAATAGAATCGACATGAGTATAGGAAAATAATTTACGGACCACTTAAGAAGTTGTTCAGATCAATCATCGTGCATAATAAAACAAGCTTAGTAGTTATTTCATCCCTTAAAGCAGGTACCCACCCTTTGAATAACGAGTCTAAACAGCCCCAATCCACACACGCCTCTAACAGGCGCATGCATGAGTGGGTGGGGGTGTATTTTTCTTATTATTCCACCCCTTCTCTGCCACCCCCACTCCCTTCACCCTTCCTTGTCTTTTTTTCAATCAGACGCCTTTGAATATTTGGAGATAGGCAAATAATGGCGCCCCCTAACGAAATCCCGAATTCCCGATACATTCCGGCGTTTGCCGATGATTGCCGAATCGGAAATGACGCCCCCGTTTGACCGTAATGAAAATGTCAGAGAAAATCGGTTTGGAACAAATTCGGAAGAATGCGAAATTATTCATTGAATGAAATAGTGTGAGGCATACCTTGGCATCTACATATGTAAATCGTATCAATTTTTAGCACAGATACGAAAATAAAATAAAAAATTGTAACCATATCAATAAAACTCGAACCGTGTTCGATATGAATTCAATAATCCGACTAAAATAATCTTCTTCTGATTCTTGTCCTGTCACACCCTTTGTGGTGCATAGGGCCTCAAGGATTCTCTTCCATCCGACTCTATCGCACGCCTGATGTCTTACACCATTCCAAAAAAGTCTTGCCGCCTTCTTCTCCAGGTGGCTCTAGGCCTGCATCGCTTCCTCTTCCCACCAACAGGAGACCATATAGAGCGCACTGAGCGATGCATGCTAGGTTCCATCTCAGGGTGCGACCGATCCATAGCCTTTTGCGCCTAGTGACTTGTCCTTAGATTAGCCTTTCGCCTGATATATATTAAATACAAGACAAAACAGAAATACCACATAACATAGATTATTTAATCCATTAGATGAACCACTTGTATGTGCGATTTTACTAACTAAAAGACAAAAGTTTATTGCCTGTAATGTCTGGTAGCTATGCAGCAGGACACCATAGAAATGGAAGATTCTATGCTTTAACATTAACATTAACAGAGTTTTTGTCATTTTCCTAAACCTGATATTGATATTTGAATGAATAATACTTTTAATATATGAATAAGGGAACTGAATGGTGTAGGTAATAGGCTTAAGAATAATATTTGAATAAATATAATTAATATAATTGTACTTTGTACTACAATACTTTTTATTTTCACTGAACTCAGAAATGTTTCGGTTACAAGTAACCTTTGTCAACGTATACAATTTTATGTTATAATTGTATACAATGATAAAAGTTACTTGTAATAGAAACATGTCTGAGTTCAGTGACACGACACAAAGTGAAGGCGAATATAGAAGAAATTAAGGACAATATTTTGAATAATATTTGAATAACAAACATTTCCTAAAAATAGTAGTTAAGTAAGTCGGAAACGAATGTGGATAATCTAAAAAAAAAAATGCGTTGTTATAATAGTTCGGTGGCTAACTCTCTCTCCTAATATTTTTATAGAAGCGATGTAATTTTTAGTAAGTTGAAAATGATCAAACAGTTTGCGAATGCTCTCGCAAGGTGAAACAAATTTGTCACAATTTATACAATTTATATAAATTACATCCAAGTACAACCACTTAACAATCGTGTTTACTATTATAAATTAATAATGGAGTTTTACAACACTAATACCTCAACCATCAATAATATTGTGCAACATTTTGAATGTTTACAAATTCTTAATGTGAACTTAAATATGTAACTTTAGAGTGAACTTAAATATGCAAAGATAGGGGTGGAATCCTACCATATATACAAGTTCCAAAATTTTGTCAGACGTGGTGGTCATAAGAAAAAAAAAGGCTGAATGGGGAATGTTGTTAAAACATAAAGCGATCGCTCAAGCCAACCAATGACAGGTCATAAGTCCTGTAAGCGCCTCGGCCACCACATTCTGTTCCCAGAAAACAATTTACATCTTCGTCTCTATTGAGATACAATTATCCTTATAAAATAATATTGTGGTCTATTCTATTATATATGCATGCGTCTTGATTAGTGCCAAATGGCGTGATGATTAGTTATATATTGTACAAAATGACGATTTTTTAATCATATCGATTACATCGCACAGCATCTAAATGGTTAAGTATGTAAGCGCACTAACTCCCAATGTCAAACATCTCACAATACAAAGTGAGCATTACAATCACGACCAGCTAAAATGCTTGATTTAACCCTTTGCAGTCGACTGATACAGTAGACAAAACCAATTAAGATCGCTTTCATTTGAATAAAGACGCAGACAGAGGGGCGGAAACAAACCGAGAAACCAGGAAACTAAAGCCAGTACCAGCCACTCACCCTTTAGCTGCTGATTGCGGAGGGTTAAGTTGGAGCATCTCATTTTGTTTGTTAGAGGGTTATCAAGTGTGCAGAAGGGTAATTAGGGATGAGAAATGTTTTGACTGTGGTTGTAAGTTAGTATTTGATTGAGAAATGTTAAAACAATTATTGTGTCTTGTCTTCTTCTTCATATTTTTCTTTTAATAGATCTGACGATCTGTGACACAGAAATCATGTATCCTTGGATGATAATTACCAGTTTTCCCTCCATCTCTTAGGTGGGCGGTGTCCGGAGGGGATTTCGTAAGCGGTTGTATATGGGAGTCTGTTACTCTCCACTCCTGTGCCTCCTGCTGTGCATTTTTTTTATTTTATTATTTCTCTTACATATTTATGTATCAATTGTGTATTTTATTTTTCTGTTGTATTGCTATGTGTGTACGGTGGGACATCGAGGGAGAGTAGTGTAGCTTAAATGTGGTCTGGTTCCCCCTTGGTTGTAAATATACATTTTGTTTAACGTAAGTCCCGCATGAAAGGCGCCGCTGCGCCTATAACAGCTTTGGGTAAGCGGAGGGAGCCCTCTATGGTTCGGCCATATATCCATTCAGGCTACATGGTCCATCCAGTTTCTTCTTCTGAATCTACTCCACGGAATGATATCCTCTATTTTGCTAGTTTTTTTTTTATGTCTGCGTCATGGACACGATCTTTCATATGTTTCGCCCTAAAGGCATAATACTTCTCGAAAACAGACGTTTTATTTCTAATTCATTATTTGATATGAAATTTAACAACATTCTTTTATAAGATTATTTTTTTTAATGTAAACAAATAATGGATTTTACCCATTGCGGGTTAATCAATTTTAAGGATTAATTGTATCTCAATAGAGACGAAGATTGGATCTCCAGGCGTTGTCTAGCAGTATGATAATTGCGTAAGCCTTTCACATTGCATTAATAAGGATTTCTGCTAAATGCTTATGTTTAATCTTAATAGATGGCGCTAGTGTAGATTGACCTAAAAATATGAAGTGTTCTTAACATTGTAGCATATATACATCTTTCAAAAATTTGTCAGACGTGGTGGTCGTAAGAAGGGCGAAATGTGGAATATTGTTAACATAAAGTGATCGCTTAACCCAACCAATGACAGGTCCTGTAAACGCCTCGACTACCATATTCTGTTTCCAAAAACCAATTTACGTCTTCGTCTCTATTGAGATACAATTAAACCTTGTTTAATAAGCAATAAATAGTACCTATACATCTTACATTTAATGTATATTGTACGTATATGTAAAATAGGAATTTAGTACCAAGGAATACATATACACAGAAGAATTTGATTACACCGTTTCAAAAATAATGTTTCCAGCTAACATTAAATAAACACCATTTCATTTATCACAAAATGGCGGCATTAGATATTCGAAATGAAGCAACCCGCAAACGGGGGGTTGGAAGCGACGTTTTGAAAACTCAATATTATGAATGGCATTTGACATCGCGTATCTTAAGAAATGAAGACTTATGTATGTACTTTAGATCCATTCGTGGTTTAATCACGCGGAAATCTCCCGCGAGGAACTCATAAAGCGGGATTAGCGAGTGGGGTGAAATAGGCATTTGAAAATTCCATCGAGTTTCTTATATCCTCCCGTCATATCGGGGTTAAGTTCTAAATACGTAACACGGTATAAGTAACTATCTTGAGTTTTTATAATTCTTGGTAACTTTGGCCCCGTTCAAATCGCGTCTGCTATCCAGAAAAAAAACTTATTCTTGTTAGACTGACCTCTCCTGGGAAGTTGACTTCCAGATAACCCTCCAGATTTTTGGTGGTCTTTTGGGGGAATGGTAGCCAACAGGATGCATGACAACGTGTTAGATTGCAATGCATCACAACGTGTGGAATTCTGAAGGGATCCATTCTGTGCACGTGCGCCTGGCAAGCAGTTTCTTCTGCGTTGTCTGCCTCATCTGACAATATTTCCCACCTTGAAGATTTCGCGGATAGTCGTATTCCACACTCTATCTCAAAGAGTTTTCCTTGTTATTGTCCTCAACGTCCGTATCTCTACCACCAGCATCTTAGCCTGCGTTATTATGTTATCCGCTTCGCAGGTTTTATATAATTTGACCTTACTGTCAGTTCTCATATATTTATTTTTCCAGATGATATCTTAAAGACAACCTGATACCGCTGAAGCTTTGTTAATTTATCTCATTATTTCGCAGACAAGGTCATTTTAACTGATCAAATTTCTTCTCAGATTAACTGATTCAGTAACCTGTTCCAGCATTCTGTCATTTATAGATAACCTGCATCCTAAGGGCTCTTTTGAGAATGTTATGGTTTTCATTTTCTTAACAATCATATAGAAGATTGGCGGCCGATTTCTGGAATATATTCAACAATCTTTGGAGTTCGTGTTCTACTCTGCTATCAGTGCAGCATCGTCCGTGTAGCATATGACGCTCACTATATCCTTCCCCATGCAGTATCCCAAACCATTTCTCATCTTCTTATTTCGTCCATGATGAGATTGAAAAAAAGTGGAAACAATGACCATTTTATATAAACCATTGGTAAGACCAGCTTTAACATATTACTCGGAGACCTGGATACTTACTAAAAGTAAAGAAACCAAACTAATAATCTCCAAAGAAAAATCCTCCGCAGAATCTTCAGACACCCTGAGGATGGTGGTAAAATTATTCACTGCGGAGTCTTCGGAATCAAAACATTAATTTTTAACATCATCACGATTTAATTAATCACAATTTTTACGTTTAGGTAAAGAGTTAATCTTTGATTTCATCCCCTCACATTTCAGCCAGAATTGATCCCTTGTCCGTCACGAGATTACAACCGAATAATTACGCGGACAAATGTCGTAATTAATTCCGCTAATATCTAACACCACCGGTCACTCATAGCAGTCTCAAAAGGGGTCGATCCCTCTACTTGATATTTCAACCGTGATTAACACCTTCAGGACTGTTTGAATATCCAATATATGTTTTGTATATTATGTTTTTTTAAATAAAAACATAATTTCTTGAATAGTAGGCAGTAAGAATAAATTGCCACACGTAAAATTATATCTATATCATAAAATAACTCCGGGTTCGATTCCTGGCGAAGGCAGTGTGATTGTCACACTGTCTTTGGTCTGGTGTAGAATCCACGTGACAATAAAATGGCGATAGATTGGCTACCTATCACATGTCACGAGAATCACTATGATAGCTATAATACCCTTTACATCGATTTGGCTCATGCTGTCATGATGTAAAGAGCGATTCAACAAAATAATAATAATAATAATAATCTCTATCATATAACATCGTATCGTAAAATTTCTCTTGAAGATTCACTATACCATAATTATACATTATGACACGCAATATTTTTATATTTTTCCTCGACACAAGTTGGCGAAACCGCTGTCGCGACAATCTCGAAAAAAAAATGTTTATGCGTGTAATAAGTGTTCCAACATTAAAGATTTAATGATTTTTTTTAAATAAATATTAAATATTTTCTTTAAGATAGGTCGAAAACTTAAAATCGCATTCAACGTGTTACAGGCACTAGTCAAAACCCACCCTCTCGGACATAATCTGTGTACGTAAATAGGGGTGATAATGACTGGACATGAAAGGGTAGCGCTAATCCACATTTGTACCGGTCAGTTTGGTAAATTGCACTGATTAATATGTGACAGAGGAAGGGTTGGAATTACATACTACCGCTTTACCTACGATCCCTTATCACCGATGCAAGTATCAAATCACTGGTAGACATTTTTGGATATTTTCTCTCTTTTTTTACATTAGTACCGAATATGGTGCTGGGAACAAAATAAATAGCGCTCTCTAAGTCATCACTGCAAATAGAAAAATACCCACTGAAGTAAAAATGGCAGTTCAAAATGGAGTTTTATTGCCAACCCTTATATATGAAAGTGAAGCTTAGAGCTGACAATAGAAGGATAAAAGTAGGAAAAGAATAAGCGCAAAAACGACATTTGATAGAATACCAAACGACAAAATAAGAAATGAAATATAAGGTAGATAATTGCATAATAAGTAAAATTTAAACAGGATGGACAAAGTGGACAAGAAGACTGCTGACTTGGAGACCGTGAACGGCGAAGAGAAGTGCAGGGCGACCGCAACTACGGTGGAAGGATGATCTTAACAGACACGTCGGAACAACCAGGATGCAGTCTGCAGAGGACAGAAGGACATGGAAGCAAATGGAGGAGGCCTTTGTCCAGGAGTGGACGGGAATAGGCTGAGGAAGAAGAAGTAGAAGAAACAGGAGGAAGTAGGATGACAGAAGAATGGTTCAAATATTGTATACGAGCAGTGTGAGTGGAAATAGAAGCCGTTGAAGATCAAAGCATGTCATGACCAAATTAATTAAATAACTTTAGATAGACGCCTTTAGGCGACCACATTCGAAGTCGGAAAAATTGACGAGCGTGAATGTTACGATGTATGAATATTGAGGAATCCCGGGAGGTGGGTCGGGACAGAGCAGTATAGTGATCAATTCTCTCTGCCTACCTTTCCAGGGAAACGGTGTGATGCTTAGTTAGTTAGTCGGTTATTATTTATTTAGAATTTGAAACACAAGACTGTATATTTTCCACTTTAGTTTATTCAATATCTTTATAAAATAATAATAAAAGTATTAAAACACTACAATGTTTCGGAGATGACCTTCGAAATATTGTTGTGTTTTTTTATATTTTGATTATTATTTTTTAAAGATATTGAATAAACTCAAGTGAAAAATATACAGTGTTGTGTTTATAATTCCAATTTACGAGTATATTGGAATTACACAGTGCTAACGCAGTAACATTAAATAATACGATTTTTTTAATGAAATAATTCAACCAAATTTATATAACTAGCACACATGAAATGTTTCAATTAAAAGAAATGAAATTTTGAATATTAATAGACGGTTTATCTCAAGGAAACAACTTCAAGAATGACCACCAAAAATATGAAAGGACAACTTTCAGTTATCTTCTCAAAAAGGTACTTGTCGAAGGGAACACCAGTCCAAAAGGCCTAAAAAAAAAGAAAAAGAAGAAGGTAATATTAAAACATGAAAATGATATCATAAATTGGTAATGAAAAGCTTATTTTTTTATTAATGTACAAAAATAGCATATTCATAAATTCATAATTGCTTTATGTTAAAGAAAAATAAAAGATATTTTTCCGTTTAAATTTCCCGAAACTATTACAAACTTCAGACATTAAATTTCATTACCCAAACGCTACACTTAACCCTTGAGTAATAAACTTAACAAATGAAAATTCCTCAACTCAAAATTCAACCCTCGCATGTCCGGGGGGTGTAATTAATATTTCAAAACTCGCATTTCAACCCTTTGATGACTACAATGATGTTTAACATCGTCTGCCTATTAAGGAGATCGTGTGAGAATTATTAACGACCTACGCTTCGTTACTGTCATTTGTTAGAAGGGAAACGAACCCCGCCCCTGGGTATTTAGGGAGTTTAATTTGTAATAATTAACCCAACTTGTGAAAGTCACAAATTCGCCTATGAAGGGCTTATCAAAATACTTCGGAATACTCTCACAAAAGAAATAATTTTACAATTGACTAGATTTACATTTATTCCAACATATATTTATTTATTTTTTATGTATATACTCGTATTTATATTAGAATACTTTAGAGTAAAGTAGGTACTTTAGAGAACTTTAATGTCAATAAATAAGTGTTTATTTAGGTTTATAACATTTTAAGGGTCAGTTCATTTTTTAATTATAAATTTACTCATAATAATTGTTATAACAAAATCATAAAAGTTGCAAAATAAATCATTATAACATCTGTCAAAACTGACCATATTTGTAAAAAAAAATTGTAATATTTTAAATATTTATATAATATCACTGATGAAGGGCTGGTTAGTCCGAAACATGTTTGGTATTGAATTTTTTAAAATAAATATGAGTGTATACAATGTATAGAAAAAAGGAAACATTAAACATCTACAACACAAAGTTATGGCGAACATAGAAGAAAATCAATAAACTCTTTAAAAATATTTTCGTATTAGAAGTTAAAAGTTATTTATATGTAATTAAAGCACCGTTTTAATCTATCTATCTATATAAATAAAAGGCGATCTTCCGGGTGTGTGTCGACTATTTCTGAGGTTATTCCTGAGCTGATCCTTCTGTATCTTGGGGAATGGACTAATTGGAATTTAGCGGTCGTCATAGGCATATTTTCGTTATTAATCGAGCTCTAATTAACTTTATAAATTAATCAATTAATTGAAAATTTTCGTAGTGCAAACGAATATAGACCTTAATGTTCGTATCACCTGAGTATCAATCTTTTGAGTCTATATTCGTTTGACACGGTCTGGAGAGAATTCAGTCTCCATGTAATTTTGTGTAGTGGCAACAATGTGTTTTGCTTTCTGACAGTCCAATATATTGCGTTTTACTTTGGGATGTATAATACTTAATACGTTTTGCTTATTACGTACTAAAATAATTGGTTGTTTAATTGGTACAGTATATTTTATTGGCCATATTTTAATGTACACTAATGCAGACAGGTAATTATACTTCTTAATTTTGGCGAGTATAATTTTTACGCGTCAATTTGAGGTTATGAACGAAATTTTATTTTTTCGTGTGGCTGAAACTTATTCGTTTCTCTTACGTTCGACGGTGATTACTTAATGATATTCGTTTTCTAGAGTTCTAGCCGTTCGATTGGTCACGTGGTCTCTGAACTGTCACAATCTCTTTGTACGTCGTAATATTTTGTAGGTATGAAGTTTCGGTACTTTTAGGTTATGAAGTTTTTGGGATTAAAAATATTCAATGATAATTAAATTGTTCAGGTTATTTCAAAGGATGATAGCGAAAATATAAAATATTGGACGTCGAAGCTCTACAAGAATATGAAGAAACTTGCTTCCGTAAGTATAATATAATATTTATATTTCTAATTCATAAATATATTTTCAGTTTATTCTATTTTGCTGTTTTCTTTATACGCATACTTTGGTCAGGGAAATTGTTACATTACCACAGCAACGGTAAGAAAGTTCTAATGATATACAATATGAATTACAATATGAATGAATGACACAATTCTTATGACTTTTTCCGTTTATTTCTAGGAAAATAAAGTAACGGATCAGAGATGGGACGAAAATTACCGATGCAGCGTGCAAAATAACTTCGTTAAAATGGAATTAGATCAATCAAACAACGGATGATCAGTGAATTAGATGTACCCTGGAGTGGCGAATGAAAACCGGCTCATTTTTACATTACACATAAGCTACTTTTAGTAGTTTTCATTCATATATGAAAATTCCATTATTAATTTCAGGTAAAGTTTTTAAATTTACAGTTTATAGACAATAATTAAGCACATTCCCAAACGTGCCACCTATATATCTGAATTTTGTGTTGCTCGGGCTGCCTGAAATATGCTTCCTGCACGCCTCAGATGCATTGACAAGCCGACAGACTTTAATTCTCACCTAAAAACCCACCTTTTCAAATTATCGCATAAAATGGTAACAACGGTTGTCTGTATATCAATAAACAATATTATATCACATTTGCACAAAACATTCATATGTTTAGAGAAACAAAATTCTTGATTTTGTTGTCCATGAAATTCACATCAGAGCCAATAAAGTAAGTTTCTACGATCGTGATTTCGCTGTTGTTACATGCACCTTTCATGACTAAAAACATTGTCAAAGCGCCCTTGAGGTGAGCTATTCACGAAAACGGCGATTATCAGTTCCGTAAGTTCAATGTTTATATTTTGATATGTACAGGTTTAAATTTTGAATTAATTGGTTTATTTTGTATATATAAGAATATAGACAATTTATATGAAGGAGTCTGGTTGTAATGAATGCTTTTGTAAAATTTTTGTTATTTCTTTAGCACAATCATAACTGCATTGATTAGCATAGTTTTTGATAGTTATTTTTGCCGTTCAGGTAAAGTTTCTAAAATCTCCTACATATAATATTAACACATTTCCACGCAACTCTTGCAATGCTCGATCAAGAGCCTCGAGTATTTTTTTAAATATACTGCTTAGTGAACACTTGGAATTCATTAATTGTATGGAAGTTGAAAATTTGCCATATGCGCCTCTTCGATGTCCGCCTTATGCCAATTCCAATATTATTTTTTTTTATTTCTAGGAAACAATATTAATTAATCAGAGATCGGAATGGAATCGGTCATATAGCAGGGACAACGGATGATAAGATGCACCCTGGAGTAGCGGGCGAGAAACAACTGGCAGAATTTTGAATGGTATTGCGCTATTTTATTAATGTTATTTAATTATTATGATTTTAATTAGTTATTTAAAATACAATTAATATGACATTTGATGAATTCAAACATAAAGGTGTTCTTTATACGCGTACTTTGGTCAGGGAAATATTAAAATTACCACAGCAACGATAAGAAAGTTCTAATGATATACAATATCAATTTATTCGTTTTACTTACGTGTCATTTTAGGTTATGACGTTTCGTTGTGTAATAATTAGTTAATTGGTATAATCTATTTTAATAATGTTGTTTTAATGTAAAATTGTTCTGGCAGGGCGAAAATCTATATCTTTGGGATTAGATATTAAGTTTTGATAAAATAATTGCCTGGTTGTGAGAGACCACTGGTCTAATGGGGATATTTTTGTATTGGGATTGAAATTATTTTGATAATGAGCCATATTGGTGCATCTGCATGTTGCAATTCTTCTTTATTTTCCATTCCACTGAGTAATTCCAGCAGCACACATACCAAATACACTATGAGTTACTTCAGCTGTTTTAGTTTTTCTCTGAAAACAAATGCTGTGATAGGTAAACATATCCTTATATGCAGCATTAGCTGCCTCAGTTAGAAGAGTCCAGTAATATTCCATTTTTGACCATTAAATTCTACATTATGCTGAGATTTAAAATATTCAAAGATAATGAAATTGATTTCAGGTTATTTCATTTGCTTGAGGATGGGGAAGACAACGCAGAAGATAATGGATTGCGCATGTGCAGAGGATGGGGAAAACAACGCAGAAGATACTGGAGTTCGCATGTCCAGAGGATGGATCCTACACTTCGATATATGCGTATCACAAGACAATGTTGTTATCTTTATGAACTAATTTGGAATGGTATGTACAGGTTTAAATTGGATTAATTGGTTTAATTCGTTACATAAGAATATAGACAATTTATGTTTACTACTCCATGATACATTCTCATCTGTCTTACCTTTCCTGTATTTGGGGCTTTATTACAAAGAAGAAAGCTAATGAGATTCAGGTGATCCAAAATCGGGCTGTTAGAAATATTTTCCGTCTACCGTGGTACACTCATGTAAGGGCCCTATATTCTCAGACGAAAATAATTCCATTTCAAATCCATCCAAAATTAGAGATCACTAAAACTATAATACAAATAATAAAGTCATCAACGCGCTCTAATACTCGACCAATATTCAATACGGACGTACACCAACATGATACGCGCTCACAGAATAAGAAGCATTGCGTTCAACTAGATTCGGTGTAAAATCCTTACAATTTATAGCCTCTACAGAATTTAATAAACTCCCTAATGATTTAATAATGATGTCGAACCAAAAACTTCAATCTGATCAACTTAAAAGTAATTTTTACATTACATTTTTACATTTTTACATTTTTACATTACACATAAGCTACTTTTAGTAGTTTTCATTCATATATGAAAATTCCATTATTAATTTCAGGTAAGGTTTTTAAATTTACAGTTTATAGACAATAATTAAGCACATTCCCAAACGTGCCACCTATACGAGTATATCTGAATTTTGTGTTGCTCGGGCTTTCACAGTAGTAGGTTCGTCCGCCTGAAATATGCTTCCTGCACGCCTCAGATGCATTGACAATCCGACAGACTTTAAATATCACCTAAAAACCCACCTTTTCAAATTATCGCATAAAATGTTAACAACGGTTGTCTGTATATCAATAAACAATATTATATCACATTTGCACAAAACATTCATATGTTTAGAGAAACAAAATTCTTGATTTTGTTGTCCATGAAATTCACATCAGAGCCAATAAATTAAGTTTCTACGATCGTGATTTCGCTGTTGTCACATGCACCTTTCATGACTAAAAACAATGTCAAAGCGCCCTTGAGGTGAGCTATTCACGAAAACGGTGATTATACAAATTAAACAAACAAACAAACCATCACGCCGTTTCCCCACAGGGGTAGGCAGAGAGAATGGACCATAACACTACTCTATCCTGGCAAACCTCTCTAGCTTCCTCCACATTCATACAACGAGTCATACACGCATGTCGATTCCTCCGAATTCTAACATGACCAACCTTTAAAATCTGATTAGTTTAATTAATTTGACAAATTAATCAGATTAAAAGGTTTTATTAGTTTTATCGTTTTTGTAAAGAATTTTGACAGGTGTAGAAATAAATTTTTCATTTGTTCCAATGACAATTTGAATCATTTCTTCAATATTATTTTCAAGTTCTTGCTGGTCAAGTGCCTTACTACAGATAATTTAAAAAATGGTGGATACGTGTAACATAAATTAAATAAACACAAATGTCCGGATCGTCCAAGTCAACATGTGCAACATCGAAAAAAACATTATGTGTTATTACATTATGTGCTAAATTAAAAAACAGTGGATCCGTGGAACATATTATAAATTAAATAGACAATATGTGCACCGTCTAAAAAGAACATTTTGTGTAAAATTATTTTTATTTTGTTATTTTATTTTATATCATTGTATTTATATTATTTGTTTTAGATTTATTTTGTGGGTGTTGGACGATCGAAGTGTGCGCGGGAGATGCCTATTGGTGGCGATGAGGTTCGCAACCTATCACACCGCGTCTCCCGCGGGGCGAAAAGAGAAGGATGGAGTGCCGCATCAGTAAAAGTGTGACAGTCCATTCTCTCTGCTTACACTTTCGGGGAGACGGCGTGATGGTTAGTTATTTAGTTAGTTAATTTGACAAATTAGCCTAATTATTATTATTATTATTATGCATATAGCATGAACTGCCTTTTATATGAAGAATATCTTCAGCAAACAAGTGAAAAACAGTTGTAATTCATTCATTGTATGGAAATTTAAATTTTGCCTTATGCGTCTCTTCGGTGTCCGCCTTATGGCAATTCAAATTTTTTTTTTTTTTAATTCCAGGGCCCAAAATTGATGAATCAAGGATCGGACCAAAGTTGCCGATGCAGCGACTAATGTTTAAATGGAATGGGATCGGTCATAAAGCAAGGACAACGGGTTATAAGATCTTCTGGCCTGGAGTGGCGATAGAGAAACAGCTACACAAATTCTGGCAGATCACAAGCAAGATGGTCTGATGACATTAAACGAGTGGCAGGAGGTCAATGGCGCAGAGCGGCGAGGGATACAGTTGTAGAAGTCGGGAAGGGAGGCTTTTGTAGTATTATCATCTATATTACTATTCCACGCCAGCGGACTCGCAGTGCCGAAATCACGATCGTAGAAACTTACTTTATTGGCTCTGATGTGAATTTCATGGACAACAAAATCAAGAGTTTTGTTTCTTTAATATAATGAATGTTTTCTGCAAATGTGATATAATATTGTTTATTTGATTATTAAATTTCATATAAAATATTCAAAAAATAGTTTTTCAATTACATTAGTAATATGTATTCAAGTTTATAATTCACAGCGAGTTTGCTTGGATTGAAACTTTGTTTTAAAGATATAGACACATTTTTGCATCCATACACATGGCATTTAATCCAATAAATAAACGAATTGTTATTGAACTTTAATTGTATTTGTTGAATATATATTGGGTTTATTTATGTACTCGAATTTAGCAATAGCGAAGCGTTGCCGGGTCAGCTAGTGATATATAAATAACTTTTACACACACACTGTTAATGTATACTTTCTTAGATGTGTTTCGAAGGTATTGTGCATTAATTGTCGGGAAAACTAATTTAGTTTTCATTAACTAACCTAATTTGAATTAAATATAATCTTACAATGTATACTCAAAAGAGCAAAACACTGTTTTAATTTTTTACAATATATGAATCATAAGTCATTCAGTGTTAATGCCTTAAGTTTATAAAAAATAAGTAAAAACAGTATTGGTGAAATATTTTTAGCCTTTTATAAAATAGACAGTACAGAAACTCTGAGTGACTCAGCGCGCAATGAAGAGAAGAATGTTGAACATCAGTCTGCGAGACAGGAAGCGAAATAAACGGCTTAGAGATAAGACCATAGTTGCCGACGTAGCGTGCAAAATAGCCTCTTTGAAGTGGAATTTAGCTGGCCATATAGCGATGACAACGCATGATCGGTGGACTAGACGCATTCTGGAGTGGCAACCGAGAACCGACCACAGAAATCCTGGCAGACCACAAGCATGACGGTCTGATGACATCAAGAGAAAGGCAGAAGGTCAATGGCATAGAGCGGCGAGAGATAGAGAGTTCTGGAAGTTGGGAATTGAGCCCTACGGATTCAGGTCGTATCCAGGCTAGAACCCGCGTCCCCTGGATGAAGAGCCAAGCTTTCTACCCCCTAGACAACCACCCGATCTAACGTTGATTTTTTTTTATATGCAAAGACAAACAATATAATTTATCTAGCAACCAATTCATCAACAGTCAAATAATCTCAAAAAAACTCTTGAAAAAGCAGTTTAATCTAAGAATCCATTTCGTTTCTGCTTCCTCGGACCTAAATCACATTAACATCGCCGAAATATCGGTGCATGTATGCATATTGGTATATATCATAATTTACAGCTTTGCCCCTACAATCCCACATCCCGCGGCTACCCCCTACATTCAACCCCTTCCCCCACCCCTTTCTCGACCCCAACCCCCTAAGCCGTCATGATTTTGTATATCGGAATTGGAAATAGATGACCGGAATGTATATCCAAATGTCATTCATAAATCACATGTAAAATATAATCTATTCTGAAATGAGATATTCTTCGTGACAATAAAACAGAACGTACAGTCAGCGGCGGATGTTTCGGGCGCTAGTATTTCATCGCTTTCAATTTAAATACTTTTTGTTCTTATTTGAATTAGTTAAAGTGTTTCGAATATGGTAATAACAATAAAATAAATATATGTTTTTGGCTAGGCGGTTATTTTTTTATTTGTCAAATGTGTACAATGAATAAAAATTAAACTTTAAGTCCCAGTTGTAAAACTACACGGAATTTGGATTAATCTAAACACCAAGAAAATTTAAAAATAAAACTGAGGGGAAAATTGGTGGACGCCGAAGACCTGGTAGGAGACAGATGTCCTGGTTGCGAAACGTGAGTGAGTGGACCGGCATCCGAAGTGTGGAGGAGCTGTTACAGGTTCGCCGAGGTGAACTCCAAAGTTGGGGGCACACGTCAAGGCACTTGAAGAAAAAGAAGAAACACCAAACTTTATGAAGTGTGTGCAGATATTTCTAGTATTTTCAATGAGAGTGAAACTGGTTAGTAGTTTACATAAATAATAATAATATGGTGTAAAAACAATATATGTAATTTTTTTTTCCTTTATATAAAAATTATTCACTGCAAAATTAGCACATAATTCAAAAGTTTTGTTAGAATTAAGGTACACTTTTTTTCTAGTCCCATTTACTTGGGATTGGCTCTTCTCGTATCCAAAGGACTGTCTGTCCTGGGTGGCGTCTAGTCTCCTTGTAACATGATTGGCTGGACACCGCATGACATGTCCATACCATCCAAGGTTCTCTTCCAATTTTTCTGAGATGGGCTTCACTCTGAAACCGCTGCGGATGTGGGTGTTCCTGAAGTGGTCGAGGAAAATTGCTATTTAGTCTAATTTACTCACAATTAACCATCATTTTGCAGGACTGGTAGGCCGGGAGGATGGACTGCCAAACTGTTCTATCCTGATATAACTCTCGCACCTCTTCTAAATTCACACACCATGACACGCACTCTCGTCGATTGTTCTTACTTTGAACATGGCCGCCTTTCATTATTTGTTTATTTGATCATGCCATATTTTCCTTGGCCTTCCTCGACTTTTTACATTTACACTACTTACATAGCTTTTTAACCGTTCTTTCCTAATCCATTCATTCCATAGGTCCAAACCATATTTAGGACGCATTCATCCTCCTTACATTCCTTTCTAACTTCTATTCTATCGTACATTGTTTTTTCGCATATTCCTCTAAGTGATGTCATTTCTACGGCATTTATTCTACTTACTATTTAGACTAAATATCTAACCATCATACCATCGCCATGCACGCACGTCGATTTCTCTGACTCCTCACATGGCCGACATTCAATATTTGATTTATTTGATCTGCCACGTTTTCCTCGGTCTTCCTCTATTTCTGGTTCCATTTACATCATTAACATATACTTTTTTAACCATTCTTTCTTCATTCATTCTTTCCATATGTCCAAACCATCTTAATGATCCTTTCATTATTTTGTTCATAACACCATCATTCGCACCGCATTCACTTCTTATATTTTCATTCGACACTCTATCATACACAGAATATCCACACATTCGTCAGATCATTGAGAGATCTTATTTCTACTGCTTTTATTCTACTTTCATCCTTCTTTTGTCAGTTCCATGCTTCGCTTCCATACATAAGGGTCGGTCATACTATTTAGTCAATGTTAAAATTGGGTTTTGTGCAAACGCAGATTGCAAAATACTCGTAAGTACATCATTATTTTTTTTTGTTAATAATAAGGTTGAATTTGTAAAATAAGATTTGTACAAACCTAAATTGCAAAATACGAGTAAGTAGATTTTTGTATGCAAACAGTCTAAAATATCCTCTAGTGTTGAGTGAACTAAACAAATGTGAAAAGCCGTGCAGCATTGTAGCATATATACATCTTCCAAAAATGGATCAGACGTGGTGGCCGTAAGAACGGCGGAATGGGGAATGTTGGTAAACATAAAGCGATCGCTCAAACCAATCAATGACAGGTCATAAGTCCTGTAAGCGCCTCGGCTACCATATTCTGTTCCCAGAAAACAATTTACATCTTCGTCTCTATTGAGATACAATTAATCCTTATAAAAAAATAATTTATCCGCAATGGGTAAAATCCAGTATTTATCTACAAGAATTTGTATACATTCAAAATGTTGTATAAAATATCCTCGTTGCACCGTACCGCGGCGACGGCGATATTTACTAATGCAAAACGACTCTCGCCAGCATTTATACATATTCCCAAACCGTCGTTTTTTTCATCATATTTATATCTTTCCTATATTGTAAGGCGCGTCGTGTGTTTTTTATGACCTTTCATAATGTATCTTTATGTTGTTCCGCGATGGAAATGGGGCGGTAACTTGGGATTGAATCGTATTTCCTAATGTACCCACCAAGGGATAAAAAAAATGCAAAACACCGTCACCATCCACCACTGTTACGAACACTTAACTAAAACTCACCCTTCTTAAAAATGAAATCCATAAATTTACATGCTTATTCAACGCACAGCTTTGATATTTTGTGAGTCCGACTGTAACGCTGTGGCGAAACGCTCTTTCGTGCGTTCTCCCTTAAGCGTCGGTGTCATCACGCCATCTTATTAAATAGGAAGATAAATGGCGTTTGGATGCAGACGAATTACCATTTTACTAACGGCACGTGTCAGGACTTAATTTTAACAGTGCTTTAATACATCGAAATCTGATTTTGATTTCTGTTCAATTAGCTTACTTAAAAAACAATTATTTCATACTATGATACAGGAACACATTAAGTGTTGTTTAAATGTGTTCTATTTTGATTTAAAATATTATGTATTATATTATTTGAAGCGTTCAAAAAAAGAAAATCTATCAATTACTGTTAAATTTGTAATTTAGTAGTGCTGAAAAATATTAAATTTAAGTAAGTTTTACTTTTTATATTAAAGTGACATATTTTGCCATGCTGGGATATCAATAACGGCCAATCAATTATGTTTTAGCAAGGTAAAACATTTCATAAGACGATTTTTTTTTTCATGAATTAAAACCCAGTTTTTTTTTCAGTTTCAAGTTTATTTTTCTCTACGTATTTCGAAAGTTTTACACCTTCATCATCGGGAAAACGATATAAACTCTAGTTTATATCTTTATATGGAATTCCCGATGATCAAGGCGTTAAATATTCGAAACATTTCAAAATAAATAAACTCAAGTGTATTTATTGTTTCTTGAACAATTATTTCAAATCCATATTAAATAATTAATACGAATGCAAACATCTGTTTTCTAGAAGTATAATTATATTTTATGTGAATGACATGTTTCGCCTATCAAAGACATTATTAAATGTCAAAATTTGATTATGCCTTCGACATTCAAAACATGTCATAAAACTTCTAGAAAAAGCCGTTTCCATTCGTTTTAATTAATCTCAAAAGGGAAAAAACAGTGTTTAAATTCATAAAAAAACAATTCCTGCAAATAAGTAAACAAACATAAATAATCGCCAACAGTTTGCTACTAAAAAAGTCATTTAAAAAATTCACTATATATAATGAAATTAGTGAGTATCGACAAACAAAATATACAAAAAAATATTAGAACATAATATAGGTAGGCATTCCATTTATTTGAATTCAGAAATACGTTCTTATAACTTCCAGAAATTTGAATATCTCTAAGCCGAGCATTTAACGACTTTTGCAAGGGGTTGGGAGAGATGAATTATTATTACAGAACTTGTGATATTTATTCTTTGTTCGGCCGAAGTTTTGCATGCTGCCAAAATTCTTATAACACAAATTGTAAAAGTTATCGACAAAATCGCCATCACATAATCGTGAATTGGATATTTGTGAAATGTGTTTAACGACCGTGCCTTCGGAATGTTTCCTTCGAGGACCGTACAATATTTAAAGGAAATCCCCATTGAGGTGGTATCGATGTGAAAAAATAACTGTTTTTTGAAAGATAAAACCCCCATACCACGTTCTATCTGATTTTATGGCTCATTTATAGCTTTAACTTGCTTCCGAAGTAGTTTTGTATATCTTTAAAGTTGTTTTTATCCGTCCATGAAAATATTTAAATATTTTTGTATTAGATTTGGGTATTTAAGATCTAATCACTTTTATAAGTGACAAACATTAATAATTAATATTAGTTTAAATAGTATTTATTACAATTACAAATGGAAAAAGCAATGGTTGTATACAAACAGTGTTAGTGGAAAGTCGTGAAAAATCAAGAAAAGCATGGCATGATTAAATTAATCAAATACTAAAAGGCGGCCACATTCGAAGTCGGAAAAACCAACGAGCGTATACGAGAGAGTATGGTAGTTATTTAATTTATTTATTCATTAAAATATATTCAAAGCATTGCAAATTTACTTTCCAATACACTAAACATACAAGTAAGAGATACACAATAATAAGTATTATGTTGTATATATGTAATATTTGACCTGTACACAATAGATGCCTTAAATATTTATATTGTTTGTAATGTCTGTTGAGTTATTAAACTGATTTGATTTGATAGTTGAGAAAGCTAGAGAGATATGTCAGGACAGAGCAGTATGACGACCATCCTCTCTACCTATCCCTCCGGAAAAGGACGTGGTGGTTAGTTAGATAGTTAGTTTAAAATGAAAGAAGAAATAGAGGAAGACCAAAACGTCGCACGATCAAATCAATTATATACTAAATGTCAACCACGTGAAGAGAAATTTGTCAACCATGTGAAATCCGATATTCTTTGATGATTTCTGACTTTGTGTGGTCATAAAACTAACAAATCTGATAACTTGTACGAAACAGTATTAGCATAAAAATAGTTTAATGAACACAGAGTCACAAAAATAATTATTTACTGAAGCTTTTTTCATTCGAAATGTATTATAATATAAATGGTAATATTATATGTAGTGATACATATATGAAAGCACATAAAACATTAGAATAAACCTCTATTCTTCAGACAGATATAACCCCCGATAATTTCAAAGCTTTTTCAGTAATAGCCTTATCCGTAATTTCCGCCTACCCGAATCAAAAAGTTTAAAAAAGCTCAATCAGATCTCACGGGAGATAAAGCTCCACCTTGGCGGAAAAATCACGAAGCTTCACGGAAGTTTGAGGCACTTTAATTTGGGCATTTTTCTTACGAAATTAATTTTGCTGAATTGATCGTTAGCGATATTCTTTCTTGGGGTGAGCCCAGACGCTTTTCCACCCCTAATTACACCACTCAACTTAATTACGTCTTTACTTTATCAAATTACATGGCGAATGATAGGGCCATAGTCTAAAAGAACAAGTTTTCTGACCTGAAAAGCTCAAAAGCAGGAGTCTACTACTGAAGAAATGGAGGGATACCTGGACATAATAATAATAATAATAACAATAATGCCCATTGCCCGTGGGTAGGAGCATAAGGAACACAAAAATATCTAGGTTTGTCTTCTAGGCCACCTGATGTGACAAAATAGTCCTATCCTAGAATGACAGACTTTGTCACACCGGACATGGATATTCTGACCCTACGGCCTGACCGCGTCCTCTCCGTAACGACGACACTTCTTCACTCCGCCCTATCGATTGCCAACTGCTCCCAGTGCGTTTGTCTGTGAAACGAAAGACCTATTCGATTACTCGAATAGTTCGACTTCTCTTGGTGAGGTTTCTGTGGTTCCCTCATCACTTGACGAATGCGGAGAAGCTCCACACAGGCCATAGCCGACTTTTCTTTTCAATCCTGTAGAAATTTCATAAGAAAAAATGACGTCTGAAATTAAATAACAAAATAAAGAAAACTCCACTTAAATATATACAAGCCTTGAATATAATGAGCAAGGCAAATAATCCCATCTAAAAAAAAAGTCGTTTGCTTGTCTACACTCTTTACTGCAGTATGCAGGCTGTCCTTATAATATATCTCTTGCGCTGTCCTTTGGGCTTCCTTTTCACTTCTATAAGGTAATGATTTTCGAAAAAGAAGGAAGCATGACAGTCTGCAACATTAGTGTAAACGGAGAAAATCTGGAACAAGTGGATGAATTTGTTTATTTAGGAAGTATGTTTACAAAGGATGGGAGGGTGGAGAAGGATATTGAAAGAAGGGTTGGGGCAGGCAACAGTGTACAATGGTGCACTTAAAGTTGTCATCGCAAACAAAAGCCTATCCAAAAAAGCTAAGATGGCAGTGCACAATGGTGTTCTTGTGCCGACCCTTATGTATGGAAGTGAAGCATGGAACTGGCAAAAGAAGGATGAAAGTAGAATAAATGCAGTAGAAATGAGATCTCTAAGACGAATGTGTGGCAAATCTGTTTATGATAGAGTGACAAATGCAAGTATAAGAAGTAAATGTGGTGCGAATGAAAGTGTTATGAACAAAATAAGGAAAGGGTCATTAAGATGGTTTGGACACATGGAAAGAATGAGTGAAGACAGAATGGTAAAGAAGGTATATGTAAACGGCGTGAACGGAGCTAGAAATAGAGGAAGGCCGAGGAAAACGTGGCACGATCAAATCAATCAAATATTGAATGTCGGTCACGTGAGGAGTCGGAAAAATCGACGTGCGTGCATGACAAGATGTATGAATGTAGAGGAAGCGAGAGACGTATGTCAGGACAGAACAGTGTGGCGTTCCATTCTTTCTGCCTACCCCTCCGGGGAGACGGCGTGATGGTAAAAATAAATAAAAATACTTCACTACATAATACGTTTTTGGGAAACCTGTTATCGCTCATACGTAGCACATGACCAGACCAGCGGAAAAGAGCGTGAGTGAGCAGTGTCTCCATGTTGGAGCAAATGGATCTCCTTAGCACTCGGCATTGGAGAGCTTGTGGAAATAAAATAATAAAATCAGATTTTTTGAAGTATTAGTTTTTTCAATAAACAAATAAATACATATTTGTGATGTACGTACATAATAATATGCAGGTGGGGTTGAAATTTAAGGGAGTTGTTTTGTGTCCTTTTATTTAGAAAACTCAATATGAAAGTAGATAAAAGTTTGCAGACATTATTAAAGAACTGTTTAATATTCTCAGAAAGCTCGTGGTCACCGACCAGAGAATATAATCTGTAAATTTAAAAGTTTGTATTCGTTAATTCACAAATACGTAATATTATATAAAATAACTGAAGAAAAAAAATATTGTCATTATAATTTAAACTCATTTTTAAATATATAATTTTATTGAAAACGATCGTTTTCTAGAAGTTTTATTACATTTTAAGTGAGTTTGATATTTGATAATGGTTTAGCAAGGCAAATGGATGACCTTCGTGGCAAGAGCTATGACTGCCACACCGATGGTCCAGAGTTCGATTCCCAGGGATGGCGATGTGATTATTAGAATGTCTTTGGTCTGGTGTAGAATTCACGTGACAATTAAATGGCGATAGATTTGCTGAGAATCAATATAATAGTTAAAAACAATTCTATACATAAATTGATATTAAAAGCCCTCGTAGAGCGAATGTAATGCTTAACATCACGAATGTCGATGTAAAGGGTATATCTATTATATTGAAACTATATTCTGATTTTGAAAATTTGGTTTGGTTCATGTGGTACTCCTGTAAATTTGGAGATATTTCTCATATAAGTGAATTGTTTTGGTCAATTTAACTATTGCCGCACTTTATAATAGTTAATTGTGACACGTAATACGTTTGTATTGTTTTGCTGTTAAAATTATATTAGTTTTATCGTTTTTATAAAGAATTTTGACAGGTGTAAAAATAAATTTTTCATTTGTTCCAATGACAATTTGAATAATTTCTTAAATATTTTTTTTAAGTTCTTGCTGGTTAAGTGCCTAATTACAGCTTATTTAAAAAACGGTGGATACGTGTAACATAAATTAAATAAACACAAAAGTCCGGATCGTCCATGTCATGTGCAACATCAACATTACGTGCTATTACATTATGTGCTTAATTAAAAAACGGTGGATTCGTGGAACATAAATTAAATAGACAATATGTGCACCATCTAAAAAGAAAATTTTGTGTTAAATTATTTTTATTTCGTTATTTTATTTTATATCATTGTATTTTATATTTTTTGTTTTAGATTTATTTTGTGGGTATTGGACGATAGAAGTGTGCGCGGGAGATGCCTACTGGTGGCGATGAGGTTCGCAACCCATCACACCGCGTCTCCCGCGAAGCGAAAAGAGAAGGATGGAGTGCCGCATCAGTAAAAGTGTGACAGTCCATTCTCTCTGCCTACCCTTTCGGGGAGACGGCGTGATGGTTAGTTAGTTAGTTAGTTTTTGATTCTCCTGATATTTGATAGGAAGCTAATCTATCGCCATTTTTTGTCACGTGAATTCTTCACCAGAACAAAGGCAGAGTGGCAATCACACTGCCATCGCCGGGAATCGAACCCGTGACCTTCGGGGTGAGTGTCAAACCACCGACCACTCGGTCACGAAGGTCGTCGGTAAAAGTATTTATATATTATAATATATTTATACCACACAACTATGTTAACAATAGTGACAAACTTGTTTTGCCTTGCGAGGGAAGTCTCAAACTCAGTTTGTCTCTTTCTCAACAGATGTTTGTCAGGAAAGAACAGTGTGACGATCAATAAGTTTTGCCTACACCTTCGCAGAGACATTTCGATGGTTACTTAGTTTGTTGAAAAGGCTTCTAATTTTTATCTTCCACCCTTTAATGGTATAAGATATATTATCCCCCCCAAAGGGAACCAGTCTAGTGCGCCCTGAGACAAGCAAGCTTGGTTCAGTCTCAAGGTGTGACCGATCTACACGTATTTGGCTCTTGAATATTGAGCGAAGGCTCATATTTATAAACACCTGGAGTTTTCCAATAACGTCGAGGTAGATTTTCAAGTCTCAAATTCATTACGTTTTTATCGCTACTGCTGAATATTTGGAGATTTACCTTTCTCACTGGAACGCCATACAGGGCGAAGCATTGCGAAAGCTCCTCTTGCCTTGTTGAGTCTGCTGGCTACATCTTCCTCTGTACTTCCCAAGCCTGATATCATACTACCGAGGTAGCAAAAGTTAGTCGTGGTCACAAGGGGGACACCGTGGAGCAAGATTGGGGTTATATTTGTAGAGCACATTAAATATTTTGTGTCACATAAAAACGCAATAAAATAAAAATATTTTTGGGGCTGTATGTACGTCACCACGATCCTTGAATATGTGTATTATAATATCCAAATATACGTATGTAGCCAGTCAATATTAGCCCGGGAATTTCATTTTATTTTGCATATATTAGAGACCGCTTTACATGTAACGTACTTTATTACCTCATCCGTGCATCGGGAATACCACAAACGAAACATACCGTAGTTTGGTATTAGTTTTATAGTGTTTATTTTATATGCAGTTATAATAATTTTCGGTTTATTTAATTTATTTATAATATTTAACTATTCTTAAGGGATAGTCACTGTGACGGCAGAAAAATTAAGTGATTTTCGGGGTTTTTTTTGACCGGGATAATTAATGAATATGATGATCGCGGTTATTTTCTATTACTAAGAGAACATTCAATATAGTTTATTTAATTTGTATTGAAAAACTATAATTTAATTTAATAAAAATAATAATAATAATATGCTAACTTTTATAGCGTCGTTTTTGTGATGTAATCACCTCAAGGGCGCATTAAGACGTGTTATAAATCTAAAAATCTAAATGTGAAAGTATAGTTGAAAAGTAACAAAGTTATCAGGGTTTCTGTAGAGTCTTGAAAAATAATCTCTTTCCACAGTCGCATCGATTTCTCGAAAAGGAATTATCAAAAGAAAAAAAATCAAAGTTCATCTTTATTTGTATGAATGTAGTTATCGTCGTAGGGAGCCGATTTTTTTTATTTTGAGTTTTCACAAAATGTTGACCGATTGAAATATTTTAAATTGTTTTGCCTTTTTTGTATTTAAATCAAATCAAATCAATTGAAATCAAATCAAATCAGTATATTTTCTCAAAAGATATTACAAACAACAATTATAGTTTAAGGCATCTATTAAGAACAGGTAAAACATAAAAAATATATAATACCAGGAACGCATGAGAGATGGTTCGGCATTAGAAATACAAAGTCAAAAGTATTTGTCTTCTGAACGTACTTTCACGAATATGAAAGACATCGATCTCTAAAGCGATCATGTTCAGCAGTTTTATTGCTCTCCCTACCGGCATCACCAGAGGCAGGTTGGTTCTGAATGCTGGGAGATAAAACAGTCTGTTCTGACGCTGTCGAAGATAACCATCCGGAACATAAAGATTGATAGCCTCCATGGTGCAGGAATTCTCAAAGAATCCCCTGATAAGTCTGAAGAAATGGGTAAGTGTGCACCCATCCCTTCTTATTTGTAAACTATTGGTCCCCAGCATGCCCAAGAGGAACGCAGTGGGATAAAGCCTAAATAAAAACAGTAAATATCAAGAATCAAAATTGGAGACGACGTGATGGTTAGTCAGTTAGTTAGTTTTATATAATTTAATGTACCAAGGTACTTTTTGTACGATATATTCATTTGACTGGGTAGATTCTCCTCTGGCATTAAAACAAATTAAGTGTAGGGTAGCGGCGTCCCTTGTGGGCGGGCTAAGGAAACTATTTTTCTCCCACGGCTTATCCGCAGCACAAACATCCCGTCCACCGCTCCAAGCCCTCCACAAACAGAGGATATGCAAAATAAACAACGGTAAAATTGGATATTTCGCGGATGAATTTTCCATCGCCAATCGCCTCTTTGTAGCGCAGAACCAGCTGAAATCTCTTTAGGGGTGCACAAAGGAGCGATCAGAGTATTATCAACTCCAATCTTTATTAATTCACTTTTTAATATTCACATTCCACGTTTAAAAGTCGACCTTTGTGGCAGAGTGGTAAGAGCTCTGAATTCCATACGGAAGGTCCCGGGCTAGATTCCCGGCGATGACAGTGTGATTGTCACACTGTCTTTGGTCTGGTGTAGAAGTCTCGTGACAATAAAATGGCGATGGATTGGCTACCTATCACATGTCATAAAAATCAATATAATAGCTAAAATAAAATGTATGCAGTAATACAAGGATGATTTTTTTTTTTAATATTGACAAAAAACCTACGGTACTCTAATAGCAATTGTATTTGTAATCTTATAGCAGCTGATTCGCCTATTAACAGAATGCACGGACTATTAGTAAATAATTAATACATATGAAAATGTCTACTCTAGATGTTTTATTAAATTTTATGTAAAAGACAGGCGAAACATGTCATTCAAATAATAAAACTTATAGATAACGGACGTTTTCATTCATATTAATTATTTAATATAAAGTTTTACATCAATGTTAAAGAAACAATAAATAAGTTTAGGTATTAATTATATAATAATGCTAACGCTGTAATGATAAAAGAGCTAATAAAAATATATATTTGTTGTTGAATAGCTGAAATCGATGTAAAAGCTATTATATTGATTTTCGTGACATGTGACAGGTAGCTAATCTATCATCATATTATAATTACGTGAATTCTACATCAGGCCAAAGACATCGTCATCGCTGGAAATCAATCCCAGTACCTTCGGTGTGGAAGTCATCTCTGCCACATCTTCTTCTTCGTCAGCCTTCATCGGTCCACTGCTGCACATAGGCCTCTTCCCTTCCTTTCCACTCGTCTCTATTTTCTGCCAGCTACAGCCACATTTTCCCCCCCACGGCAGCAATGTCGTCGGCCCACCTTTTTTCCGGCCTGCCGACGCTTCTCCTATTTTCTCATGGTCTCCACCTTATTATTTTCTTCGAAATGAAACCAAAATGCACTCGAATTCTCTGACACATAGGTGGTCATAAATATGTGAAAAAAAATATAAATAAGAAAATACATGTATTCATTTATTTGTCAGATCATCCGTTGTTTTGGCGTTAACATGATACTGAACATTATTAACTACTTAATTTAAAACACTGTTACTATATCCCAATTTTTAGGCGACATATATTTCGGCAACCGATGTTGGCATCATCAGATGTAACAACCATCCAAGTTGACAGTTTTACCTAATAATACCGCCAATATTGGCTGGTAAAGCAGCTGTCGCAACGAGTTAAATACATAAAACTATGATAATTGGTGTTTTTATTTAAACAGTTAATTTTTTTATTATATTTGTAAAATTACGAAATGGTCACTAGAATGTTTTGAAAATACAGGAAGAATAAATGAGGGAACTAAATTAATCAATTGCTAAAAATCGGATGCTTAGTTAGGTATAATCAATTATATAAATAGCACCAATTTATTTCAATTGTTACATTTGAATTGTTTTATTTTAATTTGTAAAAATACTAAAATAATTTTGACAACTTGTTTACTAAAACAATCATAACAGAAATAAAGTATTTTGAAATTCGATCAATAAGATGATTTAATAGTTTGACTGTCAACTTACTATTACATTCGTGTGGGAGATTTTTGACCAAAAAATTACCAGATATTATTTCTAAATCGAAAAACATCTGGGTCCTTTTTGGTTGAGCTAAAATATTATCTAGAAATAAATTTAAAAATACGAATAATTATTTGATACAAAAATAATAATATTTATTAGTGTTTTAAACAAATGTTAATACTGTGACCTCTTAAAACATCGATTTACAAGCTAATAACGATTTAAAAAACACCCTTCACCGAATAAAACCACCCCGTCTTGTAAAATTTTCTTTTCAATTCTAAACCCGGTCAACGCGTCTGGAAAATCTCAAGTAAAATGATGTGTGAGAATCCGAAAATCTTCTCCGAATTAGCCAATTTCTCCTCCTGTCTCCTTCAGATCAACTTTGAATACTGTCAGAGGGCGGCATCTAGCGACCCTTCCCTTGCTTCTTACCATTCTCACATCCCGTCCACCCTTTCGGCTTTGTGGACGAAACGATAAGATTGAAGATACAAGCTTTTTGGTTATTGGCATATTAATTTATCAGGAACACATTTGTACAAAGGATAACTTTTTGAAAATGAATAAGTATTAGAAAAACTATTTGAATATTTTAAAACACTTGTAACTTACTATTCAAATTTTATTTTTGATCAATAAAGGCGTTGCCACCGCGAAATTCTGACAACGATTATTTTTATGGATTGAAATATTGTTTTTCCACTTTTCGTTTAACTTTTCTATTAAACTAATTTTCCATATTATTTATGAAACATGTTTATATTTGGATTATGAAGGTGTTAAACCTTCAAAAAAGGAAATATAAAATAAACTTAAAAGCGAAAAAAACAGCATATTTACTCACAAAATAAATTTAAGTTATTTCTTTGAGAGTTTATATTTATTAAAAAAATATGTAAAAATGGTTTGTGTTCATAATAATTTTTTGTTTGTTTATCTAAAGCGTGCATTTGATAAGTGTAAAATGCTTTTGAAGGATACTTATCCCTGTAATAATATTGTTTATAAAATGGCATTAAGTAACAATATCAAAATAATTTAGTGATGCCATTATTTTCGTATCATTTTTCTTTGGTGAAATAATAAAATAAAAAAGTTATGGTTCATTAAGATGGCTTGAAAACACGGAAAGAATAAATGAATGAATAATAATAAAGAAAATATATATTACTGATGTAAACGGAACAATAAATATAGGAAGACCGTGGAAAATATCGCACGATCTAAAGAATCAAATATGAAATGATGTTTGAACGTTGAGGAAGCAAGGATAGTTTATTAGGAGACAGTGCGTAGGGAATAGTGTGGTGGTTCATTCTTTCTGACCACCCCTTCGGGAATAAAGCGTGATAGTTAGTTGGTTAGTTAGCTTGTTAGAATAAACAAACGAGTCCATCTACTCGTGTGTATTAAAGTGTGATAATTCTTAAGTTTTAAATAATATAACATCACCAGTCTCTAAAGGGTTTGTCGCCACGTCCTTCCATCAAAGATTTCTCAACCCACCCTTATCCAATACTTCAACCACAAGTCCCAGCCCCGCCCGGTCGCCACCTTGCTACCCACCGCCTCCCGGCTGAAGGCATCCTTCATTATTCGCCCAAAGATATGTCGAACCCTCTTCCCTTAGCGACCCGCACCACTCGAGGGTCGCTGGCACTCTAAAATATATTTGAGACGATTTCTTACTGTCTTCGTACATACTCGGTCCATGTATTACGTAACTCTTCTTAATTTGACAGCCTCTTTGTTCAGTGGGCTTATTAATTCATATTAACCTTTCTACTTCCATATTCTATCCATCAAAATACTGTCATTTATAGTGTAAACAAAACATAACATACATTCGTTAATACGAACTACAACAACTATAACACCACACCGAATATCACAGGTTCAATTCCCGGCGATGACTGGTAAGGTCACGTTACAATAAAATAGTATTTTCGAAATAATATTAGATTGGGTAGGACAGGGACAGGTTCGCCAACGTTGACCCGACAGGGCACTTGAAGAAGAAGAAAACGAAGATATCTTATCGATAGATATTCGATGTCTTTGGTCTGATGTAGAATTCACGTGACAATAAAATGGCGATTAATAAGAGAGGTTAGAGAAATAGAAACGTATGTGCATGACACGATGTATGAATATTGAGGAATCAAGAGAAGCATGTCAGGAAAAAACAGTGTGGCGGTCCATTATTTCTGCCTACCCTTTATGGTTATAGGTATATGAATTATGGCGACTCTAAAATGGCAATGGGCAGGTCACGTAGCCAGAAGCTCAGATGAAAAATGGACAAGAAGACTGCTGATTTGGAGACCGTGGACTGCAAACAGAAGTGCAGGGCGACCGCAACTACAGTGGAAGGATGATATGAACAGACACGTCGGAATAACCTGGATGCAGTCTGCACAAAACAGAGTGACATGGAAGCGAATGGAGGAGGTCTTGTCCAGGAGTGGACGGGAATAGGCTGAGGAAGAAGAAGAAGATATGAATTATGTAATCATCAATCTCAGTTTATAGAACTTTCAAAATTTTGGTCTTGGAAACACTTAAAGTATATGGTAAGTAGCTTTCTATATAATATTCAAATCCAAATTTACTACCCCTTGATACAGCTTCAGTGCTATTCGATTAATATCCGGGTGGGGATCCCCAGTTGACTCTTAATTAAGGGGACATAGCTTCGATTCTAGGCACAAGTCACATTAATTTTTGAACGCTCAAAACACTAAAATGAATATACTATTAAATAGTCCACTATGATACCTTAAGATTTTAAACTGTTCAATTAAATAACTTTGTTTTATGTATTACAATTGCATTTTATTTTACGCGACAGCTGTTTTGTCCTATGTTGACATCATCAGGTGTTACAATAATATATCAAATGTCACAATTTTTTTTATAATATCATCATCATCATCAGCCGTCTGCCATCCACTGTTGAATGTAGGCCTCTCCCAAAGCCCGCCACCGCCCCCTGTCCATTGCCGCTCCCATCCATCTATGTCCAGCTATCCTCTTCAGATCGTCGGTCCATCGGGCAAGGGGACGTCCAACTCTGCGGAATCCTGTACGCGGTCTCCAATCCAGAACCCGTCTCCCACATCGGCCGTCGGTTCTCCGACAGATATGGCCAGCTCATGCCACTTCAGCCCGCCCATCCGCAGAGCCACCTCAGTCACCTTGGTTTGTTGACGAATGAATTCGTTTCTTAATCTGTCCCTTACGGTTATTCCAAGCATGGCTCTTTCCATGGCGCGCTGGGCGACCTTGAATCTGTAGACTAGACCTTTTGTCAGTGTCCACGTCTCGGCTCTGTACGTCATGACTGGCAAGACGCACTGGTTGAAGACTTTAGTCTTGAGGCATTGTGGTATTTTAGAGGTGAGAACATGACGTAATTTTCCAAAGGCCACCCAACCCAACTGAATTCTGCGGTCGGCTTCTTTCTCGAAATTGTTTCTACCTAATTGAATGATTTGGCCAAGATTCTTGTACCACTTCGAGAGCCGACCCATCAACGGTTACTAATTTCGGGATAATATGTTCATTATATATGACTTTCGTCTTGTCCAAATTCATCCAGACTAATATGTTTTTTTAATATTCATGATTTAAATTAATGGTATCGAATTCATACAATTTCTAATGTGAGTAGAGGTTAGTAGGTGGTTTTATTAGTGTTTAGATGGAATGAGGTGGTTTATAGGATTAAACCCTAGTCCTCTGAATCATCAGCCAAACGTAAGTCCACTATACTGACTTTATAAGGGTACATAAAGTCAATATTTTGAAAATAATCATTGAAAAAAAAAAACTTTACAATATACTCGTATATATATATTAGGGTGTCCCTTATATGGGCAAAAAAATTTTTTTTTAGATTTTTGAAACGCATACCCCCTAATTATGTTTAGTAGTCTACTAGTTACCAAAATACAGAATTTCAACTTCCTACGTTAATTCTAACCCGTGCCGACTTGCCCTCGAAGTTTTAGAAAATAGCCGGTTTAAGTGTCTCTTAAATGTAGTTGTAGATGATCACTTAAAACCATTATGTTAGATAAATATTGATGAAAACATGTATTTATATAATGTTTTTCTTGTAATTATCAAAAAAGATCCGAATTTATATTTATTTACTTGGATATTTCCTCTTCAAAGTCTCTTTTTTACAGTCTGGGTAAATTTTTCTATGTTCTGGCACACAACATAATATGAACTGCTTATGTTCTTCATCTGCGGTAGTCAAACCATGAAAGTATTTCATTATATTACCAGCTCTTTTAGCTGTGTCATTAACTCATTTTAAGCTAGTAACCTTCTTTTTAGCTTCCACAAACTCCGCGTTATCTTTCTATGATGATACAATTTCTTGAAAGAAACTACTATCAAGTTTCAGTCGTGAAAATAAATCTTCACACTTGAGAGAAACAAAATTACTCAAAGATTTCCATAAAACAAGATAACAAATACTTGTAGTACTTATAAATAAAACAAATAAGTGCTAATTTAAATAGGTACCAGATTAAACACTACTTACGTACCATATAGAGAGACAGACATCTGTTCCTTCGATGGAACATATATATTTTTCCCGAATCACCAAAACATTATTTTTTTAAGTTTTCTACAATGTTTCCTTTGGTCTACTCATCAACGTTGTCATCGAAAATTAAAAAGATGTCTATTTTCTCTGACAAGTACCACAAATGTTGATTGAACTTGTATAAAACCGCTTTGGAAATTGTCAACTTCTTCGCAATCTTTTAAGGTTTTTCAAAATCAAAAATCTTGATTCGGAGCTTTTATCGCCAAACTACATTCAATCCAAGGCTTCACATAAGCTGCCACAATACATAAACAAACATCTCGTAAAGCTTGTTTGTCCTTAGCGCACATTTTAAACTAGGACTGCAGCAAACGTATTTTTAAGAGCTCTTGCCATCCATCGTGCTTGATGCATTGGGCCTGCAGGTATGATTTTTATTTTATTTTCATTGCCTCCACCCAGAAAAACAATAGCAAGCTCAATGATATCGCTATAATCATCTCGTACAATCGATTTTGTGATTCAAACGCACTTTTGAGCATCAGTTCATATATATGATGGCGGCAAGCAAAGAGTAACAAATCTCTTTCTAGTTTTTGCACACAAGCTCCGTTCAAGCATCCTGTATAAGATGCTGTTGTATGGATGAGGCTACGTGGAAGTCAAATTACTTCACCAAACTCATCACTCTTTAAGAGCATTGGCTTGTGCGATATCGAATAAATTATCTAATTCAAGTTGAAAGATCTCTTCGCGGCGCCTATGTAAGTCCTGAATCTTCTTGCTATTTTTTGCAGTTCTCGTCAGACCTGATAAAGATCTACCAACTTCTAAACATAATTAAGAACAGCTCTGGTAGGTATTCTAGCCTTTTTCAGAATATATTGCACTCCAGAATGACAAGATTTGGGCTTTCATTAACAGTCAAATTAACTTCACGTATGTTGAAAAATAGAACTGCGAGAACTTGACGATTAGATGGTAGTTTACCCCTGTTATTTGGTGATTTATTTCACCAACAGAGAAAATACTGTTTCAATTGCTTCTTAGTTCCATTGACATCTTCGAAATATAAAACAATCCGTGCTACTACCCGACAAGCTAAACTAAATGATAATAACAACGACAGCGCGCCGCTCCTGTGACGCAATTTGTATGGGACATCTTTGCGCGCAAGTCGGCACGGGTTACACTGTTCCGAAAAAGGAAAAAAATTGTTTTCGGATGTTTTAGGCCCAAATGAATAAAACAATAGCCTATGCATTTTAAAATTAAAACTTTGAAAAATAAGGGACACCCTAATATATATATATTTAGTTTATCCCGCGTGGTTTTATGTTTTCGGCCAATTTCGGCAGTTTGCTGCCATCTTCCGGAACCTACATCAAAATTTGTTATCATCAAATATGAATTAGTCCTAAACATTCATACATCATGTCATGTACGACAATTGAGTTGTCCAACTCCTCGCTTAACCGATATTAAATATTTGATCGAACCACTTTTTGTCGATCTTTCTATTATTTTTTTTTTAATTTTAATTTTTTTTACTTTTATGTTATACATTAATTTGACAAAAAAAAAGTTTATGGACTGTAGTTGTCACACTAGGCATGGCCTGTATCGTGGCAACTACATAAAATAGCATGTTAGTAGAATTGATAGTGAAATGGCGGTTTGTTAGTATTTGTTAGTAATCTTATGCTAACATTGGTAAGAGACTTACCAAATTATGGCAACATGATGATATAATTAAAATTGAATGCTAGGAAAGTTGTGATAATAAATTTACGTGCTAGGTTAGATAGGAAAACTCTTCTAAATCTAAAAGAAAAAAACATTTTCTACGTCTATGGTTGACCCCTTTTTATATTTGGTTAGAGTGCGATTAAATTTCTTAATGTTACTTTTTGCTGTTAACTTATACATTCAAATAACAAAACAGAAAATTTAACAACAAAAACAACAACAGACCATCCAGGGGTAGGCAGAGAGAATAGATCGCCACTCTATTTTTTCCTGACACACCTCTCTAGCTTCCTCCACATTCATACAACTAGTCATACGCGCACGTTGTTTCTTCCGACTTTTAACATCACCAACCTTTAAAATTTTAATAATTTGATCATGCCATGTTTTCCTCGATCTACTTCGACTCCGTACTCCATTTACATCGTTAACGTATACTTTCTTAACTATCCATGTACTCCATATGTCCGAACCAACGCAGCGATCCCTTTCAAAATTTTATTCATAATACCTTTTTTCGCTCTACATTCCTTTCTTATATTTTCATTTTCGCATTTGCATTTGAAATTACCTACAAACTACTTACTACCATACAAACGTCTAAGGGACCTCTTCTCTACGCAGTTATTCTGCTCTCATCCTTCTTCTGCCTGTTCAATGCTTCGCTTCCATACATAAGGGCTGGGACTAAAACTCCTTTGTGAGCGGCCATTTTCGCATTCATTTATAAATTCTTATTTCCAACAACTATTTTTGAATCTCCATTCACTTTTTTGCTCGCACCTACCCTTCTTTTGACGTCACTATCCGTTCGGCCATCCTCTATGAACATGCTACCCAAATACACAAATTCACTCACCTACTCCAAGTTCTCTTCGTTCACACTTTTATTACAAACCGTTCATTTCTTTTCTCTTTCAAAAAATAACACCTTTGACTTTCCAACATTAATCATTAAATCGTTTGACTTGCATACCTCATACATTTTCGATAGCTTGTAATTCGTCCGCACTATCCACAACGAGAAAGGTATCGTCCGCGTAAAGTAGACAATTTACAGACAGATCACTCATCTTAGCACCAGCATTTATACCTTTAAGTTCTTTCATACACTTGTCCATATACAGATTGAACAACCATGGAGACATCACGAGCCTGCTTAACACCCTTCGTGATATCAAACCATGGCGTGATGTATTCATTTACCCTAACACTGGCATTTTTAATTTAACCTAATCAAAATATCAATATTGTTATAAATTTTATAACGTTTCGATTAATTTTATCTTAAATATTCAGAATAAAAAACAGTGTGATATTTATTGCATCATTCTTACAGAAATATTCAGACCCAATAGATTTGCGTGTTAGTACATACGTAACAAAAGTAATAGCAGAAACAGGGCACCTCGCCCGAGATAACTCCTCCAAGGGATATACAAATGGATGTCCACTCTTCATATAAAAGTGGGGTACAGACATGCAAAAGACTTCACGCAACAACAAAATATGTTTAATCATACGATTCTAACAATAACAACGTCATCACGCCATTTCCTCTGGAGGGAATGCAGATATGATGGACTCTAGCTTCCACTACATTCATACAGCGATTCAAACACACACATCGATTGTTCCGACTTCTAACATGGCCGATTTTTAAAATATGATTAATGTGGTCATGGTGTTTCTTCATCGGTTTTTCTCGAGTTCGTAATCCATTCGTTTACGTATACACTATTTACTATTGTTTCTTCATTGATTCTTTCCATGTGCTTAAACCAACATAATGAACCTTTCATTATTTTGTTCCCAACACTTTCATTTACACAGCATTCGCATCTAACTTTGCATTTGACACTATCACATACATATTTATCACACATTTGTCTAAAAAATCGTATTTCTACTTCATTTATTCTAAATAATAATTAAATAAAACGATGTTTTTTAACTACTTCCACTTTTGCCTTTATTTCGACTGGACTCACCAGTCTGTCGATGCCAGCGAGCCTGGCAAAGCCGGTCGCTGTCGAAATAAAGGCAAAAGTGGAAGTAGTTAAAAACATAGTTTTATTTCATTATCATTTAAAATGAACTTCCATCAAGAGATTTCAGTAAAATCATTTGATTATCATTTATTCTACTTGCATTATTCAACTATTCTTTATTCATCCATGAGTCGCTGTATGAATGTAGAGGAAGCTGGAGAGGTATATAAGGATAGAGAAGCGTGGCGGTCCATACTCTCTGCCTACCCTTCCGGAGAAACGGTGTGATGGTATGTTGTTGTACTTCGGAGAGTTGGGACTTCGGAGAGTGTAAAAAAAGATTTTTCACAAAAAGCACCAAGCTCGACGTAGCGTTGGCAAATCCACCAAGCGATACAACTATACAGTAATTATAAAATCTTGTGAATCATCTAAAATCTTTTATCATATTTTATGTGTTTGACATGTTACGCCTGTCTAAGGCATTATCAAATGTCTAAAATCTTATGTATTGTTTTTTGAACAATGGTGTAACCCTCTATATTAATATGATTGAAAACGTCTGTCTTAAATAATAATTAAATAAAACGATGTATTTTATAACTACTACCACATTTGTCTTTATTTCGACAGCGAGCCTGGCAAAACTGGTCGCTGTCAAAATAAAGACAAATGTGGAAGTATTATACTTATAAAAAACATCGTTATACTTTTAAAAACATCGTTTAATCATTATTTAAAATGAACTTCAATCAAGAGATTTCAGTTAAATCATTTGACTATATATTTGTTCCTAGTACACACAGGTGGTTTGAACCCAATAACTGTATACAATTTATTTTAGCTAACATATTGATTCTCATGACATGTGATAGGTAGCTAATCTATCGCCATTTTATTGTTACTTGAATTCTACACCAGACCAACGGCAGTGTGACAATCACACTGCCATCGCCAGGAATCGAACCCGGGACCTTCGGTATGGATGTCAGAGCTCTAACCACTATGCCACGAAGGTCGTCAAAAAATCGTCATCTTAAAAACGTCTGCCTTCTTGGAGTTTTAATATATTTTAGATGGAATGACATGTTTCGCCCTTCTAAGGCGTTATCAAATGTCAACATTATCATTATCAAATGTCATTGTCATACATTTGATAAAGCCTTAGAAGTGCGAAACAAGTCATTCCATCTAAAATATAATATAACTTCTAGAAGACAGACATTTTCATTCATTTTAATAGTTTTCTAAAATCTTCTTAAAATTAAACATCTTAAATCTTCCATTTTTTTGGCCGAAACACTGTGATACCTTAACATTTTAAACTGTTAAATTAAATAACTTTGTTTTTGTATCGCAATTGTATTCTATTTTACCCAACAGATGACACCTGATGATGTCAACATAGGTTGATGAAACAGCTGTCGCGTAAAATAAAATACAATTGAGATACAAAAACAAAGTTATTTAATTTCATAATTTAAAATCTTAAATCTTGTTAAAATTTTAAATTGTGTAAATTTTTAATTATTCTTTTATTTTAAATAGAAACATTTTCACCTACTGTTCGCACTATCTCCCCGCCTGCTGTAAGGCGTTACGCTTATGCATATATTATCATATGGGCGCTTACACCGAGCAGACTATGCTGGGAGCGCGGCGCACACAGCGACAGAACGGACTATAATAGACGACAATGTACGTACACATGTAATTTAGATTTTACACATCTACCACTGTTTAGGTTCACGTATAGTACGTTTGATCGAGAATGTCTTCTCATCCTCCCGCTTCCCTCCTGACGGGGTTAAACTCGCTATAAATTTGAATACATACTTAGAGGGATATTAAGTTTTTTTCGTGCCTGCATGTGTTTAGATTTAACCCTTTTCCTAATGCTTGTAAATTACGTTTTATGTTTACTTATATTTCAATAATAAGATACAAGTATTAAGCTACAAAAATATTAGGAAGGCTATAGCACCACAAACAGCTGATGTTATTGATAATTATATGTATTATATGTAAAGATCAATAAATGCAAAACAGTAACAAAGTTTAAAAAATACAAATAAAAGACTGAGAAGACGCTACTGGAGAGATCATGTGAAAAGAGCATGTTCTGAAAGAATGATAAACATAGTCGTAAATAAAGTACCAACAGGAAATTGACCTCCAGGAAGACCACCCAAAAGATGGCGAGACAGTTGGACGTCTACATCTCAGGAACAGGCTTCGAGAAATAACAGGACGCAGTCCTAAATAAAGCAGACGAAGAAGAAGAAATAAAATACAACCAATTCAATCCAGACGCCGTTTATTTTTATTCACTGAGAGTGTCGCAACAGCTGTTTCGCCAACTGATGTTGGCATCATCAGGTGTTACAATAAATTGTTTACAAATATGGTCAGTTCTGACATATGATATAATGATTTATTTTGGAACGTTTATTTTATATTTTTAATAAATGCGAGTGTTGTATACAAAGTACATAAAAAAAAACATTCAACATCTACAACACAAAGTTATGGCGAATATAGAAGAAAATATGAAGATTTTGTTTATTTATGTATTAGAATCGCTGTATGTTACTATTAATAAATAAAATTATAAAAAATAAAAATATACGAGTATATATATATATATATATATATATATATATATATATATATATATAACTAACTAACTAACTAACCATCACGCCGTCTCCCCGAAGGGGTAGGCAGAAAGAATGGACTGCCACACCTTTCTTTCCTGACATATTTCTCTCGCTTCCTCAACATTCATACATCGTGTCATGCACGCGCGTCGATTTCTCTGACTCCTCACATGGCCGACATTCAATATTTGATTTATTTGATCGTGCCACGTTTTCCTTGGTCTTCCTCTATTTCTGGTTCCATTTACATCATTAACATATAATTTTTTTACCATTCTTTCTTCATTCATTCTTTCCATATGTCCAAACCATCTTAATGATCCTTTCATTATTTTGTTCATGACACCATCATTCGCACCGCATTCACTTCTTATATTTTCATTCGACACTCTATCATACACAGAATATCCACACATTCGTCTAAGAGATCTCATTTCTACTGCATTTATTCTACTTTCATCCTTCCTTTGCCAGTTCCATGCTTCGCTTCCATACATGAGGGTCGGTAGAAGAACACCATTGTGCACTGCCATTCTAGCTTTTTTGGATAGGTTTTTGTTTGCGATGACAACTTTAAGTGCACCATTCACTTTGTTGCCTGCCCCAACCCTTCTTTCAATATCCCTCTCCACTCTCCCATCTCTTGTAAACATACTACCTAAATACACAAACTCAACTACTTGCTCCAAGTTTTCACCATTCACGCTAATGTTGCAGACTGTCGTGGTTTCTTCCTTTTCAAAAATCATTACTTTGGACTTATTAACATTCATCATCAGATCATTTCGCATGCATACCTCATACATACAATTCACCAGGACTTGTAGTTCATGCTCGTTGTCTGCAAGTAGGACAGCGTCATCCGCATACAAGAGACAGCTTACTGACACTCCGCTCATTTTGGCACCTACATCCAACCCTTTCAGCTCTCTCATACAATTGTCCATATACAGATTAAATAACCACGGGGACATTACGCAACCTTGTTTGACACCTTTATTGATATCAAACCAGGCTGTAAGATCTCCATTTACTCTGACACTAGCAGTGCTTTCCGTGTATAGCGACTTAATGGCCGTGATCAGTTTTGTACTTATTCCATATTCAGACAATATTTTCCACAACTTTTCTCTATTAACGTAATCATATGCTTTTTGTAAGTCGACAAATGCACAGAAAAGTTTGCGATTTTTGGCCAGAAACTTCTCTGTCAATGTACGAATATATATATAATATATATATATATATATATATATATATATATATATATATATATATATATATATATATATATATATATATATATATATATATATATATATATATATATATATATATATATATATATATATATATATATATATATATATATATATATATATATATATATATATATATATATATATATATATATATATATATATATATATATATATATATATATATATATATATATATATATATATATATATATATATATATATATATATATATATATTAGGGTGTCCCTTATTTTTCAAAGTTTTAATTTTACAACGCATAGGCTATTGTTTTATTCATTTGGGCCTAAAACATTCGAAAACATTTTTTTTCCTTATTCGGAACAGTGTAACCCGTGCCGACTTACGCGCAAAGATGTCCCATACAAATTGCGTCACAGGAGCGGCGCGTTGTCGTTGTTATTATCATTTAGTCTCGACTTTTCAGGTTATATCACGGATTGTTTTATATTTCGAAGATGTCAGTGGAACCAAGAAGCAATTAAAAAAGTTTTTTCTTGGTTAATGAAGTAAATCACCAAATATCAGGTGTAAACTACCATCCAAGCGTCAAGTACTCGCAGTTCTATTTTTCAACATACGTGAAGTTAATTCGACTGTTAATGAAAGCGCAAATCTTGTCATTCTGGAGTGCAATATATTATGAAAAAAGGCTAAAATACCTACCAGAACTGTTCCTAATTATGTTAAGAAGTTAGTGGATCTTTATCAGGTCTGACGAGAACTGCAAAAAATAGCAAGAAGATTCAGGACTTACACAGGCGCCGCGAAGAGAACTTCCAACTTGAATTAGATAATTTATTTGATATCGCACACGCCGATGCTCTTGAATGTGCTGTGATACAACAGCATCTTATACAGAATGCTTAAACGGAGCTTGTGTGTAAAAACTAGAAAGAGATTTGTTACTCTTTGCTTGCCGCCATCATATATACGAACTGATGCTCAAAAGTGCGTCTGAATCGTAAAATCGATTGTACGAGATGATTATAGCGAACTTATTTAGCTTGCTATTGTTTTTCTAGGTGAACGCAATGAAAATAAAATAAAAATCAGACCTGCTGGCCCAACGCATCAAGCACGATGGATGCCACGAGCTATTTACTCCTTAAAAATACGTTTACTGCAGTCCCAGTTTAAAATGTGCGCTAAGGACAAATAAGCTTAACGAGATGTTTGTTTATTTATTGTGGCAGTTTATGTGAAGCCCTGGCTTGAATATAGTTTGGCGATAAAAGCTCCGAATCAAGATTTTTGATTTTTAAGGACCTTATAAGATTACGAAGAAGTTGACAATTTCCAAAGCGGCTTTAAACAAGTTCAGTCAACATTTGTAGTACTTGTCAGAGGAAATAGCTATCTTTTTAATTTTTGATGAGAACATTGATGAGCAAACCAAAGGAAACATTGTAGAAAACTTACAAAAAGAAAGTTTTGGTGATTCGGGAAAGATATATGTTCCATCGAAGGAACAGCTGTCTGGCTTTCTATATGGTACGTAAATAGTGTTAAATCTAGTATTTAATTTAGAACTTATTTGTTTTATTTATAGGTACTACAAGTATTTGTTATCTTGTTTATTGGAAATATTTGAGTGATTTTGTTTCTGTCTAGAGTAAAGATTTATTTTCACGACTGAAACTTGATAGCAGTTTCCTTCAAGAAATTGTATCTTCATAGAAAGTCAGCGCGGCGTTTGTGGAAGCTAAAGAGTTGGTTACTAGCTTAAAAGCAGTTAATGACACAGCTGAAAGAGCTGTTAATTTAATGACAGACTTTCATGGTTTGATTACCGCAGATGAAGAATATAAGCAGTTCACATTATGTTGTGTGCAATAACATAGGAAAATTTACCCAGATTGTAAAAAAAGAGACTTCGAAGAGGAAATATCCAAGTAAATAAATATAAATTGGGATCTTTTTTGATAATTACAAGAAAAGTATTACTTAAATATACGTTTTCATCAATATTAATCTTACATAATGGTTTTAAGTGATCATCTACAACTACATTTAAGAGACACCTAAAGCAGGTATTTTCTAATACTTTGAGGCCAAGTCGGCACGGGTTAGAATTAACGTAGGAAGTTGAAATTCTGTATTTGGGTAACTAGTAGACTATTAAACACAATAAGGGGGTATGCGTTTCAATAATCCAAAAAAAAAAAAATTTGCCCATATAAGGGACACCCTAATATATATATATATATATATATATATATATATATATATATATATATATATATATATATATATATATATATATATATATATATATATATATATATATATATATATATATATATATATATATATATATATATATATATATATATATATATATATATATATATATATATATATATATATATATATATATATATATATATATATATATATATATATATATATATATATATATATATATATATATATATATATATATATATATATATATATATATATATATATATATATATATATATATATATATATATATGCTATATATATATATATATATATATATATATAAAATAATAATATATCAACAGTGTAGCTAAATATATAGGTAATGTTTTTAGAGGTTTGGTTTTTAAACTGGCAACATTGTTTCTACAGACTGTCAATTTGGCAGTTGACAGTTGATTTGTAGTCAATGTGTTTAGTGATTTTACCATAAATATACTTACGTCAGAACAGCGCTTGAAAATTGTGCAAATTTATTTTGAAAATCATGGTTTGGTTCGCCAAACTTATCGTGCACTACGTCCATTTTACGGTCGACATAATCGTCCGTCCGAGCAAGTTATTCGGAAGACCATGGATCGTTTTCGTACCACGTACACTCTAATGGATAATACGCATCCACAAAGACGACAATTGTTGAAAATGGGATTTCACGATTGCCCTTCATTCGAGCTAGCCGTGGCGCTCATATGCCCGAAATCATATTTAAACAATAATGGCATAACATTATCTATTATATAAAGCTAATATCATTGACATTAACATTATTTTAATGTGTTTTTTTTTTTTCATTTTGAATATGTGTGTTTTACCTCTAAAAAAAACATCCTATATTACAGTGTCTTATGCATTTAGCATCGTTTTAATTTGGGACTTATATCATACTCACAAGAATTTGATTTCTATCCATGACGTTATGGTTTTTTCCCATCTCTCTTTGTATGTATCTAGATTTTTGAGGCCTTAAAGAATACATGTTTGTTATATAAATCAATGAAAATTATTATTTTGAATACAATTTGGATGTAATGTAATATAAAAAATATTCAAAATTGTTGTTGCCCTAAATTACATTCATACTCGCAGCTTCAATCGTCTCACACCTCGTGTCATCTCATATCGTATTCAAATCCAATATTTCATATCGAAAAAGCGCCCGTAGAAAGCCGTAGATTTATTGGTCACCAATACTACTGCGCGAATAATGGAAATGGGTATTCTGTATCGCGTAAGGGTGTGTGTGTGATTTATTTCGTACATACTAGCGTTTATTTTAGACCCTTAGTTTGGGGTGAGGCTTCTTAAAATGTGGCTCGCTCGCCTTTTTTATTAGATACGAAAACACAACCCGTTTAATGGAAAATGAAAATGTCGGGAGACAATAACTAGTCTTTATGATTATGAACAGTTTTATATCACAAATATTAACACGTTGACTACGGAGCACTGACCGGGACAGGGGTAAGGGGAGAACCCAAACGGCGAACCCCTGTCCAGGTCAGGCCCTACACCGTTCGGTTTTTATTAAAAAGGAACTGTTGAACCTTTCCCTAACGGCTAAATCCTCTCCTATTTATTAAAAATCGAATGGTATAAGGCCTCACCTGGTCAGGGGTCCACGTTTGGGTTCTCCCCTTACCACTGTCCCGGTCAGTGCTCCACAGTTAACGTGTTAGTTTAAAGTTAAGAATTAATGAATATTTTTTTAAACAATATTTTGAATGAATAATCAGTTAGATAATTTGCTAATGACGTTCTAATAACACTTAAGTTATTAGAAAGTCATTAGCAAATTATCTAACTGAATATAAATTGAATAAATTAAAGTTTCGTATAAATATTTGTATAATTAAAAATGATACTTGTCACTCTTTTTCGGTAATTTTTTTTTAATCTTTTTTATGATTTAATTTAGAATTGATTTAATCTTTCTAAAACAAGATTTAAACTATTGTATTATAAGATTTTTAAATTGAAAACACTGTTATTACGTAGAAGATATATTATGTTAAAACAACTAAAATTAAAATTCAATCCACAACAATTTATACAAGTAGTTAGACATTAATATAGACACATGTGTCTCGCAGTGAAGACTTTGTAATAGTTAAGAAACCACTGATTTTGGGGAAACCAAAAAATAACGGGATTTGAAAATAGAACTCATCAAAATGGGAGCGATCTGTCGTCCGCTCACCACAGTTTTCTTAAATAATATTTTTTCTTCTAATATACACAAATTCCACATTCAATATTTTTTCTCAAAAGCCTATGTTAATGTTTAATTAACTTTTACAGTTTAATTTGAATTCGAAAAAAAAAAGTTGCAGTTATTTTTTTAATTAATTTTAGAGCTTGATTTTTAAATTGAACTAGAACACTTGTTCATTATCATGAAGATTGCTAAGATTCGTTATATAATATGAATCGAAAACACCCCCTCATTATCCAGGCGATATGTTTAATAATTTTTTAAACAAATTCTTCTTCATGTTTATAATCCTGAGGATTGGCCTGCACCAAGTTTCACTCGTTTCCTCCACTCAGTCCTGTCTCCAACCAGTCTCTTCATCTCTGTGTAGCTGCCACAGCGCCTGTCTCTAGACACCTGGTCTCTTGGGCGGCCTCTGCAATTTTCTGTCCTCGACCATTTCCTCTGCGATAGTAATAAGCAGCCCCGGGTGCTTGATGTTATGGCCTATCCAGTTTGCTCGTTGCTGGGCAATCTTTTTGAGCATTTGACTCGTTTTTCCGGCCCTTCTCATTACCTCGCTGTTTTGGGTGTGTTCCGACCAATGGACCACCATTATGCGTCTTAAGCATCACATTTCAAAAGCAGCTAGACGTCTGCACTCACTCCGGCCAATGGTCCATGTCTTGCAGCCATACAGCAGCACACTCCAGACAAAAGTCTTGATCAGATTGTATCAAATGCTAATATTAATGTTATTTGATTCAAGTATATTTGTCTTTTTATTGAAGGCTTTTCTGGCTTGCTGTATCCTGCTTACGATTTCTGCCTTTGAGCGCCCAAATTGCACATTAATCCTTTTATACAACATTTTGAATGTATACAAATACTTGTAGACGAATACTGGATTTTACCCATTGCGGGTTATCAATTCAAGGATTAATTGTATCTCAATAGAGACGAAGATGCAAATTGGAAACAGAATATGGTGATCGAGGTGTTTACAGGACTTATGACCTGTCATTGGTTGGGTTAAGCGCACGCTTTGTGTAATACAACATTCCCCATTCCACCTTTTCTTATGACCACCATGTCTGACAAATTTTTGGAAGCTGTATATATGTTAATCTGTAACACCACACTTCACATGGTAGTTTCAATCTACACACTAGCGCCATCTATGAAGATTGGATTTTAAGCATTAAGCAGAAGATCTTTTTAATGCAATGTGAAAGGCTACCGCCTATCCTTTAATTCTTTTATGTTTTTGTGAAACCCTTTCAATTTAAAAACATATCATGTATAAACTATAACGATTTCTATTACTTTTCACTGATTCGTGTTGCTAATATATATAGTTTCATTGATTATATATCGAATTTTTTACCATTCTCTGATCTTTAAAACTCAATATATATTCAAATCATATTTTTGATCCTATAATGATTTTGGTTGTCATACTATTGTCTTTTAAACATTCTACGTATTCTTATATCCACGTTGGACGGAATTTTATACAATACAGTATTGTTAAAGTAATATCTTCACTTTCTCGTTTTGCTTCGCTTTTTTTAAGGTGTTACCAGTTCAGAAGAGTATGTTTGTGAACCGATAAATAAACAATAAGTATTTATTTATTACTAATTTCCAAGCACATTATGGAAGATATAAAATACAGCAATTTCAATTAATTCCAAAACAGCAGTAGCCGGGTCACAAAACATTTGAATCATTCCAAGAATTAACCACCCTAGTAATTGTTTTTTAATAATGTAGTAAACAAATTAACCTAAAATTCAACTACAACATATCAACTACAACTTAATTACAGTAATACATTATTTAGAATCAGGAAAAAAAATTAACCACCACCACTATCATTTATTATATAAACCAAATAAATGTTGATGTAGGTACCAGAAGATGGCAGCAATCTGCCGAAACCGGTCGAACATAAACACATGTGGAAGCACCCTAAATACTCGTACATAATAATAAAGAAATTTTATATCATTTTTTTTTTGTTTCCATTATTAAGTAAAATACATGTGTATTAAAAACTCTTTCCGTTCCATGATATTTTAGCTTTTGACGAAATATCTACTTTCAATAAAATATTAATTAAACAAATGATATTTTAAACGACATTGATGCGTTATTGAAATTATTCCACGTAGCTGCGTATACAAAATACGTGAAACCCTTCACTTTAGTTCACTTGTGGACCGTCGTCCATCTTCACGAATCGTCCTAGTTATTTGTCCGTCGTATGACAGAGGTGTCGCCACCCTCGTTTTCTCACTCCATCCCGACCTGCCCACTCGCCGCCCAGGGATAGGCGGGAAGGGTGGGACGGATATTATATTGGAAATCCCACTATATGTATGCAAATCGAAATGGAAAATACACACGTACTTGTGATGTATCGCCAACTGCGGACGTATAACTACATCTAGTGGTCATTTTTGTAAAGTATTTATATAATATTATTTAAATATTTTGGCTAATATATCGATTTTATACAATATAATCACCGTTACCACATTAAAGGTTTTACTCATTTTTTTTTTAATATTTCCAATTTCCACATTAAAAAACATACAATTTTCTTATTCTTCGTCAGCTTGTCTCCATCCACTGCTGGACGTAAGCCTCTCCATCCCCTCGCCATCTTTCTCAGTCTCTGGCCAATATTCTCCAGGCCCTTCCCACCGTCTGCACAATATCATCGCTCCACCTGGATGGCTGTCTCCCGACACTTCTCCGGCCCAACCTTGGCCTCCATTTAGTAAACCCTCTGGCTCCATCTTCCATCATCCTGTCGACACACATGACCAGTCCACTGCCACTTCATCCTCGCAATGCGTATCCTTACATCGGTGACCCTGGTGCGTCTTCTAATATCCACGTTGGGTATATGGTCCCTAAATGAGATACCCAACATGGATCTTTCCATGGCCCGTTGTGCAACATTAATTTTGTGCATTGTTTGTTTAGTTAACGTTCATGTCTCGTATCCATAGGTCATCACATTCCCTAATTAGAAAGACTTAATATTAAAAATATATATATACATTGTTCATAGACTACTAATAGAGTTTGATATCGTCATCTTTCGACTTTAAGTTCTAAGACTTCAGTTCTAAAAAAAAATTGCGTTTAATTTTCATTATTTTTCTCGATATCTTTGTAAAATGATAATTATTGCTTAGTGAAACATTTTATTTAAAAAAAAATGTTTTGCCGAGTATATTTAATCCAACATATTTTAAAGGTTTAAAACATTAATAAATAAAAACGGTATTCCAGGAAAAATATATAAAGGCAAAGCATGATGTTGCGAGTATAACGCGTTTGAAACATGCTTAGGAAAATTCATGTAACTGGAAAAAATCTAATTGTTGCTGAACAATGATTCAAAACTCCACATATTTACATGTATTATAATATTAATGTCTAAGTACATGTTTTGATGTTTGATGACTCACCAAAACTTGACATAATTCGCCTTACTAGGAAATTATCTCATATAATATCATAAATCTTCTATGAAACTTACGTTTTCCTTATTGTAATATAGAAAAAACAAAACTTAAAACGAATCTAGTTGATAGAATCCAGCGTCATGCACTATATTTTAATTAAATTAAAATATTGTATTAATGATTTCACAAATCATTATTAGATAAAAATGGCGATAGATTAGCTTCCTATGAAATATCAGGAGAATCAAAAACTAACTAACTAACTAACCATCACACCGTCTCCCCGAAAGGGTAGGCAGAAAGAATGGACTGTCACACTTTTACTGATGCGGCACTCCATCCTTCTCTTTTCGCCCCTCGGGAGACGCGGTGTGATGGGTTGCGAACCTCATCGCCACCAATAGGCATCTCCCGCGCACACTTCGATCGTCCAACACCCACAAAATAAATCTAAAACAAATAATATAAAATACAATGATATAAAATAACAAAATAAAAATTATTTAACACAAAATGTTCTTTTTAGATGGTGCACATATTGTCTATTTAATTTATGTTCCACGAATCCACCGTTTTTTTAATTTAGCACATAATGTTTTTTTCGATGTTGCACATGTTGTCATGGACGATCCGGACTTTTGTGTTTATTTAATTTATGTTACACGTATCCACCGTTTTTAAATTAGCTGTAATTAGGCACTTAACCAGCAAGAACTTTAAAATAATATTGAAGAAATTATTCAAATTGTCATTGGAACAAATGAAAAAATTATTTTTACACCTGTCAAAATTTTTTATATAAACCAAAAAACTAATATAATTTTAACAGCAAAACAGTACAAACGTATTACGTGTCACAATTAACAATTATAAAGTGCGGCAACAATTAAATTGACCAAAACAATTCACTTATACACGAAATATCTCCAAATTTACAGTAGCACCACATGAACCAAACCAAATTTTAAAAATCAGAATATATATAGAATTAATTATACGACCAGAAAACAGAAAGAATCGGTTGAATTGCATGCTTAAACCCAAGTCCGCGGGATCAGGAGCCAAGCTTTTTCTCTGAGAGACCGCCATCCTCTTGATATAACAATGAGGCATAATTTGTAATTTACGTATTTTTTAAATTATGATATATTTTATATTAACATTGGTTTCACATTATAAGTATTTTTATTTAAGTTTTATAATGTAAATGTACAATTTTTATTCATTTTCGGTTTAAATAAAAAAATGTATAAAACTATCACAAGACGAAGGCTATAAAACTAACTAACTAACTAACCATCACGCCATTTCTCCGGAGGGGTAAGCAGAGAGGATGGATCGCCACAATGCTCTATCCTGGCATACCTCTTGGGCTGCCTCTACATGCACGCACGTCGATTATTCCGACTTCGAATGTAAGCGCCTTATAGTAAATGAATAATTTGGTCATGCCATGTTTTCCTCGGTCATCCTCGGCTTCTTTTTCTACTCACGCTGCTTGTGTACAACTTTTTAACCATTCTACTTTCATCCATTCGTTCCATATGTCCAAATCATCTCAGGGATCCTTTTTTAATTTAGCGAAGGGTGTACTTTCTTTAAAATATACTAATACTTCTTGAAAACTGACGTTTTCTTCAATATTATATTATATTTAGAATTTATGAATACAAACGACTTTATCCAGAAGACTATTTTTATTAAACTCCGGGGTAATAAATGTTGACGCGTTGACTTAAATATGCCTAATTAATGCTTCTAGATTCCAAAACGTAATTTACAGCACCGCTTTAAAATGCAAATAAACAAATCGACACCATTAATTTTACAACTATTTTTATCGCATCTTCATTACAAATTCCCCTAAACTACGTAATTTATGGCGGGGTTCACATTTCAAACTGTCAAACACCTGTTTAGCCCGCGCCCCGCAACCCCGAAGATAGCCGCCCCTTTAATCCAACTAATGTGACAGGATATAATGGTGAATGCTTAATTAATTACAACAAAAATTTATCGAAGGATAATTTTGAATTTAACATGCTATGTGAATATTGGATGCTTTGTTGCCTTGATGACAGTTATTCAACACTTTAGAGGTTGGTCATCGCAACTTTCTTGTATTTATTTCTACATTTTTTAATACGAAGATGAATTGAATTGAAACCACGAATTCATGCATTTGTTCATGGATACAACAAGCAACATTTGTAATTTTTTAGCAATTATGATTTCTTGAACAATGATATAATACTCCTTAATAAATATTAAATATTCGGTTAATGCGTCCGTTTTCTGGGACTTATATTATATTTGATGGGTGTGACATATTACTAGGATATTATAAAATTAGAAAAACATTGAATAATAACATAGCGAGGTGAAAAATATGTATTTATTGTTTCTTGAACCATGATGTAAAACTCCATAATAAATATTAAATATTCGGTTAATATGTCCGTTTTCTGGGAGTTATATTTAAGTAAATGGGAGTGACATATTACTGAGATATTATAAAATTAGAGATAAGTGGAATAATGACATAATGAGGTGAAAAATATATATTTATTTTTAATTGAACAATTGTTTATTGAATGGTGTAAAACTTGTTTGATTTCTAAAAGCTATATTATATGTATAATGTAAATCAACAACACAAAAAAACGTAGAAGAAATGTTTATTTTGAAATCAAAGTTTCATTCATTATAAACATTAATGTTTACAATTAAGAAATGTATTGGACTTGGACCTGGACTTGGATCATCTGGCTTACAGATATTCAGCTCATGTGGCTATTCCTCTGACGTCTGATGGGAACAATGTTGGAAGGTGATTTGGTATCTTGAAGTATACGTAATATGTGTATGTGTAATAAATCAGTTTATTTACTCAAAAGACATTACAAACAGCATAAATGTTTAAGGCAAATAAGAGTATAAGAATAATTTATACTTTCCTTGAAATGCGTATAAGAAAGCCCAAACTTTACCAACAATAAAGTCTAATTTCAATAACAGATGTCGATGTCATCAGTCGAATTAAAATTCATTAAAAACGCATAAAAAGCGACACGCAGTTAAGGCGTGCGAGCTTTTGTTTTATTTACTGCCGACTTGTTTCGTTTTACCTTCGCCTGATTGCCTTCTGGTGTCGAATACTCTCCGCACTTAATGCTTTCAGGGTAGTTAATAAATACATTATATAATACATTTTTGAAATAAACAAAATTAGGTGAACCATACAAAACCAGAGTAACTTAACTCAGTAACGCTATTTGGACTTTGTAACCAAATTTGCTCGGACAAAGGTTTATAACTAACTAACTAACTAACTAACCATCACGCCGTCTCCCCGAAGGGGTAGGTAGAAAGAATGGAGTGCCACACTTTTTTTTCCTGACATATTTCTCTCGCTTCCTCAACATTCATACATCGTGACATGCACACGCGTCGATTTCTCTGACTCCTCACATGGCAGACATACTCTTTCATACACTTGTCCATAACAAAGGTTTATTATATTTTATAATACTATTGACGTTGTTTTTTTATTTATAATATATTTATTTTATTTGGTAGAACTTCGTGAAAAACAATAAACAGAAAAAGGTAATGAAAGTTTATTACTAACTAACTAACCATCACGCCGTCTCCCCGAGAGGGTAGGCAGAAAGAATGGACTGTCACACTTTTACTGATGCGGCACTTCATCCTTCTCTTTTCGCCCCGCGGGAGACGCGGTGTGATGGGTTGCGAACCTCAGTTTATTTATAATAAATATTGAGTTTTATTCCATTTGTTCTTCTTATCGCTGCGTTGGTTCGGACATCGTTAAGAAAGTATACGTTAATGATGTAAATGGAGTACGGAGTCGAGGCAGATCGAGGAAAACATGGCATGATCAAATTAATCAAATTTAAATGGTTGGTCATGTTAGAAGTCGGAAGAATCGACGTGCGTATATGACTCGCTGTATGAATGTGGAGGAAGCTAGAGAGGTGTGCCAGGATAGAGTAGTGTGGTGGTCATTCTCTCTACCTACCCCTGCGTGGATACGGCGTGATGGTTTGTTTGTTTGTTTGGTATTCTTATTCCGACCAGTTTCGGTAGCTCTGATAGCAATATCGTTGAAACTGGTTGAAACTAGAAGAGCATAAGGAATAAAATTAATGTTTATTTTAAAGATATTTTATTTATTTTCATTATTATTAAATTAAACAACTACAATACTACACCGATATAAAAATGGTTTCATAAAATACAATACATAACACATTCAATTAACAGTTTTCTTAATAATCAAAGCAAATGGTAGAATATCTAATGATGAAGTAAGAAAGGAATGTAAGGCGGATGAATGGGAGATAAACAAAATCAAGAAAGGGTCACTAAGAGGGTTTGGACATATGTAACGAATGGATGAGGGAAGAATGGTTAAAAAGATATATACAAGTAGTGTGAATGGAAAAAGAAGTCGAGGAAGGCCAAGGAAGACATGGAATGACCAAATTAATCAATTACTTAAAGGCGGCCATGTTCGAAGTGGGAACAATCGACGAGCGTGCATGTCACGATGTGTGAATGTAGGAGAGTCGCGAGAATTATGCCAGGATAAAGCAATGTGGCGATCTATCCTCTCTGCCTACCCCTCCGGGAAAACGGCGTGATGGTTAGTTAGTTAGTTAGTTAGTTAAACGGTAAATAATATTTACCCATAAATATATTCGTTAAGTTGCCTCTTTGTGCATCTTTAACAACCATTGGAATATATCAATTTTAAAAATCGAAATAAAACAAATATATTTCTCGAAGAATGCTTGAGGTACCGATATTTTAATTTTACTAATTTATCGTGAATTTTAAGCAGTTAGTCTTGGGGTTCTCAAGAATGCTTCTTCGGCAGATGGTCTTCGTTACTAAATGATACTTCAATATTGCAGTGGCGGTGCGTAAAATATTAAATGGGTAGAATTAAAGTACACAGTTTAATATGATGGTATTATGAACAAAATAATGAAAGGATCTTTAAGTTGGTTTGGACATATGGAAAGAATGAATGAAGAAAGAATGGTAAAAAATATGTATACTCGTATATGTTAACAATGGAAATGATATAACTAGAAACAGAGGAAGACCGAGGAAAACGTGGCACGATCAAATAAATCAAATATTGAATGTCGGCCACGTTAGGAGTCAGAGAAATCGACGCGCGTGTATGACACGATGTATGAATGTTGAGGAAGCGATAGAAATATGTCAGCAAAATAAAGTGTGGCGGTCCATTATTTCTGTCTACCCCTTCGGTGAGACGGCGTGTTGGTTAGTTAATAAGTTAATATTGAAAAAAAAAATTAAAAATCCTGCGAGCCATCACTGATGTCCAACGGAAGATCGACGCTGTCGTTTTGCTGCTCCTTCCCTACTCGCGTCATGACATGTCACAGCAGAAATACTGCCCCCGAATACCGGCCGCTGCAGTGTCCGCTGTAATTTGAATACTATTTACATGCACATTTCGACTTGGTCGAATATCAATGAGAACGCGGAGAATCAAATGTGTGCAACTGCGTAGGAACCGACGTATAAAAATACCAAAAGTATACTTTTGTAAAATTCGTAGGAATTGATATATACAAACAAATACAGAAAGTACCCACTCCTGTTAAAATTCGTAGGAACTGACATATAAACAAATACAGAAAGTACCTACCCACCTTCGCAAAATTTGTTCGAACTGAAAAAATAAACAACTACATCAAAATTAAAGTTGTTAATTTAAATTTCTCGGTAGAAGTTCATAATAAAAATTTTGTAAAGAATCCTTTATAAAATATGTTAAGTTTAATTTCACTTTTTTATAGATCCGACCGGTTTCGGCAGCTTGCTGCTATCTTCTGGACCAGGAGAACGTAGCGAGCTGCCGAAACCGATAGGTTCATAAAATTATGTGCAATTAAACAAAATATCTATATAAATAAAGGCCAATGTGTGTTATTGTGTGCTCAGAAAATTCTCTTAATACCTAACCGATCTTTACCATTTTCTCAAAAGTTATTCATTGTACTCCGGTGGTTGTTCTGTAATTCGTATTTTTAGACTGGCGTTTCGGAGATCGTTTCAGTCTCCATTTTCAGGGTGATTATAAATGTGTGGTATGTAATGTACTCTAGAGCGAATGAGACACATCCGAGTTTTGTGCCCTATGCTCTCCGAGGTAGTTAGCAAACATAACCCAGAGATGTTTCATTCGCTCTCACATTGCCGGCGCCACGGTACAGCGTAGAAGGAGTTAAGCATACATTACCCACCATAAATTAATAACCACCCTGAAGTTGGAGACTGCAACGATCTCTGAAACGTCGGTCCAGAAAGACGAGTTACACGGAATTTACCGAAATCCCAAAAAACATAAAGCAAGTACCTACTTTAGTAAAATTCATAGAAACTGACATATACAAACACAATAAGTAGGTACCTACTTTCGTAAAATTTGTAAGAACTGACAATTAAACAAATACAGATAACCACATGTATAGAATCTCGTCTGGCCGTCCACCCTTTTTAAACGTCCACCCTTTTAGTTAAACCATTTTCTAGACTGTATTTTCTTAAATGTGTCAACAATTATTATTATTAATATTTTGTTGAATCGCTCTTTCCATCATTCACTCTGAAAATCACACTGCTATCGCCGGTAATCGAACCCGGGACCTTCAATGTGGCAGTTAAAGCACTCACCACCCGGCCACGAAGGTCGTCAATCGCTTTGTCATCGCTCACAAACGTATATATGTGTTTTATTTGTGTTTTGCCCTACTTCTGCTGTAGCTTCTTAGACCCAATAAAACGATACAATAAAAATAAAATTTTCTGATCTGTATTGCTTAACAACTGTTTAAAAAGTAAGCGATAAGATCAAAGCTATTCTAACAACTGCGAAACTATCATAAATTTGGAGCATTAATTTTTATAACCATCCTCATTATAACCCATATAAAATAATAATATAACAAAATATCTCGTCTTTTCGAAAAATACTTCAAAAATTTCAACATTAAATCATACCCTAAAAATCACATAATAGTGTAAATTTTCCAGGAAAGTTTATTTGAACAACAAATTTGTATTTATTGTTTCTGAGCAATGATATTTAAAACTTATAAATATAAAATGATAAAACACTTTGTATTTATAATACCTACGGTATAGTTATGCAGAATTCACGTGACAATAAAATGGCGATAGATTCGCTACTTACCACATGTCACGAAAATCAATATGATAGCTACCATATACCATTTTCATCGATTTTTCTCGCGCTGTAATGATGTAAAGAGGGATTCAACAAAATAATTATAAATAATAGTTGGTACCAACTAGTTTCGCCTGGACCCAAGCTTCATCAGGGCAATGTAATTGGGCTGCACACAATTATAATAAGCATATTCTTCTTCTTGGAGTGCCATGTCAGGTTCCCCCGACGTCGGCTATCACTCAGGCGTAGGCCTCTCTATCCTGTACCCCGAAATCCGGTCCATTCCTTGATATTCTAGAGCCAGGACATCTGGGGTCTTCCCACATCGCGCCTACCCTCGATATTCCCTTTTATGATGAAATGCAGCAGATCGTATTTCTCTTCTTCTTCTTCCTTGTTGTAGACTTATGTGGTCTGTTCTCCAGAGGGTTGCTCCTCCTGTGAGGTAGATTCCCAGCTGTCCTTCCATATTTTAGGAAGTCTTCCACGAGGTCGAGAACCATGAGGCTGATTATGCAATGCAATATAGGGAAGTCTGATGGTGTCCATTCTTTGAACATGACCGAACCAGTCCCTTCTTCGCTCTCTACTCTTCTTCTTTTTCTCTCCTTATAGACCTTTGGTCTTTTCCTGAAATCAGGCTGGCCTCTCTTGGGAGGTTGACTCCCAACTATCTCTCCATCTCTTCGACGGTCTTCCGGGGGGACGGCAACCGGCAGGAATCTGGTGCGCCACAGCATGTGGGATTCTGGTGGGATCCATCCTTTGCACGTGCGCATTCCAATATCTTCTGCGCTGTCTGCCCCATCTCACGACATCCTCCGCCTTGCAGATGCTGTCTACTCCATCTTATTATATCCTAAACCTCACATATCTATCTTATTCTAGTGTTATCGTATTAACGTACTCGTATTATCGCATTTCTCGTTGCGGAGAATGTGTTCCATCATTCTAGACTTTACAACAGACATCAGTTCTCTTTCTACTCTGGTTGATTAATCAAACTTAAATTATTGTTACATTGAAGTACCGACTAGTAAATTCATAAGCGTGTTAACTTTTAACCAATGACGTCATTGTGGAAATAAAATTAAATTTAATAATTCTTTCAAGACCGTTTTCAGTGTTGCCATTGACAAAACATTAAAATTGTTTCAGAATAGTTCCATTTGCTTATCTGCCAATCTCGTGGGCCGGAACGTTTTAAAAACTTGATTACGTCATCAAGATATTAATTTAGTTTGCGATCCATTCATAAACCTCCCGAACGGAATGAACAATGGCGGCCGCTGACAGCGTTACAACAATCACGTCGGCAGCCCGCCTAAATGCTTCGTTAAATGGAGCAGACAATTAATTCTGGCAAGAACAATCCACTGTTATAAATTAACCGGGGTTAAATACCGTGTAATTTCCCGTGTTTGGTCGGCATTTTAATTTCTGTCTATCAGCCGAGTCGACAGTGGCGGGGACATCCATTTTGGAAAAATACCACAACGCAGAATTTGGGCCAAACCCTAAAAAAATTACAAAACGTAAATTTTTCAGAATAAAATAACCTTTTTGTCAAATCAAATCAAATCAGTTTATTTTCTCAAAAGATATTACAAACAACAATTAAAGTTTAAGGCATCTATTGAGAACAGGTAAAACATAAAAAAATATATAATACCAGGAACCGATGAGAGATGGTTCGACATTATGAATACAAGATACTCTCCAAAGTCAAGAGTATTTGTCTTTAAGCGTACTTTCACGAATATGAAAGACGTCGATCTCCGAAGCGATCATGTTCAGCAGTTTGATTGCTCTCCCCACCGGCAGATAAAACAGTCTGTGCTGACGCTGTCGAAGATAACCATCTAGAACATATAGATGGATAGCCTCCAAGATAACGGAGTTCTCAAAGAATAACCTGATAAGTCTGAAGAAATGGGTAAGTGTGCACCCATCTCTTCTTATCTGCAAACTTCGTTTAACTAAACTAACTAACTGACGTTACTATACGGCTGCGAGACTTGGTGCCTGAGCGAAAGAGAGCGTAAAAAGCTGGAGGCGTTTGAAATGTGGACCAACCCACGAATTGCCCATGTTTCGTGGAGGGACCACGTTACAAATAAAGAGGTTCTCAGCAGAGTTGAAGATAATAGGCACATGTTTAACACCATAGCGGAGTGGCGCGCGAGATGGATTGGTCATGTGTTGCGACACGAATGTTTCCTGCATGATGTATTGGAGAGAATGGTCGTGGGATCGATTGGTAGAGGACGATATGGGCAGCACCTCTTATGCGGAGTTGAAGAGAGTTGCAGAGGACCGGGCGGGATGGAAGAGTACGCACGTCGATTTTTCCGATTCCTTACGTGGCCGACATTCAATATAAGATTTATTTGAACGTGGCACGTTTCCTTCGGTCTTTCTTTATTTCTAGAGTTCCGTTTACATCATTAACATATATTTCTTTACCAATTTTTTGTCGCTTACTTTTATTAAAAGAGTACTATTCTTATTGACTAACACAAGAGATTAGAGTTTCATATTTATAAATTGGCTACACATTTATACGCGAAACACGTTTTTTTATGGAAGCGAAGCATGGAACTAGTAGAAAAAGGATGAGAGCAGAATAAATGCGGTAGAGTTGAGATCTCTTAGACGTGTGTGCAGAAAAACGATTTATGACAGAATTTCAAATGCTGATATAAGAAATAAATGTAGAGCGGAAGAAGGTATTATGAATAAAATTATGAAAGGAGTACGGAGTCGAGATAGACCGAGGAAAACATGGCATGACCAAATTAATCAAATTTTAAAGATTGGTCATGTAAGAAGTCGGATGAATCGACGTGCGTCGTATGAATGAATGAATCGACGTGCGTCGCGATTCGTATGAATGTGGAGGAATCTAGAGAGGTGTGTTAGAATAGGATAGTATGGCGGTCCATTCTCTCTGCCTAACCCTGCGAGAAAACGGCGTGGTGGTATGGTGTTGTTGTTGTTATCATAATATAACATAAGATTTGTAAAAAAATACATGTAACATAAATTTAAAACGTTTTTATTCCAAGTCCTTGTGAATCAATTGTTTTACAAAGACTTAAAAGATGTGGTGTATAACCAACAGTGAAATCCCCAGTTTTTTACTCAAAAGATAATTTTTAATACTTGTTCTATTGTCTTTCCGCGGAAAAAAGATTACCGACTTAATGTTATAGTTTTAACCGCAGAATTGTTCAACTATTGGTTCGTTGGTAGATATTAATTATCGCATGAAATTCTGCAGTCAAGCATGGTCCCGTTGATAGCCATTCACGCCACTGTCGGTAAGTGCATCCTGTTTTACCGACATATGCTTTCAACATGGCTGCCCAGTAGCGTTAATTTTTATTTAAATGAATTAAGATATGCATCTGTGTGTCGTGCCCAGGTTGTTCCGTTTATTTTTTATTGTTGTGAATCAAACGACAAAACGGTTGTCATTTGAATAAAAGGGACGAGATAAGTGTAGTTCTTTATTGTTTTAAGTAAACTCATGTTTTATTCATTCACTTAACACGATATTATTTCCGAACTCAGCGAGCTAAGATGGTAGATTAAAAAGATATTTGATGTTTTTTTATTTGTTTATTAAGCGCTCTGCACGCGCGTTGCATTTTAGGGTCTCATTTATATATAATATAAACGATGATCTGAGAGAGATAAAGTGGAAAGAGATTCGTCGAAGAAAGTCAGAATTATTGGTTAAATATCTGGACCTGAAATACAGTAGCAGATGCTAATGATTGTCGGATTGAAACAGTTAACTGGATCAACCACCTTTGTTTTATTATTATTATTATTATTTAATTGTAGATAAAATGTATAATTGTGCGAGAATTTTTTTAATTGCCAAATTTCAAGAGTTCACTACCCGGGGTCATTACGCCAGAGTCTTAATTCATTTTGAAAACATTTTTCTCAATACTCGTAACCACATAAAAATAAAGATACGACCATCTGAAGAAATCATTATAACATGTACCAGAAGAGATTCACTGATCTTAATACGGGTGAAATAAACGTTTATAACTAACTTATTAAATCAAATCAAATCAAATCAGTTCATTCGCTCAAAAGACATTACAAACAGCATAAATGTTTAAGGCATCTATTGAATACAGGTAAGATACTATACACATACAACATAATACCAGGAACGCATTAGTTATTAATATTTTTATCATTATTATTATAATTAAGTTGAATCGCTCTTTACATCATTACAGTGCGAGCCAAATGGATGTAAATGGTACAGCTATTTCAATTTGAATAAATATAACCTAACATGCTAACCACCTCATAGAAAAAGATCATTCATTTAATAAAGATATTGGTATTGAAATTTTGTATGTTAATAATACAAATATAACTTTGAGCAATCTCGAAATTATAAATAATCAAATAAATTTAACGTCAAGTCCAATCTTTGATTTATTTCCTTCGTTGTAAGCAATTACCTGAACCCCAATAAGAACTTTAAATTTTTATTTTAAATTTTAAATTGAATCATAATATTTGTTATAAAAAAAGCATAAACATTCCATAATAAATCTTTATAACATCTGTCAGATCATTTAAACAACAACAATTTTATAATATTTTTGTAAATATGTATTTTTACTGTATAAGGACTGTTTGTCCGAAACATGTCTATATAATTTTATGTTTTTAATAAAAGTGTTGTATATACAAAGAGTATAAAAAAGGAAAATAGAAATAAACCATCATAACAACACAAAGTATGTCGTATATAGAAGAAAATATAACTGCAACAATATTACAACACTTTATTTCACTTATCACATATTATGTTTCGGCTATAACATAACCCTTTTTCAATGTAATTTTTTTTTAATTATACGAATTAACGAGTTATCGATATTTCCCGTTATTTTTTTAATATATTTCGAGGAAAAGCTTTAAATCTCTGTATTAACAAATCCCTGGAAGCCTTATCTCGGGACTCCATTCCTTAAAATTTTGAATGCGCCTCTTTTATCCTAATCATAAAATGTCCAAAACCGTTCGGTCACTTGATATTCAGGTGGCAAACGCAAGCTTACCACTTAATCTTACAGATCGGTGTCGAATGACATCAGACGATTGTGTGATGATGTCTTCTCGGAATAGGTGAATTGTATAATTGTGCGAGAATTTTTTCAATTGCCGAATTTGAAGAGTTCGCTACCCGGGGTCATTACGCCAGAGTCTTAATTCATTTTGAAAACATTTTTCTCAGTACTCGTAACCACATAAAAATAAAGATACGACCATCTGAAGAAATTATTATAACATGTACCAGAAGAGATTCACTGATCTAAATACGGGTAAAACGAACTTTTATGACGTCTTTATAACTAACTTATTAACAAATACTAATACCTGAAAATATGTAAGGAATAAGCCTAAGAGACAGAGTCAGAAACGATACGGTGAGAGAGAAAACGGAGAAAATGGACGACCTTCGTGGCCGAATGGTAAGTGCATTGACTGCCACCCGAAGATTCCGGGTTCAATTCCCGGCGAGGGCAGTGTGATGTGGTCACACTGTGATGTGTCACACTGTCTTTGGTCTGGTGTAGGATTCACGTGACCATAAAATGACAATAGATTAGCTACCTATCACATGTCACGAGATTTGGCTCATGCTGTCATGATATAATGAGCGATTCAACTAATAATAATAATAATAATATTAATAAAACAAAAGTCACTGACATCATCCATTAGATAGCGACTCCAAAGTGGCAATGGGCAGGTCCGTGGCCAGAAGCTCGGATGAAAAATGGATAAGAAGACTGCCGACTTGGAGACCGTGGACGGCAAAGAGAAGTACAGGGCAACCACAACTACGGTAGAAAGATGACCTGAACAGACATGTTGGAATAACCTGGATGCAGTCTGCACAAGACAGAGTGACGTGGAAGCAAATGGACGAGGCATTTTTCCAGGAGTGGACGGGAATAGGATGGAGAAGAAGAATAGAAGAATTATACATCACGCCATTTCTTCATAGGATGGATCGCCACTCTGCCCTTTCCTGACATACCTCTCGAGTTTCCTTTATATTCATACATACACGCACGCTCGTCAATTTTTCACGACCGACATTTAGTAAGTGATTATGTGGGAATGCCATGTTTTCCTCAGCCGAACTCAGCTTCTTTTTCCATTGACACTGCTTATATACAATTTATATTAATCCATTCTTCTCTCATACATTAATTCCATATATGAAGAAACCATATATTTCATTAATCCATTATTCTCTCATACATTAATTCTATATGAAGAAACCATATATTTCATTAATCCATTCTTCTCTCATACATTAATTCCATATGAAGAAACCAACCAAAAATATTTCAATTAAAAATTTTTTAATCATAAACATCACACGTATAATATAATACAAAAAAAAAAACTATTTTTAACATAATATACAATTGTGAAATAGTGATCATTTTTTTAAATTTTACATTGCTTCTGAATTTAATCTTTCGGTATTCTATCATACATCGTTTTCTAGCACATTTTCTCAGTAATCTAATTTCTAAGCCATATATCCAACTTCCTTCCGTCTTCTGTCGTATCCAAGCATCACATTCACATTAGGGTTGGCACTAGAACAGTAGTATATAATGATAAGACATATATTAAGTATCTATTCATTGTATCAAAATCATCATCATCAGCCGTCTGTCATCCACTGTAGAATGTAAGCCTCTCCCAAAGCACGCCACCGCCCCATATCCATTGCCGTTCCCATCCATCCATGTCCAGCAATCCTCTTCAGATCGTCGGCCCAGCGGGCAGGGGGACGTCCAACTCTGCGGAATCCTGTACGCGGATTCCACTCCAGAACCCGTCTCCGCCATCGGCCGTCGGTTCTCCGACAGATATGGCCAGCTCATCGCCACTTCAGCCCGCCCATCCTCAGAGCCACCTCAGTCACCATGGTTTGTTGTCGAATAAATTCGTTTCTAAATCTGTCCCTCAAGGTTATTCTAAGCATGGCTTTTTCCATGTCGCGTTGAGCGACCTTGAATCTGTAGACTAGACCTTTTGTCAGTGTCTACGTCTCGGCTCCGTACGCCCATGACTGGCAAGAAATCAGTATCAATTATCAAAATAATCAGTATCAATTACCAAAATTTTCCACTTTAAAGTTTATGTATCTTAACATGTTTCGAAAAAATTATGCCTTTTTCATTAGGATATAGATAAAAAAAAGTTTACATCTTTCTCCCAGATGCCATCGAAACATGTTGACAGTCCGTATTCCATAGGACGGAAATGGTACCAATAGCAGGTCGTCAGACCTATAAGAAGAAGAAGAATTAGATATTAAATTTAACTAAATCCTTTATACACTTTGAGAATTAAAAAAACATTGTTTAAACCACTTTTTAATGAAAAAATATTAAAATACACGACATGTTTCGGAGGATACCTCCATCTTCAGGTGTAAAAATATAACAAAAACTAAACAAAGAAAGACAATTTTTATTTTTATTTATTTTTTTTTAGTCTTTATTTGTTTAGTTTTTGTTATATTTTTACACCTAAAGATGGAGGTATCCTCCAAAACATGTCGTGTATTTTAATATTTTTTTTTTATTAAAAAGTGGTTTAAATAATGTTTTTTTAATTCCCAATGTATATTACTTTGGAATTCTACAGTGTTAATGCCTAAACTTTCAATAAGTTAAATCCTTTATAATCATTGCTTTTTTTTTTTAATAATTCACGAGAAACTCAAGACAAAAGCGTTTCAGTCACATTGTTATCGTGTTAAAAAGGTTCACTCCCACCACAGAACGTAACTTTCTTGATATAAGAATATCGCATTATAAAGAAAGTTATATATGGAAGTGAGTGCATGGGACGTGAGAGTTGAGGAATTACATAATAAAGGTATGTGCAAGGAAGGGAGGAGTAGAAACAAGAGGACAGAGAAAGAGGGGTGGTGGGGGATGTCGGAGAAGGGGGGACGGACCCGTGAGACGCCTCAGGAACAAAATGTCTCTAAAACATTAATGAGCTCTCTCTGCCGAATGACATTACGTAGGCAACTTAATTCGTTATGTCATTAAAGGGGACATTTCTTTAAAACAAGTAATTATTTTATAGAATAATGTTTTTTAATAACTATATCCACTGTTGATTGTTAGACCTGAGGATGCTAACATCGGTTAGCGAAACAGCTGTCGCGAAAAAATATAATCAATTGTGATATTTATAACAAAATATTATTACTGTTAAAATCAACACTTTTATAATACCACAATTTCTTTTTATTCACTGAGAGTGTCGCGACAGCTGTTTCGACAACCGATGTTGGCATCATCAGGTGTTACAATAAACTGTAACAGTTTTAAGTAACTTTTTTAGGACATTATCAAATATCTGTTGTAAATCTCTATACATAAAATGATAATTGATAATGTCCAAGTTAGGTGAAATCCAATAATAATAAAAAAAAACTTCTGGAAAATGTAGGTATATTTTCTTTAATAAGAAATATTTTCCATTATTTTCATTGTCTTATCCAAATGCGTATTTTTCAAAATAATATTAAATTAACTATCTTGTATTATTTAAAAACATTAATTTTTTGGCCGAATGCTCAAAATTCAACGATGGGAAGAGCAATTAGTCTGCTGAACGCGGTCTCCTCGAAGATAGACGTCTTTCATATTAGTGAATGTACGTTCAGGAGACAAATACTCTTGACATTAGAAAGTATCTTGTCTTCCTAATATCAAATCATCTCTAATGCGTTCCGGGTATTATGTTGTATTTTTATAATATTTTACCTGTACTCAAACTTAAACATTTTGCTGTTTGTAATGTCTTTTGAGTTAATAAACTGATTTGATTTGATTTGAAAAAATCCAGTGGGTAAAGGATTTGAAAAAATCCAAAAAATAAATAATTAAGCACCGTTAAAATGTACGTGAAGTATTTTAAAATGTACAACTTTTAAATTAATATCCATTAATTTAATTTTCTATTTTTAAAGGCTCAAAAAACGTATTTTTTTTCTAAATAATTCAAACAAACTATGCTAAAATATAATGTTATTACAGCCCAGAATGGTGACGTCCCCACGAGCCCATCTAGCAGAGGCTAGCTGACAAGTTTAATTTCTAAAATAGCTTTTGCTTCTCAACCCTCCCCTGGCTCGTGGTGTCGTGTAGCGTGTCCACACTCCGAGCCACTCTTCGTGTGCTGCCTGTCTATATATATTATATAATAGTTACCAGTGCCTTTGTTAAGTTCCACCTAGATACCGGATACTGTATAAACAAAATAACAGCTGACCAATACCTGTTTTTTCAAAGACTCACAGACATTAAGACTGAAATTTGGATAGAACAACACTTATATTCATACAATTCTACTTATCTACAGATTTTTTTTGTTTATTCGCTCTGTACATCATTATAACACCAGCCAAATCGATTTAAAGGGTATAGCTGTCATATTATTTTCGTGACATATGATAGGTAGCTTTTCTATGGGCATTTTATGGTCACGTGAATTCTACACCAGATTTAAGGAAAGTTTTTTACATGAAACTCTATTTTTTACATCTCTTTAGATTATTTTACATATAATTAATGTTTTTAATTGAAATTTCTTAGTAGAAATTCATTTTAAATAATGAAAACAAAAAAAATGTATACAAAATTTCTTTATTATTATGTATTTAGTATGCTTCCACTTGTGTTTATGTTGATGTCTGAAGATTCCAGCAAGCTGCCGAAACCGGTCGAACATAAACACAAGTGGAAATACACTAAATACATTATAATAAAGAAATTTTGAATCATTTTTTTTTTGTTTTCATTAATATTTTACATCTTCATCATCGGGAGAACAATATAAACCTATTATAAAAATGTATGCTATGTTCGCCATACTTGTGTGTTGTAGATGTTTTATTTGTCTTTTTCTTTTTTAAATACTTTGTATATACATCACTAACTTTAAAAAAAATTGCACATCAAACATGTTTCGGACAACCGGTCCTTCCTCAGTGATATTATAAAGATACATATTTAAAATATTATAATATTGTTTACACATATGATCAGTTTTGACATATGTTATAAAAATTTAAAGGGTATAGTTATCATATTATTTTCGTGACATATGATAGGTAGCTTTTCTATGGCCATTTTATGGCCATTATAAATAGTTTATATTTATCGAATGACATGAATCGTACATATTGTTCTTCTAATGATGTATGTGTAAAACTTTCGTAAAGTGTCGAGAAAAATAAACACTATAATTGAAAAAAAGGTCTTTAATTTTGTTTAAAATCGTCATTATAGAATTTTACAGTGTTGGGGCCTTAAATTTATCATTAAACGTGTATTCATATATCGTTCACATAAAAACAACATATATTTTCGGATAATTCACCATAAAATAATAATTAAAACTAGTTAATTGTTTCTTGAACAATGATGTAAAACTCCGTATTAAATAATTAATACGAATGAAAACGTCAATTTTCTAGAATTTTTATTATATTTTATGGGAATGACATGTTTCGCCCTTCTAAGGCATTATCAAATGTGATGATTTCAATATTTCTGGACCTACCCAAATAATTATTTATTAAAATGTATAAAGTCACATCAGTTTTCTTTAATTACCATATTCTGCTTCATTTACTAGTGTATATAAACAGCAACGAGCTGAAATTTCGTCACATTTGATAATGCCTGAGAAGGGCAAAACATGTCTTTCTCATAAAATGTAATAAAACTTCTAGAAAACCGACGTTTTAATTTGTATTAACTAGCCTTAGAAATCTAGCCTTTGTAGTAAAAATTAGCCTTTGAAATCCTACCAGATCCGTATGATGACCCAGCAGCCACTTGTTACGAGAACCATGAGAGCCAGTCTCTTGGTATGTATTGGTCAAGTATGCCGTGCTCTGAAACCAGAGTAATCAAGACCCTGTATGCGTCGAGACCAATAACAGTAAGACCTCTAGGAAAACCTATGTAGCGTTCAAAATATAATATTCCGTCTGATTTGGCTAAGTTAGACGAAAGGTCTGCTGGAAAATAGTCACAGGATCGAAGAGCTGGGATTATAATAAATAAATTTAAACTTATTTATTGTTTCTTCAAAAATCCTGTAAAACTCAATATTAAATATTTAATACGAATGAAAACGTCTGATTTCTAAAAGTTATATTATAATTTATGTGATTTCGTCTGTCTCAGGCATTATCAAATGACATTTTATGCTTTCAACAGGCGAAATATGTCATTCACATAAATTGCAATAAAACTTCTAGAAAACGGACGTTTTAATTCGTATTAATGAGATCAAACTCTTCAAGACTTGTACAGCCATCTAAGTAATAATTAAATAAATAAGTGCACCATATACTCCTTATCAAAAATGAAATTTTATTAGTAGTATCGTTATACTCCCAAAAAATATGTATGCCCGCTTTTCTTCGCTCATAATCTTCTTCCTCGCGTCAATTATAGAAGCAGTTGTACCTATTTAAATAATAATTAAGTAAAAAGATAGTTTTAACTACTTCCACGACAGACTAGTGACACTGTTTTAAACTGACTCCTTTAAATATAGTATATACATACCAGGGGTGGTAAGCGTGATTCTATACAAAAATAATATTTAAATAATTATTAAAATATAGGTACTAAATTTAAAATTTTATATTAAAGTTATTTAAGAGCATTCTGTTTTCAATACAATTGAATTTATAAATAATTAAAGCCTCTATATTTATAAATAATGTTTGAAAAATTGATACGTTTATTTTTAAAATGACCGAATTTAAATATAATATGTTAGATTTTAGTCCGCTGGTTGGCTTCCCTTTTTAGTTTATCCATCCATTAGCTCATGTTGGAGCTGCAAAGGTCTGGAATCATAACAAACCAATTTTTCGACAGTAATTAATTCATTGATTTCTCTTGGCTCTTATACTCGTATGTATATTTGTCATGGCCCAGAAGTTGTCAGCCGGGCGACGCTTTCAAATGCTCGAGCAAAGCCCTCATCAGTGCAAGTGACTGCGTTTTATAATAGTTCCACACCACATATATGGTACAGCACGTAACCAAAAAACCACGAAGAATATCTATCTTGTCAAGAATCCCCGATTGACCGCGTGATTGAAATCGATTAAAAAAATGAAAATGCAAGCTAAACAGACGCGGTATCGTCTCAACTACTTAAAAAAATAAATTCAAAGAAAATTGACCGAAGCCATGAGATTAGATGCGGGCTTCTAATAACGTAACTCGGGCTCCTTCCTCTTATCTACAGTCCGGAGGCAAATTGCGAAGTTGAATTTTCCTCCTTTGTTTTTTATCTGGCGGCCACCCCGTCCTCCCTCCGGGGTGGTTTCGGAGTAAGGGCGGAATTACTGTAATAAAATTAATGTCGGGACTAAGGATTTCAATCGCCCCTTCCTGGTACGGGGACGAGTGTAATTTCCACGTTTCCCTATGTACAAGGACAATTTATTGTTTTTTATTACGCCCATGGTCCGGTCCGCCTTTAATCAGTGTGTTTTCGTAAGAAGACAACATACCCAAAGCCCTTATGTACGCGATTGAAATGTCTCAGTACCTATCTAATATATAATTCTAACTTAAATTGTACCCTCGTACACTTAATAAGTATTTATTATACATTCTCAAATCAAATAGTTTACTTTCTCACCAGACATTACAATCAAAAGTAACGACGACGGCTGAGTGGTAAGAGCTCTGACTGCTATACCGAAGGTCCTGAAAAATAAAATGAAAATATATTAATCCATATAATAGCTAAAAATAATGTTTATACAGAAGTGGGTTCACACGACCTGTTGCGTATTAAGAATAATAATAATAACAAAGTAAATGGCATCTATTGAGGACAGATAAAATATTATACATAATACGAGTACCAGGAACGCATGAGAGATGGTTCGATTTTAGGAAGGCAAGATACTATCTAAAGTCACGAGTATTAACTATTCAAGATTCAATCCTAGGGATTAGTTTACCGCAATTTCAATAAATTTGCTGGTTCTTGGTATGCAATTTGGAACTTTAAATGTGGTGGTTCCCCATTGTTTTCCGCATTCGTGTATGCAAATTCATCATCCCTCTGGCTTTAATCAATAATATAGTGTAACTTTTAATATGAATATATTTTTTCAGACACGTTATTTAATAATATCTAATTGTTTTCCTTTTTTATTTTCTTTTTAAAGTCTAACACCAAAGATTTTAATCAATGATATTAGAATTTATTTTACAATCTTCAATATGAGCAGAAAATAACTCATTATTATGAAGAAGAAATCTGGACGTGTCCAGGCTCGAACTCAAGTCTCCTGGATCAGAAGCCAAACGTTCTATCCCCTAGACCACCACTCCATTTTGTTTTTTTACACTTTTGTCATACAACAATAATCAGAATAAAATTCAAAATTAGATTCAGAATCAAAACAAAATTCAAAGAGTATTCCTCTCTCGCTTTCTTGTATTCAAAATATTCTCATTCTTTTTTTTTATGACATTCGTGTTTTTGCCTATTTATATAATCATATGTTTTTAGCCAAAGTATTGGACACATAATATAAGCTAAGATTTCCTAACTGTTGGACTTCTGCTCCCCACAAGACACATAGGTATACAATATGAATAAGTACACCCGATAAAAAAATACTTTCCAGAATCTTAGAAATTATTCTGCCGCTTCAAATGGTCCTAGGAGGGGGGTTAACAAAGGATTCGTTTGGGGGCTAAGAGCGGGCGGGGTGTCAGGGGGGCGGGCTGCGATAGAAGGGGGTGGGGTGGATTTTACCCAAGTAGGCTCTATACACAGTCGTTCAGAAATGCGCATTAATATTAAATGGTTCGGAAAAACGAAATATCTCTCGCTGTATGTTGGATGGTGAACGGCTCGCTATAGTGGTGAGGATTGTTTATATTATAGCCGTAGGTAGCGGCTGGAATATTTTAGTAATAAATTTTCAATTCAAATCCCCAGAAATATAATGATTCGAGTTTCGTATCTATAGAGGAACTTGTGGTCTAATAACTCTCGGCTGATAGAATACTATCACACAGAACACATACCAAGCCGCATTTTCTTCCCTAAAGGGGTTAATCTATATCTGATTCTAAGATATTAATTAATTATTATTATTATTATTATTATTATTATCATTATTATTATTATTATTATTATTTTAATTATTGTTATTATAATTTATTTATTTATTACTGTTATTATTATAATTATTATCATTATTATTATTGTTATTCTATTTTTTATTGGTGTAATTATTATTATTATGATTATAATTATTATTAATATTATAAGTAATATTATTATTATTATTAATATTGTATAGTACCACCTTCTCCAACTGATATTGGAGGGAAAAATTGAAGGAAGCCGAGGGCCCGGAAGGAGACAAATGTCCTGGCTGCGAAACGTGAGGGAGTGGACCGGCATCCGAAGTGTGGAGGAGCTGTTCCGAGTGGCGCAGGACAGGGACAGGTTCGCCGAGGTGATCGCCAACGTTGGGGGGAAATGAGATCTCTAAGACGAATGTGTTGTAAATCTATATATGATAGTGTCAAATGCAAATATAATAAGTGAATGCGGTGCGAATGAAAGTGGAATGAAAAAATAATGAAAGGAAAGACAAAGACAAAATAGTGAAGAATGTATATTTAAACGACGTGAACGGAGCTAACATAGAAATAGAGAAAGGCTGAAGTTTGGCACGATCAAGTCGAAGATGTTGGTTAGTTAAAAAAAAAATATTCTCCAATATTCCCGGAAAAAAGTAATTACAATTTCTAAAAAAAATATTAACATCTTTCATATTTACGCATTTATGTACGAAACATGATAATAATATCATAATTGTATTTATTTGAATGCCTAAGTGCCTGGTAACAGAATTAAGTCCAAAGGAGACTGAAGAAGATGTAAACGAACTCCAAATATATCCGTACTGTTTCGTTTCAATTTCATTAGACTGGCTCAAACGAAATGCCTTATCAAGAAATCCCGTTAAATCAACGTTTTCTCAGAAAGTACACTTTAAGCACATTTAAAAGTTAATGTGAATTTTTTCTTATCTTAAATTAATGTTATAACTCAGACGGAATTCCATTATCTCCGGGTAAATTGACTCAAGTACGCAGTCGGCCCTTAGAGAAAAATTAATTATCTGGAACCTTTTATATATCTACGGGTATACGTACAGTCGTTGATCAATTTATGTGACATCCCAAAAAAAATTTCAAATGTTTTTAAATAACTTTTATGTAAGCGCCTTTTTTCTTAAAGTTTCATAATATATTACGGGAATGACATATCTCAAACCTTATGTATGAAAGCGAATCATAGAAATGCCAGAAGAAAGATGAGAGCAGAATAAATGCGGTAGAAATAAGGTCCTTAAGCCGTATGTGTTGTAGAACGATGTACGACAGAATCTCAAATGCTGATATTAGAAAGGAAAGTAGAGCGAAAGAAGGTTATATGAACAAAATTATGAAAGGATCGCTGCGTTGGCTTGGACATATGGAGGGCATGGGTGAAGAAAGAATGGGTAAAAAATTATAAAACGCCAATGAGACTGGTTATTTCCAATATTGGAATAATATCGAGGAAAACGTAGCACGATCAATTCAATCAAACATTAAATGACGGTTAAGTGAGGATTTGGCAAATCGACCTGCGTGCATGACACGATATATGAATGTTGAGGAATCGAGTGTCAATAGTGAATAGTGTGGCGGTTCATTATTACTGCCTACCCCTTGGCGGAGACGGCGTGATGGTTTGTTAAATAGTTATAATAAATTAAATTTATATTTAATGAATCAGAACTGCTTATTTTTTTTCTTATTTCCAAAAAAATATGTAGTTTAGCATTTTGTGTTGATTTTTAATTAAATAAATTATATTCTATGTTCGCCATACTTTGTATTGTAGATGTTTTATTTGTTTTTTTCTTTATTATATACTTTGTGCATACAACACTAATTTAAAAAAATATTAAATTGAATATCAGACATGTTTCGAACAACCCGGTGCTTTCTCAGTGATATTATGAGATATTTAAAATATTACAAAATTGTTTACAAATATGATCAGTTCTGTCAGATTTTATCATCTGTCAAAACTGATCATATTTGTAAACAATTTTATAATATTTTAAATATCTTTATAATATCACTGAGGAATGACCGGGTTGTCCGAAACATGTCTGATATTTAATTTTTTTTAATTAGTGTTGTGTATACAAAGTATATGAAATGGAAAAAGACTAATAAATTTGATTTAGATTTTTTCGGTTAATAGTACTTTTAACATTAGGGGTTTCTAATAATTTTCCCTGCGAGTGTACCGCAAGTACCAAGGCAAGCAGCTCTTTTGTGAGCGCTCCGGCCAATCTTAAAGTTTAATTAGAAACGTTCCGAGTTGAGAACTTCATTAAACAACTTGGTCACGCCTCCGCTTAATGTTTCCCGGGGGGTGTGCGCCTCCGTCCAATCTCCGGCCGTAACTGAAACGGCCCCCAAGCGCCCGCATCGCCAGCGTTTAATTTACTCGGTAATTAAAAGCATCCCGCCTTCCCATTGGCCACGCCCGGCGGGGGGGAGGCGCCCGCCAATCGGGGCGCTTGATTGTGATAATTAGAACAAAGGCAAGCGGACTGCCGACCAATCAGAAGACTAGTTTTCACCTAGATTTTCTTCCACTACACTTGCAATAGTATCACCGACACATACAAAACAATTTCATCTTATTTGCTGTTAGTTTACTAAGTACTTCTATGGAGGTTTCAAGTATATAATTGTCCCATCATGTACTACTAAAAGTGTTAGACCATTTTTATGAACAATGCTGTGAAACTCCATCTCAAATAATCGATACGAATGAAAAAGTATGTTTTCTAGAAGTTTTATATTATTTTATATGAATGGAGTATTGAGCCTTAATAAGGCATTATCAGATAATTAATATGAATGAAACATCTGTTTTCTAGAAGTTTTATTATAATTTATGCGAATGACATGTTTCGCCTGTCTAAGGCATTATCAATTGTATTGTGATGTGATGATAGAAATTTGATAATGCCTTAGACGGGCAAAATATGTCATACCCTTAAATTATAATACACCTTCTATAAAACAGACGTTTTCATTCGTAATAATTATTCAGGAATATGCTCCGAAAATTAACAGGAAGTCCTAAATAAAGCAGAAGTAGAAAAAAATATCAATTTATCAATCACACCGAAGATCCTGGGTTCGATTCCCGGCAATGGCAGTGTGATTGTTACACTGTCTTTGGTCTGGTGTAGAATTCACGTGACCTTAAAATGGCAAAAAAAAAAACAAATGAAAAAGAATGTATTTACTTACCATGTAAACGGAACAAGAAATAGAGGAAGACCGAGGAAAACTTGGCACGATCAATCATATTAAATGTCGACCGCGTGAGGAGTAGGAGAATTTATTCCCTTTATCCAGATCGTTTTATTTAGGACTCAATAATCTGCCATACATTCCCTTTTAATACATTCATTCGGTATTTTGTCATTTTGTTTTCCGCACATTATTCTAAGTCATCTCATTTCAATAACAAGCTTCACATTTGTTCTTAAGGGATGGCTCTAGAACTCCAAATGTTTCGCCAACATTGCTTACATCATATTTTTTTATTAGAAGTGATTTTTTTTTATTATTATATAATACATGTTCATTTCTTCTTCGTGTACCGTATCAGGTCTCCCCAACGTTGGCAATCTCTTCTGTTAAGGCTTCTCTGTCTTGCTCCGTAAATGTGTAAAAATCTTAATTTGATCAAACATTTTGTATGAAAATATAAATAAAAGATTTATATTTTGTATAATAATAAAAAAACGATGGTTTTTACTACTTCCACTTTTGTCCTTATTTCGACAGTGGCCGGTTTCGCCAGGCTCGATGGCATCGACAGACTGGTCTGTCGATGTCACTCGATGCCAGCGTGCCTGGCGAAACCGATCGCTTTCGAAATAAAGACAAAAGTGGAAATAGTTTTAAAAAAAACATCGTTTTATTTAATGATTATTTAAAATGAACTTCCATCAAGAGATTTCAGTATAATCATTTGATTATCTTAATATAGGTATTGTATTGATGTATCATAAATGATATAAAATATTGTTGAAAACGATAATGAATAATATAATAAGTATTCAAAATACAGTATTTTGTGTCATGTGCTAAGGAGAGAAAGATATCACCTCCATCGGCTGATAATCATGGTCAAAATAGTGGGAGTTGGAAAAAGGCAAATATCTTGAATGCGCAATATAATTGAGTGGATAGGAATGATCAGAGATGAGAACCTGTTCCAAGTGGGGAAGGACAGAAAATTGACATCATCGTGTAGGAGGACCCGACATGGCACCAGAAGACGAAGAAGAAAATACAGTATTACGATTCATCTCACAAAGGCATCGCCAAAATTGTACCCTTTATTTTATTTGTTTATAAAAATCAAACTGTATACGCAAGTACCCAGGTTATGTATTTTATCAGAGTAAATAATATTAAACGTCCAGTTACCCCGCAAATAATCCTCCCCTCCCAAATTCCTCGGACATAAACAGAAAGATAATGTATCATTACCCCCCAGCCTCCCCCCCACCCCCTAAAACCCGCGTGTGTGCAATGGCCGCAGCCTGGGACGTATTTCTGCAAGAAAATACACCCGCCCCTACCCTGTGCGAAATTTTGGACTAACGAATATTTCCACCCCTTTGTCGTAAGTCAAACCACCGTAGGACGAAAGTACAACCAAACTTCGGAAATACATTTTAATGGTACCTATCTAATGTAAGAAGTTCACTTTTAAAATATGTTTTATTTTAAATATTAATAACTAACTCACTTACTAATTAACCATCACGCCGTCTCTCCGACGGGGTAGGCAAAAAGAATGGACTGCCACACTTTTCGTTCCTGACATACTTCTATGGCTTCCTATACATTCATACATCCTGTCATGCACGCACGTCGATTTCTCTGACTCCTCACGTGGCAGACATTAAATATTAGATTTATTTTAATCCTCGGTCTTCCTCTATTTCTAGTTCTATTTACACTGTTAACATACTCGTATATTTTTTACATTTATTTTTCATTCATTATTTCCATGTATCCAAACCATCTTAACGAGCCTTTCATTATTTGGTCATAACAATTTCATTCGCACTGCATTCACTTCTTGTTTTTTAATTCGACACGTACGTATGAGAGAACCTTAATAATGATTATAATAGTATATAAACGGTGTTTTTTTTAACTACAACATTTGTCTTTATTTCGACAGTGACCAGTTTCGCCAAGCTCCTTGGCATTGACAGACTGGTGATACTGTTATTACTCCTTTCCTTTATAACTATGGTATACGTACAGATCAGGGGTAGTTAACAAGTTTCTCTGAAAAAAAAAATTTAATTAAATAACGTGAAATTTACTGCGTTGTTTTAAAATTTGCTTCTGTTCGAAATACCATTCTAAATTACAATGTATAACGTAATTTAGTATCTAAGAAAGTAATACATTCATAAATATTCACAAAATTCTATAACTAGTTCCAGCTAATACTTTCCAGTATTCTGGGGTTAATCATTTAATTATTGTCAACAATGTATTAAACCACATAAATTATCACATTCTGCTCCTTTAACTAATGTATAAAAACAACAACGCGTTTGATTTTCGCTACATTTGATTATGCCTTAGAAAATCGAAATATGTTTTTCCCATAAAATATAATTAAATTTATAGAAAACAGACGTTTTCATTCGTATTAATTATTTAATATACTTAGAGTTTTACATCATTGTTCCAAAAACAATAAAAAAATATATTTATTTTATTAATAGGTCAGGATATCATTATTATTTTATCATACCAGCGCGGGTCCTGAGTTATGGTATGGAAAAGAACCCGTCGTAAGAAAAGAAAACACATTAATTCGTTTTTTAGGGAGGTGGTCACCCCTCGCAAAAAAGATGTAAGTACGTACCTACCCTCCTCTGGCTGAAGGGAGGAAAAAAAACGTTTCCCCTACATTGTTTTTTTAATATAAAGGGTACGCGACGCGACGCAAAACACGTAACCTAGAATGAGTACCTATGAAATAAATAAATTAACATAATATTTCAGACAATTTTTTACTTTTTAGTAATTTATGTTTGTCATATTTTTATTTGCTTTAAGGATTGAGACAATCTTATCATTAATTTCATGTTCTGGTTTATTTTCATAAAACCTACTCTTAGCTGTAAAATGGTTTGGACACATGGAAATAATGAAGGATGAAATAATAGTAAAATATGTATGTGTACGATGTAAATGGAACTAGAAATAGACGAAGACCGAGGAAAACGTGGCATGATAAAATTGATTAATTACTGAATGTCGGCCACGTGACACGATATATAAATGTTGAGGAAACAATGGAAATGTCAGAAAAGAAAAGGTTTGCAGTCTATTATATCTGCCTACCCCTTCGGAGAGACGGTGTGATAGTCAGTTAGTTGTTAGTGAACGTATTATTTGCGGTAAAAATGTTAGCTTCCTTAAAATCAAAGCAAATTTATGTTTTTGAAAATTCAAATAGATCTGACCTCTATTCATAAAAAAACTTCCAAAATATTTACGTTTTATAAAATATCAATTATTTAGTATGGGCTAACACCATTATTCAAGAAGTAAAAAAAAACTATATGATTCTTCGTCAGCTTGTCTCCATCCACTGGTGGATTTCTGACAAGTTACAGCAAAGCTAGATCATAATTTAAATATCAAAACAAATTTATGTATAAACAAAGAAATATGTTTTTATTTATTAACAAAAAAATGAGCACATCAAAAAACGGAAGGATAATGAAAACGGAAGTAAAATTGTGAAAAATTATTTTTAATATGTATTATATATTTATGATAGTTTGATTCAAAGTGTTCAGATTCTGAAGCAATCAGTTAAATAATTATTCAATATATATTCTATTACAGATCTTAACCTTGCAAAATTACATATATTTAATTGAAACATGTTTTGTTCAATTCTGAGTTTATTAGTTTATTTTATGGGCATATTATAATTGGAAGAATGTTATTCGTTATAAACTTATGAATTTCCTATACGAAATATAAAAAAAACACATATTATTTATGAAAGATTAATTTGTTAAACCAAATAAAATAAAAAAATATATCATGTATTACCAATAATTAGCAAATATTTATAAATCCTTTAGAAAAATAAAGCATTATAAAATTAATTAGATATGATAAACTGGCAGTAAAAAATTGGTTAATTCGTAATAATTAATATAGTAAAACATAAAAAGATATTATATTTTGTAATATCAAGTACAATTAATAAATGTAAATATAATTAACTTAACTATAATTAACTAACTAACTAATCATCACCGAAGGAATAGCCAGAAAGAATGGACCGCCAAACTATTATTTCCTTACATACTTCTCTCGCTTCCTTAACATTCATACATCGTGTCATGCACGTACACCGATTTCTCCGACTCCTCACGTGGCCGATATTCAATATTTGATTTATTTGAACGTGGCACGTTTTGTCGGAATTCCTCTATTTCTAGTTTCGTTTACGTTTTTAACATATACCTACTTTAATTGCCATTATTTCTTCATATATTATTTCCACGCATCCAAACCATATTTTTATTATTATTATTATTTTGAAGACAACGTGACAATCACACTGCCATCTCCGGGAATCGAATGCGAGTCCTTCAGCGTGGCAGTCAAAGCACTAACCACTCGGCCACAAAGGTGGTGGTGGTGGTGGTTGATCCTTTCATTATTTTGTTCATGATACTTTCATTCGCACTGCATTTACTTTTTATATTTGTTGGCAAAATATATTAATGTTAAATTTTTTGCTATAATTAGGAAAAATATAAGCAATTATACGCAAAATATTTTCGTTTAATATATTGCCTATAAACTTTGGAAAGAAGCTCTTACTTGGTGGTTTGACATATTTTAAATTAGAATTAAACACTTTTAAAACGTTGTATAAAACCACTTTATTTTGAGTCAGGAGCGCCAACCGGTTTCACTCTGTAACGAGCTTCGTCAGGGCTGTACACAAACAGTTTGTGTATAGCTCTGATATAGCTCGATAGAGAGTTAAACCGATTGGCGCTCCTGACTCAAAATAAAGTTGTTTTATACAACGTTTTAAAGGTGTTTAATTATTTTTTTTATATTGCATGTAATTTAAATATTTATAAAATCATCAGAATAAGAAACTAACTAACTAACTTACCATCACGCCTTCTCTCCGAAGGGGTAGGCAGAAAGAATAGACTGCCACGCTTTTCTTTCCTGACATATTTCTCTCGATTCCTCAACATTCATACATCGTGTCATGCACGCGCGTCGATTTCTCTGACTCCTCACATGGCCGACATTTAATAATTGATTTGTTTGATCGTGCCACGTTTTCCTCGGTCTTCCTCTATTTCTGGTTCCATTTACATCATTAACATATAATTTTTTTACCATTCTTTCTTCATTCATTCTTTCCATATGTCCAAACCATCTTAATGATCCTTTCATTATTTTGTTCATGACACCATTATTCGCACCGCATTCACTTCTTATATTTTCATTCGACACTCTATCATACACAGAGTATCCAATCATTCGTCTAAGAGATCTCATTTCTACTGCATTAATTCTACTTTCATCCTTCTTATGCCAGTTCCATGCTTCGCTTCCATACATTTTTTTTTATTCAGAATAAGGCTTGTTAAAATAATGAACATTTAATAAACCGGTAGTAAAATATTGTTAAATGTAATAAAAGTGTTTAGATTCATAAAAAATCATCCCAAGCTTAATTTCAATGGAAGCTTCCCTTATATAAATTTAACTCTGAATTGTGTTGAATTTATCCACTCTCTTCTAATCCGAAGTCAGGCCGTCACAAAAGCAACGAAAGACACTTAAATAAATAAATACATATTAAACGGAATGAGGTAGTGTGTCGGGCTTAGCACGAGAGAGAGACAGAAGAGTCATTATCGACCAGAGGTCAATGCGCATGCTCGCGAGATGCTGCGCAAATTAGAAATATCCGAGCCTCGCGGGCGAAGCAGCGTATCCTTCTAATTAATAAAATTATTAAAAACCAAATACAAGCTTTTAATATATCTAGTTTTTCAATTTATGCTTTGGTTTAAACACCATTTTGAAATGTATTAGACTTTATTTTCAGCAATGTATTATATATTTTTTTTTACTAGCACTAGCACTAGATGCCTAAAAAGAAATTATATAAACTTAAAATGTAATTTAGTTTTTTTCAAATAAATATATGTTATACTTCTTATTCAGTATTTAAATATTATTTACATGTATAATATATTCTTTTTTAAATATATTTTTTAATAATGTTTATTATAATATTAAATAAATATTCAATTGTTTTGCCCGAAACACTGTGATACTTCAACATGATTAATTTAAAATTTAGAACACTGTTACAAACAGTTGTTTGTAACACCTGATGGTGCCAACATCGTTTGGCGAAATACCTGTTCGCAACACTCAAAAATTGTAATATTAAAACAGTGTAATAAATTTTAATAGATAATATTATATTGATCAAAATTTAATAATAATATGTCACTTAAGTATTTAAGCCTTGCGTGAAACGGTTAGAAGCTTTTTGCTTTGCAATATTTTTTAAAGCTTTCTCGACTTCTTTTGCCTTGGGCTTCTTTTATGACAACGCTAACTCTTAGTGATCGACAGGAATAAAATAATAACGACACCAGTTACTAGAAAAAATATTCCCTAATGAAAAAGAACAAACTATCAATCAAAGTGCGGTTACTATGCAATACCACAAAGTTATTACTTTCAATAAAAAAAATGCATAACTCATGTTCCTATTATTATTACTCCCGATTATCGGAGGGCAAATTATCCGATATGCGAATTGGCAATAAATCAAGTTCGTTTACGTGTTTCAGAATCACAAGTATTATTTAGTAATTAAAAAGTGTTATTTTATCTATTTTTGTGTATTTTTTATTTAAAGCGCCTTTAAAGTAGTAAAAAACTCATAAAACGTTACCTTTTATTTTTCTAAGATTATCCGGTGTTTTATTATCCGTAAATTTTTGTCCTCGACCATACCGCATAATCGAGTGATGTAATGAATTGTTATTTGAAATAATATATTCAGTATCCATTTATAATATGAATATGAATTCTGGTGGGTTTTGAATAGTTAATACAAATAAATTTTAATATTATGAAATCGAGTACATGCATACTAAAAAATAAAAAAATAATAATGCGTTATGATGTTTTGCCCCTGCGGCAAAAATATCTACATCCCTCTCTCGCGTCCTCCGCGGGGCTCATTAGTATACAGGCGTCCCTGTCTAGCGCCTCTTTCAACCCTCCCCCCGGTGGGAGTGGGAGGGGGAGAGCATGATTACAATAGGGGAGGAATGAGACGAAAGCTCGGAGGAGTTTTGGAATCTTGCATAATTAATGAGTTTGCGAGAATCTAATTTGAGGAATTTGTTTAATATTTCGAAGTGGCAGAAGGATAGAAGCAAAGTTCTGTAGAAATGAGATTTCGCTAATGTGTAGCGGAATAGCATGTGGAAATGAATTATTAAAACGTCTTAAAGCGTTAAATGACGTTTTTTTAACACACTAAAACCTTTTTTTTTTCTTCAGGTTTTCTTTTTACATTAAAACATTAATATAATGCAATACCCCAAGCTTTGAGGTGGTTCCGGCATTTTTTGCTATATTTTTTTATAACTTCTTTTTTGTACAATAATTAAATAAAAGAAGATTTTTTAACTACTTCCACTTTTGTTTTTATTTCGACGGCGAACCTGGCAAAACCGGTCGTTGTCGAAATAAAGACAAAAATGGAAGTTGTTAAAAAAATTATTTTATATTATTATATAAAATGAATTTCTTACAATAGATTTCAGTAAAAAAAAATTTTCATCTTAAAAATGATACATATTAATTAAATTTAAAAAAACATACAATGTATTTGTTATTTTAGTTCTCCCGATTTCAGCCGCTAGCTACCATAGGCAGGTGTACTGCCTGAGCTGATTGAACTTTCGAAACCGGTCTATATGTATATACCGGTCTAAATATTTATTCGTTAGAAAGACACTTTTTTATTACCATTGCGAATATGAAATGCGAACGCATTCACAATATTAAATAACAGATCATAAAAAAAAACATATAAGTAGAGATTGTAGAGCAAACGAGAGTAATATCATTTAGATTATGTAGAAGAAAACAGGGCAATATAGCTTCATTATTTATCCCTTCCAGAGAAGGCAACGGGAAATCACTCTGGTCATATTTTCCCAGGAATCACTATGGCGAATACAACCATGCTTTTACTTTAGTGGTAGCCAACGTTAGGGGGACCTGACACGACACCGGAAGAAGAAGAAGATTTATTCCTTCGGGTAATCGACTTTATGGTGAACATTCAATATTTGATGTATCTGATCGTGCCACGTTTTCCTCGGTCTTCTTCTATTTAAAAAATGCACTTAAAAATGCAATTAGACCAGGTTAATTTTCAAAATTTGAACGTTTTTTGCCTTTGTATTGTATCGATTTTTTAAAGGTGTTTTTAGTCTTTCTCTGTTAATTATTTTTAACAAAGTATGTACGTAAAATAATTTGCAGTAATATGGATAATTTTATGCTAAAAATATTACTAAGGCAAAATTTAAAAAAGTAATCTATTGGAATTAAATAAAGATAACAATTTTCGATAACTTGACTCATTTTTTTAGTTCTTAGTCATAAATTTTAATAAATTCAACAATATTATTTTACTCCTAGAACATAGAAGAAAAAATAGTAAAAAACAATATTGCTGAGGTTTGATCCAGCTACTTCTTTATCGGATGTTCTGCTTGTACCAATTAAGCTAAATAAATGTTAATTATAAGTTAGTTATTTTACCAAAGCCATATTACTTATATATTATTCATCGTATTACTTTTTATAGGGTGTACTGCTCTATTAATCTACTATAAAATATTTAAATCTGTAAATGTGTCGTGGTAACCAAAATTGTAAAAAAAACGTACCTCTAGGAAACAAATTACTATCTTATAGCTATTGCTAATCAATTTAATTATTTTCGATTTTTTAAGATGTTGCATTATTTGCTTATCGGCGCGCTAGCCGTGAATGTATGATAAATATAATGACGTAAAAGTGGGTGCGATAGAGAGGAAAGTATCGCGCATCGTTCGGGTTGGAGGGAGACGCCACCGCGGCCAGGGGGAAATTATAATTTGAAATCGTAGAACGAACACGGTCAATACTGGATAGATCATTAGCATAGAGCCTTCTTGGATTCAGCCCACCCTGTATAATACAAGAAATTTGCAGGACCGGTACTAGGGATTATCGAGTGGCACTTTGACAGTGATTCAAACCCGGAAATTTAAACATTACTTCCGTTTTATGTAATTATTACCTTAAAAAAAATCTTATTTTTCAAAGCAATTCAGTTATTTTAGCTTTATCCTTTATTTTGAATGTGTAGCGGAAAATATCTATAAATCAAAATAAAAAATAAAGGCTGTTTTTCCCATAAAATACTTTATTTTAATTTACCTTGAGCACTTTGATAATTTTATAACGTCAATTAGTATTCTTTGAATGTATAGCATGGTAATAGTCATAAAATTCGTTAATTGATTCCGAGAAATGCTTTCCACTATTTTGCAATTTTCACCTCGTATTATTGTAAACTATTTCAATTGTCTTAATTACCATATTATGTTACGTTAACTCGGGTATATAAACAATCGCGCACTTGATTCTCGACACATTTGATAATACCTTAGAAGAGTGAAACATGTCATTCAATATAATAAAACTTCTAGAAAACAGACGTTTTCATTTGTATTAATTAAAATATTAATATGCTGTGTCAAAAACAATTAAAATATTTATATTAAAATCTAGTAATAAAAAAAATATATTATTTTCCCCCGCTTGTAACAATAAACATAGAATTTTGAAATTACATTAAATTTCGAGTAAAATAATGAATGGGCATTAAAATTACCAGCTACAGCTCTGCGCAGAGAGCCTTCGCAAATGAGCTTTTTTGCGGAGAGTTCCTTTCCTTTTTAACGACGCCAAAGTCTACAGGGCCGGCCGGGGTGAAAGAACAATTTTGCTGAGCTGTCAGAATGACGTATATCTGTCCGTTTTTTGGGGGCTGCGAATACGAATGGATACTTATAGTAATCAATTATATTACCACCCTGTTTATTTTTTGGGAATATGAAGGTATTTTTAGAAAAATATTTTTTCCGTGTTTCATTTTCCTAACGTATCACGACGCACCCTTGTGGAATATGTATGTACATACAAACTCGTATATTATATATATTCTGCTAGGGTAAATTATACGAGTACGGTTTTACTATCATATATTTAATTATAATATTATGATCTCTAAATTCGGTAATGAAACTAAAAATAATAATGAAAGCTTAGTATTTCAACTGTTATTTTAATTAATCAGGAGATGGTAGTGAGTAGCCGAAACTACGTAACTGCTAAAATAAATAAAAATGATATTTGACATGTCCAACACTGGACGACAAACGGCTAATGGTGATATCTTTTTAGCACATGTAAATCTAGATTGGGACATGGAAGTGGATTGAAATTAAACAGGATTAAATGTGGCGTAGATACCCTTTTTCCTTTTGCTTTTTTTCTAGAATGGTACATTCTCCAGCTAATGTAAACCCTGCGTGGGTAGGAGCTGGTCTAGGGATTTTTTGAGCGAAGCTGACGAAGGGGCGCCGCTGCGTCCTATAACAGCTTCGGGTAAGTGGTGGGTAACCTTCTATGTCTTTATTCAACTGTAAGGTTGTTCATTTGTATATGTGTTAACAATCACTGAATGTTACCCTACAATAAATAATATGTAAATCGACTGGCTTGAGAACTATGGTGAATGCGTTTTTTTCACCTGAGGATAGAAACATTGTATTCAAAGTGAGAATCAACGTCACGAAAACTTCATAAAATGTGTAATAGAAAGTAAAAAGTGAAATGCTTGATAGATGAACCTCTCCCAGTAATAAATACAATTAGCTACTGTAATTGTATACTCAAATATATTATTTCACTTTCAAATATATATAGTGTTAAACAGGGCTGCGTGATGTCCCCATGGTTGTTCAATCTGTATATGGACAAGTGTATGAAATAAATTAAAGGTATAAATGCTGGTGCTAAGATGAGCGATCTGTCTGTAAACTGTCTGCTTTACGCGGACGATGCCGTTCTCGTTGCGGATAGTGCGAACGAATTACAAGTCTTGGTGTCGAGAATGTATGAGGTATGCAAGTCGAACGATTTAATGATGAATGTCGGAAAGTCAAAGGTGTTTGTTTTTGAAAGGGAAGAGCAAATGACAGTTTGTAATATAAGTGTAAACGAAGAGAACTTGGAACAGGTGAGGGAATTTGTGTATTTAGGTAGCATGTTCACAGCGGATGGCCGAACGGACAGTGATGTTGAAAGAAGGGTTGGTGCGGGTAACAAAGTGAATGGAGCTTTAAAAGTAGTTATTAGAAACAATAATTTATCAATGAAAGCGAAAATGCCCGTTCACAATGGAGTTCTGGTCCCAACCCTTATGTATGGAAGCGAAGCATGGAACTGGCAGAAGAAAGATGAGAGCAGAATAAATGCGGTAGAGATGAGATCCCTAAGACGTATGTGGGGTAGAACGATGTACTTCAGAATCTCAAATGCTGATATTAGGAAGGAATGTAGAGCGAAATAAGGTATTATGAACAAAATTATGAAAGGTTCGCTGCGTTGGTTCGGACATATGGAGCACATGGGTGAAGAAAGAATGGTTAAAAAAGTATACGTTAAAGATGTAAATGGACTAAGGAGTCGAGGTAGAACGAGGAAAACATGGCATGACCAAATTAATCAAATATTAAAGGTTGGTCATGTCAGAAGCCGGAAGAATCGATGTGCGTGTATGACTCGATGTATGAATGTGGAGGAAACTAGAGAGGTGTGCCAGGATAGAGTAGTGTGGCGGTCCATTCTCTCTACCTATCCCTGCGGGGTAGTATCCCTGTAGTGATGTCAGGAGTTCCACTAAAGAACACCAAGGAGTTTGTCTACCTCGGGAGCAAAATAACATGGGACGGTCGGTTTAAGAGCGAGGTCGACAGCCGTATACATCAGGCTAGGCTTGCATTTGATAAAAGGTCGAAAATAATATAATCAAATAATATAGACCTAAAACTGAGAATACTCCTCATCAAGACCTATGTATGGAGTGTCTTGATGTACGGCTGCGAGACATGGTGCCTATCCGAAAGGGATAAGCGGAGACTAGAGGCTTTTGAGATGTGGTCCTATAGAAGACTCTTTGGAATTTCCTGGAGAGACCACATCACGAATGAGGAAGTTCTTCAAGGAATCGAAGGAGGAAGGCACCTGCTCAGGACCTTGTCCGAAAGGCGTGCAAGATGGATCGGCCATGTAATACGTCAAGAAGGTCTCTTGCATGCCATAATGGAGGGTATGATCGAGGGGACAAACTCTAGGGGACGCCCACGCCGAGAGTACCTGGAGGACCTGTTGGTGGACGTACGCTGCTCATCATATGCAGATCTCAAAAGAGCCGCACAAGACAGGGAAAAATGGAAGAGAATAATGGAGGAAATTGCTGCAAACCAATCCCAGGATTGAAACCAGAGAAGAAGAGATCCCTGCGGGGAAATGGCGTGATAGTTTGTTGTTGTTGTATATATATATATATAGTAGTTTGTATAATTTATTAAATCTTTCAAATTTTTACTTACAGGCTTTAAGTCCGTTACATCAAATCAATAAGTTAGTTATAATAATTTTTTTTTAAAGAAATTCCCCAGTGTGAAAAATATAATTAGAAAGGTCTCATATTTGGGTCATGTGCTAAGGGGAGAAAAATCACACTTCCTTCGACTGATATTAATTGGTAAAGTGGAGGAACGTCGAGAGTTGGTAGAAGGCAGCTGTCCTGGCTGCGGAACATAAAATAGTGGACAGGAATAACAAGAGTTCAGAACCTGTTCCAAGTGGCGCAGGATAGAGATGTTTTTTTCTGCAGTGATCGGCAACGATGGGGATCTGACCCATCGTTGCCGTAAGAATAATCATGTTCTCAAAAAGAACAGCACTGAAACTCCGAGTGACCAAGCGGGCATTGGAGAGGATAATGTTGAAGATCAGTCTACGAAACAGAAAACGAAATGAATAGATCAGAGAAATAACCAAAGTTGCCGATGTATTTGTTTAAATATGTATTTTGTTTATACAATAATTAACTATACCGATGAGGGGCTTTTATCTTCTGCTTGTGTTAATTTAATTTAAATTTTCAATGAAGTGTTGTTTATAAAGAAATAAACATTATTTGAAAAATAAGTAGTATTAGAACCGGTCGGTATTGTATGGAAACGTTGACTAAAACATAAAATTCAAACGCGGTCCTAAATATATTACCGATTGATTTAATCGTATTTTTCCATAATTCTCGAATAAATATTTCACACAATTTTCAATCGTAACTATTAATAAATAAATTTTTAACAAATCGTATCGAATTGTGTACAAAAACAAGTAAAATCACAAGTCTAGCTCTAGTAAATTGGTACGAAACTAAAGGAAATATCAGTACAAACTGCAATGCAGCAGGCATCAATAATTTCAGTAACAATACTGGAATTGATCACCTCACTTTGTCATCTGGACAAAGGGTTGTTCTTCGTGGAGGCTGCATATGCCGGGGGGTTGGGAGGCAGGTGGGGGATTGGGTAAACAATGCGGTGCCTATATCCTACCTCAGGGGTAGCTCGTGAAATGATGTACGGGATACAAACTCAATTTTATAACATGTTAAAGCTAATCATAACAAGGAAACATGTTATATCGTGTTTATCTCGTTACAGAAAATGCTTTAAGTATTGCAATATAGAACTTAATACATTGTATACGATACTCATAATTGAAAATGTGATTAACGTGATAATCGTAAAATTTTATTATATATTCAAATAAATTTTATTTCAATAAATATAAAGTACATTCACAATAATTAATAAATTCAAATATTAAATGTCGGCCACGTGAAGAGTTGATTTTCCTTTTTAGAAGTCGATTCGAAATTTGTCGGAGAAATCGACATGCGTGCATGACATGGTGTATGAATGAAATGACAGAATTATGTCAGAAATTAACGGTGTGGAGGTACAATCTATCTGCCTACCTCTTCGGAGATACGGTGTGATGGTGAAATATTTATATTGTTTTTAGTATAAATACTATTTAAATCATGAATGCAAATTACGTAATCCGTTTGTAAAATGTTTGAGTTTCTTGAGCAATGATGCCCATATTAAATATTGATGAAAACTTCCGTTTTCAAGAAGCTTTATTATATTTTATAGAAATGATACGTTTCATTTTGCTCTGATATTATCGAGTGACATTTAATGATGTTCGATAAGAGGGAGCATGTCACTTTCAAAAAATATAATTAAACTTATATAAAACGATCAATTTTAACATTATTCAATCATTATAAATAAGTAGTTAGTTAGATTTATAGAATTATTTTTAATTACGAGTAACTGATCTAAATTTTAGACAGGTTTATTTGCAATATAATAATTTATCACAATTTTAAAATTAAGTTAAAGCACTGCTATGAAGAGAATGAGAAAAAAAGGATTTACATTTTATCCGAGAATAAATTGATCATCTAACTCTCATTACCTACTTTTAACTTCAAATTAATCCCACTTTATCTCAGTTTTCCGGGATTCCGTTCTCTCAAAGGAATCTGGTTTTGCTATAGTTTGCAAAAACGACCTTCGTGGCAGAGAGCTCTGATTCCCATTCCGAAGGTTCTGGGTTCGATTCCCGGCGATGGCAGTGTGATTGTCACATTGTCTTTGGTCTGGCGTAGTATTCACGTGACAATAAAATGGCGATAGATTGGCTACCTGTCACATGTCTCGAGAATCAATATTTCAGCTTAAAAAAAAATGTATACTGTAATTGGGTTCAAGCAACCTGTTGTATACTAGAAAAAAAAAAATCGCGCCTTTGATTCTCAAGTCTCACTCATTTATATCTCACCGTAGCCCGCCTACGCTGACCGCTACGCCCCTACGAATTGTCTACGAATCGCTTTTCTTATTTTATAACTGTTGTCGGGTGCTGAAGAAATATTCTAGAGGGTTTGTTTTTGACTACTTTATCTTAAATTTGAATGGGAAAATATATCTGATTAAAATAAAAATACGATATTAAAAGTATGAATATTAAAAGTTTTGTTGCATGATATTCTTTCGTAATATTTTATATAAAGAAAACCAAATGACAATATTTCACTATTCAAAAATTATTACATAATACAGAATTTTCTCAATATAAAAATATAGTATTTTAGAGCCGTTCATAGATAAGATATTTTATTGTTAGATTTTGTTTTGATATCATATTCTGCCAAAATAATAATTATATTGCCTTTTTGCTTGAGCAGTGAACTAAATAATAATAATAATTTCAATATTAATTTACATACATACATAATACACTTTATACACAATTTGAACTATCGTCTCATTATTTTTTTTAAAGACTATTTGAATCAATGGCATTAGAATTTATTTTACAATCTTCAACACGAGTAGAAAATAGCTCATTATTATGAAGAAGGAATTTGGTCGTCTCCAGGCTTGAACTTAAGTCCCCTGGATCAGGAGCCAGGCGTTCTGATCCCTAGACCACCACCCCAAAATTATATTATAGTACAAGAAATTTATGTGTATATTATAAGAAGAAAAAAAATCAAAGGATCAAAAACATGTGCATAAATTTAACTCAGAAACATTGTCAAAACTCATTAAATTTTATTATGACAGAGATTGAATTGGCAAAAATTTCGATATCTTCACCAATTCAATGAGGTGTACTACTTAGAAAGCAAGTAAGGTGCCTCCACGTGTGGTGTTACTATAACACCCAGCCCCCCTGGAAAAAAATATAAAGTCGAACAAACCTTCCACCACAATGGCAGGCGAAATAGGACAGATGAGACCCTTTTAGGGGAATTCCTACTATATGTAAGACAAACTTGCCATTTACACTAAGACGAAGAAAATGTGTTATATTATATCAGCTTATTTTTTTAATTACCAAATAAATAACATTTTATTTTCCTTAAATATAATACGAAGATGTATTCAATTTTATTAATAAACAAATAAAATAATCCACCAACTTGGGATGATATGCAAAATCGAGATGGAGGATTATTCGCCTCTTCTTTAGTGAATATGTAAATTCCGAAATAATTTTCCTCGAGCGCTAAAGAAACACACAGAGTATACATAAGGTATCGTATATTATTACGCCGCCACTGGCCGCTCCCCACTTGATCCGAGATTATACGTCAATGTCCGGTGATACCGTAATCCAGGGGCGGAGGCGAACATTCTAATGCCCCCTTAAAGGGGTGGGAGCGGTTTCCGACTAATCGACTGTTTGCCAGAGGGATGCCTCTTTTGACCACCGTATAACAGTGGAGGCGCCTTTCTTTTTTCCGCCAAATCCACAAGAAACTAGTATTAGTGGTGTAACTGGGTATAAGTGATTAATTAATAATTTTGTATGTTCAAATTTGAAACACTGTCATTGTACGTATCACAATTTAAACTAAACAGTGAATTATCTAATTAATTATAAATATGATTATCTACATTTTTCAAAGTAAAACCCACGTTTGGTTTATTCTTCTTCCTCATCTTTTATCTCTACACTGCTGGATATAGGCTTCTTCTAAACGTTTACATTCCTCCTCGCCCACTGTAACCAGATATTAAGGCTACATGCGAGTCTGTCACTATCCAATCTGGTTACATGTCCCTCTAATATCTTCTTCTACTACTCCGCCAACGATAAACCAACTTTATTTCGCAAGTTTTGCTAATCTCTGCGATATGGACACGATCTCGGAGAGTTTTCTTGGAGAGATCTTAGGACCTACATCTCACATGATCTTAGCAGCCTCTTGGTTCGTATAGTGTCGGTTCGCGTCTCTACATCATACATCATGATAGGTCGCACGCATGTATTATAAATTCTGACCCCGCTGTCAATACGCATGTGCTTGTTCTTCCAGTCCGGATTCTTCAGACACCCTGACACGGCAGAGGCTTTATTCACTTGTTCTCGTACTTCGGTATAGAGGTCATACACCTCGTAGATTGTCTGGATATTGTAAGACTTTTTATCTGACTGATATAGATTTATTTTTTCTATATGATTCTTTGTTGAATTTGCTGATTTTGATTTTGCAGTCAATAATACTATTATTACAATTATTATATTATATTATATTACATTAAATTACATTAAATTAAATTTATTTTAATTTAATTATATTACACTACACTACACTACACTAAACTACACTACACTATACTACACTACACTACACATTTTTCTATGCTATGCTATGCTGTGCTTTGCCATGCTATGTCATGCCATGCCATGCCATGCCATATTATATTATATTATATTATATTTTATTATATTATATTATATTATATTATATTATATTATATTATATTATATTATATTATATATATTATATTATATTATATTATATTATATTATATTATATTATATTATATTATATTATATTATATTATATTATATTATATTATATTATATTATATTATATTATATTATATTATATTATATTATATTATATTATATTATATTATATTATATTATATTATATTATATTATATTATATTATATTATATTATATTATATTATATTGTCTATGAAATGCTACTTACGGCAACGGAATAGACCTGAATAGTCAAAGAACTGTTTAAATGTGTCTTTACAATGGTAAATCGAGAAATTTTCTTCCTGCCACTGGTCTAGCCATAGGTAAATGGAAGCCGACCAAATCCCCAAGAAATGTATTTATCGGTGATCATTATTACCCCTTGTGCGGACGTTGTTTACAAAAGGAAATTCATCTTATAAAAATTGAGATTTCATCCGGTAATTCTTCGTATTTCAAATATAATATCGCCATATAATATCGTAAGAAGATTATAATTTTAGTAGCTTATTATCAAATGTTTTTCTATGAACATAAAACGATTTGAAATCACTTTATCGTGTTTTACGAAATATAATGACGAATATTTTACGACCTTCGTGGCAGAATGGCAAGTCCTCACATTATCATACCAAACGTCTCGGGTTCGATTCCCGGCGATGGCAGTGTAATTGTCACATTGTCTTTGGCTTGGTGTAGAATTCACGTAACAATAAAATAGCGATCGATCAGTTACCTATCACATGTCATGAGAATCAATATAATAACTTTAAAAATCTCTTTTTAAGAAGTAATTGCGTTCAAAGGAAATTTTGTATAGGTACAAATAATAATAATAATAATGTATAAGTATATAAAACCATTAATGTGAGATTTGAAAACATTTATACTATTCAGCAATTGGTATAATAAATATGCAAATAGTTTAATAATGTAATATAATATCAGTTTAATAATATAATAATAGGTATACTCGTAACATAAAAAGGTTTGAAATCATATTTTCCTTCGTAAAACGGCGCTAGTTCAGGTTTAGCAAAGAAACTCACCATTTGTTTGAGCTTTGTACAACAGTCAATAGATGGCTCTATAAGATTTTAATAAAAAAAAATCATTACATTATTTTCATTAAGTTTGATTACACTATTTCATTAGCATTAAAATTAATATACGCCAGTTCATCTTAAACAAAAACAAGTCATAAATATTTCACTATCGTTACAAAGATTATATTTTTACATTCGTAAATTGTTCAAGCTAGTAGTAAAATTGGTATCTAATGTTTTTTTTAGATAGAATTGTATATTACAGTATCGCGATAGTGGGCCTGGGTAGGAAGTGGAGAAGATAATCTTATATAGCCAGTGGCTATTCTAAATTGTGTCTCGGTAGCTTTTGATAATAAAACGTAAAATTTTGCACTCATTAGTTTTTATGGTACATAAAAATGTTATTTATTTTAAACTAGCTGACCCGGCAACGCTTCGCTATTGCTATATTAGAGTATATAAATACACCCAATATATATTAAAGAAATACAATTAAAGTTCAATATCAATTATTTTATTGGATAAAATGACATGTGTATAGGTGCAAGAATGTGTGTATCCTAATTCAGTTCATATATTTAAAACATTTGTTTAATCCAAGCAAACTTGCTGTGAACTTGAATAATACTAATGTGAATTGAACAATTGAAGGCTGGGCATTACCAAGGTGGCAAGTTTACAAAAAGTTTGAAATGAGTTTTTGATGCCAATTGGTCTTAAACATAGCTGTGCAAAAGCGCGTTATGATTTAATAATATAGTGTAGTTAAAACGTTACCCTAAAGATGCCACCCAAAAAAAAGTTAATATTTATCTTTTTCAGCTTTATTTTTAAACCATTTTTGTAACGTCCAGTCTTAATTTTTTCCTTAATAGTTTAAGTGAAATTAAAAAAACAAATAAATATACTATATCACATTTGCATGAAACATTCATACATATACCATTCAAGGTCATAATAATGCTCTTAGAAATACAATGTTTAGAGAAACAAAACTCTTGATTTTGATGTCCATTAGATGAAGCTAATAATGCACATTCACTTAACCAATGACGAAATTTGTAAATTTGTGTGATGTCTGGAAATATACATTGAATCAATTCTCCTTTGGAGTGTGATTCTACAGAAATCAGTTGATAATTTAAAGCATTCATTCCATACAATGAACTTTCATTGTTGCAGAATTTTACCCATTCCAGAAATATTTAAAATGTTGCATGTAGGTGTTTCAATGTTTTGTATCATCATCATCATGAGCCTATATCCGTTCGCTCCTGGGCGTAGGCCTCCTCCATCTGATTCAATGTCTGTCGATCCTGGGCAACACGCATCCAATGTCGTCCCTTCATCGAAGTTGAGGACGTCCTGGGTTTCGGGTTGCAGTTCATCTATCATCAGGGCTGCGAGCGGCATGCCATTTTAGCGCTGCCACTCTTCCGATGATGTCCGACACTCCTGTTCTGCCTCTAATAGTGGAATTAAACCAATTAATCCAACCTGTGCATACCATTTCAAAATTAGTTCATAAATATAACAATCTTCCTGGGCGTAGGCCTCCTCCATCTGATTCAATGTCTGTCGATCCTGGGCAACACGCATCCAATGTCGTCCCTCCATCGGAGTTGAGGACGTCCTGGGTTTCGGGTTGCAGTTCATCTATCATCAGGGCTGCGAGCGGCATGCCATTTTAGCGCTGCCACTCTTCCGATGATGTCCGACACTCCTGTTCTGCCTCTAATAGTGGAATTAAACCAATTAATCCAACCTGTACATACCATTTCAAAATTAGTTCATAAATATAACAATCTGTCTTGCACATATCGAGGTGTGGGATCCATCCATGCCAGTATCTTGCGTTGTGTGCCCCATCTCACGACATCTTCCACCTTGGAGATATCGTGGATAGCCGTGTTCCTCACCCTATCTCAAAGAGTCTTTCCTGGTATCATCCTTAGCGTCGGCATCTCTGCAAAAATCAAATAATTATGTTAAAATGAGCAGTATATTAAAAAAAAAACACTCTAGGCTCTTGATCGATCATTGTAAGATTGGCGTGGGAACATCAGACCATTTGGAAATGTTATATTACTGGATTTTTCTAACTGAGGCAGCTAATGCTGTATGTAAGGATATGTTTACCTATCACAGCATTTTTTTTTTCAGAGAAAAACTAAAACAGCTGAAGTAAATCGTCTAATCCAAAAATATAGGTTATCGCCCTGCCAGAACAATTTTACATTAAAATAACATTATTAAAATAGATTATACCAATTCATAGAATTGTTACTTAGAATTTAACGTTTTTCCATGTAGAGTCATAACATAACCTAAAATAATACGTAAGTAAAACGATATATAATTTCATTTCTATTCGATATAATTTAGAAGTACAACTTTGAAATATGTAATGCGGAAATATAATCTGTATTCATTTCAACGGCAAAATAGAATAAACTGAAGATATATATGAATTAGAAATATAAATATTTTACTTACGAAACAGTAACACGCAAATCAAAATTGACAGATCAGAGATAGGGATGGGCAATCCGCTCACGAGTCGACTCAAAGATTCGAATCTTTTTGGTGAGCGGGTGAGCGATGATCCATAAAAAAAAGAGCGGCAGCTCAATGATCCGCTAGGTCAGGGGGGTCGGCAAACTTATTAGCCAAAGAGCCAAATGCGTACTTTACAACGATTTAAAAAAAAATTGAGAGCCAAATATGTTTATTGATTTAGATAACCTTTATTATAATTTTTGCACTTCATTCAATTACGGGTACACTGAATAAAACATTATTTCATACTTCTTCCTGTGATGAAGGCGACCAGCCTTCTCTCCATCTCTTTGGTGGTCATCCTGGTGGTCGACGGCCCTCTGGAGTCTCTTGCATCACGATATTAGGAATTCTTGCTGGATCCATTCTCTCGATGTCTCTGCCTACTCCATCTCACTATGTCTTCAATGTTGCAGGATTTGCAAATTTATTCGTTGGGTATCCTATCTCTAACGGTTCTCCCCACAATAGGTCGCAGTCTGGTTCTGACAGTGTCTGCTCTTGCTTTGATTCCGTATGTTATTATGGGCCTGATGCATGTTTGTTTGTTGTTATTCTTAATTTTAGGCACAATTCCATGTTCTCATCAATAAGACGACTTCGTAGTTTACTCTTGTTAAAATTCATGCTTGAATAAAATTGTCCGCATGAATATGTAGAAGCGAAAAGCGAAAGATCAGCAAGAGTCAGTAATACTATTTCAGGCGTTGAAGATGATGACTAAAAATCTTTGAATTGGCGATGATGATTAAGAGTTTTAGCTAAACCGGAATTGATAATCGTAATCACCAATTCCATAACTTTACAAATTTCTTCTGGAAATGTCTGCGGACAGAGCGTTCTTGATGAATGATGCGATGGTAAGCAAGTATCTCGCGATTATTTTTTCTTTCAACAAACCCCTTCGGCTCCGGAGCCGCATTTTGCCGACCTCTGCGCTAGGTGAATCATATATTATTGCAAAAGAGTCGACTCTTTTTAGTGATCTCTTTAAGAGATCTGAGCTGAACGGTTCCGCTCAGTAAAGTGAGCCGATTCTTCTTGATAATTATCGAGCGGCTCCGGAGCCGCATTTTGCCGACCTCTGCGCTCGGTGAATCGTATATTATTGCAAAAGAGTCGACTTTTTTTAGTGATCTCTTTAAGGGATCTGAGCTGAATGGTTCCGCTCAGTAAAGTGAGCCGATTCTTCTTGATAATTATCGAGTCGTTTGTCAAAAAAGTTGTTTGTCGTTGGCGACTCTTTTTTTTTTTTTAGCTCATCGACAAAAAATTTATCCTGGTGAATTTTTTTTTAGCTCATCGACAAAAAATTTATCCTGGTGAATTTTTTTTTTTTTACCGGAATCAACTTTTTTGGTCGAGGAGCAACAAAAAAAAGGTCACTAAAATAATTTCAAACTTTGAACGACTCAAAATGGTGAACCGTGGATCGTTAAAAAGAGTCGGCTCACTTTGCTGAGCGGAACCGTTCAGATCAGATCCCTGAGATGAGTCGTTTTGCCCATCCCTTACGTGCGTATATTTTTCAGTTCAAAAGAGCGACTAATTTCATATCTGACCACGCAAAGAGTCAAAAAAGACACTAATTTGCATCTTATAACGCCAAGCGAATATAGACTCTAAAGATCGATACTCAGGTGATACGAACATGAAGGTCTGTACTCGCTCGCACTACGAAAATTTATAAATTTACAAAGTTAATTAGAGCTCGATTAATAACAAAAATATGCCTATGACCACCGCCGTCTATCTATTAATGAAGTGTATCAATTTGAAAACGATCTGCTCAGGAATAACCCCGGAATCATTCCACACACAGAGCGAAACTGCCTTTTATTTATATAGAAGATTTACTATGAGGTAACGCAAAATATCTATTACATTTTTTTTTACTTATAGAACATATTTTTTAGTTTTCTTATTTTATTTACCTATTTTTACAATTTTATTTTTTATGAAACGAAATTTATATTTCGTTTCTCTTATAGTATCAATTTAAATATTACCTTAAAAATCTCAAATATAAAACTTTTTAAACTAACAATTGCACCGTTTACATCCATACATCGTAATACGCACTCTCGTCGATTTTTCCGATTTCGAATGTCACCATGCCATGCTTTCCTTGTTCTTCCACCGCTTCTCTTTCCACTCACACTGCTTGTATACAACATTTTAACAATTTTTCTCTCGCTCATTCAATTCATAAGTCCAAACCATCTCAGGGATCCTTTTTTGATTTTACTTAAGATGCAATCATCTGCCTAACATTTGTTCCTTATTTCGTTGTTCGGTATTCTTAAATCGTTTTCACGCACATGATTCTCAGTGATCTCATTTCTACGGCATTTATCCTACTTACATCATTATTTGGCAGCTGCAAATTTCACTTCTAAACATAAGGGTTGACATTAGAACTCCATTATGTACTGCCATCTTTGCTTCAGTGGATATTTGTAACGATGACTTGAAAGTTTTCTTCATACCATAAATGTTTTTATTTTTTTTTACTTATGTTTTTACATGTTTTGAAAGCATGCAAACCAAAGTTCGAAAGAATGCAGCCGCGTTGTATTTAGTTATGTTTGTTTTAAAGGCTTAAAGCCCAAAGAAACAGCACGAAATACTTAATAAATGTCCCACCTTTGGTGATGCCAGTAGAAAGAGCAATTCGGATGTTGAATCTAATCGTCTCGGATTTCGACATTTTCAGTGTCAGTGAGACAGTGTTCATAAAAATATATTACAAATTCTGGAATGAGTACTGCCTCACTGACGTCGACATATTTGGGTTCCTTCTGATATGTATGATTTTTTGGTTTCATGTCATTGTTTCATCTTTATTACACCGTTTTGTGTCCAAAGGAGTCGCCCCGAATGTTTTTCGTTTTTTATGTCTCATTTGTGTATTTTATTATATATAAATAAAAGATATCGGAAGAAGGATTGGAGCTGGAATCAAAATAAATGGTGCACTCATTAAGTCATTAAGTCATTACCGCAAATAGAAACATATCGACTGAAGCAAAGATGGCAGTGCACTATGAAATTCTAGTACCGACCCTTATGAATGGAAGCGAAACTTGGAGTTGGCGGAAGAAGGATGAAAGTAAGATAAATGCCGTAGAAATGAGGTCAATAAGAAGAATGTGCGAAAAACAATGTATGATAGAATATCTAATGATGAAGTAAGAAAGGAATGTAAGGCAGATAAACGCGTGATAAATAAAATTAAGAAAGGGTCACTAAGATAGTTTTGGACATATGGAACGAATGGATGAGGGAAGAATGGTTAAAATATATATGCACGTAGTATGACCAAATTAATCAATTGCTAAAAGGCGGCCATGTTCGAAGTAGGAACAATCGACGAGCGTGCATGTCACGATGTGTGAATGTAGAAGAGTCGCTAGAATTATGTTAGGATAGAACAATGTGGCGATTCCTCCTACCCCTTCGGGGAAACGGCGTGATGGTTAGTTAGTTAGTTAGTTAGTTTTATATAAATAAATAAACACCGCTCATAAACAGCGACAGAAGTCTAAAGGATAAGACAAAGTCGAAAAGACCACAAAAAACTGTAGACAACTTGTTGAAATCATTGGGTAAGATCCACGCAAACTGTTAGTATGAGTATTGTGAAAATAAAAAATACATAAGATTAGATACATCAAACGTGTAAATACAATACGTGAAAATATTACATGGGATTATGTATTCTCTCCGATTGTACATAGCAGATTCGCACCTGTACTTATAAGTTTGTAATTCCCGTAATAGGGAGCAATTTTTTACGATACAGGGGGTGGCGAATCCCGCGGGCGCAATAAAAATATCCCTTTTTAACCACCATCTTTGCGAACCACCCTGTAGCGATTTTAGGGGGGTAAAGGGATGAGGTCCGCGCCGTGTGTGCGGGAAGGGGGACGAAACAGGAAGTATTGTAAAAGAGAAACATGAGCAATTACTTCCGAATCCCCTGTTCTGTCGTTGTCTTTAATATACGGATACTATCTGTAGACTAAGTTAGTTGTGCACTACTGTGCTTATATTATATTCAAGTGATATCATGTAAATTCATAAGATGCAATTTTAAACCTTTTCCAATGGTAAACAGTTTTTTTACTAACAAAATAAAAAATAACTAAATATCAAAAAAGATATCCCATTGTTTTGGCCGAAACACAATCATACTTCAACATTGTTATTTGTTTGAATTTTAATTTTGTTTTTGTAAGTCTCACAATTTATTAATTATTTTTATGAGATTGTCGCGACAGCTGTTTCGCCAATCTATATATGCACCATCAAGTAGTTGATTGGCGAAACAGCTGTCGCGACAATCTCATAAAAATCATTTATAAATTGTGATACGTATAATAAGAGTGTTTCAAAGTGACACATATAATTATGACGATTTTTTTTTTAATTAAAACTTTTTTTCCACATTTGAGTTGAAAAAATTCGTCATTGTGATATTCCACAGTGTTAACGCTTTGTTTATCAAAAATCACATTTAATTATGTTAATCAATACGATTATATGCGTCTGTTTTCCAGTAGTTTAATTATATTTTATGTGAATGGCATGTTTGGCCCGTCTAAGGCATTATCAAAAGTAGCGAAAATCAAACAAGTTGTTATTTATTAAACGATTACATTTGATAAAGCCTCAGACAGGCGAAATATGTAATTCCCATAAAATATAATAAAACTTCTAGAAAACAGACGTTTACATTCATATCAATTATTCTATATGGAGTTTTAGATCATTTTGAGACGCGGTGTGATGGGTAGCGAACCTCAACGCCACCAATAGGCATCTCCCGCACACACTTCGATCGTCCAATGTCCATAAAATAAATATAAAACAAATAATGTAAAATACAATGATATTAAATAAAATAAAAAAATAAAAATAATATTACAAATAATATTCTATTAGATGGTGCAAATGTTGTCAGCTGGACGATCCGGACTTTTGTGTTTATTTAATTTATACATGGCATGTATCCAGTGTTCTTTTCAATAATTGTAATTAAGCACATAAAACAATCCAACTCTAGCAAGATCTTCAAAATGTTATCGAATTTTGAATTTAATTTAATATAATTATGCAACATTTAGAATGTATACAAATTCTTGTAGACAAATACTGGATTTTACCCATTGCGGATAAATTATTATTTTATAATGATTAATTGTATATAAATAGAGACGAAGATGTAAATTGTTTTCGGGGAATAGAATATGATGGCCGAGGCGCTTACAGGACTTATGACCTATCATTGGTTGGGTTGAGCAATCGCTTTATGTTTAACAACATTCCCCATTCCGCCTTTCTTACGACAATTTTTTTAAAGTTGTATGTATGCTAAGATACTGCGCCTATCTTTATATTTTTTAGTTCACTCTACACTAGCGTCATCTATTAAGATTGGGAAGCATTAAGTAGAAAATATTCAATAATGCACTGTGAAAGGCTTTACAATTATCATACAGTACTAGATTACTCCTAGAGATGTCTCTTCAATTTTTCACAGTGCATTAATAAAGATTTTCTGCTTAATGCTTCCCAATCTTAATAGATGTAAGAAGCGGCGGAATGGGGAATGTTGTTAAACATAAAGCGATCGCTCAACCCAACCAATGACAGGTCATAAGTCCTGTAAGCGCCTCGGCCACCATATTCTGTTCCCAGAAAACAATTTACATCTTCGTCTCTATTTATATACAATTAATATAATTATGTACATTATATTTGCACATTGAGTCATTAACATCAGCATATCCTTGCAGTGAAAAGACGTTGGTTACTTAGTGAGTTAAATAGTTGGGCCACCATTTCACGCCTGTATTATGATGTGGGTCGTATATCTTGGCTTACGCTTCTCCAATTTGCTAGGCAAACTTTGGCGAGATCAGCGCGGACGGGGGCCGTAAATAATGGATTCTATCGATAGTGGTTTTCAAAAAACGCTTTGTAGCTTACAAAACCGGTGTCACCTTATATCATTATCCAAATAAAATTACGCGTAGTGAAATCCCATTACCCACGGCAAACACTGTGCCCCGGGCGGGTGCTATGTCATGTATTATGGACTTCCTATGTATTGCATTATATAATATAATGTATAGCGTGTGTGTTATTGTGAGAACTGAGCTTCTATAGGGCATAAAACACTATGATTTTCATTTTTATTTTGTTACCAAATATGTTTTTTCAACAATTAAAGCTTGTTTGTTGGTTCTTAAACAAAGATTGAGAATGGAATGAAAGGAATATAAGGCAGGTGAATGCGTCCTATGGAAGCGATGCATGGAACTGGCAAAAAAACTTCTGGGTTTTGTCTTAAGAACTTGCAAAGAGTTCCGAAAGCCCGAATCGATGACACCAATGTTGAACGGCATCGTTAGATCAAAATTAGAATACGCGAGTGGTGTTTGGTCTCCATACCAGCAGAAGTATGTGAAGGTATTACAACAAATCCATAATAAAATTCTGAGATACCTCTACATGCGGATGAATGGGGTATATCCGAGGTTTATGCACCACAATGATCTATTGATTAACACAGGGTACCGCAGTCTCGAATCAAGAAGTAAAGGTACATTGATGATCCTCCGTATACTCCGTAACCTCATTGATAAGCCCATACCTCTTAGAGTGTTATGGCCTCAATGCACCGGATAGGTGTGCTCGCGCTAGAAGACACGATCTGTTGTGCATACCGCATAGCAGGACAAATGTCTTGGCGCAGAATACAATGACCCGGGGTATGATGCTCTTGAATGAGGTGTCAGTCGATGTGGACATTCTCCAAATGACCTATACGTCCATTAAGGAACATATAGGTACATACCACAATTGCTAATATTTTGTACATACCACAATTGTTTTATTTTAACATGTATTTTTGTAAATGTAAAATGTTTACAGTAATTGGGTATACAAAAAAAATAAAGGTGAAAGTAGAATAAATGCAGTAGAAATGATATCTCTTAGACAAATGTGTGGTACTCTGTGCATGATAGAGTGTCGAACGAAAAATATACGATGTGAAAATACTCGTATGATATACTCGTATTTTATATATACTTATTACACTGTTATACACTATATTTGCTTATAAATCATCATTTTTAAATATGTTTTTAAATTCTTCTTAGTAATATTTTTCGGCTCACTTATAATATATACATTACATTCTCGTTTGATCTCATTTACTATATTATCTCGTTAGAAGTATTTACTACATCAATGATACATTAGAAGATATTAGGCCTGCCTTCTGTCCGCGCGTGGAGCATGTGATAGCTTAAACAAATAGCTGCTCTCTCTACGCCTCCCCCACCCCATTCATCCCTTTTACTGTCAAAAAAACTTGGAAAAATGGGTAAACAAATCCTCCAATTTCCATCACATTTATTCACGCATCCCCCTCCAAGCCACCTCCCAGAGACCGCCCCTTCTCCTTAGAACAAGTGTAAGCATAGTTAGACGAAAATTTATTGTGATTTGCTCCCAAAACATAAAACCAATTTGTATAATATCACATAATTCAAATAACATTATGATTTTTTTAAATTCAAAAAAAAAACTTTTTTTATGTAAACCATTAATTATATATTATAGGTTTTCCTTGACTTTACGGCAAGAAATTATATAATGTTTATAAATATTTCTTAATCTTCTTATCTGTACCTATAAATATTTAAGAAATTATGTAACCTTATTAACTTTTATTTGTTTAAAAGTACAGAAGTTTTAATTTTTCATTATAACCGTTAGCATACCTTAGCAAGGCAAATGATTTTACTGAAATCTCTTGATGGTAGTTAATTTAAAACAATACTTCCACTTTTTTCTTTATTTCGACAGCGACCGGTTTCGCCAGGCTCGCTGGAATCGACAGACTGGTGACACTATTGCAAACTGAGTCCATTATTAACATACAGATCAGGGGTGGTAGACATGATTCTGTACAAAAATAATCTTAAAATAATTATGTAATATTTACTGAATTTAAAAATTGATTGTAATGTTACTTAAGGGATTCGCATTCAATATAATGGAAATCCATTTATTCTTCTAGTGTATATCGATTTCGACAGCTCGTTGCTATATTCTAGTGGTCGGACAAGTAAATGGTGACCAAAGAGTAACCAGAAAGTGTCATTCCAGAAGGTGGTCAGAAAATGGGAGCAAGCTTTCGAAATCGGTCGAGACTAGAAAAACGAAATAAAATGTATTTTAATGATTTGTTTTATTCAATGGATATTCTTTAAGATATAACATGTCATAATCATACCTATAATAAAATTCGGCCTTCGTGGCCGAGTGGTAAGTGCATTGACTGTCACACCGAAGGTTCCGGGTTCGATTCCCGGCGAGGGCAGTGTGATTGTCACATTGTCTTTGATCTGGTGTAGAATTCACGTGACAATAAAATCGCGATAGATTAGCTACCTATCACATGTCATGAGAATCATTATGATAGTTCTAATACCCTTTACATCGATTTGGCTCATGCTGTCATGATGTAAAGAGCGATTCAACAAAACAATAATAATAATAATAATAATAATAATAATAATAATAATAATAATAATAATAATAATAATAATAAATAAATAAAAACTATTTTTAAAGTACGTTTTCAACATTAATTAATACTCAATATGAAATTTTATGCCATTATTTAAAAAAATAAAATATAAAAATAATTCCACTAGTTTTATAGTGATTTTTATTATATTTTTTGAACAACTATTTAAATATATGCGAAGATTCAACGAGATTTTTTTCTTTTGGCCGTCAAGTTTTATAGAAGAGTAAATTTCCTTTAAAATACAATTGATATAATTGAATTTATGACTTATAACCGATGTTTACTTATAACATCGTAAGGACTTTTATGTATTATTATTCATGTATTGTCGTCCATTTTCCCTTCCTCGATGATATAAGAAGCCGGGGACTTGGTCCGATTAGGGTCGAAAGTTTTTAAACCCTCCTCTTTCACCCTTAATCTTCACGCTGCCCTCCCTTCTAATGCATTTAATCTAAAGACACAACTCCTTGTTTATTTTGCGGAGAACAGTTGAGTGGTGATATCGGCACGTTCTTTTGTTTGCTTCTAGCGAGTGTTTACCACGTGAAATCTAAAATATCTGAAAACCGAATTTAAGTTAGGGATAAGCTGACTATCTAGATGCATTTTTACTCATTCGATATCGATTTTTTAACACTAAACTAGTATTTAACATTTATTGTATACTAAATTAATAACGAAAATGAAGCATTGTTTTATTTTTCTTACTGAAAATTTTCACAATCATTTACCATGATTCCTGAATATATAAACATTTTTGTGTCAGATATCAAGTGACATCGTCTTTCCCATTATAACCAAATAATATATTTTAAACATTAGAACAATCCTATTTTTTGTGTACAAAACGAAATCAGATGTTTCGTTAATTAAATATTTGTAATTAACCTCCCTACCTATTTGAATTACGTGAAACGTTCACTTTGACTGTACCATTCTACGCTATCCCGTATCACGTACGCGCTTGAGAAAAGGTAAAGTACCTAAAATGTACAAACTATTAGGGATACGCGCGTGTGCCAACAACACTTGAGCACAAGTCTTCATAAATATGATAGTTTTACAAGGGGCAGGCGAAGTGTGCGGCCGAGTATTTGACGTTTCGTAATTTAAAAAAATAAAATTAATATGTAATTAAATTTCATTAATGAAAAACCTGCTTTTTTGCACGTTTCTCGGAAAATTCCCTGAAGGTAGGGCGGATAATAAGAAAGAATTTTTTAAAAGATTAATTGTATTTTATTGGAATTACATGTTTCGATTGCTTATCAAATAAAACATTTAATTCCCAAAAAAGGCTATATATTGTAATAAACATCTAGATAACAGACGTTTTCGTTAATATTAATTATTTATTATAGAGTTATATAATACATCATGGTTCAAGAAATAATAAATGAAATATTTGTAGAATATTCTAATAAAGTGGTGCCGTTTTAAACATTTATTTATTTAATGTTTCTTTTTTTATAAACTCAGTACACGACACTCCCTTGTCACGTTTTATGTTTCGGACTAACAAGCTCTTCATCAGTGATATATATAAATATAAATAAAATTTATTTTTTTTAAATACACATGTTGTCAGTTTTGACAGATGTTATGGGGAGTATAAAAGACATTTATTTATTTGTTTTACAGTTATTCAATTGTTCTTATTTGCATAGGTGACAGTAAGAAAACTGTGAGTCGTAAATATTCTCATTTTTAAAGTAAACATAATACAATCACTTTAACAGGCACATTTTTATTTTCTATATATTATTTTCTAACTAACCATCGCGCCTTTTTCTCGGAGGGGTAGGCAGAGAGGATGGATCGCCAAAATGCTCTGTCCTAGCATATCTCTCGAGATTCCTCTACATTAATACATCGTACCATGCACGCACGTCGATTATTCCGACTTCGAATGTGGCCGCCTTTTAGTAATTGATTAATTTGGTCATGCCATGTTTTCCTAGGTCGTCCTCGGCATCTTTTTCCACTCACGCTGCTTGTGTACAACTTTTTTATTTGCTATTCGATGTTCGCATAGTCCAAGAATTGCAAATAATAATATAAGTGTAATACATACGGAGAGATATATCTATATAATACTAAGCTCAACAGATCAACATAACGCTACGAAATATTTTCCACTTAAAGCAATAAAACTTTAAAAGTACAAATCTATACGCGCCCGCCCTGATCTCTCCTCGACGCTGCAGCTTTATCGCCATCTCGAGCAATAGAGGGCTTATCGTTATGTAACGAAACCGGTCATTAGCCTCCGAAAGGGATTCAACTACAGGAAGAAGAAGACAGAGTGAAGATTCGAAGTTCAAATATTCAAATGGCCAAGTACCCCCCCGGGATGGTTTGAATTTCTAAACGGGAAAAGTTTACCGATAGTTAAAGGTAACAAAACCTTTCCATATCGTATTCATAGATTCAAATTTCATATTAAGACCGTTTCTCTTCTGTTTCTACGTGGTTTTATGAGCGATAAAGATGAGTGTTTCTGATCTCGATATTTGAATACTTTTATCATTTATGCGGTTTTTTTATTCGAGCTTCGAAATCTTTTATTCGAAAGAGTATTTTGTTAGCGACGTTTGATTGTGTTGTATCATAGAGAGTTGTATTCCAAATTCAAATCTGCGAGATTATAATAAGGATATCGATTTGGATATTAACAATTTCTCACAATTTAGATTACGTTATCATTTGTAAACATTCATTAAAATAGAAATAATATATTTTATATATGTTACGTATTATGATATTTTATTTGTTTAAAAATGTTTCTATTAATTTATTAAAGAGGTTGTTGATATGCCATAAAGAATTTTAAATTATGTGTTGTTCCTTAAATAATGATTTAAAACTCCCTTATAATTAATCCTGAGGATATTGTAGACTGCAAAAAGGACGAACGACTCGGCCCTCAATGAACTCTAAATAACAGGAAGACTATCTGTAATAAACAGGAGGTGAGTTTTGAGTCTCTTTGGTCACATTGGGAAAGAAAGCTTGGTAACCTGCAAAAAAGTATTGTCACAGGAAGTGTTCCCGGCAAAATATGTAGAAGCAAATCTCCTGCGCGGTGGTGTGACCAGATTAAGGAGATGACCAGGGGAAACCTCTACTAGGCGGCGCGAACTGCGAAGAATAGAGAGGATTGAAAGGGTTTTTCTTTTAGCCACCGACAGTTAAATAGATCACGACCGAAGAAACGAAGAACGAAGAAAGGAAAACAATTCGAACATCGTCTACATGTTTTATTATACGAGTATTTCATGAAAATAACATGTTTCGCCTTTGCTGACACATACATTACATTTGATAATGCTTTGCCAAGGCGATACATGTCAATATCATACAATATAATACAATTTCTAGAAGACCTATATCTTTTCTATCTACACAAAAAAAATTAATTAATAATTAAATAAACGATGTTTTTTTTTTAACTACTTCCACTTTTGTCTTTATTTCGACAGGACCGGTTTCGCCAGGCTCGCTGGCATCAACAGACTGGTCTAGTCCTAGTCTGTCGATACCAGCGAGCCTGGCGAAACCGGTCGCTGTCGAAATACAGACAAAACTTAAAAAAACATCGTTTTATTTCATTATTTTTTAAAATGAACTTCCATCAAGAGATTTCAGTAAAATCATTTGATTATCATAAATTTTTTAATTTATTTTTGATGATGTCAACATTGGTTGGTAAAACACCCAATAATATACTAGTAAATATAAATGGGTTTTTTTTGCGTAAAATTGTTTTGTGTATAAAAATTTATGTTTTTTAAAATACTATTAATAAAAAATGTATTTTAAGCTTTTCAATATAATCTCACAATAATTATTGTCTTTCAAATGCCGCTCAAACATCACGTGAAAGTGGCATTACGAACACATCTCATCCCCCAAGCAACCCCTTCCGTTCCCACCCTCTCTCGCCTTAGGGTAGGAGAGACAGGGGGTTGGAGACCACAAGGTAGAAACAAAGGATGAATATTAAGTGGAACTCAAGAGGAAGATTGTACCGTGAGACGGTCACGAGGGTCGAGGAATTTTAATATCGACAACCCCGTGGAGTAATAGTCTGCGCGCTTTATTTTAAGTTTGGCAATACATAGTTCGATCCTATAAATACACGTTTTATTCGTATGTAAATATATGATTTTTTTATAACACATACGATAGGTAAATGATTTTAATGAAATCTCTTGATGGACGTTTGTTTTAAATAATAAATATATAGTCCATTGTTTTCGCCGAAACACTGATACTTCAACATTATAAAATGTTGAATTATAAAACTCTGTTTTAATGTATCACAAAAAAAATATTAAAAATTGTGATACATAAAAACAGAGTTTTATAATTTTACAGTTAATAATTAATAATTAAATAAAACTTTTTTTAATATGATTTTTCACTTTTGTCTTTGTTTTGACAGCCACCTGTCGATGTCCGCCAATGTCTGCCCGTCTGTCGATGCCAGCAAGTCTGGCAAAATCGGTCGCTGTCAAAATAAAGGCAAAAGTGGAAGAACTTCTTAAAATACACCGTTTTTTATGATTACGTTCATGTATAATTTATTTTGAATAGTATACTTTACTTTTATTTTATTTTATTAATAATGCTTCTTTCTATAATATTATAAATTTATTTTATTTTATGGTTACTTATTTACTTCATATGAGCGTACAACTCTTGAAGAGTTTAAACCTCCTTGGTGGTTTTTTTTTAAGCTCCTCGATCTTGCTCCTTTTGCCCCTAGCAGTTCGTTTCACCCAACCTAGCCAGATCAGCCAGAACATTATCCATTAGGTGCTGTCTAGGTATTCTTAGAAGTCGAACTCTGTTTATTTCTTGTCTTTTGTTTACTGTAAGATAAACATAAATACTCATTAAGTTTAATGCAAAATTTGTTTGCATTATAGCTGGACCATTATAAGTATCAGAGAATCGGAAATGATGTATCATACTCCTCATACCTTGGTGACTTTCACCCTTGACCGATCGCACGCTGCACTAATGAAAGGGATAGAGATAACAAAGGGTGTAGCCGGGGTGGACCTCCCATTTAGCAGAAACGCCCTTTGGAATGCATCCGTATGTGTCAGACACGTGTGCTATTACTTGTTGGTGTGGGTGGGGGTGGGGGTAGTTGGACCAGGGGGATGCATTCATTGCCACTGGTCCACGATTAGCACGCTAGCGACATCTGTTGCCCATAAACTGAAACAAAAAGTTTGTTTTTTAAGTTAATATTTCTAGCGTATTAAATTTATTAATACATCCTCCGATTGATTGGCACCTACCCATGATCTTAGAATATTAATTAATATAAAAATAAAATTAAAAATTATTGGTTACTGAAATTCCTCGGATTCGGTAATTTGTATCTTGTAGAAATTTTAAATAAAATGATGTCGAATTTACAAAAATAAAATCGTCATTTTCACTAGTGAAAACGTTAGAACTCAGTGAATAAAAAAATCATTGTAATTTTTGCTAGCGAAAACGTACAATTTTCATAAATCTAAAATTTCGTGTATTCTTTTATGACGGGCATTAAAAAATACATTTTAAAATCGAAGCATCTACATACCTTGTGGAGGTAGCCTAATTTACTAAATATAGTATCTATGTATGTTTTTGTCATAACAAATAGATACATTTTGTAATATCAGATACCATTTTTGTATGATATTGAATTTTTTTTAGATAATCGTTAGATTTAGCGGAAACACTATGATATTCAATAATACTATCTGTTTAATTTGAAACACTGTTATAATTACGAGTATATCACAGTTAACGTATTTAATTTTAATAAAATTGTCGCAACAGTTCTTTGAACATCAACCGTTGGCATCATCAGGTCTCACAAAAAACTAATTATAATCAGTTCATTGTAATACCCGATAATGCTAACATTGATTGGCGAAACAGCTGTTGCGACAATTTCATAAAAAAAATTAATTAAATTAAATAAATTTATGATATAATTAAACTGTTAAATGACAAGTTATTTATAACACAATTAAACAGTGTTTCAAATTAACTTATTAAAAAATCGTATCAATAATATTTTGGAAAGCATTTTTTTCAATGCCATTTGTTCTATTCACTGGTTAAATCCAATACAAATAGTTTTATATACATATTATATAAAAGTTCATAAATGGCCGGAACAATGAAAATGGCTACCCGCCCTGCTGCATTGACTCGATTTAGTCGCCAAAGTATTTCCATTTAATAATAAGCGACCCAGACCCGAGCACAAGCGATGGCCAATAATATAAACTGATCAATATTCTATATTTGAAATATCTCGCGGGAACCAATGCCGGGGCGGGACACCCCAACGCCTTCCAGGGATGTTACGACGTCCTAAATTCAAATTAAGAATTCGTTTTTATATTAACAATTCTGGAGTAAAATCTCTGTACAATTATTATAATTTATTAACATTCATATGAACTTGCATTTAAGCTGTTTACCCTCAATATATACAAACAAACATTAACGTTATTTTTACTTTAATTAATTAAAATACATTCGCATGAAGCTCTTAATTTGTTTTGATATTATTGAGAATAATTTTAAAACACTTTTAATTGTTTATATATAAATCGTTGTTTATGTTTCACTATTTTAATTATTGAATAGTTCATTGTTTTGGGCGAAACATTATGATACCTTAACATTTTAAACTGTTAATGAATAAACTTTGTTTTTTATATCACAATTGTATTTTATTTTACGCGACAGCTTTTAAATCAACCAATGTTGACATCATCAGGTGTAAAAATAATATATCAAATGTTAAATTTTTGTGATTTTTCGAATCTTTGTTCCTAGGTCGAATTTGTTCTAATGTCAATTTAAATAATTCCTTCGGTATAATTTTGAAGTTCTTGCTGAAATTGAGTTAGGTACCTAAATACTTTGATTAAAAGAACGGTTAGGTACTATTTATGGGAGAAAATATTAAAGGTGGAAAATATAATGCTAAAATAATAATAATAATAATAAAACAGTAATTAGTAGGAACAATTACACCTAGTATAGAGTCAAAAACGATTAAAAATAATAAATTAAAAACGATAAACAGTAACAGGAAGTAGATTACATCAATAAGAAAGGTAACAAAAGTTGAAGGTAGTATTATTGTTTTTTAACAAGATTGTACAGGTGAAAAGTTATTAATGTACATTCTAAATACTATATATTATAATAAAATAAAATACAATTGTGATACAAAAAACAAAGTTTATTCATTAACATTTTATAATTTTAATTGTATATTTTTTTTCGTCAGGGTTACAAAATAAACACTGTTTATTTTGTGATCCTGACGAAGCTCCGGCGGGGGCGAAACCGGTGGTTGGACAAACATAAAATGGTGTATAAACAAGTTAAAGTATTTAAAATATAATACTCCGAGCAAGGATGTATGTGAAGAAGTGTAATATTAGTCAAAAAAAGTAGTAATCAATTGTTATATTTAGCAACCGGTGTAGAAATCCTTTATTTTCTTTCCTTTTTATATTAATAATTTAAAAAACTGAAAAAATATCTGTCAAAAATAATCACTCAAATCGTTAATTTTAAAGATTCATGTCTATGATTTTTTTAAGCTGCAAAATAAAGCTTTACATTGTTTTCGCCGAAGAATTTAAATCAGATCAAACATACGAGTATTTTATTTATTTTTATTTTTATTTTACCTGATTATACGAGTACTATACATTTGATAAAAAAAAGTTTATGGTCTGTACTTGTCGCACTAGGCATGGCATTTATCTTGACAACTGCATAATAAGAATGGTACTGGAATTGTTAGTAACAAAGCGGTTTGTTAGTAATCTTATGCTGACATTGGTAGTGGCTTGTGGTAACATGATGATATGAGTATAATTAAGTATATATACCTACTTGGAAAGTTGTAAAATTAAATTTACATACTAGGAAATTTATATACTATTAATGTGTGAATTGTATGTTTAATAATATATTTTACACCCCCATACAGATGATTTTGTAAATTCAAAGTAAAAGTATTATTTTCTGCCTGATCTCATAAATATATAAATACCCCGGAGCTTAGATTTCAGTATCTCGGAAGATATTTCACAAATTCGGAAAATAAGTCGATTGAGAATTACTATGTGAAGGTTGCCATGAATAAAAATGTGATTTGCGACAGTATCGGGTACTTTTATCGTTTTTTAAAGGAAAAAAATCTTAACATTATACAAATAATTGAAGAAATATTGTACTGCTAATAACTATATTTATTTTGCAAATATCAAATAGAATGAAATTTTAAAAATATATTAAATAAATTATGCAATATTAATATACATATGAGAGATGTTCTAGATAATTATAAACAAAACACAGTTTTAATTTTTATATATTTGTTCACTTTATAAATTAAATAAGCGTATTAAAATTTTTAAAAAGTTATTATTATTATTATTATTCGCTTTTTACATCATTACAGAGCGAGCCAAACCGATGTAAAGGATATAGCTTTCATATTGATTCTCGTGACATGTGATAGCCGATAGGCAGCCAATCTATCGCTATTCCACTGTAACGTGAATTCCGCATCAGACCAAAGACAGTGTGACAATCACACTGCCATTGTCGGAGATCGAACCCGGGACCCTTTAGAGTACAGTCAAGGCATTAACCACTCGGCCACGAAGGTCGTCAATCAGGTTATATTATAAAATACACGAATTTCACTAAAAAGATTCGAATTTCAAATATACTTAATTAAAAACGGTTTGCTTTTATTTATTAATTCTATAGCAATGAATAATACTATGTTTTTTCTTGAGGATTTTAAATAATCTCTTATTTTGTTTTAAAATTCTCGGCAGTCCATCTTGAATTCTATAAATTCTTCTTATTATTCAATATGTTTAATATCATCAATATTGGATAAACCAAAATTTGTAAACAATTAACTTAAGTTTACAATATAACACCAAAACAATTATATTTTATTCATTTACAAATTCAAATAAAGCCCTTGAAATTATTTCAAACACAACCTTCCATTATTAAAAGCATCACATAAACAATCCATTGTCTCAATCAGAGGTAAATTCAACTTTATTTGAATTCTCGCTAGATATGGTAATATAATTTATTACATATAATTAGATTTTTTAAAGAATATTTGTTGAAGCTTAGGATTGAACACGTATCCCCTTAATCAGAATGAAGATGCTATATTGTTAAGAATGTCTTGCTACCCTTAATTAAAATTTAAAAGTATCTTTAAAAAATACGTTTTAAAGAATATTTATACGTTTTAAAGAATATTATATTAAAAAAATATGTATGCAATATTAACTATTATATTTAAATAAATTACTGATGTACCTACATGGAAAGTTTTTCATTGTTTCTCGAAGAATAATATAAAATAGGTATTTAATAATTAATACAGATGAAAGCGTCTGCATTCTAGAAGTTTCATTATATTTATTGTTACTTTAGAATAATGTAAAATTCCATATTAAATCAACAACACAAATAAAAATGCCTGTTTTCTAGAAGTTTTATTATATTTTATAAGGATATATTTGATAATGCCTTAGCAAGGCGAAACATATAATACCCATAAAACATAGTAAAACTTCTATAGAACAGACGTTTTCATTCGTATTAAATAAGTTTTGTTATATTTTAATTGGATAATATGTTTCGCTTTGCAATGGCATTATCAGATCAAAATAAAAATAAATCGTTTGTATATTCGTACGTATTCTATAAAAAATACGCTTTTATTCATATTAATTAAATCATAACTTAGATTCATAACTAATATACGACTAACTCACATTGTATAGGCCCTATAAGTATTATATTTATTTAAAGGAAAAATGTGATATTTTTCATTATGCTGATAAATACATTTTAAGACATTTGTGACTTCATAGAAAAATACTTAATAATTATTGCAGATTTTTTAGTATGATTAAGATGAAGAATTGCTTTTGATTCTGAGCCAGTAAAATATGTACAAGTAAACATCGAAAATCGAGATACGAAATTCTCCACAGCTTCAATCGGCCCCAAAGAAAGTTAGAAGTACCTTCACATACACACACATTTACATATTACGTATGTGTACGTGTATGTAGGGACTTTTATTTTGCACAAAGAGTGCATATATGATTGCTCGTATGCAGAAAAGAGAGAGAGCACACATTTTCGCATACGCGATTCGCGAATGAAAGAGTGAGAGATACTTCCTCATACTCAAGTAAAAGAGTAAAATAATTCTAATGGGATTCTTATAAGTAGGGAGAAAAATTCAAACAAATTCTCGCTACGGCATCGTAAGTGCACGCGAGATGGTAAAGAAAATTGAACTCTTCGTATGGGTTTAATAATGTGGGAAATCGCTTGAAGAGGGAAGGATGATGATTTAGTTTGATACTCAAGATCACCAATTGCGATAGTAAGGGGAATGGGAGGGGGTGGTGTACCTAGTAGGAAAATAGAAAGAAAAGGAATTAGAATATTTTATATAATCGAAAAGGGGCTAAAGACTGCGCCAGAGCGAGACGGCAAATCGTCCGGTGCGTGTAATGAAAAGAGAAGCGTCTAGGGAGGGATATTTTATTTTGGTCGGACGGTGGACATATTTTACATACGGGATAAAAAGGATAACGCACGTTTGTGATGAAAAATGAATGGAAGTGTGGGAAGAGGTAAGCAGGGAGATGGAAAGGTGTGCAATCATACGGTAATGTCCTTTATCCGCCTTTCTCTTAGATTTGCGTCTAAATGAGATAAGGAATATCTCAAATATTTTCTTGCATTATTGATCATCCTTTCGACTTATGGATACACTATCCCTATTCTTGAATAAAGTATTTTCTCATCACTTTATAACTTGACTATCAAACTTAATAATTTTGGTACTAACCCTGATGTATGGAAGTGAAGCATGGAACTGGCAGATCAAAGATAAGCGCAGAATAAATGCGGTATATTTAGACGTGCGTATAGTAAAACGATGTACGACAAAATTTCATATGCTGATATAAGGAAGGAATGTAGAGCGGAAGAAAGTATGAACAAAATGATAAAATGATCACTGTGTTGGTTTGGATATATGAAACGCATGGGTGAAGAAAGAATGTTTAAAAATATATACATTAACGGTTTGATAGGAGTTCGCAGTCGTTGGAGACCGAGGAAAACTTGGCATGACCAAATTAATCTAATTTTAAATGTCAGCAATGTTAGAAGTCAAAAGAATCGACGTGCGCGTATGACTCGCTGTATGTGAAGGAATCTAGACAGGTGTGTCAGGATGAAGTAGTGTGGCGGGTCATTATCGCTGCCTACCCCTTAGCGGTAATGACGCGATAGTTAGTTTGTTTGTACTTATGTTAATAACTTGATATTGTAGAAAACGACCACTAACTTTTTTTTGGTAAACTTAAAGCGTTGGTACTGTGGAATTCCAAAATGACGATTCAAATGTTTTATACCTTCATCTTCGGGAGAAAATACAAACGGGTTATAACAAAAAATGCGTAAACGATTAAACATAGTTTATATCGTTTACGCTCTTTAATAATGAATGTTGGCCACGTGAGTCGATGAGCGTGTATGACACCATCTATGAAAGTTGAGGAAGCGAGAGAACTGTCAGTGTTGTGGTCCATTGTTTCTGTCTACCCTTTAGGGGAGACGGCGTGATGGTAAGTTAGTTTTGTTCTCATAGAGACGAGAATCGTGCATCCACGTGTAGTGTTATTAAATCTATAACACCGTATATCACTGGAAACGACACAAGGTCAGCCAAACCTTCCACCACAATGGCAAGAGGAAGAGGAGAAATTAGCCATTTTTAGCTCCACCCATGCGATATATAAATCCTTCTTGATTTTGATCCGAAGAAGAAGCAAATCGTTTTCCCGATGATGGATGTGTTAAACCCTCGAAACGTGTAAAGATAAATAAATAATCTTAAGGGTGGAAAAACGCGTTTTACTTAATAATAATAAAAATATACATGTACCACATATACTCGTAAGATTTTTCTTTTCATATTGCAGGTTTAAATAAATTTTAAAAAAATTGTAGAAATTTTGATGCTATATCTCAATAGACATATTTTGGTTCAACCACTGTTTGTGTCTGGTGACGATTGGGAGTATGTGAACTCCTTTGCAAGATACAGAGGGTACCTATCTACAAGGGGGTAGTTTTCCACCCCTATCCCTTTCGCTACCCCCACCACCGATCCAATCGATATTTTACAGTCTGCATATGCACCCGATTAGTTTTTTTTATCCCCAAATACCAATCGATACTTGCAAATTGCAGCCGATAGGATTGACAAAAAATACCCTAAAGAGAAGGGTGCGACACATTGAATTTCGTCAATTTAGGGTTAAGGGTGAATCCGGTAGTCTTGATTCATTTTGTTAAATTTAATTTGACTTCGTGTTTAAATGAATAGAAATATACTTTTAAAAAAAATAAGGTAAGCCATCAAAATACATTACTTGTATAAAAAAGAAGGGGACAAAAATTAACATTTATTTTTATAACGAGTAAATGATATGCTAAACTATCACTAACCCATATGTATGAAAGTGAAGCTTGGAGCTGCCAAAAAAGGATGAAAGTAGGATAAATGCCATGGAAAAGATATAACTGAGAAGAATGTACGGGAAAACGATATATGATAGAATATCGAACTACGAAATAAGAAAATTCATCATAACATAAGTATATCATAAGTAAAATTAAAAAAAGATCCCTGAGATGGTTTGGACATATGGAACAAATAGACGAGAGAAAAATGGTTAAAATGTAGTTTACAAACAATCGGGTGGTGGTCTAGGTGATAAAACGCTTGGCTCCTGATCCAAGGGACATGGGCCTGGACACGACTGGATTTCCTTCTTCATAATAATGAGCTATTTTCTGTTCACATTGAAGATTGTAAAATAAATTCTAGTATCATTGATTCAAATCCTTGGTATTAGTCTTTTAAAAAAAATGCAGTGTGAGTGGAAACATAAACCGTGGAAGACCAAGGAAAGCAAAGCATGATCAAATTAATCAAATACTGAAAGGCGGCCACATTCGAAGTCGGAAAAATCGACAAGCGTGCATGTTACGATGTATGAATGTGAAGAAATCTAAAGAGGTATAGCGGTCCATCCTCTCTGCCTACCCCTCCGGGGAAACGGCGTGATGCTTAGTTAGTTAGTTAGTTTGTTAGTTAGTTAGTTACTATCACCAAAAATAATCTGTATAAATCACATGTATTCATTAAGATGTTTTGGACATATGGAAAAAATGAATGAAGAAAGAATGGTAAAAGAATTATATGTTAACGATGTAAATGAAACCAGAAATAAAGGAAGACCGAGGAAAACGTCGAATGATCAAACAAATCAAATATTGAATGTCGGCCATGCGAAGAGTCAGAGAAATCGACACGATGTGTGAATGTTGAGAAAGCGAGAGGAATATTTCAGGAAAGAAAAGTGTGGCAGTCCATTATTTCCGCCTACCCCTTCGGGGAGACGGCGTGATGGTTAGCTAGTTAGTTTTTTCATGTACAATATTATGGGGTATGTGCATATTTAACAAGATATACTTGCTTTTACAATCAAAATATTTTCAGGTATATCCTTGCAGATGGAGGTGGATCGCTAGTAATAAGTCGTCCCCTGTTTGCGAGAGGAAGCAGTGGTGCACCAATATCCATACCGTGAACCCCACTGAGACAGAGGGAGACTGTGTGAGGTAGTGCCTCATACAGGTAAGATCACTACTTCTAAAATTCTAAAATAAAGAGTTCAGAGACTTTACTAGTGACTATAAAAATGTAAATACCAATGAATATTTATTTATATTTACAATTTTTTAAACTACTTATTTTCTTCTTGTTCTTCTCCTGTCCATATTTGGACAAAATAAGAAGTGTTTTTTTTTAATACATCATCTTTAAAAAGAGATTTTATGCTGCTGCAATTGAACCATTCTTAAAGGTTTTCGAAGTAGGATTTTCTTCTTCTCGCAACATTTCGAAATATAGTGTATTTTATGAATAACTTTTGTCGCGTAAAATAATCACAATTGTGTTTTATTTTACGCGACAGCTGTTTCATCAACCTATGTTGACATCATCAGGGTGTTACAATATCTAATGATGTCAACATAGGTTGACGAAACAGCTGTCGCGTAAAATTAAATATAATTGTGATACAAAAAACAAAGTTATTTAATTTAACAGTTTAAAATGTTAAGGCATCGTAGTGTATCGGCCAAAATAATGGACTATTCAACATATTTTTAACACCACTTTTATTTGTTGATTGAAATTAACCAGTTTCGCTCTGCCAAAGCTTTGTCAGGGTTACAAAACAATATGAATCTACTAGTATGCAATATGTAATATGAAGTCAGACCAAGCTCCGGTGGGAGTGAAACCAATTGGTTCTGCGAAAACCAATTGAAGTGGAAGTAAAACACAAATTTCAAAACCAACGTAAATTATTAATACGAATAAAAACGTCTGTTTCTTAGTTATTACTAACATGTCATTATCATAAAACAAATTAAAACTTCTAGAAAATAGACATTTAAATTCGTGTTAATTAACTGTTAAAATATAAAACGCTGTTTATGGTATCACAATTTTTAATCATTTTATTTTTATTTTTCGCGACAGCTGTTTCATCAACCTATGTTGAAAAACTGATGAATTTTACATTTGAAAAAAATATTCACACGCATGATGATAAAAAATCGTGTTACCGTAATCGGCGTTTAATAATAATTTAACAGATAATAATGTTGAAGTATCATAGTGTTTCGGCCAAAACAATGGACTATTTCGTATTTATTGTTCTTAACCGTCGCGTTGCCATGTGGTCAATTGAGTTTCCACTGCCAATTTAAAGTTGATTTTCTTAAAACCTATGGACCCTGATATTATAAAAAAAATTGTAATCCTCCATTGAAGTGTTCTCAATATTTCGTAATAAAAAAAAAGCAAAAAATTACTTCCTTCATCCCAAAAAAAAATATTTTCTAAAACTGCCCTCACCTTTATTCGTGTTAAGGTAGAATTTGTTTTGCTAATATTTACAACTTTATCAAAAGTGACAAATACTTACTCGCTGTTTTGAACGTATTATAAATTATATATTTGGCTTTTTTAATAGGTACGTAATAATACCGACTGTGGATGGAAACGCAGAACGCAACTTAATAATATCAGAACTGTGAAAATATTAACACTTTACCAAAAGGGACAAATATTAATACGTACTCGTTGTCTTGAACGTACTATACATTTTGCCTAGGTGCCTTTATCATACGTAAAATCTCGTAATGTCTCGCCTTGCCGGCTGCGGCGCGCAGACAAGTTTATACCTGGTGTCCAGTTGCTCGTATGCTGTGACGCATTCCATATCAGAAATCGCATGGTTCCAGAAAAAAATTAATAATGATATGTTTTTCAAATAATCCATGTATGTTATAGATATCGATCTATTCCTAATAAAATTCCCTACAAGATGACATAAATTAAATTTTGATTCATCTAGTCATATGCTTGATATTTAGATAAAGTTAGCGGTAAACTGAACTTACCACGTGGGAGCGAGCGTTTTGTTTTGAACACGGTACGTTAAGGGTTAACAAAACAATGGACTATTTCGTATTATTTATTCGAGTTTTGCATCTTCATTTAAGAAACAATCAATAAACTATGTATGTCTCTTCACGAATTCAATCATTTATATTGTGCTTACACTACTAGCGATAATGACGTCATGATATACGAGAATTTATCACGTAGACAACATTTTAACGATCCCTGCGATAGAGCAGACGAGCGAGTAAAAACAAAACGGAACAAAAAAACGGTTTCATTTGTCACATCCCCTACCACGCGCTGCAATTTTTCTTCCCTCAATCAATTTTCTATGATCAGTTGAGCAAAAATCTCTTTGAAGCGGGCTTTTGTTTAATAGATTTAACGGCCCGAATCGTTTCGGGTACAGGGTGCCCGCGAAGTGAGTCCCGCGCGTAAAGGAATTCCTATTTGGGGTCCCTACGATTGGAGAGGCGCATCGCTCACCCCCCAACCACCGTGTAGCGAAATAGTAAGCTGGGGTAAAATTGACAACGCCGAGAACTAAATTCAATTTGAATATTTCCATTACATATTAAATGCTGATTATCGATTAATAAATACATAATATCACCAGCATTCGAATTTAAGAAATGAAGTAAATTGAATAAACCCTAAATTGTTTCGTTTTCAGTAATTATACTACATCGAAAATAGGCGAACAATTAATGATATGATGTTGCTTCCCAAATTATTCACTTCAAAATAGACAACTCCGAACTTCTTAGTAAATTATTACTGAATACCTCTATGCTTCGCACAATACACACTGCGAACCAAATATTCCACCTTCCTGCTTATCGGACTAACTATGCTCAGAGTGCGGCGGTGTACCGGACATGCGACATGTACAATAAGTGCTTTAATAACATCGATGTGTACCATCTCAATGAAAGTGATTTAAAAAAAATGGTTAGAGCAACCCTTCGGGGCGAATGAAACTAGTTACTCTACTTTTTCTTTTCTTGTCTTTTTCTTTTTTTTTACATTTTTAAATTATATTTCATTTTTAATTATTCATTATTACTAATACTACTAGTTTTCTCTTTAACTAATCAAAGTGTTACTTTATTCTTCTTATATATTTAACCTTATGTCAGTTGTTATATAATATTTGTGGTAGCATGTAATTAGCCTTGTTTTGTTGTCTCTGTGTGTTTATATTCAAATACTGAAATTGCTGTTTGTTACCCTCAATAAAAAAATAAAAATAATAAATAATAAAAAAATATATGAACAAATATTCACTTATTTAAAATAACTAACTAATTAACTAACTAACCATCACGCCGTATCCCCGAAAGGGTACGCAGAAAGAATGGATTGCCACACTTTAATCGATGCAGCACTCCATCCTTCTCTTTTCGCCCTGCGAGAGATGCGGTGTGATGGGTTGCGAGTTCATTGCCACCAATAGGCTTCTCCCACGCACACTTCGATCTCCAACGTCTAAAACAAATAATATAAAGTACAATTATATGAAATATAATAACAAAATAAAAATAATTTAACACAATGTTCTTTTAGATGGTTCACTTGTCATCAGCTGGACGATCTGGACTTTTTTTTTAAATAACTGTATATAAATTAATACAAATAAAAAGGTCTGTTTTCTAGAAATTTTATTACATTTAATGTGAATGATATGTTTTGCCTGTGTAAGACATTTGATAACTTCTTAGACAGGCGAAACACGTCATTCACATAAAAAATAATAAAGCTTCTAGAAAACAGATGTTTTCGTTCGTATTAATTATTAAATGTGGAGTTTTACATCATGTTCATGACACCATCATTCTCACCGCATTAACTTCTTATATTTTCATTCGACACTCTATCATACAGAGTATCCACACATTCGTCTAAGAGATTTTATTTCTACTGCATTTATTATACGTTCATCCTTCTTTTGCCAGTTCCATGCTTCGCTTCCATACATAAGGGTCGAAAGAGAGATTGTAAAGATTTATATGTCAATGAGTATTCATGTATGTATATCAATACAGAACGAGTAACATCCTCAAATATTCGGTTTATCAGACTTGTATTATGATCTTATGGTGTATATTTTTAAGTAGAATACGCATCGCTACCCATGGTAGGGTTTCATGGCTCCTGATTCCGTTGGTCGGTTTTCCCAAATCGTTCGCTAGGGACAAATTTATTTCCAATGTAAACATCCAATGGCAGAGGCCGTGCTAAGCGCCGACACCTGACCTTTCCTTATGCAAACAAGCCCTTGTTTGTTTTTCGTTATTTTTAATGGGCCGTGTTTTCGTACCATCATCGCATGAATAATTCACGCCTTTGCCTTATAAGCCCTTCCTTTGTATGTTCTGGGAGTAATTTTGAGATTTTCCTACGCCGTGTGATGAAAATCTCCCAAATTTACCAAGTATTCGCGCAAGGAAAATATAACTTGATACTTCTATGGTTAAAATTAATTATATGCTAATATAAAACAGGTGCTCCCCCATATTGATACGTGATTGGTTTCTGATATGTGAACACAAATTCAAATGTACTAATATTATAAAAATATAATCAAAAATGTGTTTGAAACTGCCATATTGCAGTAACAGTTTATACTTCTTTTGGGTTTTAACTACTGATAACAATCAGCAACCTATGGTTAAAAACATATTAAAATACATCTCTCATTAAAAAAAAATTAAATCAACTTATTGAAAGCTGAGGCATTAACATTGCGAAATTCTATAGTAATACACTTAGGAAATTGAAAATAACTTTGTTATTTATCCACAAAATATTTAAAAAAAAACACGACATGTTTCAAAGGATAAAAAATCTTCAGGTGTAAAAATATTTAAAAAAATATTTCTTATGAAAATATTGTATTTAAAAAATGAAAAGTTTTTTTATATTTTTTTTATTTATGTCGCTCTCGCGGCGTTGAAGGTATTTGATCTCATCCGTCATGGGCCAGCACCCCACTTTCTCACAGTTCTTTGCAAGGTCATATATTTAAGCCCTCATTGGTCCACCTTACGATCTGTAAGGGATATTCCTTTGAACGTTATGCCAATGGCTTTATGGAATATACTGTCTAGACATATTTAAAATCAAAGCAAATTAGTGGATTTCAGAAGCTCTCTTAAAACTTTCCTCTTTAAACAGAGCTTCCCAGACGGCGAACACTTGAAGTAAAACTATCACGAAAATGTCTGTATATAAATTATCATTACTTTCACAACTTGTCAATTTACTTATTAATTGAATTTTTAATATTTAGAAAATATAAAATTGTTTCAATTTATTAATAAATGTTTTCGCAAGGCGAAACAAGCCATGAATTTTATTTATAATAAAAGGGAAATTAAAAATATTATAAAATAATTAATAAGAATGAAAACGTCGGTTTTCTAGGAGTTTTACTATAGGTTATGGAAATAACTGGTTTGGCTGTTTCTTGATCATTTGATAGTGCTTTAGAAGACATTTGATATTGCCTTAGAAGGGCGAAACATGTCATTCCCATTAAATATAATAAAACTTCTAGAAAACTGACGTTTTCATTCGTATTGATTATTAAACATGTTTGCCCTTTCTAAGGCAATATCAAATGTCTTCTAAAGCACTATCAAATGCTCAATGGCATTTGATAACGCCTTAGAAAGACAAAACATGTCATTCTTATAAAATATAATAAAACTTTTAGAAAACAATATGTTCATTGGTAAAAATTATTTAATTGGACACAATTAATATTTCATAATAGTTTTCTCTGGAAAAACAAATATAAAATAATTAGATAATCCATTGTTTTGGCGGAAAGACTTTGATATTTAAACATTATTCACTGTTAATTTAAAAACACGGTTTCGGTAACTGGTGTTACCATGGTCAGATGTTACAAAAAACACAGTTTATTGTAACACCTAACGATGGTAACATCGGTTACCGAAACAACTGTCTCGACAATTTTATAAAAAATAATCTCAATTTGTGATATTGAAACAGTGTTTTTAATTTAACAGTGAATATAAAATAATTATTAAATTCTATAAAATTAAAAACAGACTAAAAATATTTTTGTGTTTTATTTCGAATCATACTTCCAAAACACGTTTCTATTTATATTTACATTGTATTTTTAGCCTGCATATATTTTAGCAATGACATACGAATATATTTTATAGGTATTATGAAATGCCCCCAAAACAAAGTACCAAGCAAACACACCTAAAGAATTCCTTGCAAAAGTAATTTTTGAAAGAGCGAATCCCCAAGGTAAAATATACATACGGACAAGCGCACATTTTTTCATACATATATTCGATGGTGCGATTTCGGCGATTTGATGATAAATTGTAGTGGACGAATCTCATACTAAGGGTTGTGTGGGGGAGCGGGTGGGGATTAGGGAGGGGGTAAGAAAATTCAATTCACGTACCACCCCTTGCCACTTTACACACATGTGAGTTTTGCCTGTGTGTTCTAAGGAAATTCGTGGCTCGACGTCGCGTTTCTTGTACTTTTAATATCTCAACAATTAAATTATCAAGTAAATACGTTATTTAATTATTCGTAATTTAAGAAGATATACGTAACAAAGTTTTATTGGAATCATGATATAAATAAATAAGTAAATATACTAGAACCAGAAATAGAGGATATTCAAATAGAGTCGCAGAAATTGACGTGCGTGCATGAAACGGTGTATGAATGTTGAAAAATTGTGTATTTTTTTTTAAATATGTATTTAAAAAATATGTATTTTTGTCTAAACCCGAATGTTAACGATGTGAATTAGTCGACTAGAAATAGAGGAACACCGAAGAAAACGTGACACAATCAAATAAATAAAATATTTTAGATAAACTTAAGGCGTTAACACTTTATAATTCCATAATAAAATGTTTTTATGAATTAAAACATCTTTTTTTTTCGGCCACATGAGAAGTCGGAGAAATCTAGGTATGTGCATGATACGATGTATGAATGTTGAGGAAGCGAGAAAAGTATGCCAGGAAAGAAAAGTGTGGCCGTACATTTTTTTGCCAACTCCTTCAGGAAGACTGCTTAGTTATCATCAGCCGTCTGTCATCCACTGCTGAATGTAGGCCTCTCCCAAAGCCCGCCATCGCCCCCTATCCGTTACTGCTCCCATCCATCCATGTCCAGCAATCCTCTTCAGATCGTCGGTCCAGCGGGCAGGGGGACGTCCAACTCTACGAAATCCTGTACGCGGTCTTAACTCCAGAACCCGTCTTACCCATCGGCTGTCGGTTCTCCGACAGATATGGCTAGCCTACCGCCACTTCAGCCCGCCCATCCGTAGAGCCACCTGTCACCTTGGTTTGTTGTCTGCTTAGTTAGTTAATTTTTAAATAATAATTGCGTGTCATAAATAACAATAATTTTCTATGACCTTACGAGCCAGTCCTGAAAATTTTTCTCGCAGAGGAAGAATGGCTCCTACCCACACAGGCGCGGGGTAGAAATGTTCGCACACGGGGGTCACCCACACAGACACACACGCGCACAGCCAGGCCGGGGCACCGCGAACCAAACGTACCGACAGAAAAATTAAATTATATTTCCCAAGCGGTGTCAGCCAGTTATTAAGTGGCCGGACGCCATCTTGGTATTACATTATTTTTTATTATTATTATTATTATTGGTAGGTAATACCGCCATATTTTCGCCATCGATGTGTGGGTGAGGGATCTCGCTTCCACATTAAATACCGAATATCGGGGGTGGGAGGGAGACGCAGCATTAAGGAGAGGGTTGGGGCGAGGCGGTCGTTCACTCGCTTGTGTACGTTCGTCAGCGCATTGTGTGTGTATTTTTTTTTTTGTAAACAGAAAACTGAGAAAAATTAATGGCGTTTTCTCTTTGTTGCAGAGTTTCTGCTTCGGCATGGGCGCTTTCGGGATATTGCTGATTGTTTGACTTGCGACAAATATAATAAGAAACCCGCTAACAGTGCACGAACGGATTTTAAACACAATGGCCAGTTTTACTATCTATACTACAAGCATATTAACAATATTGTAAACTACAATGGGCAGATATACTATCTATCTTCTTCTTCATTCTTATTTTTGTCCTGTCACACCTCCGTGGTGCATAGGGCCTCTAAAGCAGTGATTCCCAAAGTGGTCTATATAGACCCCCAGGAGTCCACGACAACTTGCAGGGGGTCTACGACAGTTGCGAAAAAAAATGGGGGTCCACGAGATGGTTCAACTAAATTGAAGCCGAATATCGAAATCGTTGGAGGCCTTTTTTTAAAGCTCATTTGGGAAAAATTGGACAGTCGAAATCATTGCCAATATTTTTTTAGCACAGAATTACAAAAATCTACAAAGGTCTACAAAAATCGAAAAAAAGGGGTCTACGGGACAAAAAGTTTGGGAACCTCTGCTCTAGAGGAACCTTCTCCACCCGACTCTATCGCATGCCTGATGCCTAACGTAATCCCAAGTGAGGCCTGCTGCCTAAACCTCGTCCTGCAGGGCTCTTCTCCAGGTGGCTCTAGGTCTGCCTCGCTTCCTCTTTTCCCCCATAGGGGATGAGCCCACTGCGCCCTGAGCGATGCAGGCTGGGTTCCGTCTCAGAGTGTGACCGATCCACTGCCATTTGCGTCTAGCGACTTGTTCTTTAATTGGTTTTTCGCCTGCCATGGTCCATAGAACGGCATTTGACACTGTTTGGGGCCAATAGATCTTGAATATTGAGCGAAGGCACCTACCTGGAGTTTTCCAATAACGTCCGCGGTAGATTTCGAAGTCTCACATCCGTACAGCAGTACGCTTTTAACGCTTCTGCTGAATATTTGGACCTTGAGCTTTCTCGAAATGATACTGGAACGCAATAGCGAAAGGGCGAAGCATAGCGAAAGCTCTCCTTGCCTTGTTGAGTCTGCTGGTTACATCTTCCTCCATCTTCCTTCCAATATTGAGAACCCCAATGTTCTGGAGCAAATAGGTATTTTGGTTCCTGATAATTCCTGATACTTCCAACAACGCCGCCATCAATTTTTCTTTGCTCCGTCACGCAGAACCAACCTTGGGTGATGCCAGTAAGAAGAGCAATTCGGACATTGAATCTAAACGTCTCGGATTTGGACATTTTCAGTGTCAGTGAAGTGGTGTTTATAAAAAAATATATTACAAATTCTGGAAAGAGTACTGCCTCACTGACGTCGACATATTTGGATTCCTTCTGATGTGTATAATTTTTTTGGTTTCATGCCGTTTTTTATCACTGTTACACCGTTTTGTGTCTAAATGAGTGGTCTAAATGTTTTTCGTATGTTATGTCTCATGTGTATATTATATTAATGAAATAGTAAATAAATATTGTAACCTACAATGGCCAGTTTTACTATCTATACTACAAATATATTTACTATATTGTAAGCTACAATGGCCGGTTTTACTATCTATACTACAAGCATATTAACTATATCGTAAGCCACAATGGCCAGTTTTACTATCTATACTGCAAGCATATTAACTATATCGTAAGCCACAATGGCCAGTTTTACTATCTATACTGCAAGCATATTAACTATATCGTAAGCCACAATGGCCAGTTTTACTATCTATACTGCAAGCATATTAACTATATCGTAAGCCACAATGGCCAGTTTTACTATCTATACTGCAAGCATATTAACTATATCGTAAGCCACAATGGCCAGTTTTACTATCTATACTGCAAGCATATTAACTATATCGTAAGCCACAATGGCCAGTTTTACTATCTATACTGCAAGCATATTAACTATATCGTAAGCCACAATGGCCAGTTTTACTATCTATACTACAATCATATTAACTATATCATAAGCCACAATGGCCAGATTTACTATCTATACTACAAGCATATTAACGACATTGTAAGCTTCTATCTATACTACAAACATATTAACTATATTATAAGCTACAATAGCCAGTTTAATATCTAGACTACAAGCATTTTAACAATGTTGTAAGCTACAATGGCCAGATTTACTATCTATACTACAAGCATATTAACCATATTGTAAGCTACAATTCAAAAGACGACATGATTTTTGATCACACTGTCATCGATGGAATCCGAGCTCTGACAATAAGGCTAGATAAGGTTCTAAAATGTTTATATTCAATTTAAAAATAGAGAATCGAACAGACAACATACATTGTTTTATTTATTGAATTACTTTACACATTGAAAAAATTAAATTCGAATCAGTATTTAATTATTGTTTTAATTTTTTTTTTTTTTTTTGGTGAATCACACTTTACATCATGACAGCATGAGTCAAATCGATGTAAAGGGTATTGAAGCTATCATAGTGATTCTCGTGACATGTGATAGGTAGCTAATCTGTCGCCATTTTATTGTCACGTGAATTTTACACCAGACCAAAGACAGTGTAACAATCGCACTGCCCTAACCGGGTATCGAACCCGGAACCTTCGGGGTGGCAATAAATAAGTACGGAATTAATTTTTAAATTGAACAATTTAATAGAAAATGTGTTTTATGGTGCGTATTTAATTGCCTGAAAGTTTAATGTAGGACAAATTCCTATCAACCGAAATCACGTTTACGAATTTCCCGCCAAATTACTTTTACCGCCAAATACATACATAATGCATATGCTTACACCAGCCTCGCCGCGCGAACAATGTGCCATGTTTCGCAATAAAAAATGTCCACTCGGTCTTTCCTTAAAGAATACGGAAGGAAGACGGGGGGCGGGGGAGGGGGAGGGGGTGCAAAAATAGGGAAGAGGCGGTCTCCCGATGTAATCAAGCGTTTTGTTGTAAATGATCTGCTACGCCGGGCGATATTTTATGTTTTATACCTCCGGCATACTCGAGAGCAGGGCGCGCAGACCGATACACTCAAAACAGTTTACTGGTATCAAACAAAATCCAAACAAATAATTATTTTACTCTTTTTGAAAACGTCAGTACATAATAAATAATATGGGTTGCAATTAATACGAATGAAAATGTCTATTTTCTGTTAAAAAAAAAATATATATAATTTAATGAATTTAATTGTATCTCAATAGAGACGAAGATGCAAACTGGAAACTGAATATGGATGATCAAGGTGTTTACAGGACTTATGACCTGTCATTGGTTGGGTTAAGCGCACGCTTTATGTAATTACAATTAATGAAATTGAAAAAAACTTTGTTTATTTTTCACAAAATATTAAAAAACACCTCCTTCTTCAGGTAAACCATATAAAATACATACTTCACCATATAAAATAAAACTAAATAATAAAAGTCTAATATAAATAACGCTTATAAAATTCGATACAATAATTTTTAATGAAAAAATTTAACTGGGATACTAATAATATGTTTTTATCAGTAAGAACTAATAAATAATATTAAACAATAATAATACATAATGATAAAATAAAAATATTAAATTGTTTTTTAGTAAAAACGTAAATTTGAAAAGACATAATTTATATAGAAATTAATAAATTATTATATTTTTTGTGAATGTATACTTATACTTGTATACTAATACTGGATTTCACCCATGGTGGGTGATTAATTCATGTTAATCTCCATAGATGGCATTAGTGTGTGGATTATGTAGATTAATCTTAAAAAGATTAACATATGTAATCAAATCTACATAGATGGCGTATTGAAACTGATATGTGAAGTTAAGCATAGATTTGTAACATATATACAACCTCCAAAAATTTGTCTTACATGGTCATAAAGAAATAGGTGGAATGGGGAATGTTGTAATTACATAAAGCGTGCGCTTAACCCAACCAATGACAGTTCATTAGTCCTATAAACACCTTGATCAACCATATTCAGTTTCCAGTTTGCATCTTCGTCTCTATTGAAATACAATTTAATTTAATAAATTATTAATTTGCATATGATCGGGAATGAGAGCTTGGGAGACTAAAAGTAGGCAAAGAATTCAATTATACTCTATAAATAAATAAACAAATGAAATTGATGATAATTCCACGGTGTTAATGCCTTAGCTTGCAATAAGTTGATAAATTTATATAATGCACAAATGAGACAAAACAAACGAAAAACATTTAGGCGACCCATTTGGACACAAAACGGTGTAACAAAGATAAAACAACGACCCGAAACCAAAAAATAATAAATATCAGAAGGAACCCAAATATGTTGATGTCAGTGAGCCAGTACTCTTTCCAGAATTTGTTATATAGTTATAATTAACACCGCCTCACTGACACTGAAAATGACACGTTTCGCCTGTCTTAGGCACATGGTTTGCATCTATATATTTGATTTATTATACTCGTATATTGATAGCATGCATATTGTAGTGCTTAAAATGCCTTCCCATAACGGGTTTCCACGGATAGAAGGTATAAAAATCACGTACTTGGTAAATTATCAACTTATTAACCCTCATGCTGTTTCTCCGGAAGGGTAGGCAGAGAGGATGGACCGCCACACTGTTATATCCTGACATAACTGTCATGCATCTTCTACATTCACAAACCGTGATACGCACGCTTGTCGTTTGTTTCCACATCGAATATGGCCGCCTTTCAGTAAATGATTAATTTGGTCATGACATGTCTTCCTTGGCCTTCCTCGAATAAAAATCACTATTAGAAGTCCTCCTATTAGAATTCACTAATAATTATGTTTATTAACTCTTATTAATTTTAAGTGATTTAAATATTTGGTTGATTGGGAGCCCTTAGCCTCATTCAGGGGTCTCCTTCACCCCGAGTATTTTTTCTATGGGGTATTTCTAGTTTTCGCCACGCCACCCATGAAGGTGGGGGTGGTTTTGTCCGTTTGTCATCGGGGGGTGTAGTTTCTGTATCTCGTACGTTTTTTTTATTTGCACTAGCATAATGCTGTTCTGGACAATTATTTTTTTATGAAATGAAAACAGGCTTCATTGAATGTGAGTGGAAGTATTCCATATCTGATAAACTTTGAATGGAGCAATGCTAAAACAATTAAAGTTATATAGAACCTGTAATAAATATATAGTACCATTTCTGATTATTCATTGTTTTGGATGAAACACTATGATACATCATCATTAGTAAATGTTTTAATTTGAAACACTGTAATTATACGTATCACAAATTATTTTCACGAGATTACCAGGATAACTGTTTCTCAGGTATAACAAATCACTGTTTGATATTGTCAACATAGATTCGTGGCCGAGTGGTAAGTGCATTGACTGCCACCCCGAAGGTTCCGGGTCCGATTCCCGGCTAGAGCAGCGTGATTGTCACACTGTCTTTGGTCTGGTGTAGAATTCACATGGCAATAAAATGGCGATAGATTAGCTACCTATGACGTGTCACGAGAATCACTATGATAGCTGTAATACCCTTTACATCGATTTGGCTCATGCTTTCATGATTTAAAGAACGATTCAACAAAATAATAATATTAATAATTCGTTCTATGTGTCCAAACCGTCTTGTCACAAACTGTTTTTTGCACATTATTCTTAGCGATTTCATTTCTACGGCATTTATCCTACGTTCATAATTATTTGCGGGATTCTCTAAACTTCAGTTCCATACATAAGGGCTGGTACTAGAACTCAATTTTTCAATTTTCAATTTTCAATATGCTATAGCAAGGCGTTATTTTTCAATAGGGGACGCCCACGCCGAGAGTACCTGGAGGACCTGTTGGTGGACGTACGCTGCTCATCATATGCAGATCTCAAAAGAGTCGCACAAGACAGGGAAAAATGGAAGAGAATAATGGAGGAAATTCCTGCAAACCAATCCCAGGATTGAAACCAGAGAAGAAGATAGCAAGGCGAAATATGTTACTCGCAAGAATATTTTATAAGAACAAAATGTTTTTCCTCGGTAAGGCATTATCCAATAAAAATAAATATTAAATAATACCTTAGCATAGCGAAACATGTCAATTCCTATACAATTCTCAACGTTTTCATTGACAACATGGTGGTATATGGACACACCGGTTGGCACCTGAAATAGGGGACTTGGGGTCTAGCCTGGAAACGACTTGATCCCTTCTTCATAAAAATAAATTATTTTTTGCCCACGTTGGAGAGTGTATAATAAATTTAAATGCCGTTGATTTTAATGTGTTAGTCTTGTTAAAAGAAAAGAAAAACTGATTTTGTAAACTTGAAACCTTAACACAGATTTAACAGATAAATTCCAAAATAACGATTTTTTATTTATTAAAATACTGTGGAAAAACAGTATTTTAATTCATAAAAATTCTTTAATTATTTATTTTATGTTCGCCATAACTTTGTGTAATAGATTTATGTTTGAAGAAATTAATGTTTATTTTTTTCATATACTTTGTGTTTCTATTAATAATACACCACTCCCGTTTATTAAAAAAAAAAAATATCAAACATGTTTTGGACTAACCAGCCCTTTTCATCAGTGATATTATATAATTTTTTTAAATATTATAAAATTGTTTCAGTTTTGACAAATGCTATATTTTTATTTTATTTTTTTAATAAATGTGAGTGTTGTATACAAATTATATAAAAAAAGAAATATTTTGCTTTATTCAATAGAAGCTTTACATCATTTGAATAACTTTTTGAAAACACTATTTTCACATCTTTTTACCACAAAAAATATTCAAATGTGAATCCACAACAGAAGGCTGAAAATTTATCATAATTACTAATTGTTATGAATTAAAACACTGTTTTTTCCACTTTTGAGTGAATCAAAAGTTGAAAAACAGTCTTTGAATTCATAAAAATTCGTCATTATGGAATTCCAGTGTTAACGCCTTAAGTTTATCTAAAATTTATCTTATTTTTTCCCAAATTTCTTTAGATTGAAACTAAGGATCTTTCGGAAGAGTAATAGAATACATTCCTAGTATTATTCAAACAAACTTCTAATGACTTTTTCCCCTTTGCAAACCGCCCGTGTCCGTTAGAGTGTCTATTCTAAAAGATAAAACCACGTTTAGAGCACGTTTTAGTACTGATAAACGAGTTCAAAGTGGCCTTAACTCGCACACACCCGCAGTCGTGTATATACAAACCCCCGCCCTAAAGCGCGTATGCATGTGTGGGAATTACGTAAGAGAAATGCAATGTTTCCGTTTTAACGGAAAACGGACTACGGACTAACGAATCCATCGTCCCGGTCGTTAAACGAACTATTCGTTAGATCGTTAGAGTTAGATTGCATTAGCCAACGATTGGAATTTTAGAGCATTGACGTAACGAGCGGTTTTTTTACTATCTTGAAAAACGAATAAAATTCCTCATAACTCTTTGTGGTACAGCCTGTTTGTTAGAAGTTTCGTACATATATCTATATCCCCACTACGACTCGTGATTTACTCATTAAAATAATTATAAATATTTTTTTTAATTTAAAAAGAAGCACTCACTTTTTGGTTAGACATCTTAAACTTACAGTAATAAAATAATAAAATAATTTGTAACCACGGTATGGTTATTATAATTGATGCCAACTAGTTTCGCTTGGACCCAAGAATCATCAGGGCAACATAATAACTAAATAACTGTAATGTTATTATATTGCCCTGATGAAGCTTGGGTCCAAGCGAAACAGTTTGCATCAATTATTATTAATACGAATAAAAACGTCAGTTTTGAAATGACATGTTTTGCCCTTCTAAGACATTATCAAATGTTTTCAAAAAATAAATTAGATAAATGCCTTATAAGGGCGAAATATGTCATTCCTATAAAACATAATAAAACTCCTAGACAACTGATGTTTTCATTTGTATTTATTATTTAATATGGAGTTTTACATGATTGTTCAAGAAACAATAAATCGATTATTATATCTTTATCGTGGTTAAATACAAACTGTTCCATTATTTTATATCTATAAGTAATTTTCAAGTATTAATACACATATTTTAAAATACGATTATACTTTGTATTACAACCTTTATTTTACTTAACACCGGTCAAAGACACACACATTTTTAACTTAATATACATTTTAAAAAGATTTTTGAAAAAGTATATATTTTTCATTCTTTAAAATAACTTTCTAAAAAGCATTGACGTAGCGAGCTTGCAATGAACTTCTACAATGAAATTGCAAATTACAACTTTTTTTTTCTAAGTGTAGCTATATTTACACAAAGTGAAGGCGAATATAGAAGAAACACGTAAATAGTATCGCTGGGAAGACTCACCACAATCCGAGAGGTCTGCGAGGTTCAAGATGTGGTGGGGGCGACAACATCGACGGTACTGGCACCAACATGTCGGGATAATGAATCCCATAAGAATTCCATACATGGCTCTACACGGAATACGAGATGGACGGCGTCCACCAGGGAGACCCCCAAAACGATGGAGAGATAGCTGGAGATCAGCATTACAGGACGAGAATCCGGCTATACCAGATTCGGTCTACAACAAGTTGAAGAAGAAGAAGAAATAATCACTTGAAATTTTGTACGCTTTTTTATAAACTGATAATATAATATTATTTTTTATATAATACTTATACTGCTCACTAGGATATTATAATGATAAAATTATCATTTTTCTATTTGTTTAATTATATTTAATGTAAATCACAAGTTTCGCCATGCTATTGTCATTTGATTATGACCGAGCAAGGGGAAATAGTTATTCCTATAAATCATAGCGAATTTTCTATATTATTTTTCGTTCTCAGGAGAACGTTTTTTGTGTACAACAGGTCATTTGAACCCAATTACTATATATAATTAGCTATTATATATTCTCGTGACATGTGATAGGTAAATAATCTATCTCTATTTTATTGTAACATGAATTCTATACCAGAACAATGACAGTGTGAAATCACACTGTCATCGCCGGAAATCGAATTTGAAACCTTCGTTATGGAAGTCAGAGCTCTTACCACTTTACCACGAAGATTGTCGTTTTAATTTATTGAATAATGTAATTAACACATAACACATTCTTAATGTGTATAACAAATCTTAAAACAATTCAATTTTATTCGATAAACATAATTCAGAATCAGTTAAGTAAGCACAATTAGTTAGTTAAAATATACTATTATAGTTCGTAAGACTAACGCGTAACGCCACTTGCCTCCAATGCTCTGGAGTTAAGGCAAATCCCCCATCCCTTTGTCTTTGATCTGTATCCAATCTAAATTCATTGGTTAACAATGCTGTCCTCTTCTCCCCGGAGCACATTACACTCTTCCTCTACTCCAAACTATCGGGTAGTAATCTAAACTTGCTCTCAAGCCTTGAACTACTAATCAATTCGATAGGATTAGAATGGTGGATAATTTTGTATTAGTAGCACTATTACATGAATATAAGTACTAGGGAAAATTGGGGTATTATCGAGATGGAGAAAATGTCGTGATATATTTTTTTAAACGTAACTATAATACAATATAATCTACCGCGGAAAGCGAGCAAGACGCTTCTGCGGGTTGCCACGAGAATCTTACTGATAAAACTCTGCAGAAGCTTTGTCCCTTAAAATTTATTTATAGAAAAACTCAAAAAAATTTCATTTACAAAAAAAAAAATCGAACCATCTAATATTTATGGATTGTATAGAATCTTAAAACATCAACCCCCACCATTATCATTTCATATATAAGCCTAAAAAAGTTTGATGCAGGTACCATAAGATGGCAGCGAGCTGCCGAAACCGGTCAAAGCCATTATAAGTGGAGTTTAACTAAATGAAATTTCAAATTACATATTTTTATTTATTTCTTTCCCAGAAGATAACACCTAACTTCCGAAACCGGTCGAAACTTGAAGAAAGTGTGGAATAAAACTAAATATGTTATTCACTATAAAATACAATATTTTCATTGCAAACGCTAACCTTTCATCAAAATGTTTACTAGTCTTTAATATAAGATTCATATGTTCAAACCATCTTAGTGACTGACACATAATTTTCTTAAGAAAATATGCGAAACATGTTACTTCCAAGCGTGATATTTTTCAAACATCACATTTCCACGCATTTTTCACAAGGACCTCATTTCTACAGCATTTAACCCACTTTCACTGAGGCTACTATAATAGTTTCATTTTAAGTATATGGTAAGGGTTGACACTAGAACTCCATTATGTACTCGAATAATTTGATATATCAGGGATGCGTTAAAAACATGTTTTCCGTGAAATCTCGCATATCCGAGTCCCTTATTACTTTATCCCATTATCGTCTCGGTTTTGAATAGTCACCCCTCCACAAAAAGCCGCTCCGACAATTCCTCCTTCACTTAACCCTTGTCCGGCCCTCGGAGAGGACACACTGACACAGTGCGGACGGCGCATTGTTACTGAGGCTTCCTATCATTTTTCATTACTTAACTGATCAAGATAAATTTATAATATCGAATCGGATGACAAAATCTTACTACGTCCATTTCAATGTTTACGGGCAAAATTCTTCCATAAATATTTATGAAAAAATATTTATTTCTATTATTATTCTATAATGAATACGAATGAAAACTTTCTATATACACCATACTTTGTGTTGTTATGATCGTTTATTTCTCTTTTTATTTTTTTTATAACAACAATTATATTAAGACAATAAAATTACATGGACATGTTTAGGACACACAGTCCTTCTTCAGTGATACATATTATAAAGATACAATTTTGAAAATATTATAAAATTGTTTACATGATCTGACAGAAGTTATAAAGATTTTATGACATCAATTTATTTTATAAGATTTTATAAATCTTTATTACATCTGTCAGATCATGTAAACAATTTTATAATGTTTAAAAAAAAAATATATTTATAATGTGTATCACTGAAGAAGGACTGTGTGTCCGAAACACGTCTTTGTAATTAAATTTTTTTTAATATAAGTGTTGTATATACAAAGTATATAAAAAAGAAAAAGAGAAATAAACGAATGAAAATATCTGTTATCTAGATACGTCAGTGTAATTTATGGGAAAAACATGTTTAGTCTTTCTAAGGCTTTATCAAAGGTGTCATTCCCATAAAATATTATAAATCTTCCATAAAACGGACGTTTTCATTGGTATTAATATTTGTTATGATAAATTATTCTTTACATCATTACAGTACAAGCCAAATCGATGCAAATAGTAAAAAAAGAACATAAAAGATTATTTAAAAAAACATCAAATATGTAATAACACGCTAATGCGAAATATGCCATTCCCATAAAATACAATAAAACTTCTATAAAACAGATGTTTCATTCGTTTTTATAATTGTTACCATTAATAATTCTTTACGTCATTGCAATGCAAGCCAAATCGATGCAAACAGTGAATAAAACAGCAAAGAAAATTAAAAAATATATCAATTATGTAATAACATGCCAATGCGAAACATGTCATTCACATAAAATATAATAAAACTTCTAGAAAACAGGAGTGTTCTTTCATAAAACGCATCCTGTATATGCCTTCACTATGTTTTATGTTGTATTTAAAAATTAAATAAACAATCCTTATTTTGAACAGACGTGTTTCGAATGGTTGTCCTCTGTGTAAAAATCCATTCAATCAAATAAAACGATTTATTGTATATTCAATAAAAAGGTAGACTTGAGTCTGGAGAAAGGGGTAATTTTTAATTTGATTAGAATTGTGTTTTTATTGTTTTGTTGTTTTAACAATGATGCAAAACTGCATATAAAATAATTAATATGATTTATGTCTGTTTTCTAGAAATTTTATTACATTTTAATTGGAAAGAACTTTTTTACCTTGCTAAGATATTATCACTCCTACAAAATAAAACAAAACATCTAGAAAAAAGAATTTTTATTCGTATTAATTATAATAACGTTAATAATATAAACAAATCGATAATACGGTTCATGTTGAAATTTTATTCTTAATGCGAATGAAATAGTCTGTTTTCAGGATGTTTTCTTATATTTTATAGTCTAAGGCATTATCAAATGTTACACATTCGTGATATTTTGATAATGCCTTAGACAGGTTAAACATGTCATTCTCATAAAATATAATAAAACTTGTAGAAACAGACCTCTTTATTCGTATTAATTATTTAACATGGAGTTTTACGTCATTGTTCAAGAAACATTAAATAAAATTTTGATTGTATAACAGTATGTTTAATAAAACATACTTATTTTTGTTTTCTTTAATTTAAAGGTTATTTACAATTAAATTATAAAATTAAATTTTCAGGTTTTGGATATTTGATTATGCATACAAAAAAGTTTAAACTCTAAGAGATGTTCAATTATTTTTGTAACAGTTACCTATATATGACTATGTAAAACCAATATGTGATACAACGCCATCTGGATAGGGACATTTTTTCATCTGTCTGAGTGTAGAGGGTCCCCACAAAGAGATCGGATGCTGTAACAAAGTGGACCAAACGAGATTAGGAAATGGAACTAAGCAGAGAGCTGATATCCGAACAAGGACTCGTAAGGGGATGGACCGACTTATCTGTTTCATTAGGGCGCATTTCGCCAAGATATTTTTCTTCTCTATTCAGCCGTTAATGCTAATATATGCAATTCATATAAAAAATCCTTTTCTGCAACACATAGAACATACATATTTAAAAAAAATAGATAGAGGTCGGAAAAATCTATGAACGTGCGTAACACGGTGTATGAATGTAAGAGAGGCGCGAAAGTTATATCAAGATAGAACAGTGTGGCGGTCCATCGTCTCTTAGTTAGTTAATTAATTTAAATGAAAACATCTGTATTCCAGAAGTTTTATTATATTTTAAGTGAATGGAATGACATGTTTCGCCTTGTATAGGCATAATCAAACGTATACATTTGAGTGTACAAAATATTATAGATAACAAACATTCCATTCGTATTGAATATTTAATAAAGAGTTTTACTTCTTTGTTCAAGAAATAATATGAAAGTTAGTTAAGTACACAATAACAATTTGTAAAGAAGAACTAATCCTTTCACAAATTGGAAGAAAAAATGGCACGATTAAATCATATTTAAGGCGCTTACACTGTGAAATTTAAATAAATAATTATTATAACTGTAAAAATTTAAAACACTGTTATAATATCACAATTTCTTTTCATTCACTGAGAGTGTCGCGACAGCTGTTTCGCCAACCGATGTTGGCATCATCAGGTGTTACAATAAACAGTTTATTGTAATACCTGATGATGCCAACATCGGTTGGCGAAACAGCTGTCTCGACACTCTCAGTGAATAAAAATCGTATTATATATAATCGTCCATGCTGTCAGCGATTAAAACAGCGTCGTCTGCATATAGCAAACAGCTGATTTACATATCGTTCATTTTCGCACCAGCGTTTATGCCATCTAATTCTTTCATACCATCAAATTAGGTCACGTGAAGAGTTGGCGAAATATACGTGTGTGCATGACACGATGTATGAATGGTGGGGTAGCGAGAGAAGTATGTCAGGAAATAACAGTTTGGCGGTCCATTCTATCTCTCCTTACCCCTTCGGGAAAATTACGCGATGGTTTGTTGTTATTATAAGTGTCGTTTTTAATTAAATATACGACACTTTTGTGATAATATACAATTTTATATTTTATCGTTTTAAATTTGAACAAAAAACAACCCCTAGTTATGTTATAATTGTTATTACTCACTATTAGTGCAATGAATACCATATAAACTACCACTATGCATTGCATGGTGGTTTTTAATGTCAACAATTTACACGCAGTCATCAAAAAGTCCAAATAAGAAGTAAAAAAAAACCTGCCCAGACTGGTTCATGTTTTGTCCTGGGGGATTTTTTTCGACGTTTTTTTCCTTCTTTGATTGAGCAACCCTCATAGATAAACCCCATTAAGACATAAATTTGTTGAATTGTTTAAAAACTACCCCCTCATTTAGAGGGGTTGTGCTAGTCGGCAAATGTTATGCTAATTTTATACTTCGTAGTCAAATGAAGGGTGTTAGCTGAGCGCGTATCATGCCCACATGGAATGATGCTATTTCTATTTCACGGCTATATATTTTTGTTAACTGACAATTATACATTAATTTAGCTATTACTTTTATTTTATTGACATTATTAAATTTAGGTTTAATTGCAACATCATATATTTCATTGTTTTGGCCGAAACACTATAATATGTACTTCAACATTATTACTGTTAACGCTGATATAATTTCACAATTTTTATTATACACTTTTGAGAATGTTGCAGCAACTGTTTTGCTAATCGATGTTGGCATCATCAGGTGTTACGAACAACTAAAAATTGACAACTTAATTAAAAAAACATATAAAAAACTCAGACGTACACAGCCATTGGACAAGAAACTATAACAAATATCACTTACCGAAAGCATAGACAGGAAAATCTAAAATAATGTACAAAGGACAGAAACTCCACAATGACCTACCAATTGAACTTAAAAGACTTGCCTAATAATGGCTTTAGATTGAACCTCAAAAATCATATACTGACATGAAAGATGTAAATATCACTGTATTTGATAAACCCAATTGCCTTTTTCCAATAAAAATAAACAAATGAAATAGAACAATAAAACCAATAAGGCTTGAAATTGGGATTTAATACAATTAACATGTTTACTTATAGAACCAATGAATGAATAAATAATGTATTATATAATAATGTAACATTAGCGTGAATATTGAAAATTTGGAGCAAGTAGATGAGTTTGTGTATTTAGGTAGTATGTTTACAAGAGATGGGCGAGTGGAGAGGGATATTGAAAGAAGGGTTGGGGCAGGCAACAAAGTGAATGGTGCACTTAAAGTTGTCATCGCAAACAAAAACATATCCAAAAAATCTAAAATGGCAGTGCACAATGGTGTTCTTATACCGATCCTTATGTACGGAAGCGAAGCATGGAACTGGTAAAAGAAGGATGAAAGAAGAATAATTGCAGTAGAAATGAGATCTCTTAGACGAATGTGAGGATACTCTTTGTATGATAGAGTGTCGAAAGAAAATATAAGAAGTAAATGCGGTGCGAATGAGGGTTTTATTAACAAAATAATGAAAGGATCATTCAGATGGTTTGAACACATGTAAAGAATGAATGAAGAAAGAATGGTAAAAAATATTAACGTTAACGATGTAAATGGAACTACAAAAAGAGGAAGACCGAGGAAAACGTGGCAGGATCAAATTAATCAAATATCGACGCTTGTGCATGAAACGATGTATGAATGTTGAGGGGTCGAGAGAAATATGTCAGGAAAGAAAAGTGTGATAGTCCATTCTTTCTGCTTGCCCTTTCGGGGAGACGGCGTGATGGTTATTTCGTTTTCATTCTTAATTTTCTAGATTAACATTTATTTAATTCTACAATTCTTCTCTCCAGAACATTGCTTTTCGCAGATGAACATGAATATGTCATTGCTACTGGCCTATCCGCTGCAATAACTTTAAGGGATGTGTTGCTGAATGTAGAGAGGAAGCCCAAATGACTTATATGAGGTGGTTTTTCTGCCTGCGAGTTATTTATCATAACCGTTGCCGCGGGAGTGGTGTCTGAAATGTGGGAGGATAGCCAATCTTCAGCGCAGTTTCATACCAAACACCTGCGACTTCTATTTATTTCACAGCACAGCCACAACTTACAAGAGACAGAGAGGAAAACGAGATGATTTTGACAACTCCATCAGTTAATACATGTTTACCAAATTTATAATTGTATAAAAAAATGTAAAAGAAATTAATGCAGTGCGAAATAAAGTTTTTAAGCTGTTAAATTTAATAACTATGTTTTATGTATTACAATTGTATTTTATTTTACGCGACAGCTGTTTCGTCAACCTATGTTGACATCCTCAGGTGTTACAATGTTACCAAATGTCATATTTTCGCGATTTTTTCGAACCTTTATGTGATAAAATATTATAGGTGAAAAATATAATAATAAAATAATAATAATAATAATAAAACAGTAATTAGAAGGAACAATTACACATAGTATAGAGTCAAAAACGATAAAAAAATAACAGGAAGTAGATTACATTTATAAGAAAGGTGACAAAAGTTGAAGGAAGTATTATTATTTTTTAATTAGATTGTATAGGGAATGTTTTTAATCTACTATATACTTATGGGGAATAAGCTGGAATTTGGTTATTTGTAACATTTAATTTACATTTTTTGCCTGTTATATTTTTATATTTTTTAATGTCTCTAATTTTTGGGGATTATTTGCTACATGCAAAAAAAATTAAGAACAAAATAATGAATGGATCATTACGATGGTTTTGACAAAAAAAATCATATAATTTTTTTTTTCAAAGATATCGCCCACATTAATTTATCCATTGGGAATAGGTAAAATATGACAATTGTAAATTAACAGGTAAACTATAATTATATAATACAAAATGAATAAAAAGATATACCTACACAAATAGTGTGAATAGAAAAAGAAGTCGAGCAAGGCCAATGAAGACACGGCATGACCAAACTAATCAACTACTGAAAGGTGGCCTAGTTCGAAGTAAGAACAATCGTCGAACGTACATGTCACGATGTGTGAATGTAGAAGAGACGCGAGAGTTATGTCAGGATAGAACATTGTGGCGATACGAGTACATCATCCCTGCCTATGTAAACTTTCGATTAGATTCTTACATTATTAGCGAGAATTTCCAGACATTGGATATATTAAAAAATACTAAAAAAAAAATTCACGTGTTTATATATTATATAAAGCACTTTTTTTCAATTTAAGTTAAGTAATTTTAATCATGATCTGATTTTTTAGGTTTTCCTTCGAAGTTTAATTTCCTTGAACTATCTACTTCCAAATTACGAAACTTTTCAAATTTTCTCATTCAAATTGAGTTGGATCGTCACGACACGCGTTAGCGGAATGATTATAAGCAATATTGATTGAATATCTCCCTCCCCCACAAACATCCCCCATCTTATTAAAAGCTTTTTTTATCATAAAGAAACCCAGTATTCATAATTAAATGTATATGAGGTTGTGGCTGTAAGGATAGTGCCTTGAAATACTTATGTATTCGAATTCAAAATTCGCTCATTAAATACAAAATTTTATAATATGTTTATTTAACAATGATGAAAAGCTCCATAAATAATTAATACAAATGAAAACGTCTATTTTCTTGAAGTTTTTTATAGTTTATGGGAATGACGTATTAACTAACTAACTAACTAACCATCACGCCGTCTCCCCGAAGGGGTAGGCAGAAAGAATGGACTGCCACACCTTTCTTTCCTGACATATTTCTCTCGCTTCCTCAACATTCATACATCGTGTCATGCACGCGCGTCGATTTCTCTGACTCCTCACATGGCCGACATTCAATATTTGATTTATTTGATCGTGCCACGTTTTCCTTGGTCTTCCTCTATTTCTGGTACCATTTACATCATTAACATATAATTTTTTTACCATTCTTTCTTCATTCATTCTTTCCATATGTCCAAACCATCTTAATGATCCTTTCATTATTTTGTTCATGACACCATCATTCGCACCGCATTCACTTCTTATATTTTCATTCGACACTCTATCATACACAGAGTATCCACACATTCGTCTAAGAGATCTCATTTCTACTGCATTTATTCTACTTTCATCCTTCTTTTGCCAGTTCCATGCTTCGCTTCCATACATAAGGGTCGGTAGAAGAACACCATTGTGCACTGCCATTCTAGCTTTTTTGGATAGGTTTTTGTTTGCGATGACAACTTTAAGTGCACCATTCACTTTGTTGCCTGCCCCAACCCTTCTTTCAATATCCCTCTCCACTCTCCCATCTCTTGTAAACATACTACCTAAATACACAAACTCAACTACTTGCTCCAAGTTTTCACCATTCACGCTAATGTTGCAGACTGTCGTGGTTTCTTCCTTTTCAAAAATTACGTATTTCGCCTTACAAATGCACTATCAAATGTATATTTGATATTGTCTTAGAAAGGCAAAACGTATCATTCCACTGAAATATAATAAAACTTCTAGAAAACAAATATTTTCATTCGTATTAACAAGTAATTAAACATACAAACAAAACATCACGCCGTTTCCCCACAGGGACCGCCACACTACTCTATCCTGGCATACCTCTCTAGATTCCTCCACATTTATACAACGAGTCATACACGCATGTCGATTCCTCCGACTTCTAACATGACCAATCTTTAAAATTTAATTAATTAGGTCATGTCATGTTTTCCTCGGACTGCCTCGACTCCGTACTCCATTTACATCATAAATGTATACTTTCTTAACCATTATTTCTCCATCCATGCGTTCTATATGTCCGAATCATCGCAGCGATCCTTTCAAAATTTATCAAGGCATTATCAAGTTATTGGATAATTAATGAAACATTAATTATCAAATACCTTGATAATGCCTTAACAATGAGAAACATGTATTTCCCAACATAAATAAAACTTATAGAAAATAGACATTTTCATTCGTATTAATTAACATTATCATAGTTGTTGTTTATAATATTTGATTGTATAGACAAATTGTAAAATGATTTAATGGTTGTTTTTTTAAATAAAACAAATTATGTTAAGGCCGGCCATATTTGATTTCGTTGATATATCATATTCTTTGAATACGATGTTAAAAGAATCACGATGATTTTATACAAATTGATAGTTTAAAAACAGCCATGAAAGTAAATGTATGTTTAGACGATATAAGAATGAAAAGTGAAAAAATCCATAAAACAGTTACAATAATATAATTGCATTAAAAACATTTTTAATGCGATCCGTAGATCGTGCTAAAATCTTGCTTATTATATAAAAAAAATATGGGAACTTGGTCTTACTCAGAATAGAATCCATGGTCCCAGGATCAATAAACAAGGACTCTACCACTACATAGACCGACCTAATAAATATTAATGAAAATGTCTGGCTTCTAGGAGTTTTATTATATTTTTTTTCCTTGTATACAACACATCTTTTGAACCCAATTACTGTAAACAATTTATTTTTGCTATTATATTGATTCTCATGACATGTGATACGTAGCCAATCTATCGCCATTTTATTGTCACGTGAATTCAACACCAGACCAACGACAGTGTGACACTCGCATTACACTGCCAACGCCGGGAATCAAACCCGGGACCTTCGTTATACAAGTCAGAGCTCTTACCACTGCCACGAAGGTCGACATTTTAGATGGAATGACATGTTTCGCCCTTCTAAGGCATTATCAAATGATAACATTTGATAATTTATTTATTATTATTAAATGATAATGCCTTAGAAGAGCGAAACTCCTAGGAGAATGACGTTTTTCAAGAAACAATGAATAAACATTAAAAATACAAGTTTAATAAAAAAAACGAAGGATAAAAAAGTTTATAGAGTTATGAGTTATTTGCATTTATGTAAGTACAATTGAAAAGTTGCAAAACAATTAAAATATATTAAAAATACTGATATCTTAAAAATTTAACTCCACCCGTACAACTAATTACGGAGAATAAAAACCGAACCTAATCGGGCATAAGTAATTCAAGCGTACAGGGTGTGCAAAAATCGATATTCAAGACATTCATTTTCGCGGGAGGAAAGTGTCTTTGGCTGCGCGTTATTAGATTCAACCCACCCTCACCCCTTAAAAAAACTTACTCAAAAGTGTGTGTGCGATTTTTTCGTGTGTATGACGTTCTTCCGAATCTCCCTCCCGTGGCTACGTCCCTTTCTATCGCTCCGCGGAGCCCGAGGTGCGAACGGGAAAGGTTGATAATTATTTTTCTCATATTCGGCGTCATGTGTGTTTAGGGGTTTGGGGGTCCGTTGTGTGAGTGTGATTGGCAATAAAAAGTATCGCGGCTGTGTGCGTGTGTCGGTGTGATAGAATGCGTATAGATTTTAGTAAGCGATGTTAAAATAGCGCGAGCAGATGATACTGGATGGCTTGAAATATGTTTTACCATTTTAAGAGTAGATGATTTAATAATATCTCATAAACATTCGGTTCAATGTCACATCTCGTGTATTATTGTGATTTAGAGACTTCTTTTTTTAACATTATGACAGTACATAATGGAGTTCTAGTCTCACGCATTATTTATGCGAGTAATCTTTGGAACTAGCATTTAAAATAATAATGAAATAAAACGACGTTTTTTAAATACTTCCACTTTTGTCTTTATTTCGACAGCGACCGATTTCACCAGGCTCGCCGGCATCGACAGACTGGTGACACTATTGCAAACCGAATCCTTTATATACATACAGATCAGGGGTGGTAAACATGATTCTATACAAAAATAATCTTCAAATATTTACCTAAAATTTACTGAATTTAAATATTGGTATTACAGGTATTCAAGAAGATTCATATTCAATACAATGGATTTAAAAAATTATTATAGCTTATGTATTTATATATAACGTTTGAAAAAAATTTATTTTTATTTTTATTATTATTGAATTTAAATATAATATGTTATAGTTCTTGGTCCATAACCATTTAAAAGATGATATCACCCCATCCCAATGCGGAGAGACGATATATGATAAAATCTTAAATATTAAATTTTAAAAATAAAACAAATCTTCCACTATAACATATATTCCCAACTGTTTTTTTTTTGATTACCATTTTATGTACACATAATTTTTAATTCTAAAATAAATAAAAAATGTATACACTGAAAGTTAAACCGTGGAAGACCAAGGAAAGCATGGCATGACTTAATTAATCAAATTCTGAAAGGCGGCCACATTTGAAGATATTCACATTGGTACTTATGAAGTCTAAAAAATCGACGAGCGTGCATGGTACGATGAGGAATCTAGAAACTTATGTCAGGACAGAGCGATATGGCGGTCTATCGTCTCTGCCTACCCCTCCAAGGAAACGGCGTGATGGTTAGTTAGAAACTTAGTGAAACTGTATAAAAAAAAAAATTCTTAAAAATGAAGTAAAATCTAGATTAAATAGTTAATACTACTTAAAACGTACGTTTTCTTAAAGTTTTATTTTATAGCATGGGAATGACACGTTTCACTATGCTAAGGCGTTATATAAATTGTGTGATTTTGCAGAAAGTTCATTAAACTGCATGTAATTATTTTTATGAGTATTTATACCTTGTTACCAGTTGCAAAATTTAAAAGTGTTCATAACAAACAAATGATAAATTAAGTTGATTAATAATTTGAATAACAACATATGCAACATTTATACCACCATTTTCGTAATCCAATTACTTCAATAGCGCAAAGACAAAAAGGATAATGCTAAAAATGTTAATGCTTTATTCCATTGATTCTAATATATTGATATTTAGATGTCTTCACATTAAAAATTAAATCTTTAGAAAATTTCATGTAACTTACTAACTAACCAACCATCAGGCCATTTTCCCGAAGGGGTAGGCAGAGAGGATGGATCGCCACAATGCTCTGTCCTGGCATACCTCTCGGGCTTCCTCTACATTTATACATCGTACCATGCACGCACGTCGTTTATTCCGATTTCGAATGTAACCGCCTTTTATAAAATTTATATACATATTTTATTTTTAAATTAGTTTTCACATAACATTGTCGCACAGTTAGCCGTTAATTCTCCCCACCCGCTGCGGGTGAGTATGTGTAGTATTTTCATTTCACCCCCAGGACGCAAAAAAGTGCCATAAAAATGCGTCCCCTTGGATTGCACCCCCCCATCCACCCCACCCCCCACTCCCCGACAGGCCTTAGGGCCAACCACTCTGGGTATCTCATATTCCGATATCTAATAACTAATTTAAAATTTCACCCCAACCTGAGGGATTGAAAATAAATCCTTATAATATTAAGGGTTTCTGCTTGGGTCAGTGTGATATTGGAAATTACCGATGAATTTTTTCATCTTTGCTTATTTTTTATTCAAGCCAATGTTGAACACAATTCGCTGTTCCTAATCAAATATACGAGTATGTTAATACATCTACTCAAATACTCTGGTGTACACATATAATTGGAGGGTCTTATCTGTATATAATATGTTACTGTTACTTACTGAAGCAAAAATGGCAGTACACAACGGAGTTCTAGTGCCAACCCTCATGTATGGAAGTGAAGCTTGGAGCTGGCAAAAGAAGGATGAAAGCAGGATAAACGCCGTAGAAATGAGATCACTAAGAAGAATGTGTGGGAAAACGTTGTATGATAGAATACCGAACGATGAAATAAGAGAGAAATGTAAGGCAGATTACTGCATCATGGATAAAATTAAAAAAGGATCCCTGAGATGGTTTGGACATATGGAACGAATGGATGTGAGAAGAATGGTTAAAAAGTTGTACACAAGCAGCGTGAGTGGAAAAAGAAGCCGAGGACGACTGAGGAAAACATGGCATTACCAAATTAATCAATTACTAAAAGGCGGCCACATTCGAAGTCGGAATAATCGACTGCGTGCATGGTACGATGTATGAATGTAGAGGAACCCGAGAGGTATGCCAGGACAGAGCATTGTGGCGATCCATCCTCTCTGCCTACCCCTCCGGGGAAATGGCGTGATGGTTAGTTAGTTAGTTATGTATATAAGACGATTTTCTGTGTACCAACAAAAAAAAATACTCTTCAAATTGCATAGATATGCTTGAAGTAATCAAATAACATAGTCGCATTATAGACAAATTAAAAAGATGGCTACATTTGATGTCGGAAAAATCGGCGAGAGGGCATATTATGATGTATGAATGTGAAGGATCTCGGAGGTGTGTCAGGACAGCGCAGTATAGTGGTCCATTATTCCTGTCTCCCCCTCCGGAGAAACCGTGTGACGTTTAGTTAGTTAAATGTTGTAAAAACTTACCCTAATACTTAAGATATTATAAAAAAAAAATTATCTAAATAATGAATGCAAAAATAGGATTTTTTCTAGAAGTTTTAATAAAATTTATGGGTTGACAAGTATCGCCTTTCTAAGGTATAATCAAATGTTTAATTTGATATTACTTTCAAATATTTGATAATACCTTAGAACAGAGAAATATTTCATTCCCTTAAATTATAATAAAACTTCTAGAAAACGGGCGTTTTTATTCGTATTATTTAATGTGGAGTTGAAGAAACAATAAATTACTTAAATTTAATATTAATGCACTTGTAAATTTGTATAATATTTACACCACTTTAATCTTTTCAACCACCAACCGGTTTTGCTCCCTCCGGAGCTTCGTTAGGGTTACAAAAGCCACTAAATATAAAATCAGTGAACAAAATTATTGATTTTATATTAGGTGTCTTTTGTAACCCTGACATAGCTCCAGCGGGAGCGAAACCGGTTGGTTGTTGAAAATAATAAATTGGTGTATTTACAATTACAAGTGTATTAGTATTGTACTTAATAATACACAACAAATTAAGTGCTTCGTACGAAAGTATAAAATTACTAATCTTAATAAATAAAAATGTAGGTATATAATGTAATACTTATATTCTACTTTCAGTCCGATTTCCAAAAGAAAAACGTAATAATATTATAGAGGTCAAGCGGACAGGACTTCCGAGAATCCAGAAAGAGTGGAAAAATATATTTCTAAGTTGGCTCTCAGAGAGACATGTAAATGAATAAGAAAATACAGAAATAACAAAATACGCGATGATTGATCTACTTATCTGCCCATTTCCGAGCTCCTATACTCGGTGTTAATGTATGCACGCTTCTAACTTTCCGCACACAAAAAACGACCTAAAATAGGTTGTTGCTATTCTTGGGCAGTGTCCAAGAAGCGATAAAGAAAGCGGTAGGGGTGGCCCAGCACACAGCCAAGCAAACGATTAGGAGTTCTCTTTTAGTTTAGCTCCGGGCGCCGTTGCTATCTCATCCGAATACACATGTGTACAGCGTATGCGTATATCCTTGGGAAAACAAACAGCCTGGAGATGATATACGATGATTCGCAATCATCATTCATGCCCTCAGAGCGCCGGCCATCTAAATCCAAATCTTTTATCATTGCTTTGTTTATGCTATGCCGCTGACGAAAGTTTTGAATAGATGGGTTCGCCCGAACGACGGAACGACTCTCTTACATATGCAGGGAAATAAAATACAAGTCAAAGCGTATCTAGTTTTCGTTTAAATAATGTTCCGCGATAATACGACCAATTCTCATACAATTGAGTCAACGGTGGAGAGAAAACTGCAAAAAAATGTTTTTTACACAAATGTTTACTATTTCATTTGTGTGAATTTTCGCGCACTAGATAAACATCACATTGTCTTAATAAATTAATTTTGTTTGTTTGAATAGAAGTTAGAAGATAGGAGTTCATTGTAAATAATGTTAATAAAAACTAAATGTATTTTTTAATAACTTTTTTTAAATGTATATTTAGTTAAAAATCCACTAATGTTTGTGTCTTCAACCGGTTTCGGCAGCTCGCAACCAGAAAATGCAGCGAGCTGCCGAAAACGGCCGAAGACACAAACACTAGTAGATTTTATCTAAATATACATTTTTAAAATATTTTTTACATTCTTTTTTTACATTTTACATTATTCATTATTTTTCTCCTCTTTGTTTCTTGATTTAAAGTATTTATGAATTATAATTAAATTATCTTGGACTTCACCAGATCATATCTTATATATACAGACACACGAGAAACTATGATTTGTAATTCATGCGCGAAGCACGTTTTTTCAAAAATAAATAAAACAGCATAATTATTAATTTGGAACACTGTAATATTATCATAATTTATTTATTTAAAATCCATAAAATTTAAACTACAGCTACATCGACAACCTTTTTTAGCATCGTGCTTATTAGGTGATACAATCAGTTGTTTGTAATACCTGATTATGCCAACATAGGTTGACGAAACAGTTGTCGCAGCATTTTCATAGAAATAACAGAAAATCAATTGTGATATTGTAACAGTGTTCAAAATTAAACAATTAAGTATGTCGAAGTAACATAGTGTTTCGGCTAAAATATTATATTATCAACAAAAAAATAGCATTTAATACTACAAATTATATAATTGTGATATTATAAAAATTTTCCAAAATAATTAGTTTAATTATGTTGAAGTGTTATAGTGTTTCAACCAAAATAAAGATTATGTTTTTAAAGATAATCAAATGATTTTACTGAAATCTCTTTATGGAAGTTCATTTTAAATAATTGTTGAATAAAACGATGTTTTTTTTAACTACATACGAGTACTTCCATTTCCACTTTGTAAGACTTGACCTGGCGAAATCGGTCGCTGTCGAAAAAAATACAAAAGCGGAAGTAGATAAAAAAAAATCTATAGAATCATTATTGAAAAGATTATCTTTAAAAAAACACGTTAATAAAAAAAACCTATTTCGATAAACATTTTTTTTTTTCTAAAGAGTTTCTCTTTTATTTATTGTTTCTTGAACAATGATGTAAAACTCCAAATTAAATAATTAATACGAATGAAAACGCCAGTTTTTTTCTAGAAGTTTTATTATATTTTATGGGAATGACATGTTTCGCCCTTCTAAGGCATCATCAAATGTTTCTCTTTAATTTATTGTTTCTTGAACAATGATGTAAAACTCCATATTAAATAATTAAAACGAATCTAGAAGTCTTAATATATAATATTTTATGTGAATGACAAGTTTCGACTGTCTAAGGCTAATTTGATACATTTGATAATTCCTTAGAAAGGCGGAACATGTCAATCAAATTAAATATATTAAATCATCTAGAAAACCGACATTTTCATCCGTATTAATTAGTTTCTCTTTTGTTTGCATATATAAAGACATCGAAAGAAGGGTTGGTGCTCAAAATCATTACTGCAAATAGAAATATATCCACAGACGCAAAGATGGCAGTACACAATGTAGTTCTAGTGCCAACTCTCACGTATGGAAGTGAAGCTTGGAGATGGCAAACGAAGGATAAACGCCGTAGAAATGAGATCACAAAGAAGAATGTGCGGGAAAACGTTGAATGATAAAATACCGAACGACAAAATAAGAGAAATGTAAGGCAGATGACTGCATCATGGATAAAATTAAAAAAGGATCCCTGAGATGGTTTGGACATATGGAACGAATGGATGAGAGTAGAATGGTTAAAAAGTTTTACACAAGCAGCGTGAGTGGAAAAAGAAGCCAAGGTCGACCGAGGAAAACATGGCATGACCAAATTAATCAATTACTAAAAGGCGGCCACATTCGAAGTCGGAATAATCGACGTGCGTGCATGGTACGATGTATGAATGTAGAGGAATCCCAAGAGGTATGCCAGGACAGAGCATTGTGTAGATCTATCCTCTCTGCCTACCCCCCCGGGGAAATATCGTGATGGTTAGTTAGTAGTTCAATGCAGCAGCAAGGCTCATTAAAGGCATTCCAAAAAAGTCCCATATAACACAACATCTCAAAGAACTTCACTGGCTTAAAAGTCCAGAAAGAATCCAGTATAAACTCTGCTGGACAGTCTTCAAAGCGCTACATGGAATGGCACCAAGTTATATATCTGAACTCTGTATAACGGACAGCCTAAATTCACGGAAATCCACACTTCGCTCGGCGAACTCCTCAGCAATAGGAAGATTAGTTGAGCCGAAGCGTTGCCCCAGTACAAATTTCGGGGATCGAGCGTTCGCGGTAGCCGGTCCATCAGCTTGGGACAATCTCCCTTCACACCTTAGATGCTTAAATGATCCGACAGATTTTAGATCTAAATTGAAAACCTATCTTTTTCATATTTCATACCCAATTTAAACATTTATACTTTGTTCTACTATACTTTTAAACCGATCGCTTCTTAAGCGGTCACATTTAGATTTTTAGATTTAAAACACGTCTTAATGCGCCCTTGAGGTGATTACATCACAAAAACGGCGTTTTAAAAGTTAGCATATTATTATTATTATTATTAGTTAGTTAGTTATAAAGACGCTCTTCACAGTGAAAAATAAGTAATTTTTAAGTCATTCACTACTAGCTCTCTACGGCAAATGACAAATTCGGGGACATTGACGCGAACCGAGAAGAGTTATTGAATTTTAATCGGAAATGTGGGAGGATTTGTAGGTCGTGTTAACGAGAAAACTCTAAAACTTGCATTAAAATTTAGGCTCCTTCGTGTACATACAATATTTATTGGTAGTTGACTGATTTTAAGGGATTTTTATTCCCCGTATACATTTCATAAGTCGTTAATGTTGAATATAAAGACCCGCACACACTGTGAAGGTTGCATCATGACGCAACCTTACAAAACTTCATTTTCTGGTTTGAAAATAATTTTTTTTTAAATATAATATAAATTAACAATGTAATGTCTATGACCCTGTGAGGGAGATTAACGTGAATGACATGTTTCGCTTTTCTTTGGCATTATCAAATTCCTTAGGTAGGCGAAACTTGCCATTCCCATAAATTATAATGAAACTTCTACAAAACATTCGTATTGATTAAGAATCAATTCAAATCAAATCAGTTTATTAACTCAAAAAACATTACGAACAGCAAAATGTTTAAGGTAAAATAATATAAAAATACAACATAATACCAGGAACTCATTAGAGATGGTTTGACATTAGGAAGTCAAGAGTATTTGTCCCCTGAACGTACATTCACTAATATGTAAGACGTCGATATCCGAGGAGACCGCGTTCAGCAGACTAACTGCTCTTCCCAACGGTGTCACCAGAGGCAGATTGGTTCTGGTGGCCGGTAGGTAAAACAATATGTGCTGTCGCTGTCGGAGAAATCTATCAGAAGAAGAAGGTAATCAAATGATTTTACTGAAATCTTTTGATAAAAGTTCATTTTAAACAATAATTAAATAAATCGAAGTTTTTTCAATGATAATTCCAATTTTGTCTTTATTTTTACAGCGTCCAGTTTCGCCAGACTAGGTGACATCACAAGACTGGTCAGTCGATGCCAGATAGCCTCGTGAAACCGGTCGCTGTCAAAATAAAGAGTTGATAATGTATACGAGTACAAATGAAAACGTCTGTTTTGTAGAAGTTTTATTATATTTTATGTGAATGACATGTCTTACCTGTCTAAGGCATTATCAAATTATAATATAAAACATAACATTTGATAATGCAAAAAATTTAAGCAGTTATTAAAAACTCGAAGATATAAAATGTTTTTTTTTTTGGAAACAGAATATGGTGGCCGAGGCGTTTACAAGACTTATGACCTGTCATTGGTTGGGTTAAGCGATCGCTTTATGTTAACAACATTCCCCATTCCGCCATTCTTACAACCACCAAAGGGTAAAATCCAGTATTTGTCTACAAGTATTTGTATACATTAATCTTCTTCTTCTTCTTCAAGTGCCCTGTCGGGTCCCCCCAACGTTGGCGATCACCTCAGCGAACCTGTCCCTATCCTGCGCCGCTCGGAACAGCTCCTCAACACTTCGGATGCCGGTCCACTCCCTCACGTTTCGCAGCCAGGACATTTGTCTCCTCCCGGGCCCTCGGCGTCCCTCAATTTTCCTCTCCAATATCAGTTGGAAAAGGTGGTACTTTTCCCCATGCAGTATATGACCCAGATGCGAGATCTTTCGAACCTTGATAGTTGATAACAGTTCCCTGTCAACTCTAGCTCGCCTCAGGACTTCGGCATTGGTAACCATGTCTGTCCAGGGAATTCTGAGCATTCGGCGATGGAGCCACATTTCAAATGCTTCCAGTCTGTTCATTGAGTTAACTTTCAGGGTCCAAGTTTCACACCCGTACAATAAAACAGATCACACATAGCATTTGATCATTCTCTGGCGGAGCTTCAAGTTTACGTTATCATTGCAGAAGAGTGATTTCATTTTATTAAACGTAGCTCTTGCTGCCTCAATTCTGCATTTTATCTCTACATCTGGGTCAAGAGATTGCGTTAGTATGCTGCCGAGGTATTTTAATTTTTCCACCCTTTCAACGTTACGGCCTTTTATTTATACATTAATAACAAAACAAAAAACTACATCGTTTATTTAAGAAGGAGGTCTCTTTTAAATTGAATTATTATTTCAATTGACGATTTGGTAGATATCGATTAACGGAAGCTACTCGCAACAGTGTGATTCGGCTTTAGTAACATTCCGTATGAACTTTATCGCCGGCCGAGCTCTTAAACCTCGCCACGAGACAAACAATACTCGGAATGGGTTTCCAATAAATTCGTGTCATCTTACAAAATCGGAGGATAATCTGTTTCATTTGTTATAGTTTCGGGCGGCAGTGGCGCATACGTCACGCTGGGACCCACCGGACATAAAACATTTCCGGTATAATCACGTTTAAATACAATATCCCTGGCTAAAGAAAGAATGGTTAAGAAAGTATACGCTAACGGCAGACCTTCGTGGCAGAGTGGTAACAGCTCTAACTTCCATACCGAAGGTTCCGGGTTCGATTCCCGGCGATGGCAGTGTGATTGTCACACTGTCTTTGGTCTGGTGTAGAATTCACGTGACAATAAAATGGCGATAGATTGGCTACCTATCACATGTCACGAGAACCAATATATATATTAGCTAAAAAAATAAATTGTATACAGTAATTGGGTTCGAACAACCTGTTGTATACATAAAAAAAAAAAAAAAAAAAATGTAATACGGAGTCGTGGGAGACCGAGGAAAACTTGGCACGACCAGATTAATCAAATTTTAAAGGTCGGCCATGTTAAAAGTCGAAAGAATCCAAGAGCGTGCATGACTCGCTGTATGAATGTGGAGGAATCGAGAGACGTGTCAGGATCGAGTAGGGTGGCGGTCCATTCTCTCTGCCCACCCCTTCGGAAAAACGGCGTGATGGTTTGTTGTTGTTTTTTTTATCCTTGTATACAACAGGTCGTTTTAACCTAACTACTTTACTTTTTAGCTATTAAATTGATTCTATTAAATTGATTCTCATTCAATTATTTGGACTACTAAATAATATTAATTATTTGGACATGTGATAGGTAGCTAATCTATCGCCATATTATTGTCACGTGAATTATATACCAGACCAATGACAGTGTGACAATCACACTGCCATCGCCGGGAATCGAACCCGGGACCTTCGGTATGGAAGTCAGAGCTCTTACCACTCTGCCACGAAGGTCGACACTTCGGTGTTGTTATTATCACGATTAAAACAAATTGTTTTTATATTATTTAATATAATAGCCAATTCATGCATAAATATTATTCCTACGTAAACGCTACTCGTAAACGCGTGTTTAATAAAACTTTTTTTTTTCTCAAGCAATGATGTAAATCTCCATATTAAATAATTCATACGAATGAAAACGTCTGTTTTCTAGAGGTTTAATTTTAATTGATAGGAATGACATGTTTCGGCTGTTTGTTTCTAGAATATTTCTTATAATTTCTGGGAATGACACTTTTCTCCTGTCAAGCATTATCAAATGTCCAAAAATTTACATTAGAAAGATAAATAATATTAATTATTTGGACTACGCGTGTTCAGTCATATCATGGGGTGCTCAAAAAAAGCTATTTCCTCCAGTGAAATATAAAAATTATACAGTGTACCTACATTATGTAGCATAATAAAGTGCAGAATGTGTGCCCTTGGATTACGTACATCATCCTCTAAGAAAAAGGTAATTTATTAAGGGACTTAATGCTAAATGCTAAAAGGAAGAAAAACTTAAACCTTCGTAAGCCCCCCATTCACATATAAAGCGAGCACCCCGAAGCAAACCTAAAGGAAAATAATATAATGCATTAAATCCACATATAACCAAAAACAGACGTAACGGGGGGTCAATTGCCGGAGAGAAAAAACAGAAATAATAAAAGGAGAAATAAGGAGAAGAGACAAAGAATAGAAACAACGAAAAAGTAAATTACCTTTCCTCTCTCTCGTTCTATTAACAGCCTCCGGTATCCCGCTGTCTCTCTCGCCTGGTTCATACAAAATGCAGGCCATTTCTCTCGATTATTGCGCTAAGACCTCCCCCACCCCCGCCCCTAACTAACCACCCCTTCTCTAAAGCCCGAGTTTTGCAACCCCTACGTCCTCGCGCTAACTAAGAAAAGCTGCAATGGCGTGACGGTAATGTTGTTTTTATTATTAAACAACAACGTTATTAAAAGGATTTAAAATATTTTTATAGCTTTTGATATTAAAAAGCATATTGTTTCATATATGGAATCATTATTCTCGCACGCTTATGCTCTGTTTACTTAAATATTATATGCATTAAGCCAGTAGCGTAGCGTGATCATAATACAATGCTTAAAATGTTTTCTAAAATCACAATATAGCAAATATGCACATTCATATTTAGCTTACCTCGATGAGAGCAATATCTTATTTAAAAAAAAATAACACTGCTGTACTTTGTTTTTATACCACTTTATTTTGTTTTATAGCTATAAAAATTGTTATTGGAAACAAGAATTTATCAATGAAAGCGAAAACGGCCGTTCACAATGGAGTTCTGGTCCCAACCCTAATGTATGGAAGCGAATCATGGAACTGGCAGAAGAAGGTTGAGAGCAGAATGAATGCTGTAGAGATGAGGTCCCTAAGACGTATGTGTTGTAGAACGATATACGACAAAATCTTAAATGCTGAAATAAGAAAGGAATGTAGAGCGGAAGAAGGTATTATGAATAAAATTATAAAATGATCGCTGCGTTGGTTCGGACATATGGAGCGCATGGATGGAGAAAGAATGGTTAAGAAAGTAGTGTTTAAGTATAAGACATAAATGGAGTACGGAGTCGAGGCAGACCGAGGAAAATAATAAATTATCTAATAACCACTAACAAATATTTTTTATAAGGAGTAAAGGGAATCGACAATAATTTAGTTAAAGTTAAAATTATATTGTATAAAAAATATATTGCAATATAATGAAGCTGTGTCCAATCCCTGTATTCCGTCAATCAACAAATATTTTTATAGTTAATAGAAATATAAATATTCATAATACTACTTTGACCATTGAAATTCATATTTTCCAGAAGAACATTCGTCATCTAACTGAAAACAGATTAATATACGTATCGACATCTCTTAAAATCACTTGTAAGCTTTGTAAAAAACGGAATCTATTAAAAAAGCTAAGCGAAGACGAGAACCATTCGATAACTTTTTTACTGACACTCAAATATCACCTGATACCTGCCAATCCACTTAATTTATTTAGTATTGGGTCTATTTACTTGGCGTACATTTATTTAATAATGTACAATATTATAATCACAGTTTAAAATACTATATTTTGTTGTTTTCTTTAATCAAAAACGTGTTTTTTATGATGTTCAAAATGGTTATCGTTTTTTTACAGATTTAGTTCGCACAACCCTCGCTAGATGTCAGAAAAATTTATATAAAATAAACACGAGGGTGGGAACCCCAGGCATGCGCAGAGTACTGTAATTTGCGCATCTACCCCCTTTCCGTTTCTCGTTATGTAAACCGAACCCTTTTACATAAAGATATGTGAGAAATTAGGACCCTCTCAAGGGGGTGGAAGACCGAAAGGCGCGCAGGCGCAGACGTTAAGTCGGGAGTGGGATGAAGAAATTACCAAGTGGGGTGCTTTGCGCTAAATGCATCGACAAAATGGCGGATGGAAATTAATGAACATCATTATACTTATTACGGGGTCAATTATCAAAAACGATTCATAAATACTCGTTCCTAATTATTTATCTTATTTCATTTTCGCGAAATTCTTATGAAAGTTAATTATAGTACCTAACTATATCGTGTCGATTTCTATTCGATACGTTCATGGGCAAGCGCATCGTGTCGATTTCGAATTATTATTCTCTCGCTTACTGGTTTTCAAAATATTATCGTAGGTACTCCTTTTTTTTTTAAAGACTAACTCCAAGGATTTAAATCAATGGTGTTAAAATTTATTTCACAATCTTTTATACGAGCAGAAAATAGCTCATTATCATGAAGAAGGAATCGGGTCGTGTCCAGGCTCGAACCCATGTCCCCTGGATCAGGAGCCAAGCATTCTTTCTTGACGACATTCGGGTTTTGCCTATGTATGATATATTACGATTTATGTGAATGGTATTTGAGAATGCCTTAGACAGGCGAAATACTCGTATGTCATTAACATAAATTATACTGAAACTTCTAGAGACGTTTTCATTCGTATTAATTAATTAATTATCTTATCATCACGCTTTCTCTCCCAAGGGGTAGGCAAAAATAATGGATGACCACACTGTTCTTTGTATACGCGCACGTCGATTTCTCCGACTTTTCACGTGGCCGATATTTAATCGTACCAATTAAATAATATGCGCAACCGGAAGTACGTTTTATTGCAACAGACAGAATTGAAAGAAATATCGATGGAAGAAGCAGCCTGGAACGCAGAAGAATGTCAACTGGAAAATATCAAACAGTCGAGTGGATTGCTGACCGTAGGCAGCCTCATACACGCTTTGAGTGACAAGTGATATGCAGTAGTGATGCAACAGAAGTGTCATAACGGAAGCAGAAACGGAAACAGATGTAAAAAGTAAATGTTAGCGGAAACAGAAACGGAAACAGAAACGGCCGCTTTAACACCTAACAATCTGTTTCGGTGTTCATTATATAAGACCAGCTCCGCTAAATAATCGCTCACTGGCGACGCTGTTGAGAGGAGCTAATAAATACTGGCACACAAATGGCAAAAGATTAGTATATTTGTATGAACCACATAAGGGGATCCTAATGTAAAGGCAATCGTTTTTCTTTTTTGTACTCCTGAAGTTGTGACTGTGTCTACAAACATAAATTGTCATTCTCGTTATTTGTAATCGAGTCTTGCTGGTCTTCATTCATACTTAACGTGAGTTCTTCAAAATTCATTTCAAATTTATGTTATAAAAGTTGCGGAAACAGAAATAGAAACGGATGTCAAAAAACGTGCGGAACTTCCGCAGTTGCGGAAGCAGAAGCAAAGTCTGTTGTATCACTAACATGCAGCGATTGAAGAGATGAAGATGTATTTTTTACTAATGAAAGAAAGAGGGACAACTTAATAAGCTTGTTTTTAAATAAATTGTTTTCATCATAAAAATACATTCTTCTTTCACAATATTATTTATCACATCAAAATTTCGTCCTTTGAGAATCAATATTAAAATAAGTTTTATTATATTATATTCAACGTCGATTTGGGTAAAATTACAAACCGGGGTTGCTACATTGGGAGTATTAAATTTAACCTGTAGGTATCCAGTATTTACTAAAATATTGCAATTTCGAGTTTTACGTTAGTGACAAATAATTAGTTATTATTGTGAATTGATAATATTAATAATATTTACATTAACTAACTAACTAACCATCACGCCGTCTCCCCGAAAGGGCAGGCAGAAAGAATGGACTGCCACACATTAACCGATTCGGTACACCATCCTTCTCTTTTCGCCCCCGCGAGAGACGCAGTGTGATGGGTTGCGAACCTCATCGACACCAATAGGCATCTCCCGCGCATACTTCAATCGTCCAACACCCACAAAATAAATCTAACCAATAAAATAAAATACAACGATATAAAATAAAGTAACAAAATAAAAATAATTTAACACATAATAATAATAAGAATAATAATAATAATAATAGTAATAATAATATTATGCCAACTTTTAAAGCGCCGTTTTTGTGATGTAATCACCTCGAGGGTGCATTAAGACGTGTTTTAAATCTAAAAATCTAAATGTGAACGGTGCATCTGATTTTCGCGATCGGTTAAAAAGTATAGTAGAACAAAGTATAAATTTTTAAATTGGGTATGAAATATGAAAAGGATGGGTTTTCAGTTTAGATCTGAAATCTGTCGGATCATTTATGCATCTGAGGTGTGTATAATGTTCTTATAGATGATGCGCATGTTATCAGCTGGACGATCTGGACTTTTGTGTTAATATTTACATGATTTATTAATAACATCAAATGTGGAAAGCAACGGGAAACTAGCACATTAAAAAGGACAAGTGGCATTCCAAGAACGAGCAAAGAAGTTAATAATCTTTGCTGCAAAACCAATCCCTATGATAAAACTAAACAAAATGTATATACCCACCATGTTTAGATTTTAGGACACTTATCACATAGTTAAGATTATTTTTTGTCATTATAACATTTTGTAATTAACACTCTTAAGTCGTTGGCAATAAATGCAATAATTTATTGCATAATTTATACATAGCACTGAAAAAATGTTTAATGACTTACTAAATATCACTATTTCATTTATTATTTAAAAAAAAATATTTGTATTTAAAATAAAATAAAATTAAAACACTATACTTTGTTTTTCACCACTATGCGGTTATTTAAATTGCCGACTAGTTTCGCTTGTACCCAAGCTTCCTCAGGGCTTCGTAATAACATTTACGAAGCCCTGTTATAAATATTATTTTTAACTTAATTAAAACATTATACAGGAGACAATTATACATTTCTTCTATATTCGCCATACTTTGTGTTGTAATTGCTGTAATTGCTTTATTTCTCTTTTTATGTTTTATACACTTTGTTTATACAACACTTACATTAAAAAATTAATTACGTAGACATGTTTCGGACAACCAGTCCTTCTTCAGTGATACATATAATAAAAATATATACAGATTTAAAATATCATAAAATTGTTTACATTGTTTTATACTATTTTAAATCTGTATGTATTTTTATAAAATGAAGGACTGGTTGTCTGCAATATGTCTATGTAATTTTAAAAAAAAAATTAATGTGAGTGTTATGTAAACAAAGTTTATGAAAAAAAAAATAATAATACATTTTTTTTATATTTATTATAGGATCTGTTTGCATAAGCAAATTATTATATACGAGTGAAGATTGAGATTATTTTATGCAGATCTTGACTAATCACTGAGGTGAGAGTGTAATTCAAAAAAACTTCACAAATTTTATAAAAATCGTTAACACTTTTTGATAATTAAAATAAGTTATTAAACACAGTAAAACGTTAATATTACTGACAATTATTTAAAAATGATCCATTCTCTGAAACGGTTAAATCGATACTGCAGATCGATGTGTTCTATAGAAGGTATGGTATTAAAAAATCAATACGGAATAATATCAGCGTAAAAAATATTGTAAAGGTGGGCCCCGCGTATTGTTGGGGGACCCTCGATAAAAAAATAATGAAAAAAAATCGCGGGGAGTGAGTTCATAGGAACAGCTGTGAGGTCAAAAACGTTCCAAACTTACTCGGCTGTTGTGATTTGAATTTTTTTTTCTATCTAATTAATAACTACGGCAGGAAAGCTGCCGAAATCGATCGAATTTATGTTTATATGTTCATCGTTAGTTTAAATTCAAAAGATTGTTTTGCAGCAAAGTGTAACATTTTTTCTGGTTCTTAAGATGCCTCTTGGCCCTAAAACTGGTAGTTTCCCGTGGCTTTCCACATTTGCATACACCAGGCTATTTAAACCCAGTTATTGAACTATTAACATTTCATATCAATTTATTTTATACTCTGGGAATTGAAAAAACATCGTTTAAACCACTTTTTAATAAATAAAAATATTAAAATACACGACATGTTTCGGAGGATACCTCCATCTTCATCTATTATTAATATTTAATATTATTTATTATTTCTTTCTGTTGAAAAATAATTATTAGTACCTACTTATAACAAATAGCCCAGTTTAATTTTTAAATTGAATGATTGTATCGAATTTTCAATGCGTTTTTTATTAGTCTTTCTTTGTTTAGTTTTTGTCATATTTTTACACCTGAAGATGGAGGTATCCTCCGAAACATGTCGTGTATTTTAATATTTTTTTTATTAAAAAGTGGTTTAAACGATGTTTTTTTAATTCCCAAAGTATATTACTATGGAATTCCACAGTGTTAATGCCTTAACTTTCAATAAGTTCAATTTATATTATTTCATTTCATTTTTTTATACAAAGATTACAAATATTACAGATGTCTTAATCCAAGTCATCTGCAACCTCACAATTACACCAAAAGAATTATTTTCAAACTAACATTTTAAAAATTAATGAATAAAAATATAATACATAAATACTACGCTTCAGAGGTAACAATCACAAAATCGATATTGCATACCTGAGGCAACTCACACTATCACGAAATATGTCGACCTCCGAGGAGACCCGATTAAGCAATGAGATTGCTCTACCCACAGGCATAACCATTAGCAGGTTGGTCCTCTGTTCTGACATACCTCATTAGCTTCCTCTATATTTATACATTGTAACACGTACGCTCGTCGATTTTTCTGACTATGGCCGCCTTTAAGAATTTTGCTATTTGGTCTTGCCATGCATTCCTTAATAGAACTTGAAACTTGATAATCTTCACTTGAAACTCCAACAAATAATGTTATATATGGTCTGTTCTACTATATGGCTGCGAAACCATGACTCTGAAAGTGAATGTAATGAACCGGTTGCAAGCGTTCGAGATGTGGATATACCGCAGAATACTTCGTATACCGTGGACCAATAGGGTCAGTAATGCAGATGTACTACAGAGAGCCAGAACCAATAGAGAGCTGTTGTCTGAGTGTGAAAATTAGAAAGGTCTCTTATTTGGGTCATGTGCTAAGGGGAGAAAAATACCACCTCCTTCGGCTGATATTAATGGGTAAACTGGAGGGACGTCGGGGAGTTGGTAGAAGGCAGCTTTCCTGGCCGCGGAACATCAAAGAGTGGACAGGAATAACAAATAACAAGAGTTCAGAACCTGTTCCAAGTGGCGCAGGATAGAGATGTCTTTGCTGCAGCGACCGCCAACGTTGGGGGGACCTGACACGGCAACGAAAGAAGAAAAATGCTTCCTTTGGTCTTCCACGGTGTCTCTTTCCACTCACACTGCTGCTGCTACATTATATAAAGGGTCGGACCTCGGAGCCATAAAGGATGGTCTGGCATGAAGAAGAAGATTCAACATTGAGCTCTGCGGTCTTTACCAGAACGTCAGCATAGTCAGGTTGATTAAAATTAACATATTACGATAGACAGATCGTTTGCACCGCATGGAGGATCTAGAGCCCTTAAAAAGAGTGTTGTTTAACAACCCAGCAGGGCTAGAAATTTCGGCAGGCCAAGACTGCGATGGTTGGATTGTATCGTGGTAGACTGTTAGGCCATAGGATAGCAAGCCTAGGAGGTTGCGGCCAGAGACAGGACAGGATAGAGATGTTTCTTGGTAGAAGCTTAGACCCAGGCTTATAACGCTGATGATGATAATAATGATGGTGAAAATGGTGGCGGTAAACGGATCTAGAATTAAGGTAAGATCTAGGGAAACGTGGCATGATCAAAGCAATCAAATATTTAATTTCAACAATGTGAGAAGTTAGAGAAATCGACGTGCGTGCATGGCATAATGAATGAATGTGAAGGAATTTAGGGATGTTCAAGTATGTTAAGAATGAATAGTATGGCGATCCATGCTATCCTCCCACCTCTTCGGGGAGACGGCGCGATGTTTGATTAGTTAGTTTTAAGCATTAGATTATTAAGATAAGTTTCAGCAGTAATAATTCACCGTTTTGTTCATCTTTGAACCCCTTTTTAAAACCGAACAAACTAACAAAAATATTTTTTTGGCTACACTCATATAATGTTAAAGTAGCAGCATTTTGCGAAATTGACATCAAATACGCGATTAACTTTATAAAGACACTGAACATAATCGAAACTGGTCGGCAATATAAATTATCAGTTGTAGAACTTATTAACTCCAAATTAAAATAATATCCCAAATATATTATACTTACATGGGTTAAATAGAAATTATTTGAGTTAAAAAAATAATAACGGTTATATTAAATATTGTTTCCAAGTTTGTAAGGCCACCGATCTAAGGATATAATATGATTACATATTTTAAAAATATATATAAATATATAGAGACATCTTTGAACCTATTTAAGCATTACAATTGATTTTGCTATAGAAACATTTTGTGAGTTATGGTACAGAGATGAGGGATCACAAAATATGCGTCCGTACTATAACAAACTGTTTATAGTACGGTTTTGCAGATGGCGCTAATTAAAACTTGTGCGCTTATTTTTAAAACCGATTTTACTGCCATCTATGCTAGTTTTCTATAACAAAATTATAAAATGAGTGTAAAATGTATTTTTTTCATTGAGGATTGTCTTCCACTACTTCAAAACATGAACATAGGTGGATGTTTAAAAAAATCTAATATAAATGATATCCAATCATTTTTGATTATTATTTACTAATTACTAATTTATTAAATACGTTATCACGACGAAAAAATTAGTTCCAGTTGAGTTTTTTAGCAAATATTTATATTTTTCTGTAGATTTGCGAAACCGGTCAAACGTTTTTTTCTTATTTGAACTAACTAAACTAATCAATTGAATTAATAGAATCGCCTTCTTTAACAGTCACCCACGCACTATTATATTTAACAGGATAGACATCTTTTTCCTTGCTAGGGCATTATAAATGTTTTCTTGAACATTTATTAAATGTTAGTGATAATTAATATTACTCTTTTTTTCCGAATTTAGCATAGGTTTTTTTAAAAGAGGTGAAACCAAAGCTTACTTTAGCAAAATGGGGACTTGTCCTGCTAATAGAGATTTATTTAAAAAATTACTCAAAATGAAGCAACATGGTGACAACATGTCTTGAAAAGCTATGTCGGGATTAAATCAAGCGAACACTGCTTATTAGGTGCATTTAGTACACATTTAATCACTTTCTGAGGTGTTGTAGTATTATATTTAGTTATAAATTTTCCTTCGTTTTGTTATAGATGAAGTCATTGCACGAATCACAGAAATTTTTCCATCAAAGAATTGGGCAAAGTCCTGGGAAGATAACTTGATAGCAAGAGGAAAGAATGGTTAAAAATATATTTACAAAGTAGTGTGAATGGAAAAAGGGGTCGAGAAGGCCAAGGAAAACATGGCATGACCAAATTTAAAAAATATTGAAATGCGGCCATTTTTCATTTGATTTAATTTATTTTCATTTCATTTATTTATTTAAATTTATCCTGAGCATGACAGAAATATTTTCCAATGCATTAAGGATACGAGTTGTAGATATACAATAATAATAAAATAAACGGGAGATGTCTATTGGTGGCGATGAGGTTCGCAACGCATCACACCGCGTCTCCCGCGGGGGAGAAACGAGAAGGATGGAGTGCCACATCGGTTTAAGTGTGGCAGTCCATTATTTTTGCCTACCCCTTCGGGGAGACGGCGTGACGGTAAGTTAGTTAGTTAATAAAATAATAAAAAGTGCGAGAAACATAAGATACATGACAAATTAATAAAATGAATATACAATTATAGTAAGGACAGTGCTTCTTTCAGGTGAACCAGACTATCACAAAATACGTCAAACTCCGAGGTGATGCGATTAAGCAAAGATATTGCTCTACCTACCGGCATAACCATTTGCAGGTTGGTTCTGCATCGTGAGAGATTAAACAATTTATAGCCCCTATTTTAAAGGAGGAACAATCGACGAACGTGCGTGTCACGGTCGGTGAATGTAGAAGATGCGCGAGAGTTGGAATATAACAGTTTGGCGGTCCATCCTCTCTGCCTACCCTTCCGGTGAGTTCCGTAAGCTAGTTAGTTGTCATCAGTACATTCTGCTCACTTCCCATCATAAAAATATCCCTTAAGTAAATACGAACGTGGTCACATACCTACACAAAACAATACAAGCGACGTTAACTGTTTTTATCAGAATTCTCCAATACACAATTTTAAAGAAAGCTGAAGCTAGAAGTATTTTAAAATTTAATAAAACAATGGAAACTTAATGTGGAGTCCGTAAGAATTGGGCAAAAGCTGTTAATGATTTATGACTCGTACTCAAAAGCTTTGTTGACCGTGGTCGAGGGTCCATATTCCCTTTGTGAGAAACGGGACAATGGGTGCCATCGTATTTTAGGGACTCGGTTACCGAGAAATTTCCGAAAACGTGTGCCAGCCAATTGTCGCAGATTTCGAAAAAGTAACAAAAAATCGTTTTGTCATCCGATTCCTGTGGCGATGTGTCAAATTTTTGACGTGTTATTTTTGTACATGTCAAGATTATGACTGCTTTTTAAAATGAGATGGAGCCTATTTAAGCGCTTGGAAAGCTTGTTTCTGGAATTTTGGGTACCTACTGATAACTAATTAACGGATGTTGAGGGATTCGATATACTCCTCTAACTAACCATCACGCCCTCTCCTCGAAAGGGTAGGCAAAAATAATGGACCGCCACACTCTTTATTTAAGTATTTTTGTTTGTAATGTCTGTTAACTAACTAACTAACTAACCGTCACGCCGTTTCTAAACTTAAACTGACAACGTGCTATTTTCTACATTCACTAACTAACTAACTAACTAACCATCACGCCATTTCCCCGGAGGGGTAGGCAGAGAGGATGGATCGCCACACTGGCCTGTCCTGGCACACCTCTCAGGATTCCTCCACATTCATACATCGCACCATGCGCGCACGTCGATTATTTCGACTTCGAATGTGACCGCCTTTTGATTAATTTGGTCATGCCATGTTTTCCTCGGTCGTTCTCGGCTTCTTTTTCCACTCACGCTGCTTGTGTACAACATTTTAACACTTCTATTCTAATCCATTCGTTCCATATGTCCAAACCATCTCAGGGATCCTTTTTTAATTTTATCCATGATGCAGTCATCTGCCTTACATTTCTTTCTTATTTCATCGTTCTGTATTCTATCATACAACGTTTTCGTTTGTAATTTTTGTTTGTAATGTCTGTTGAAAAAATAAATAGATAAACTAAAACCGATAAACTGTTATTTTCTATATACATACAATATATATGAAATAACATACTAGTGTCGATTCCTTAACATAATACATCGTGTCATGCAATTTGAATCAAATTACAACTTACGTCGAAATCCTGGTGCTCGTTAAGATGTGTATGGGCATATGGAGCGAATGCATGAGTGAAGAATGGTTAAAAATATATATACCTACAAGTAGTGTGAATGGAAAAAAAAGTCTAGGAAGGCCAAGGAAGACATCCCCAAATTAATCAATCACTGAAAGGCGGCCATGTTCGAAGTACGAACAATCGCCGAGCGTGCATGTCACGATGTGTAAATGTAGAAGATGCACAAGAATTATGTCAGGATAACAAAAATCAGGAAAAACAGCGTGATGGTTAGTCAATCCTGCAGGTAAGTACTGAAAGAGAATTAAATTTTTTTAAATTTCAAGTAATTATTTTAAGATTTGAACGCAGTTTCTTTTAAATACAGAAAGCGTCAATTTCATTATGATTACTTTTTAAAAACATTTTTTCGTTTTCGTATATGAAAACTATCACAAGTATTGTGTTTATTATCAAAAAACACATTTCATTGATTGGTTTTTAATTTTGTGAAGCTTTTTAAAATAAAACCTTTCTACTTCTTTTCAGTTTTCATTGTAGAGCTCGCCTTGAATCTCCGTGTCTAATTATTATGTTTGTCACCACAGCAAAATAAGAACCTTTCGAAGACAGAATTATTTACAACATGGCTGTAAATCAGGTGCCTCGTTTTGTTAAGTAATTTCGTGAGCTAACTGACTTGTTGTGAAGACGTATTCAAAAACAAAGACCTCTTGAAATTCTTATATGCATTCACATGGACGAAATATCAATGTTTTAATGTTTAACACATTGTATAGCAAGTTAGGTTTTTCGAAAAAGCATAGACTTAACTAACTAACCAACCATTCATTTCTCCGGAGAGGTAGGCAGAGAGGATGGACCGCCACACTGTTCTATCCTGACAACACTCGCGCGTCTCCTACATTCACACACCGTGACACGCACGCTCGTCGATTGTTCTTACTTCTTGCCTTTCTCGACATATTTTTCCATTCACACTACTTGTATATATGTTTGAACCATTCTTCCCTCATTCATTCGCTTCATAAGCCAGAATCAGCTTAGAAACCCTTATTAATTTTATTTAGGACGCATTCATCTGCCGTATAATCCTTACTAACTTCTATATTAGGTATTCTATTAAAAAATAAAACCATACATTCTTCTAAGTGATCTCATTTCTACGGCATTCATTCTACTTTCAGCTTTCTTCTGCCAACTCCAAGCTTCATTTCCATATAGAAGGGTCGGCACTAGAACCCCATTGTGCACTGCCATTTTTGCTTCAGTCGATATATTTCTATTTGCAGGGATGGTTTTGAGTGCACCATTATTTTTTGTTTCCAGCACCAACCCTTCTTTCGATGTCTTTCTCCATTTTTCCATCTCTTGTAAACATTCTTCCTAGATAAGTAAATTCGGTAACTTGCTCCAATTTCTTACCGTTCGCACTTATGTCACAATCCGTCATACATTCTCTTCCCTTTCAAATACTATAACTTTAGCATAGACTTAATTTCTTATTTTCCTTTAAATTTAACGTTATTATCTACACCTTATAAAAAATAGAGTTTATATATAAAAAGAAGTATAAATAATACGAATGAAAACGTATGTTTTCTAGAAGTTTTATTAAATTTTATAGGAATGACATGCTTTGGCTTCCTAATGCATTGTCAAATGTGCCTTGCAAGGCGAAACATGTCATTACCAAAATCTTGCTGTTATAACAATTAGTTAAGCTAGTATATTTTAAAACACATGATTATAGATTTTAACAGTAAATATCTATAAATTTTAACGAAGTTTTTATTTTCCCGTGTTTTAGTAACACAAGATAAAATTAATATTAAAAAATAAAAGTTTAACTTTTCCGACAAACAGTCTATTAATTCCAAAACAACAATTAAACAAACTTCCATCTGCGTTCAATGCAGCAGCAAGACTCATAAAAGGTATTCCAAATTCCCATATAACACAACATCTCAAAGAATTTAACTGGCTGAAGAGTTCAGAAAGAATCCAGTATAAACTCTGCTGGATAGTCTTCAAAGCGCTACATGGAATGGCTTCAAATTATATATCTGAACTCTGTATAACGGACAGCCTAAATACAAGGAAATCCACACATCGCTCTACGAACTCCTTGGGAAGGTAGATTAGTTGAGCCAAAGCTCTAGCCCTAGTACAAATTTCGAGGATCGAGCGTTTGCGGTAGCCGGTCCATCAGCTTGGAACAACCTTCCGTCACACGACAGACTTCAGATCTAAGCTGAAAACCCATATTTTTCATATTTCATACCCAATTTAAAACCTGCATATTTTGTTCTATTATACTTTCTAATCGATCGCGAATATCAATCAGATGCCGCGTTCACATTTAGATTTGAAACACGTCTTAATGCGCCCTTGAGGTGATTACATCACAAAAAACGGCCCTCTAAATGTTATAATATTATTACTATTATTAAGATTAAAGGGATTTTTAGGTTAAAAAAATAATTAGAGATTTACAATACAATATGTAGTAGAGTTAAGCAAATTATTGAATTATAATAAATATTTGTGGTAAATTGATAATCAGATCCAAGAATTTAAGCCCATCTACGAAACCTGAGATAGCAGCTCATAATGTTATTCATGTACCTACAGATATTTATGCATATGAAATATCAAAATGCAAATAGATTAAAAGTAGACTTAAACTAGTTAGTTAGTTTAGACTTAGTAATGTAGAAATGAGTGTGTTTAATGATGAAGTCATTGTATGATAGTGTGAAACGCCAATATATGAAATTATTGCATCTCGGATAAAGCGTTATGAACAAATTAATGAATGAAAAGCTTAGATATAAATATTGGTAAGTGCATAAGTAGATATCGATATAAGTGCATGAATACTCACGGTTTGATTCAATAATTCTTTGAATTTTTAGTATGTCATTATTTCTAGACAACTTCTTTAGTTGCAGATTCCATCATCAGGGTTGTTAACGGCTACCCTTAATATTGGGTTGGAACGATCTTGTTGTTGGTGCAAAAATGTTGGTCGAAGAAAACATCACGAGACGAGACCTGATTGAACACAAAGAAAGTTTAAACACATGGAAAATAAATAATGAAAAAATAATACTATGGAAAGCATAAGTAGGTACTTTAAATAAAATATAATAAAAAAATATCTAACAACAAGCATTTCTTGTACTGATCCTTATGTATGGAAGAAAAGCATGGATCTGACAAAAGAATTATGAAAGTAGAATAAATGCCGAAGAACTGAAATCACTTAGATAAATGTTTGCATAAACTTTATACTTTGTTATACTAAACCTACTTTCTAACCGATCGCGATGCATTTAAAACACGTCTTAATGCGCCCTTGAGGTGATTACATCACAAAAACGGCGCTTTAAAAGTTCGCATATTATTATTATTATTATTATAATGTGTTGTAAATCTGTATATGGTAGATTGTCAAATGCAAATATAAGAAATGAATGCAGTGTGAATGAAAGTGTTGTAAACAAAATAATAAAAAGGTTATAAATATGATTTGGACACAAGGAAAGAAAGAAAGAATAAGGAATGATAAAGAAACTATAAATGTAAACGACGCGACGTAAAGAAATGAGGAAGACAGTCAATCAAATATTTAATGTCGGCCATATGAGGAGTCGGAAAAATCAACGTATATGTAGTTGAGGATTTGAAAGAATTTTGTCAAGATAGAATAGTGTTGCAGTCCATTATTTCTGCTTATCACTTCAGAGAGACGGCTTGATGGTTAGTTAGTTAGTTATATAATAAGAAAAACGTGTCGATTCGAAAAAAGGACAGACATTCTTGACCGATTGTAATGGTATAACACATTCTTTAAAAATTTCGCAAATTCCCTGAAACCGTTTTATCTCTAAGCATTTGAGTTGAAAGGTTCTTTTGTTATAGTCTAAGCCCTAATAATCGATTTATGGTGGGGAGTAAATTACTTATTACTTCTAGGTAAAAAAAGCTTTTAAATAAACACATTCCCGTTACACGTACAAAGGTCTATAAAGTACAGTATAGTATAAATGATTACGTGCAGTATAGCAGGAATGTTGATTTAAAAAAAATTTTAAGTAAAAAAAACTTCTGCTGAACAATGTAAATTATTATCCTAAATATATATACATAAGTATTTTTAAAAATACTATTGATTGGTTAAGATTTCATATTTTATTTTAAAATAAAAAAATTGATAAAAAATACAAACATTTTTTAATATTTCTTCTATATTCGCTATAATTTCGTCTTGTGGATTCATTGAACAATGTTTTTTTTAACTGTGTACAAACACCAACTTTATAAAAAAATTAAAATTAAAAACCAATTATATTTTTATCACTGATGAAAGGCGTCTGTGTCCGAAACAAGTTTGACTTTTAATTTTTTTTTTATAAAATTGGTGTTGTTTACGTTAAAAAAAACATTGCTAAATTTTTAATATCGCTTAGAAATGATTAAAATAATGTTTAATGTTCTTAAGTACCATTCAATATAATCAAAAACTAGTGATTTCATATTGTTTCCATGTTACTGATTTATTGTTTGGTAAATGTTAATTTTTAACTTATTCGTTTTCTTTAAATGAATAGATATAATTGTTAAAAAAATCACTTTTATAATATTTTTTTATCTTAAAAAAATGTATATATAATAGTAACACCTGATGATGTCAACATAGGTTGACGAAACAGCTATCACGAAAAATAAAAAAAATAAAAAATTGTAATACCATAAAAACAACGTTTTATAATTTAACATTGTTATTATTGTTGATTGAAAAAATAATACCTCCCTAAAACGGGTTACCCCAGTTGGGAGGTATTAAAACCATGTATTTGGTAAATGATCAATAAATTAATTATAAAAATATAATAATGATAAAAAAATATATTATAAAAAAATAAACTAAATAGGTATATATTACAAATAAATTTTAATTATTTTATATTATTTTCAAACTTAAAATAAGTTCTATTAAAATTTGTTTGAAAATCTATGCTTAATAAAATAATATATTTTGAAATTATATAAATGTAGGAATTTTAATTACTTACGAGTATGTACCTACTGAATATAATTTAAGTTTACGGGTGGATGGTGGTTTGATATTTCCTGTATCGTATAGCGGAGAAAAATTTTATGTTTCATTTTTCATTTATTTTGTATCACTTTATGTCACTTTATTAAAAAAAAAAAAAAAATTAAAAACCAAACATGTTTCGCACACACAAGCCCTTCATCAGTCATATTATATAAATATAAATATTAAAAGCATTTTAAAAACAAAATTCACGAATGTGGTCAGCTTTGACAGATTTTTTTTTTTTTTGTATAACTGCGTATTTTTTAAATTTAAAGAAGTTCCGTATATCGAAATGTATCATGTGTTTTTACTACTTCAACAAGAACATTTTATACGATTTGATAAAATACTACTATTGATTGAGTAAAATAATTGCATATTTACCTGTAATAACTTGGAGAAATTATGTAATCGACTATGATAAATAATTCTTCTTCTGTTTTGTACTAATATACATATTTATTAATAACACTCCTCTGCGATTGCATTCTATTCCACTGGATTCATAGATTTGATATTTAAATACACATCTTCCATTAATGGTGTATCTAAAATTAAATAGTATAAAATACATTAATTTTACGTCAAATGCATTTCCTATTGAGTTAAAACATAACCACAGATTATAATAAAATTATTGCTGAGAATGTAATAGATACAAACAACAACAAACAACAAAACCATCACGCCGTTTCCCCGCAGGGGTAGGCAGAGAGAATGGACCGCCACACTACTCTATCCTGGCAAACCTCTCTAGCTTCCTCCACATTCATACAACGAGTCATACACGCACGTCGATTCCTCCGACTTCTAACATGACCAACCTTTAAAATTTGATTAATTTGGTCATGCCATGTTTTCCTCGGTCTGCCTCGACTTCGTACCCTATTTACATCATTAACGTATACTTTCTTAACCATTCTTTCTCCATCCATGCGTCCATATGTCCGAACCAACGCAGCGATCCTTTCATAATTTTGTTCATAATACCTTCTTCCGCTCTACATTCCTTTCTTATATCAGCATTTGAGATTCTGTCGTATATCGTTCTACCACACATACGTCTTAGGGACCTCATCTCTACCGCATTTATTCTACTCTCATCCTTCTTTTGCCAGTTCCATGCTTCGCTTCCATACATTAAGGTTGGGACCAGAACTCCATTGTGAACGGCCGTTTTCGCTTTCATTGATAAATTCTTGTTTCCAATAACTATTTTTAAAGCACCATTCACTTTGTTACCCGCACCAACCCTTCTTTCGACGTCACTATCCGTTCGGGCATCTACTGTGAACATACTACCTAAATACACAAATTCCCTCACCTGTTCCAAGTTCTCTTCGTTCACACTTATATTACAAATGTAAAATGTTAATAGATACAACAATATGTTTAATGTTGTGATAATGAATATAATATGAAATATAAAATGTTGGTTTATTATCGCTTACCTTCTATGCTACACTATTGTTTTCAATATTCAATTTCTTGTATTTTGTGAAATATGTAAAGTTAAAGAGTTTTTAAGTATTGCACAACATATTATAAACACAACCATAGAGAATCACGATAAAACAGATGTCAAAAAATTTTTAATACCAAAGATAAGTCTGCTAATGTTTAGTTTTGTTACAAATCAAAAACAATTATGTGTGATTTTGCTTTGATCGAGTTCGACGTTTATTGTCATGTTTTATTCGTGAGTTTTGTGCCAAATCAATAAGTTTTATAATATGTAATTGGTATATAATGACATATTGGCATTACAATATACAAAAATTGACACGGATGCTCTGTCAAATAGGAACGGAATAATTTACATTATGCTTGGAGTTGAATCAAAATCTACAAATGAAAATCTGTATTTGTGACTATATATTTTAAAAACCATCCATGGAAATTAAGGTAACACGTATCTGTTAATAAATTTACTACTATTAAAACCATAATGATGAGTTTAATATGATAATAAAAACAAATAAAACTTTGATATTAATTTCTTTATTATTATATATGAAGTGTGCTTCCACTTGTGTTTAATGTTGTGCAATACTTAAAACTCTAAAACACGGAAAAAAGGACCATAATATGGCAGCAAGTTATCGAAACACAAGTGGTAGCACACTAAATATATAATAATGAAGAAATTTTTTATATTATATAATTTTTTTGTTTTCATTATTTAAAATGAACTTCTACCAAGAAATTTCAATTAAAAATATTAATTAATTTTCTATTAATTAAAACACTGTTTTTCGTAGATTTGATACCATTAACATTAGTTTGTTATGTTTCCCCGATGGTGAAGGCATAAAATATTGAAACATGTCGAGAAAAATGAACTTAATGTGGATAAAACAGTGTTTTAAAGTAAAAAAAAATGCACGATTAAAAACTTTCACTGTGTTAATAATAATAATAATAATAATAATATCCTAACTTTTAAAGCGCCGTTTTTGTGATGTAATCACCTCAAGGGCGCATTAAGACGTGTTTTAAATCTTAAAAATCTAAATGTGACCGCTTAAAAAACGATCGGTTTGAAAGTATAGTAGAACAAAGTATAAATGTTTAAATTGGGTATGAAATATGAAAAAGATGGGTTTTCAATTTAGATCTGAAATCTGTCGGATCATTTATGCATCTAAGGTGTGAAGGGAGATTGTTCCAAGCTGATGGACCGGCTACCGCGAACGCTCGATCCCTGAAATTTGTACTGGGGCAACGCTTCGGCTCAACTAATCTTCCTATTGCTGAGGAGTTCGCCGAGCGAAGTGTGGATTTCCGTGAATTTAGGCTGTCCGTTATACAGAGTTCAGATATATAACTTGGTGCCATTCCATGTAGCGCTTTGAAGACTATCCAGCAGAGTTTATACTGGATTCTTTCTGGACTTTTAAGCCAGTGAAGTTCTTTGAGATGTTGTGTTATATGAGACTTTTTTGGAATGCCTTTAATGAGCCTTGCTGCTGCATTGAACGCAGATTGAAGTTTGTTTATTTGTTGTTTTGGAATGTTTGCATAAATTCCATTACAATAATCAAGTCGTGACACAACGAAGGAATTTACAAGAGTTTTGAAAGTGTCATGGGGAATACTCCTTTTGACGGATTTTAATCGTCTTAGGTGGAAGAAACTAGCGCTGACCGTGTTATTAATTTGGGATTTTAGAGACAGATTTGCGTCAAGATAAACACCAAGAAGCTTTGTGGAGTTTTTGGGAACGATATCATTGTCAGCTGTTGAAATTGAGGAATGATCGATAAGATGTTGACGCTTTGCGGAAGAAGTCCAGAGAAATTCCGTTTTGGATGGATTTAGTTTAAGTTTGTTTGATGCCATCCATCTGATATGGCATCAATGCAGTTGACAGTTATTGACGTAAGATGTTTGGTGTCATCAGGGTTGCAGAAAAAATAAAGTTGCTGATCATCAGCATAGCAATGTGAGAGGAGGCCAAAGGATTCTATTATTTTGGCAACGTCATTTGTAAACATGATAAATAAAAGGGGTCCTAAAACAGAGCCTTGTGGCACACCAGATTGGATATTAGTAAATGAGGATTTTTTACCTGCTAGCTGCACAGCTTGTGAACGGTCCGACAGATATGAATTTAGCCAGTCTATGGCATTACCTCTAAAACCATACGTGATCGCTAATCGTTGGATAAGATATGAGTGATCAATTGTGTCAAACGCAGCGCTCATGTCCAGAAGGGAGAGCAGTGCCAATTTGCCCGATTCGTTTGCCAGTACTAAATCTGACATGACTCTAAGCAATCCCGTCTCCGTTGAATGGAAACGTCTGTAGGCGGATTGTAATTTAGACAAAATATTATTTGTCGAAAGGTGATTAGAAATTTGGGAGGCTACAATTTTTTCAAGAACTTTAGAGATGAAAGGTAGATTTGAGACGGGCCGGAAGTTACTAAGATTTTCGGAATCTAGTTGAGGTTTTTTTAATATGGGAGAAACAATAGCTTTCTTGAGCAAAAGGGGGACTTGTCCTGTTAGTAAAGATTTGTTAAAATTTTTGACTAAAAATGGAGCAACATGGTGACAGCATCTCTTGAGAAGCCATGTCGGAATCGGATCAAGCGAACACTGTTTATTAGGTGCGTTTAAGATAAGTTTAATCACTTCTTGAGGTGTTGTGATATTAAATTTAGTTAGAAGTTTTTCCTCATATGTCGTGAAAGTTGGTGGTGTTGTAGATGAAGTCGTTGCACGAATCACAGCGATTTTATCTTCAAAGAATTGGGCGAAGTCCTGAGGAGATAACTTGGTAGAGGCCTTTTCTTGTTGATTATTTCCGAGTACTGATTTAACGGAATTCCATAGATGTCGGGGATTTTCCTTTTCCGATTCAATTTTACATTTCCAGTACTCCGATCTTTTCTTCTTGATCAGGTCTCTAAAAGAATTCTGCGATCTCACCCAGGCTTCTCTTGAAGAGCTTAGGCCTGTGTTTCGGTACATACGTTCAAACCTACGCATTAAGTTACTGTATACTAATGCATTAAGTTTATCAAAATTAAAACAATAATGTATAATAAAAAAAATTATTTAAAAAAATGTTTTATTACTAAATAAATTACATAATTTATTTAAAACATATAACGGCTAAAATGGAAAAAAAATATCAATCAATTGATTGAATATTGTATTTTTATCTTTTAATTTATATGAGAATTTGTAGAATTATGAATGGCAACCAATCAAACAGATATAATTTATAAGTAGGTATACAGTATCTCCACGCTGAACAACGACCTCGCCAAAAACATAAGTACCAACGATTGGAGGAAACTGGACACACCTGGAGAATGCGGAGGGATGGCCAGGGACAGGAGCAAGTAGAGGATTGTTGTGGAAGAGGTCAAATCCCACATCGGGATAGCGCCCTGAAGATGATGAAGAAGAAGAAGATGACGAAGGTATAAGATATTTTACAATAATTATTTTAGAGAATTTTGTTATTGAATTAAATGTTTGATAAATATTTTCCCAATACTTAGGCAGAGAAGATGGACCGGCACACTGTTCTGTCCTGAAATTTTACTCTCGACGCATCAACGTTCATAAATCTAAACATGTACTCGTATTGTGCACGTCCTCACGTGATATTTAAAATGTTATTAATTTGGCCGTGCCGTATTTTTCTCCGTCAACCTCTATTTCGTGTTTTATCACGTCATTTAGGAATTAGCTTAACTATATTATCTACGTTATTTTTTTTTCTTGCGTCCACTCTATCGTAGTTACTTTTAACATTTTGTTTATATTGCTTTCGTTATTACTGGATAACTATTTTTTGTCTGCTTTTGACATTATATTATATATTAAATAGCAATTTAAAAAAATTGTGAATACGTGGAACATAAATTAAATAGACAATATGTGCACCATCAAAACAGAACATTTTGTGTTAAATTATTTTTATTTTGTTTTTTTATTTTATATCATTGTATTTTATATTATTTGTTTTAGATTTATTTTGTGGATGTTGGACGATCGAAGTGTGCGCGGGAGACGCCTATTGGTGGCGATGAGGTTCGCAACCCATCACACCGCGTCTCCCGCGGGGCGAAAAGAGAAGGATGGAGTGCCGCATCGGTTAAAATGTGACAGTCCATTCTTTCTGCCTACCCTTTCGGGGAGACGGCGTGATGGTTAGTTAGTTAGTTAGTTTTTTAAATAGCAAATATGCAAACTTTGGCGTCCGAGCCTTCGCGGTAGACGACCCTCCAGCCACCAATAATCTTCCAACAGATCTCAAGTGCATTGAGAATATATCCGAGTTTAGATCGAGACTCAAAACGCAGCTTTTAAAATTATTCTTTCCTTATGTTAATGTTGATCGACTGCGTCAGGTGCAGCCCTCATACTAAATATGTTTATTTTTAACTAGTTCATAAAACGGAACATTTTCTGCAGAGCCCTTGGGATAGATAATTCATAAAAATGACGCTTTACAAATTATCCAATTTATTAACTAACTAACCATCACGTCGTCTCCCCGAAGGGGTAGGCAGAAGGAAAGGACTGCCACACTTTAACCGATGCAGCACGCCATCCGCGGAAGACGCGGGGCGAAAAGAGATTATCCAATTTATTATTACGAGTATTATTATTCGTATAAGTGGTTTAATTTACTACATATTGCATTTATTTACTATTCACTTCGATACACCAGGGCTGGCTCCAAAAACACATTAAAAAATATATGTAATACATAAAATCTCGATTGTCTATTATATGTGTACCAAGCATGATAGTATCAAACAATTTTATTGATGAAACTAATAAATCATGCCCACTCTTAGACCGAACGTAGTATAATTCAACTTTCCTCGTTGTAAAAATTAAACAACCTGCCTTGTTACCTGTCGAAGATGTTTATTTCATCCAATGTTTACTCTAGCCTATCTCCCTCTAACTGCAGTTAATTTTAAGGGGGAGAACGAGATGGACGCCGAGGCCTTTAAAAGGTGAAATTAATGTTGACTTTTTTTTCTCCTTCTGACTGCTTTGCCTCCCAGAGCGACTTGAAAAAACGTTTTTTGCATCTTGTGATTTTGCCCTCTTACATTTTTGCAGGATCACGAATCATTTTGTACAGTTCGTTTTGTGCAAATGTTTGCAAATTATGCGTTATTTATTACTCAATTAAGAATTTTATGAAAAAAATATTAATAAATAAATTATACGTAGGTACTAGTAAAGGAAACGATTTTGTCCATAATTTACTAAGTACACAATTTTCATATTTTTAAACAAAGTAAACAGTTTTATATTATCAGTATACAATCACAACAGAACATAATTAAAAAAACGGAAACAACATTTTGGGTTTCCGAAACTCATACTTTTAAAATAATTGTCGTATGTGGTATATATTTCCGTATCTTATACCATATATCTTTCCGCATTGTTAATTTTTACTTCGCTGTCTCACTTTTATATACATATGTTAATACGACATAAACTATCTACTTAGTTATTGCATTTTTTATTCTCATTTACAAAATGGCGTTAGCAATACGTTAATTAAAAATATTGTTTAAAAACGCACACGCCTATTTCTCCGACCCCCATAAAACATTTGATTAATTTAATCGCGTTTTCCGTGGCCTTCCTCTATTTCTTGTTCTGTTTACGTCGCTTTTTTACCATTATGTATTCATTAATTCTTTCATGACCATTTGATTTCATTACTCAGCGAACTGGCGACAGGTTCGCCGAGGTGATCGCCAACGTTGGGGGGACCCGACAGGGCACTTGAAGAAGAAGAAGATTTTGTTCATAACATTTTCATTCACTTCTTATATTTGCATTTAACACTTAATTATATACATATTAACCACACATTCGTCTAAGAGATCTCATTTCTACTGCTTTTTCCACTTTAATAATTTTTGTAGCAAAACTTTTGTTTCACTTTCTTCTTCTTATTATTATTGTAGATCTTTCGATTTGTTTATGCAGGATATAAACTTTTTTCCTGTGATGAAGACGACCAGCCTTCTCTCTGTCTCTTTATTAGCCGTCCTGGTGGTCGGCGGCTCTTGGAGTCGGAGTCTCGTGCATCAGGATCTTAGGAATCCTCGTTGGATTCATCCTCTCGATGTGGTCCCTCCAGAATCGTTTTCTCTACCTACTCCATTTCACAGTGTCATCAATTTTGCAGGATCTGCGAATTGCTTCGTTTGGTATTCTATCTCTAAGGGTTCTCCCCACGATATGTCTCAATGCTTTTATATATGTTACTCTTAGGAGATGTTTGATTCTGACAGTGTCGTCCTTCGTTTCACTTTCAAAATTAATCATTATATATTATAGTGTATTATTTTGTTAAAATACAAATAAATGTCCAAGTGAATAAATTTTCATTTGTACTCTTCGTAGAACGATAAAAGTATTCTATATACATATTATTATACTTAGGAAATTGAAAATAACTTTGTTTATTCCACAAAATATTAAAAACACGACACGTTTCGGAGGATACCTCCATCTTCAGTTGTAAAAATATAATAAAATGTAACAAAGAAAGACTAATATAAAAACGCATTTAAGTACCGATACAGTAATTCTAATTTAAAAATTAAAATTAAATTATTGTATCGAATTTTAAATACGTTTTTATATTAGTCTTTCTTTGTTTAATTTTTATTACATTTTTACACCTGAAGATGGAGGTATCCTTCGAAACATGTCGTGTTTTCTCAATATTTTGTGGATTAAACAAAGTTATTTTCAATTTCCTAAGTATATTACTATGTTCTTGTACAGTGTTAATATGCCTTGGCGTTTAACATATTATTATATAATATAAAATTTGCATAATGACTAAATATATTTTCTTCTTCTTTTATTCTGTTAGTGCTGGCTGCATAAATAAGTATACAAGTAGCGTACATACGGGCATTACGTTTTTTGTTTTGTTAACAAAGGTTTTCCATGAACACATTGATTATTCTCTTTATGCCAGCCCGTTGAGGCTCTCCAGCCCACTCCACAGGCCACATTAACATTTTTTCATCCTGCGTACGTTCCCGGACAGCAATTACCATACAATATTTATTTTCCATATCAAACTGCGCTCATATATCAAATCACTTAAGCACACATTCAATTCCAGGTTTTTTTTTACTCGACGAAAAAAGTTACTGTTTAAAAAAAAGACAATCAAAACCGAACAATCGCCCGAAGGTGCTGCGTGTTGAAAAACCAGAAGGGATAAACTCAGTAATAATTTTTGATCAACATAAGGCGTCAGCATTATGGAATTAAATAATGACGAATTTATTAACAATAGTAAAAAATTACACAAGCTAGAAACTTTAGAAATCCTGAAGTCGGTGAAATTGGGTGAAAACATAATTAATAATCAGATTCCTCCTTTTAAGTGTGAATGCGGTGCGAATGAAAGTGTTATGAACAAAATAATGAAAGGGTCGTTAAGATGGTTTGGACACATGGAACGAATGAGTTAAGACAGAATGGTGAAGAAGGTATATGTAAACGACGCGAATGGAGCTAGAAATAGAGGAAGGCCGAGGAAAACGTGGCACGATCAAATCAATAAAATATTAAATGTCGGTCACGTGAGAAGTCGGAGAAATCGACGTGCGTGCTTGACAAGATGTACGAATGTAGAAGACTCGAGAGAAGTATGTCAGGACAGAACAATGTGGCGTTTCATTCTTTCTGCCGACCCCTCCGGAGAGACGGCGTGATGGTTAGTTAGTTAGTTAGTTATTCCTCCTTTTAGTCTTTCCTTTCTCCTTAAATACACTGTCTACTTTTAGTGTCCCAAGCTCCCATTCCCAATCATATGCAAATTAATAATTTATTAATATCTATACAAAATACGTCTTCTCTAATATTTTTTCCAAATTATAATACAATTTTATATTATCGTTTAATTATTATGTATTATTATTGTTTAATATTATTTATTAGTTCTTACTGATAAAAAATAATTATGAGTACTTAAAAAAATAAATACCTACAGGTTATTTTTTTATTATTTAAATGTATTGTTTCTTTGTATTGCTTCGATTTTTAAATGCGTTTTTAATTAGTCTTTCTTTGTTTAGTTTTTATTATATATTTTCACCCGAATCAGGAGGTATCCTCCGAAACATGTCGTGATTTTTAATATTTTGTGGATAACATAGTATGACCAAATTTACATATATTTTTTTTTTGTGGAAATGTGAGGGAATCTAGAGAGATGTGTCAGGAGAGAGTAGTGTTCATCCATTCTCTCTGCTTACCGTTCCGGAGAAACGGCGTGATGTTGTTGTCTTAATATTATTATCGTGTCTTAATTAAATTCGAGTGTTAGTACAATATTTATTTATGAATGCCTACATGGTATTAAGAAATCGTTAAAAAAAATATTCATGAGAGGTTGGCTTTCAAAAAATGTAGCAATTTTTTACAGTGCAGTTTTAAAAATTCACTGTTGTTTTATCTATAATCTGTACTAGGAAAAAACAATTGAAGCAATTTTTTTTTCAAAAGTATACTAGGAAATATTACAAAACGTTTGGGCCCTTTTGTTGTGTTAATGATAAACCAACACGCCTCCTCGTTGGGTAGGTACATTATTTGTTTAGCAGACGGGAGTAGGAACGTGTTCAAATTTCGAACGGCCAAACGGGTTCGGAGTTCCAAATTCAATTTTCAAACATTCAAAGAACCCAAACGCAGTCTGACCGTGGAGGCGTGCGCACGTGTTTTGTGTTGAGCTTTCGAGTGAGCTTTCCATATTCCGATCATTTTATGCTATTGGCGGGATTTTAGACATTTTGTGCAGTTTTGTGAATTAAACTCCACTTCTTTAAAAAGTTTAATTTTAAATTTATTAAACATTATGTGTAATAAACTTTTTTAAGTGATTTGTGAAAATAATAATATTGACAATGTTACAGTACGGTTCGCAGTTAAAATTAACAATGTTTACAATTTTAATTATTGGTAAGTACCTACCTTTTCTTTTCATTATGCGATAAAATATTATATAACTGCTATATCGACCTTTATTGTGTAATATTATATATTCTATCATTCAAAATATATGAAATATTGGTATATATTATTTATTACTGTTATATTGGTATAAAAACTACATATTATTATGTATAATTAAAACAAATGATTTAGTAATGCCTTAGCTAGGCTACACATGTTATTCCCATGGCGTTGTAATGGGGGTTTTCATTATGAAATATCTATTTTATAAAATTATGAATGTGTTCTTATTCACTTAATATCATTATTACTAATTTATAATAGTAAACACGATTTTTTATTGTATATTCAAACTGTTTGAGAATGCCCTCACAAGGCGAAGCAAATTTGTCACAATTTATATTTATTATGCATATAAAAAATCCAAGTAAAATCACTAAACAATCGTGTTTACTATTATAAATTAATAATGGAGTTTTACAACACTAATACCTCAACCATCAATCATTATTGCTATTAAATTTGTATTATTATTATTAAATATACTATTTTTTACCCTGTGAAACATGTGTAAACAATTTTGATTTAGATACAGTAAAAACTTATTCAACTTACTAAACACCACTGTGTTTCCTGAATGTCAGGCAGAAAAAATAGATTTCTACACTTAATTTTAAATCAAAACATTATTGTCAGACTTTTCTTTTTGTACTTTTTTAAATGGAATTGGATGAAACTACGGATCATATCGTACCAGACCTCGCCTCCAACCTCTTATGTCACCGGCTGTGGCCTTCCAGTCTCTCATTTGTAATAGTTGAGCAGCATCCTGCTTCACTCATCTCATCTCTAGGTCTACTGAACTTTCTCCTTCCACCTGGATGTCCCGCAAGAATTCCCTTTGGTGCCCGAGACGACGGCATTCTCCTTATATATCTAGTCCATCTTAGCCTACTCAGTCTAGCATGCATAGACAATTTTTGTGCTTTATATACGTTGAAGAATTACCATTTTGTTATAGAGATCTCATATGTCGCATTTATTAACATTCATATTTTTCCAAATTTGTCTCTAACTGTTAATACACAGTTTCTTCGAAATACATCTTCTTATTCTTCTTCAGCCTGTTGTGGCCGTCCACTCCTGAAAATAGACCTCATCTCGTATTTTCCACTCCCTTATTTCCCAGGCACTTCTAGAAATACAATTTATTGTGCAATACCTTTAAAAAAAAATAACAGTAATAAGGGTGGTTTAAAAACATGTATTTTTAATGGTAATTAAATAAATAGTCCATTGTTTTGGCCTAAACACTATGATACTTTAACAATTTATAACTGTTTATGAAAAAACCTTCTTTTTATATCACAATTGTATTTATTTTACGACAGCTGTTTCATCAACCAATGTTGACATCATCAGGTGTGAAACAGCTGTCGTAAAATAAATACAATTGTGATATAAAAACAAAGTTTTCTTTATTAACAGTTATAGATAATTAAATAAGTAACAGTTATTTAAAATACACAGTATTTTGGACACACAATTACAGTTTTATTCCAACACATGTTCTTGTTTCCGATAACTTTCTTTTCAGTTTTTGTAAGTCCTTCATTAAAATATATGTAATAATGGAAAACACACCACCTGCAATATACTTTTTTTTCAATTGGTTCGAATCGTATTAATTATTTTAAATGAATATACCGTTTTAACAATGATAATTGTAATTTTTTTAATTACTATCTTACGTTAATTAACTATTTTATTTTCTTCAATATAAAAAAATATGAATGGAATAAAAATATCGACAATTTTTCAGTAAAAATAATTGTTTTCACGCTTCATAACTTCATCGTTTTATTCTCGTAGTATAAACTATAATGACTTGTTTCACATTTTAAGGCATTATCAAAAATGCATTAAACTGCGAAATATGGCATTCCCATAAAATATTATGCAAACTTCTAGTAACAGACATTTTCATTCGTATTATGATAATTAGGTATTTAAATGGTATAGAGTATTAAATCGTTGTTCAAAAAATAATAAATATAAGTGTACGTTCTTCTATTATATTCGCCATAACTTTGTGTTGTAGCTGTTCAATGTTTCCTTTTTATATATTTTTTATACAGCACTCAGTTTATTAAAAAAAATTAAAATTAAATACCAAACATGTTTCGGACACACAAACTCATCATCAGTGATATTTAAAAAATATAAATATTAAAAAAAAAATTAAAATTTCACAAATTTGGTCAGTTTTAACAGTATTTGTTATAAAAAAAGCTAGAACGTTCCGAAATAAATCATTTTATTATGTGTTAAAACTGAAAAACTATTTTTAATATTTATATTTATATCACTGATTACGGGTTTGTGTGTCCGAAACATGTTTGGTAGGTATTTAATTTTTTATTTATTAATAAAGTGAGTGTTAAATACAAAGTATATAAAAAAAGAAACGCTAGTGTACGTATTCATTTTGTACACATGAACATTTATTTGAAATTTGTGGCATTGAAACATATCTAATTATATGTTAAATTAAAGCATTATACATAGGGGTAGACTCCCCTCGAAGATTTAAGATAAATGTTTGGTTTAATGTTTAAATGCTTGTATTATTTATAAGGCCATTAAAATGCAGATAGTCACCCGAACCAGCAGTTGAGGCAATAACGTAAAACGGGCCACGGAGTGAAACAACAGGAGGTCTGGATCCCAAACAAACAAATTACCCACAGGAATAAAATTATACGAGACGTTCCTAAACAATCGTGGAATACACGTGTACCTTGTTTTATTTATTGTGCTGAGAACGAAATTGTTTACAAAAAAATCCTACAAGGAACGACCAGAATGTTCAATAATAAGGATAAACTCCTCATCTTGGCAGGAGTTGTGTCCTATTATGTATGTGTTGTATCCTATTATATCATATTGTAGATATGTTGTATCCTATTTTATATATCGTCGGTTCAAAGGTAAAACTCATTAAGTGACATTTAATTTTTTTTTTTTTTTGCAAATCTGTATCAGACTTGTGAATTCTACGTCAGAAAATAATCACCAAGTGTATTTATTAAAGAATAATAGTTATTCTTTAATAAAAACACTTGGTGATTATTTTCTGAAGTAAAATTTTCAAGTCTGATACAGAAATTGCAAAAAAAAATTAAATGTCACTTAACGAGTTTTACCTTTGAACCGACGATATGTTGTATCCTATTATATACAATTGGAATGTAACTAACTAACCATCACAAGGTCTCCCCAAAGGGATAAGAAGAAACAGAAGACCGCCACACTGTTCTGTCCTGACATACTTCTGTCGCTTCCTCTTCTTCTTCTTCTCTCTGGCTCTACAGTCCTGGGTGGACCTCTACTACGACCCTATCTCGACTTCCACTCCTCAGGACTAACTCCCAACAATTGCGGGTCCTTCAGAACACCCTCAAGCCAACAGAGCCGCGGTCTTGTCAGTCTGTCGCTTCCTCTACATTCGTACATCGTACACATCATGCGCGAAAGTCGATTTTTCCGTCTTCTCACGTGACTTAGGTATATTGTAATATTTGATTGATTTGATCGTGCCACGTTTTCCTCGACCTTCCTCTATTTCTAGCTCCGTTCACCTCGTTTATAAATACCGTCTTCACCATACTGTCATTATTTATTCTTTCCATGTGTTCAAACGACCCTTCCATTATTTTGTTATTAACACATTCATTCGCACCACATTCTTATATAATATTTGCATTTGACACTATCATATAGAGTTTTATCACACATTCGTCTTAGAGATCTCATTTCTACTGTATTTATTTTACTTTTATCCTTATTAACCATTACAAATATGTATAGGTACAATATGTTTCTATGTGAAGCAATACATTTGAATGGTTGAAGCAAAATAGGCACTAAATACCAAAAAAATAAAAATAAAAATTAAGTATACAGTTTTGTTCTATGTGACATATAAAACAAAGCTGCATACTTAGTTTTTTTTTTGTATTTTTTTTGGTACCTACTTAGTGCCTATTTTACTGCAACGATTCATTTGTGTTATGTCATTATAAAAAAATAATCGATCCTTATATATTTAGGTACATGGGTACGTAATTTATAGCATCCCGTAATTTTTATTCAACAGGTGTCATACGATAAAGATCTACGTGAATTAAAAAAGTATCAAAAGGGAACAAAGACTTTGCATATCGACACACTTGAAATACAGGATAATAAAAATACAGCACTCTATACGAGGGTCTCTGCCATCAGTAAATGTTCCGATAACAATCGGATAATATTTCAATTATTTTATTATGTTGTCTGGGGTCACCAGGTGACACTAACAACCTCAATGTTTAATGTCCCCCTTCTGTAGAGTCGTCAGAACCTCTCCATCATGACGTCGAGCATAATTAATCATCTGTTTTTTTATATATTTATTATCAGATACGGAGCCATAACCCGATTGAATCATAAAAAAATCCTCAGTGGTCATCATAAAATCCTGTACGCATACGGTGTTTACAAAATATTTGTTGCTTTCAAAAGAGTTTTTAAAACATACATTTTAAAATGATTTAAAATGCGGTTTAACGACAAAAAATATAAATTATTGTTTCTTGAACAATGATGTAAAACTCCATATTAAATTATTAATACGAATGAAAACGTCAGTTTTCTAGTATTATATTTTATAGGAATGATATATTTCGCCCTTCTAAGGCATTAATAAATGTCTTGACATTATCATTTGATAATACCTAAGAAGGGCGAAACATGTCATTCCCCTAAAATTTAATAAAACTTCTAGAAAATTGATAGTTTACAAAGTAAATGGTTCTTATACATTCTAACTGGAGGGAACCCGTTCTAGGGAAGCATTTTTCGCACTTTATATAATCTTAATATATAAAACACACATTTATCAGATTAAAAAATAACGCGTTTTGTATTAAATATATTTAAATTGTTTTTTTTTTTATATAAACAATAAATTAGATTCCCCAAATAAATTACCACATTCTTTTATTATAAATATCACATTTACATATTATATAATAATTAATATTCTTCTTATCGTATCAATGAAAAGCTAATTTTGTAGCGGTGGCCCTTAAGATACCATATTTCTATTGTCTTGCCAATGTGGTGGAAGGTGAGGCCGACTTTGTGTCGTTTTCAGTGGTCCCGGGTGCTATAGCAACACTACACATGGAGATTCCTTCCTTGCCCCTATGCCCTTTGATGTGAATGATGATGATGAATGATTAATTTTATTTTTGATCAATTAAAGGCGTTAACACAGGAATCCCATAATAATGAATTATATATGAATTTAATATCATTTTCGGGAAAATCGACGATGTGTTAGAAGCTCGAGTTTTTGATAGAATAAAACACTTTGTCCGTCCATCCTCTCTACCCACTACTCCAGACAAATGGCGTGATTGTTAATTATGAATTGAAACACTGTTTTTCACATTAAAATACTATTTTTTTAATAAACCCAACAAGGGTACAAATATTTCGAAAAAATAAACACAAAAAGTGGACAAAACAGTGCCTTAATTCATAAAAAATCATCATCATCAAATTACTTCACTAATTTGCAAAGTATACGATTCAAAAAATATTATTGAAACATGCTGGAGCGTCAGTATTTTTGTATTTATTTTATGGTCTCTTCATTCACACACTAGCGTATAAATATGTGTAGGAATATGCAATCTGGTAGAAAATCATTTAAGGACCTTTTATACCATCATCAATCATCGCGTTAATGTTTCTGTTTCCATGTTCAGCCTCCGAGTCCTGAGTCCTTTATACTAAAGCTTAAAAAAACGACCAGTGTCAGGACTTCCTTTTTTCCCGTATTGATGGATTAAACTTTTAGCCCATCAGGGTTAATATTTTAGCGAGCAGTATCCGGCCACTGAACCTTTTCAATTACTTATAAAGCGTCTGATAGAATTATTCGTATACTTTTAAAGCTTACTAATTAAACATTACTATATAATTATTGCCGGATTTTTATTCGACTCTCAAATGTCGGATGCGAAATCACGCAATGTATTATAATGTTATTAGTACTGCTAAGAAACAAATAGTATCATTAATATAATATTATAAATACGTATTATTAGAATTTGTATTTCAATTTATAAAATAATTCAAAATGATTTACTAAATGAGCTATAAGTGGATGTATAATGAATTAAATCAAATTTATGGTTAAAACTAATTTTCACTATTTTACTAAGGATCATTAAGATGATTTGGATAGGTACGTAGAAAGAATGATGAAGAAAGTATATGCTAACAATATTACTGGAACAAGATATTTCGGAAGACTGAGGAAAACATGGCACGGTCAAATCAATCGGAGAAATCGACGTGCGTGCATGACAAGATGTATGAATGTAGAGGAATCGATAAAAGTATGTCAGGAAAGAACACTGTAGCAGTATTTCTGTCCGGCCCTTCGGGAAGACTGTGTGATGGTTGGTTAGTTAGCTTTATATACTATAAAAGATTATTCTAAATTATCTACTATATATTAAACTTAATGCCACTTAATTTAATTAAACTTAAACTTAATGTGGTGCGAATGAAAGTGTTATGAACAAAATAAGGAAAGGGTCATTAAGATGGTTTGGACACATGGAAAGAATGAGTGAAGACAGAATGGTAAAGAAGGTATATATAAACGGCGTGAACGGAGCTAGAAATAGAGGAAGGCCGAGGAAAACGTGGCACGATCAAATCAATCAAATATTGAATGTCGGTCACGTGAGGAGTCGGAGAAATCGACGTGCGTGCATGACAAGATGTATGAATGTAGAGGAATCGAGAGAAGTATGTCAGGACAGAACAGTGTAGCGTTCCATTCTTTCTGCCTACCCCTCCGGGGAGACGGCGTGATGGTTAGTTAGTTAGTTAGTTATATTAAACTTTATTTATGTGAATTTATAATGAATATAAACACACATAATAACCTTATTCTAACTATATTTGTTTGTCTACTATTCTTTTTTATCTAAAAATCTACTTTGTTTTTTTTATTCTGTCAAAACCTATACTTCATAAAATTTACTTGAAATATGTTTTATTTCTTTGGATTCTTAAGATACTGGTTCAAAACCGCTGAGAGTTCTTTCATCATTGAGAAATTTAGTTCGTCTTATAATCGATTAATTATATGAGTATGATCTCCACTCTCCGCCTCTGGAATCTTTAAATACCATAATTTTGACATTTTTAAAGCCCTAAAATAAATAAATCCATTAATTTTGTAAATTTACGACCACCTTTTCTACTGGAAGCAGACGTGTCAAACGCACCTAGCAAAAATGAACCGTATCGCCGTGTTCTTAAGCGATACGATCGCATGCAGGCGTTCATCGCTCATAGACTCCCAAATGGGCATGCAACCAATTATGAGAAAATATGACAGCCCCCTTTAAAAGCTCGTCTTGAGATCGGTTACAATAGTCCAGATCACACTTAGACAAAAGTGACAGTAAATAAATCACGAGTATTTATAATGCTGCTACCATTTCGACTCAGGGACATAAATCGACTTTGGTGATATCTGATTACTGTCACTTTAGAGATATACATGCAAGAAAAAGTTGTACGCTTAACGACGGATCGTATTTTTGAAATGTCTCCTTCCGCTGTATGACATGAAAAATTTAACTTGAGATGGTGTTAATAATTACGCATAATGCAGAGACAAAACTAATTTTAAACACACTCTTAAAAAACTTAATTATAATATGAGAGTAGAAGAACCAGAAAAGACAGTGTGTTAATTAATAAAAATACATTAACTATAATTATTATTTTAAACTGTTAAATTATATAACTTTGTTTTTTGTATCACAATCGTATTTTATTTTACGCGACAGCTGTTTCATCAACCTATGTTGATATCATCAGGTGTTACAATAATATGTGAAATGTCAAATTTTCGTGATTTTTCGAACCTTTATGTGTATTTGTTCCTATGGCAATTTGAATAATTTCTTTGATATAATTTTGAAGTTCTTGCTGAAATTGAGTTAGGTACCTAAATATTTTAATTAAAAGAACGGTTAGCTACTATTTATAGGAGAAAATATTAAAGGTGGAAAACATAATAATAAAATAATAATAATAATAATAAAACAGTAATTAGAATGAACAATTGCAATATGTACTACGGTAACCACGTAATTTTTTTGTTTTAATAAAACAAATTGTAACCTACAAGAAATACAGTACACTTACTTTCTAGATATGCCTCATATTATTTAATGCATGTGGTATACTCGTATATATTAATATTTGACGACCTTTGTAGCCAAATGGCAAGAGCTGTGATGGTCACACCGAAGGTCCCGGATTCGATTCCCGGAAGTGTGATTGTTACACTGTCTTTGGTCTGGTGTAGAATTCACTTTGACAATAAAATGGCGATAGATTAGGAACCGGAAAAGCCTCTCTACCAAAAGATGGCACCAAGCTGCCGAAATTGGTCGACCTTAAACATAAGTATAAGCCCACTTAGAATATATTAATAAATAATTTTGTATCCATTTTTATTTTATTTTTCATTATTTAAAAACATGTAGGGTAAGGTAAGGTAATATGTTTTAACATGACTCGCACATCAATGTTTTGTACCAGCGGAGGCGCGTGTGATAACAGTGTTTTGAAGTTTATTCGTCTAATTCTAGAAATTTTGTCATCTATTGGATGAGTTTCCGAAGCTTACATAGCGATAGGTTATTCAGTACGATTGTGTTTCAGAAAGTACTGCCAAATTACCTATACTGCCAAAATACCTTACCTTATCGTTGGGTAGAATCAAATCGATCATATCGATCGTTCATATGAACTGTCAAAGCTGCCAAAAATCATCGCATTTTACAATAAGTATTATTCTCGCTTTTCCGTTCCTTTCATTGATGCAGATTTCATGCGCAGTCTTCAATTGAAATGCGCTTAGCGGATTCATTGTGTCCCAAATTGAAATGGCACATTCGTGAAAGCGAGTATTGTTGGGGGCGACAATCCGCCTCAGGTGTACGGGTCCATTCAGCGTAATCTCTTAAGGATCTCTTTGTGCGGAATTTAAATTTAATTCAACGGCAAACCTTAGAAATCCGAGATTTTTCGGTGTGAGAAAGTATTGATTGATAACACCCGCTGCATAAAAAAAAATGCAGAGATGTGAAGTGGCATCGAAACATACGTGCATAGGGATGAACGGATCCAATTATAACTTACCATTACACCGTTCCACTGGAAGGGTAGGAAGAGAGATCGCACCTCAATTTTGCTTGATCCTGACATAGATTTTGAAATTCGAACATAGGGATAGAAATATCACCTTCAAAGAGTTTAATGTTTCTAGGTGTTCATTCAGATAACAATCTCTCTTACGATACGACATTTCAAAGCTTGCCTAGTCTGGTTTCTTCCAACTGAGACAGCTATAACGTATAAAGAGATATTTGCCTATTGATGAAGCTAGGACCCTTGCAAATTATTTTGTAGTGTCACGTTTAGATTATTGTAACGGAATGTACGTTTAGATTATTGTTATTTTCCTAGTGCGTCCTAGGAGTAATTGATTTTTCAAAACGGCGCACTTAAAATATAAGTCATCAAAATAATAATAATAATCGCCAATAACACCCTTGTAGACTTTTCCCAGTAATTAAACACAAAAGTCCTGATCGTCCAGTTGACAACATGTGCACCATTGAAAATAACTGTATTATGTGTTATGTTTTTTTTATTTTATATCATTGTATGTTGATGAATAAATTTGTCTTATATTTCTACGTTCGGTCTTCTATCACACATCGTATTTTCGAACATTCTTCTTAGATCTGTTGTTTGTCAACTCTAAGCTTTACTCCCATAAATACGGCTTAGTACCCTTACTTCACCGTGTACTAATTTTACTTTTTTAGACTTTAAGTATATCTTTTGGTTTAATCCCAGAAACAACATTTTTCGGTGCGTTTCTGATTTGTTGTCTAAATTTGAAAAATACAAAATAAGTGTGTTAAAAATAAGGAGAATATTTTATTGTTGTAAATAATATTTGACTTGGACTTGTGTGGACTCGTGGCTATTCCTTTTATGTCTGATGGGAACATTGTTGGAAGGTGATTTGGTGGGGTGTTGGTTTATAGGGAGGCACGGTTTGTGTGGCCCGGAGTGTTTCTCTGAATGAGGATTGATTTTGGACGCTTGTGGCGGCTGGATGTGTTTTTATTAATCAATATATACTGTTATTCTTAGAGCAATTTAAAAACTTTCTTTTCTATTTTTTCAGTATTCTTCAGTCAGAGTGACGCCTTCAGACTGAACACAGCCACCGGTGTGGTAGGGGGTCCGTGTGAGCAGGCAGTGAAGAGAGCAGCTGCAATAGAAAAGGCAACAGTTGTCATTGATTCACCCGATAACATACACGGGAAATGGGTCTCCGAAGGGTAAGTCATATCATAGTTAAGATAACTAAATCTAATGATATTAACGTATACATATAAAAATCGCCCAAAAATCAAATGATACTAACTAACTAACATCACGCCGTCTCCCCGAGAGGATAGGCAGAAAAAATGGACTGCCGCACTTTAATCGATGCGGCACTCCATCCTTCACTTTTCGCCCCCGCGAGAGACGCGGTGTGATGGGTTGCGAACCTCATCGCCACCAATAGGCATCTCCCGCGCACACTTCGATCGTCCAACGTCTACCAAAAAAAAATCTAAAACAAATTATATAAAATAACAATTTTTTTTAACACATAATGATCAAATGATTTTTAATAAATAATACAATATATATATTAAAAAATAACTTTTTGAAAACATGGCAATTTCACAGCACTTTTTTGTCCTTTTAAAAACATGTTTCGGGACACAGACTTCCCTTATTCAGTGTACCTATGTATAAATGAATTAATTTAAAAATGATGAAAGTAGGAAAAATGCCGTAGAAATTAGATCACTGAGAAGAATTTGCGGGAAAACGATAGATATATGATAGAATATTGACCGACGAAATAAGGAAGAAATGTAAGGCAGATGATTGCATCATAAGTAAAATGAAAAAATATATCAATCAGATGGTTTGGACATATGGAAAGAATGGACGAGAGAAGAATGGCTAAAATGTTGTATATAAGCAGTGTGAGTGGAAAGAGATGTCGTGGAAGACAAAGGAAAGCTTGGCATGACCAAACTAATCAAATACTGAAAGGCGGTCACATTCGAAGTCGGAAAAATCAGAGGTATGTCAGGACAGAACGGAATGGCGGTCCATCCTCTCTGTCTACCCCTCCGGGGAGACGGCGTGATGGTTAGTTGGATAGTTAGTTTTCTTTTAATTCATTAATTCATACACTGACGAAGGGAAGTCTGTGTGAATGGTGCAAACAAGTGTTGTGAAAATGGAATGTTTTCAAAAAATTATTCAAATGTGAATCCACAACACAAAGTGATCGCGAATATACAAGAAATAATTATTTATTATTCCTGAAGCCAATGACGTAAAACTTCATAACACAAAATTTTGGGATCATTAATGTTGATAAATTTTTATTTAAAATTAATAATCTCTGCCGCTGTGTTATTTAGTGTGCTTTTGTCAATATTAGTCCATTTTATTGCATTTCATTTACCTAATACAATTTTTTATATCTAATAACACAAAATATTTGTAGCAATTTATATACAAATATACTTGCAAAATATTAGTGTCGTGTTTCGCCTTATAAGGACACTTTAAATAAGTTTTTTTTTTATAAATACATACAATTAAAAATAATAATAAATTCGAGATATGTTACCTTTCAAATTGCTTTATAAAACTTCAGGAGAACTCAGCTTTATCTTGTATACAATTTTAAAAATCGTTCGTTCAAAAATATATTAAAAATCGATAGTCGAAAACTATCTCAAGCAGCAATATTGATTTCATACAAATAATAAAATAAAAAAAATTATTAAATATTTTAACAATAAATTTTAACCAAATAAAACCTATGTTTTCTTTAAGTTTAAAATCTTAATAAAACGTAAACTAATTAGTACGAATGAAAAAGTCTGTTTGATTGAAGTTTTAATATTTTATTTGAATGAAATGTTTCGCCTGTCTAAGGCATTTTCAAATTACATTTGGCAGACCAAGCATGCCATTCACACAAAATTTAATAAAACTTCGAGAAAACATACCTCTTCATTCGTATTAATTATTTATTGTGGAGTTTCACATTATTGTTTAAGAAATCATAAAAAACGTATCCTTAAAATCCAAAGTAAAATTCACTTTAAACAGTATAAACGGTTTTTTAATTTTCCAATTAAAGCGTAATTAATTCAGTCGTATACTAATGAACCATTTCCCCTTTAAAATTTCTGGTTCTCTTGTTCATTCGGATTCTGAATATTGCATCTAGTATAAAACCAGCATCGTCGTATCTTTGATCAACATATATGTCTCCGTAATGGCAGGTCCGTCTTACAATTTAGGCAATTTACCAACAAGGCTTTATTTTACAATATTACTTTTGATAAAATATATTTGATTTAATTAAAAAAATATATGAAGTATGAAACACAACATCAGATTTATTATGGCTACTAGCAAATTTAATTGGCATAATTACAATTCCGAGGTTTATAAACATTGTGTTTACAAACACAAAAAGAGGAAGGCCAAGGAAAACGTGGCACGATCAAATCAATCAAATATTGAATATCGGTCACGAGAGGAGTTGTAGAAATCGACGTGCGTGCATGACAAGATGTATGAATATGGAGGAAGCGAGAGAAGTATGTCAGGACAGAACAGTGTGGCGTTCAATTATTTCTGCCTATCCCTCCGGAGAGGCGGCGTGATGGTTAGTTAGTTAGTTAGTATAAACATTGTGTTATGTAATAATTCATAATTTTATTTTTAACATAAGCGTCACCCTCTATAAAAATATACGTGTTCTTGCTCCGACATATTCTCTAAATTAATTTTTATAGTTGTTGTCATTTGTTTTCTTTTTGTATATGAAAAAAATCTAAAATCAACACATTCATACTTACTCAGAGTAAAATAAATCATTTTTCAATGCATTTTTATCTTGTTATTTTCTGCCCCTTGTTTTTTTTGGTTTATTTTATTTTGGTTAGTTTATTATTTCTTCAGGTGAAAAAGGTGTTTTAATTCATATAAGAATCACAATAATAGATGAATATAAGTTTATCTGAAATTAAGAAAATAACTTGTCTACGCTATCTCCAATGCGCCCTAAGCCCTTAAGACTGAAGACGATTCTGCCCTTGGCAGAACCAGTATGATGAATTATTCATGTTATTCTTCTTTACCAATATAAATTGTAGCATAAGAGTCACAACAAAAAGTGGTCCATGTCCAGCCGACTCTCGTAGTACGACTGGCGCGAACTCAAAATGTCCGCGGTTTTTTCATGCATACCGCTGCGGATCCTTTTATCTCTGAACACTGATGTAAAGAAATAATATTAAGAACATTGTTGAATTGCCGAGATCGTTTTAAATAAATAAGAAAGAAAAAACAATTCCACTGAACTTTGAATTTTTAACGTATTTACAAAATACTCCACCGGACAAAGTTTGTCGATGTGATAGACCGTATTGCAGAATTAAAATGAAAATGGGCAGGTCATGTCGCCAGATAGGGAATGGATAGAGAGGTACTCTTGAGAGATAGAGTCTTGATGTGGAGACCATGGGAAGGGAAAGTAGCCCTCGGTCGACCCCAGAAAAGGTGGGTGATTACACAATTTCAATTGAGAGAAGAAGATGAATCAGAGTCGCACAAGACAGAAATTAGATAGCTAGAAAGAGAAATACATAATACTTTCCAATATAAATAGTAGATAAACCATATACAGTGTGAATATAAAAAAAATCTAGGAAGATCGAGGAAAACAAACCTATGCGAAGGCTCGGTCAACAAAGTAGACCAAAATATCCATGTTCAAGTCCAAGTCTTGGTTTGTTCTTATGTTTCTTCTTCTTAGCCATCTCTGGTGGATGAAGCTCTCTTTATTTTCCTCTATCCTCCGCCACTCTTATACATCTTCTACCCCCCGACTTGAATTGTGTCGTCAACCTATCTTTTTAAGGGTCTACTGATGCCTATTTTCCTTCCCATGTTCCACATCAAGACCAGTGGCGGTACTCCCATAGAAGCCCAGATGCTCGGCTTGCGTAAGAAATTTTGAATCAAACCCCCCAAATCTAAGTAATCATGCCCCCGCATAAACCAACAACCCACCAAATCATCTTCCAACAGGAATAGCCACAAGAGCTGAACCTCTGTAAGCCAGAAGAGGTTTTGATTCAAAATTTCTTATACAAACCGGGCTTCTGGGCTTCTATGGGAGTACCGCCACTGATCAAGACCCTGGGTGTCCATTTAACTGTTACCTGTCTGACAACATGTCTTGCAAATTTCCATTTTAGTTTGACAACATGGTATTTCATATTAACAAGCTTTGTCTGGCGTCTGATTTCGGTATTCGATATTTTGACCGTTAGTCTTGGTGTGTTAGGTTAGGTTAGGTTAGAAAATTCGCCTATCTACCCGCAGATAATGTGTTAAGATATTGATAGATTTCAGAAATAATTTACATCTCTCTGTTTCGTTATTCTGGCCGGCCTATAAATCTGGTCGTATTTAAGCTATTGAACGTCAATCACTTTCTTATCCGTGTCTCAGATGTCGTCTCGGGCCTCGAGCTCCGAGTCAAACCTTGAGCCAGGATCCGACGTCTGGCAAAAGATTTATATCGATTCTTGACAATGGCATCTCGCTGACCGAGCAAATATTCAACAACGACACGTTTTCCGCGGCGGTATAGCGCGCTCAACGAAAACTCAAAAGCAAAAAAACGAAAAACATATTATACTGTGAAATTTTCCAACCAACAACGGTGATATTTTGTTGAGTTTACTGCTACTTCTGTGATTCATAGTGGTCTGTTTAAATTGGTATTTATTTTATACGAGTCCGAGCGATTTGCATTCGCAAAGGGCCAACGGCGAGGCATTCGAAATTCAAATGAGCGAGGCAAAAGCCATCGGACTTTTTTTGTTTTTTTTTTGTAAGAACAATAGGAGCTGGAGGCGAGGGCGGTTTGTTTGTTTAAAGGGAGAGCATGTTTTGTTATACTACAGCCGTTTAAAACGGAGTCGTGGGGCCATAAATGTCAATAGAAATAGGGATGGGAAGCCCCAGGACCGTTATCGGTATACGGCTACCTGCTCTCATGGTGTCGATGAGTCATTATAATGATTTTGTAATGATATGTACGTTATGATATGTACGATGAGTCACTAATGATTGGTTTTTACCGAATGCAGTGCTTTTTTGTTATAAATGTGTTTACTGCAATTAAATGAATTCATTCGTGTGTCACCACTCGTTACGCACTATGGATACTTTATTTTCCAACATTGATTTGAAGAAATTACATGGCGATATTAGCCCTCAAACTCGAACAGTGATTCACAACGTATTCTTGTTTGTCAATGAATTGAAAAGTGATCCGAATAAAATAGCTTCTCTTAATTTCAACAAACCACGTGAAATGGCCGCGTTTATTTGTGGTGTGAGTAGAGTGACAGTGGACCGAATAAAGACTGAATTATTGCAATCAAGCAGCCCCTGTACACCAAGAGCAAATTTTAAGAAACAAGAAACTGTCACCAATATTGACGATTTTGATAAAAGTGTATTGAAGCGGACTGTAGGTTCATTTTATGATAGTGGAGAGTATCCGTCCGTGGCGAAAATATTAGAAAAATACCGAGAGCAATTACCTGATTTTAAATGCGGAAAAACTTCGATGAGAACACTCATGAAGGAGATTGGGTTCAAGTATAAGAAAAATGCCGAAGGACGTAAATATTTAATGGAAAGAACAGATATTGTTTGTGCCAGAATGGACTTTTTAAGGAAATTGGATTTACTTAGAAGAACTAACGATCAGCGGCCGCGTTTCTATCTGGATGAAACATGGATTAATCAAAACCATTCAAGAAAGCGTATGTGGCTTGGAAGCAACGATGAAGGAGGTTTCAAGAATCAGCCTGTAGGAAAAGGTCAAAGATTGATAGTTTGCCATGCTGGTTCCGCAAGGACTGGCTTTGTTCCAGAAGCGAAGCTAATATTTAAAGCGGTAAAATCGAAGGATGCTGATTATCACACAGAAATGGATGGCGATACATATATGGCATGGTTTTCCGCATTCCTAAATATACTTGAAGAGCCCTCAGTTATAATCGTCGATCACTGATGAAGAAGACTCCGATGAGGATTGATACATTTTTTTGTAATATAAACGGCTCTTTTAAGGGCCACAATATGATCTACTTTGTTTTTTATACTTAACTTTCTTTCTGGGTTTATAGACATACGGTATACAAATTTTAAAATTAAACAATTTTTCTGTTTTACTGGTATTTAATTTAGTATCTGGTAGTCACTAATTTCATACTAATTTAAACGCACGTAAAACCCATAAATAAAGTTTAATATCAAAACTTTGTTAACTCGTTAAAGTTTATGAACAAGATACGATAATAAACGTTACTTATCGATATATTTATTTTATTGTTACGCCCATCCCTAAACCGCTCCATAAGGCCCGTAAGTGCAAGCGAGATAGACATAGGGAAATGATTTATGGCCCCAAGACTCACTTCTGAGCGGCTCTAGTATAGCGAAACGGGCTATGTATCTTGGAAAATTTATGCGTATTTAAATTTCTTACTGAAAAATAGTACTCTTATTTGCAGAAGATTTATTCAAGAATTTTTTTTAAAAGCTTAATAATGTTCAATTGGTGAAATTTGCATTATGCTTTTAAAATGTAACTATATATTAAAACTAGTATTTTACATCTTCCATAATCCGAGAAATCTGATGAAGTCAGCAATCCGAGAAATCTGCGAAATCGAAGATGTGGTCAGATGGGGACGTCAAAGACGGCGATACTGGCATCAACACGTAGAAAGGATGAGCTCAAATAGGATACTACACATAGCTCTCCATGGAACGCCAAACGGACAACGCCGACCAGGAAGACCCCCGAAACGGTGGCGAGAAAGCTGGAGTTCAGCGTCTCAAGAGAACCCTCCTGAAATAACAGACTCCTGAGTCTACCAAAAGTGAAGAAGAAGAAGAAGACATCTTCCATAACTGATATAACTAACTAACCATCACGCCGTCTTCCTGGAGGGGTAGACAGAAAGAATGGAACGCCACACTGCTCTGTCCTGACATACTTCTCTCGATTCCTCTACATTCATACATCTTGTCATGCACGCACGTCGATTTCTCCGACTCCTCACGTGACAGAAATGTAATATTTGATTGATTTGATCAAGTCACGTTTTCCTCGGTCTTCCTTTATTTCTAGCTCCGTTCACCTCGTTAACATATACCTTCTTCACCATTATGTCTTCACTCATTCTTTCCATGTGTCCAAACCATCGTAACGACCGTTTCATTATTTTGTTCGTAACACTTTCATTGGCACCGCATTCACTTCTTATACTTGCATTTGACACTCTATCATATACAGATTTATCACACATTCGTCTTAGAGATATAGAGATTTTATAACTTTTGCCAAATTTCAAATATTGATATTCCAAATCAGGGCAACTACCTTAATAACTCACCCTTATTTAAATATATAAGCGTTTCAAATGACAAGTTATTCCGGTAATAATAATAATAATATGCTTACTTTTAAAGCGCCGTTTCCGTGATTTAACACGTATTACGACGTGGCAACCACCGGTGACTGGCATTAATTGGTAGGTGGTCATAGGTGACTGCCAACGGTAGAAATGAAGTAATGGTCAAGAGCCGTCAGTCACGCGTTAACGGAGTTATAATATGAAATATGAAAAAGAATTATTTAAAAAACAAACGCCAACAAAATTTGTATGATGGCAAAATTACAATTTATTTATTTAATTTACGTGATTTAGTCGCGACAGCTGTTTCGCCGACCAATGTTGGCATCATGTCTGTTTGTAACACCAGATGATGCTAACTTTGGTTGACGAAGTAGCTGTTACGACAATTTCATAGAAAGTAAATAAATAAATTGTGATATTATAACAGTGTTACAAATAAAATAGTTGATAATTAAATCAGTTTATTTTTCTCAAAATGTATTAACAAAACAAATATTATAGTTTTAGGCATATATTGAGAACAGGTTAAATGTAATATATAATACCAGGAACGTATGAGAGATGGTTATGTTTTAAGAGTAAGACTAATGTTAAAGTAACAGTCGGGCTGAAAAATTCGTCGGCTAACGTAGTAAAACACACCTTTTTGGTAAAATTCGATTTTATTATTCAATATAGTTTCCTTCGAGGGCGATACAATGATTATAGCGGTCATACAAATTTTCGATACCAATTTTTATAGTACGATTTCTCTTTAGTCTTAAAATAAGCCTCAGTTTCGACGATAAAATCTTCATCAGTGCTAAATTAGGTCTGCAAACAGGAAAAAGTAACTTGGGGCCAGATCTGGAGAATGCGGTGGATGAGGATGCATTTCGTAGCCTAATTCATGCAATTTTGCCATCGTTTTTATTGATTTATGATATGGTGCATTGTCTTGTTGAAACATCACATATTTCTTCTTTGAATGGAACCGATTTTTTGTAACTTCATCGTGAAGTAATATATCACTGTGTTTTCCCAAAAACAATGGATTTTCTAATTGTATGATAATTTAAATTTAAATTAAGAACATCATGTGCCGTAACATGTATAAAACATGTTTTGATTGGTATTTAAACACACATGGATCTAAAAATAAATGGGTACAAGCGGAATAACATAGTATCATTTAAACATGTGTGTGTGTGCGGTTAGTATGTGTGGTGTGTGTAGTTACAGGGTTAGTAATGTATTTAAACGATTGAAAATAAACAAAGAGCAATCGCATTCAGTCTAAACTACGAGAAATCTATTTCTGGTTAACTACACGTCGTGTCCAGTGTACACATCCATCTCCAGTGGTGGTCCGAAAATAAAAATAAATAATAAAGTCATAAAATCAGTGCCGTAATTAAACAAGTCAAGCAAACAAAGTTCACCATATATACAAGTAATAATATGCATTAAAAATCTATGTTTTGGAATGAGCCAGAATACAGAATATGGCATATCAAATAGACGACGAATAATAACTTGGTAGAAATACATATTGATTTCAAACTCTATAGTAAATTACGGTGAGAGAAAAAACAAAGGTCACTGACATCATCCACCGGGTGGCGACTCTAAAATGGCAATGGGCAGGTCACGTAGTCAGAAGCTCAGATGAAAAGTGGACAAGAAGACTGCTGACTTGGAGACCGTGGACGGCAAAGAGAAGTGGAAGGATGATCTGTACAGACACGTCGGAATAACCTGAATGCAGTCTGTACAGGACAGAGTGACATGGAAGCGAATGGAGGAGGCCTTTGTCCAGAAGTGGACGGGAATAGGCTGAGGAAGAAGAAAAAGACATTAATAATGAGCGGAGTGTCCGTAAGCTGTCTCTTGTATGTGAATGACGCTGTCCTACTTGCAGGCAACGAGCATGAACTACAAGTCCTGGTAAATGTATGAGGTATGCATGAAAAATGGTCTGATGATGAATGTGAAGAGGTCCAAGGTAATGATTTTTGAAAAAGAAGAAATCATGACAGTCTGCAACATTAGCGTGAATTTGGAGCTAGTAGATGAGATCGTGTATTTGGGTAGTATATTTACAAAAGATGGGCGAGTGGAGAGTGTTATTAAAATAATTGGTTTGGGACAGGGAACAAAGTGAATGATGCACTTAAAGTTGTCATTGCAATCAAAACCTATCCAAAAAAGCTAAAATGGCAGTACACAATGGTGTTCGTGTACCGACCCTTATGTATGGAAACGAAGCATGGACCTGCAAAAGAAGGATGAAAGTAGAATACATGCAGTAGAAATGAGATCTCTTAGACGAATGTGTGAATGTATGTTACACAATTAATTTTAATGATATAATATAACACGATTAATTCTGGTCATAAAGATAGAGGTATTTTTTGTTGTTCAGTTAATGATTTTCCACTTTATTTATTAATAAGGATTCGTAAAAAGATTAATTTATATTGTAAAATTGAAATAAAAGTTAAAAAAAAAAATTGTGTGTAGAATTTTAAAATGACTACATGGAACGTGTTCAAAAGTTCCACACCACGCCAGTGTATAATGTTACCCGTAACAAGACGAGCACAGCGTGATTGGCCGAATTTGATGCACAGCTAGAAATTACTGCCCGATTTCGATCAGTTTAACCCCTTACGCCCGCATGACGCTATCGTTAATCTGTTGTGTCATTTCCATTATCACAGATTTGGGATGATAAACGACGCTCTTGATTGCTGGAGTCGTAAAACACCCGCTCTTTTAACCCTTAACCTCACATTAAAATTGAATCATTCGATTAATGCGAGAAATTTGAAAATCGAAAGCATCATTTAATTAAAGATTAAAGTGTTCATCATAATATAAATAGTCAAAAACTCGAATATCGACCAGAAAGTGTATGATAATATTTTGGATACAAGAGAGCGAGAGAGGAATAATAACAATTAGAATAATAATAATAAATTGGATAATTTATAGAAAGCCATTTTTAAGAACTACTCATCTCAAGGGCGCTGTAGAAAAATGCTCCGTTTTATGAACTAGTTAAAAAATAAACATATTCAGTATGAGGGCTGCACCTGACGCAGTCGATCAACCCTTCTTACAGGAAAGGATAATTTGAAAAGGTGCATTTTGAGTCTCGATCTTAACTCTGACTGATTCTCAATGCACTTGAGGTCTGATGGAAGTTGTTCCAAGCTAAAAGGCTGGCTACCCTTCACCAAAATTTGTGCTAGGACAGCTTTTTAAGACAGTCAATCTACCGATCGCAGAATACTTACCTGATCACAAAGTAGACTGTCAGGCATTCAGGTTCTCGTTGATGCAGAGTTCAGATATATAAGCTGATGCCATTCCATCCAACGCCTTAAAGACCGTCCAGCAGAGCGTATTGTATCCGATCTGGTCACTTCAGCCAGTAGAGCTCTTAAAGATGCTGTGTTAAGTGACTTCGATTTTCTCTAAAAGTAATTCGAAATACACACAATACGCATGCCCGAGAACGTTTCTGGACTATTTTGAATTTTTTCTCATTATTGTTGTATGACAGTAATGTAGAAGAGTACTTTGACACTAGAGGAGTAATTTCACAATTAACAACATTTGATGTTGTTAATTGTGAAATTTTCAACGTGTGTGAAAAAAAAATTACATTAATAGTTGAAACTAATTACTGATTATGATTGTACAGTGTGGACGGGAATAGGCTGAGGAAGAAGAAGAAGAAGAAGACCTCATTTCTACGACATTTATCATACTTTCATCCTTATTCTGCCAACTCGAGTTTCAACCATAATTATTAATTATCTCTGCACCTCGCATCTCGGGTGGATGGCGGGTTTGCCTATGGAGCACGGCCACATTATTGACGTATCGAGAAACACAGCCAGAGGCAGTAAATATAAAAACAAACTTGTATAACAAATAATGATTCAGTTAAGGTACTTTTATAGATTTTACGACCGCCACAACGAGCTACGAACGAGTTTTTTTACTCCTGAAGAAGATTGGTATTTGTAACAGTTAGTATGAGAAGAGTACTTTTTTTTGCATTGAAATTGTCTAAACATTATGCTGTTATTTCTACATTGTAAAATCAATGTGTGCTTTCTAAATTGCCATCACGGCATACTTCTCTGGATTTAATTACATTCTTACAGCAAGCCATACTCAAATCATACAGCAAGTCATACGTAAATTTCACTATTTATAATTAATAAGTATGAAAACATCAGTTTTCTAGAAGTTTTATTACGAGTATATTTAATGGGAATGACCTGTTTCGCCCTTCTAAGGCATTACCAAATGATAATGCAAATGAAGATACATTTGATAATACCTTAGAAGGGCGAAACAGGTCATTCCCATAAAATATAATAAAACTTCAAGAAAACTGACGTTTTCATTCGTATTAATTATTTTTTAATATAAAGTTTTGCATCATTGTTCAAGAAATAATAAATTAATTATTTATGTTGTAATATAATACTTTCTTCGTGACTAACGAACCATCACGCCGTCTTTTCGAAGGGACAGCAGAAATAATGGACTGCCGCACATTTCTTTCCTGACATACTTCTCGCTTCTCCAACATACATACATCGTGTCGATTTAATAGATTTAATCGTGCCATGTTTTCCTCGGCCTTCCTCAATTTTTAGCTCCGTTCACGTCGTTTACCTTTTTCACCATTCTGTCTTCATTCATTCTTTCCATGTATCCAAACCATCTTAACGCCCCTTTATTATTTTATTCATCACATTTTCATTCGCACCGCATTCACTTCTTCTAGTATTTAAATCTTATTCGTTAATCATATACCTTTTCAAATTATCCTTTTCTGATGTAAATGTTGATCGACCGCGTCCGGTGTAGCCCTCATACTAAATATGTTTATTTTTTTAACTATTTTATAAAACGGAGCGTAAGCGCATAAGCGCCCTTGAGATGAGTAATTCATGAAAATGGCGCTCTATTAATTATCCAATTTATTATTATTATTATTATTAAAACTAATATAATGTTATCCAACCCATTATATAATAGAAAAATTAATGTACATTTATACTATGTGTATATTTAAATGTTTATTACATTTAATAATTTTGAAATCAATTGTGAAAGTCGGGTGGTAATGTGACCACTCATATTTTTTGTTGCTCTGTAAGTAGGTACTCCAAAATAAACCGCGCAGGTACTAAAATAATTACTAGCTTTCAATGTTTTCATCAGTGATTGCTGCTTTGAAGTCGACCGAATAATCTCTGGTTTATTGCGGTTTTATACCACAATATCCATCTCGAGCACGACTTTCGTAAGATGATAGAAAAGTACATTGTCTAAACAAGGAACAACTTTATTTTATTACAACTTATTATGGGCTATTGCCTGTTCAATACGTATGCACATTTATTAGAAATCGTTTCTTAAAAATTTAAATTTAATAATACAATGGTACACATCAAAATTCAACAAAGTACCTAAACTAACTAACTAACTAACCATCACACCATTTCCCCGGAGAGGTAAGCAGAGAAAATGGATCGCCACAATGCTCTGTCCTGGCATCATACCATGCACGCACGTCGATTATTCCGACTTCGAATGTGACCGCCTTTTAGTAATTGATTAATTTGGTCATGCCATGTTTTCCTCGGTCGTCCTCGGCTTCTTTTTTCACTCACGCTGCTTGTGTACAACTTTTTAACCATTCTACTTTCATCCATTCGTTCCATATGTCCAAACAAAACAAACAAACAAACCATCACGCCGTTTCCCCGCAAGGGTAGGCAGAGAGAATGAACCGCCACACTACTCTATTCTGGCAAACCTCTCTAGGTTCCTCCACATTCATACAACGAGTCATACACGCACGTCGATTCCTCCGACTTCTAACATAACCTTATATGTAGGTATACTCGTATATGTACACGGATATGTATTTACGTATATGTATAATATCGCTTCTTAGCACCCATCTTGGCTGAGGTTTTCCATGGTTCCCTCAGCCCTAAGACGAATGTAGGGATGGAAAAACAGATAACCCATGGAACACAAGAACAACAACACAAGGCTGGTAGGCTGTCTCCTGACACTTATCCGGCCCAACCTTCATCTTCCATCATCCCGTCGGCACACATGTCCATCCCATTGCCACTTCTTCCTCGTAATGCGTATACCTTTATAGGTGACCCGGGCGTCTCCTACACTCCACGTTGAATATATGGTATCTAAGCGAAATACCCAACATGGATCTTTCCATTGCCCGTTGTGCAACTTTAATTATATACTGGCTTATTAAAGATTTATTAAATGTACAAGCTAAAAAAATACTCACAATAAAGATTTCTGGAATCTGGAAACAATTTATGGTGTTCCCGGCAATCTGATAAAAACGACCTGGAGAAATGAAGCTACGCATGTCTTCGGAATGCGACCGATGGCACACTCTGTTAGCGACATACGCCGGGCCCTTCGTTGTTAATATTCGGGATGTGTCTGGCAAATCTTTCACTCGTGGATGCTGTGATTCAGTCAACTTCTGCTTCTAATTAGATGTGTTAAAATAGATCGGAAAAAAATGAGCTGACGATCTCTGGCGAAATATGAGTAAGACAATTTTTTAAGAACTTAAGACTATAATTAATACGAATGAAAACTGTGTTTCCTAGATGTTTTATTTTATTTTAAAGATATTACATTTTTCGCCTTTCTAAGGCATTATCAAATGTTTGATAATGGTAACATTCAAAAAAACTTCTAGAAAATATACGTTTTTATTCGAATTAATTATTTGATGTGGAGTTTTACATCATTGTTTTAGAAATAATATATGTAATTTAAGACACGATATTTTCCACATTATTTTGAGATGGTTTGGATACATGGAAAGAATGAATGAAGAAAAAATGATTAAAAGAAAGTATATATTATATAAACGACGTAAACTAACTAACTAACTAACTTATCATCTCGCCGTCTCCCCGGAGGGGTAGGCAGAAAGAATGGAACGCCACACTGTTCTGTCCGGACATACTTCTCTCGCTTCTTCTAAATTCATACATCTTGTCATGCACGCACGTCCGACATTTAGTATTTGATTGATTTGATCCTGCCACGTTTTCCTCAGCCTTCCTCTATTTCTAGCTCCGTTCACGCCGTTTACATATACATTCTTCACCATTCTGTCTTCACTCATTCTTTCCATGTGTCCAAACCATCTTAATGACCCTTTCACAAACACTTTCATTCGCACCGCATTCACTTCTTATACTTGCATTTGACACTCAAACAATAAAGATTTATCACATATGCGTCTTTGAGATCTCATTTCTATTGCATTTATTCTACTTTCATCATTATTTTGCCAGTTCCATGCTTCACTTTCATACATAAGGGTCGGCACAAGAACACCATTATGCACTGCCATCTTGCAACAATGTAAACGGAACAATAAAAAATAAGTTTAACAAGAAAACATATAAAATCGGAGAAAACGACATGCCTGCATGGCACTATATATGAATGTTGAGGAAGCGAAAAAAACAATATTACGGTAAATTTTTTCTGTCTACCCATTTAGATAGATGTGTTGGTTAGATAATTTGTTTATTCAACGAATCAGTGTTTTAAATTCGTTTCAAAGTCGGCGGCATTTTTTTATATAAAAGCGGCGTTCATGCTTGAAGTGGCACCGTTTCATTTGTTTTGAGAATGTTTAATTCCGTATTCAAATATTTACATAGAATTAGAAATATTCAAATCGTGAGGTGCACGCCTACATGTTATATTCGTCGGCGCCCTTTGCCACTTGACAGTCAGATAGTGCTGGAGCCTTATTTTGTACGCAATATTTTGTACACAAACATCAGCAACTAGATTGTAATTTGTTTATTTAGTTGTTCTTAAACAAGAGGCGCTACCCGCCTCCTTAAATATTTGACAAGTGCCTGACATTGTTTGGAACGCGCGCGGCGTTATTTGAATACCTCGCTTTGATTGGACAAGATTTTTATCCAGTGGCCCGCGCCGGCGCGGTTTGAAGTCTGAGGTTATCTAATTTTATTGTGCGGTCCAATGTTCTCAAAGGCATTCTCGGCTCTTTATATCCTGTTCGGTGTTTATTGCATCGTGTTGCCTGTTTGCTTTGCAGCGAGTTCCCACAGGGTACGACTGGCCGCCGCGACAATGCTAACTTGGCCGAAACCACCGGTCGCATACTGAAAATCCTGATCATATACTTTTATATATAACTAGCCACGTTGAATTTAGATCAAAGTGTTGTGCCGCGGCAGTGAATCGCGTTTTTGACTTTTAGTTAATTGGCATTTAAATTTGTCACGTATGTTATCTTATTCGATTAAACTAGACATATTTTATTAGCCCTTATAAAATCTTGATTTTAGAAGTTTTCCTAATTTTGTTTTCTTGGAATTATTCGTTTGTAGTTAATTAAATGAAACTTTTTAGTTCATTCTAATAATTTATAAAGTTATACCAGGTCGGTAGTTATAATTCACTTATAACTGCCGACCCGTTTCAATACTATCCATAACTTCATCAAGATGATAATTGAGGTAAAAAATATTTTAATGTATTAATGAAAATACATATTATACATTTATTCAAGCAAATTAATGTTCTTCTTATACTTATGGCGTTAACTCTGTGGAATTCCATGACAATGATTTAAAAAAATGAGAACTCTATTTCAATATTTAATTTATACTTCGTAATATATCATTTTCTCGATTATTTATAATAGATTCGAAACAAGTTGAGGAAAATATGTTCAAAAGCGAAAAAATGTGTTTTCATTATTTTTTATATGGGACTGATATGTTTTACCTCACTTAATATAATAAAACTCTTAGAAATCTAATGTTTTCATCACTAATTTATCATTGATCAAGGAAATATAAATAATATTTTTTTTATGCTTTTGAAATTATTTTTCTCACAGTTTCGTTTTGCCTTCATAATAATATTATTATAGAAGATTTATATTAGAAATCTTCTTCTTCCCTTCCCTGGGGTCGTCCCCCCTCGTACGAAGACGCCAAACTTTTCTATTTTCGCTCATCTCCACTGTCAGGTTCTCGTGATGCAACTCCTTTACCACGTTGGCCCACCATGTTGCCATTGGGGGCGCCCTCTTCCTCTTGGTTTTGTAGGAATGCTGAAGGCTTTTTGGACAATGTTTTCGCTGTCTCTTCGCATCACATTATTTAATTAATACATAATAATAAATTGGATTTTTTATAAAGTATCATTTTTATAAATTAATCATTCAAGGACGCTGCAGAAAATGTTCCATTTCATGAACCGGTTAAATATAAATATAATGAATAAATAATTAATATTTTTAATTGAAATTTCTTGGTAGAAGTTCATTTAAAATAATAATAAATAATAATAATAATTTTGTTACAAAATTTCTTTATTATTATATATAGATAGTGTGCTTCCACTTGTGTTTATCGTCGACCAGTTTCGGCAGCTTGCTCCCATCTTCTGGATAAAAATTCTCCCAGAAGATGGCAGCAAGCTGCCTAAACCGGTCGACGATAAACACAAGTTGAAGCACACTAAATATATAATAATAAAGGAATTCTGTATATATTTTTTTAACAAACTAACCATCACGCCGTCTCCCCGAAGGGGTAGGCAGAAAGAATGGACTGCCACACCTTTCTTTCCTGACATATTTCTCTCGCTTCCTCAACATTCATACATCGTGTCATGCAAACGCGTCGATTTCTCTGACTCCCCACATGGCCGACATTCAATATTTGATTTATTTGATCGTGCCACGTTTTCCTTGGTCTTCCTCTATTTCTGGTACCATTTACATCATTAACATATAATTTGTTTACCATTCTTTCTTCATTCATTCTTTCCATATGTCCAAACCATCTTAATGATCCTTTCATTATTTTTATATTTTTTATTTTTATATTTTAATTTTTTTTATATTTTTTTGTTTTCATTATTTATAATTAGGTAATTTGAAAAGTGTGTGATGAATCCCTGACGGGTTTTCAATGCACTTGTAATCTGCAGAAATGTTGGTTCATTATCAGGAAAAAATATAATTTAAGTGTTTTAATTCATAAATCTCATTTCAATTAGTTTGAAGAAGCGATTGTATATTGTATGCACCTTTATTGGATATTGTATGCACCGTACAGAACCATTATTTCGTGTTAATACTATAATAACACGCTGTCTGTTCACCGATTGCTCTTATGTCGAATGGGCATGAAATATTATCGGAATAAATCATTTCTGAAGATGTTCTGTAACCAAATACAAAATGCACTGACGGCTCCATATAAAAAGCGATATTCTATCGACTCTTAAATTGATTTCACGCCCTATCATCACGGATTATCACGCAATTTCATGAGTAGTGAACACGGGCCATGTTAAAATCAGCCCGAAACACCAAGCAGCTCCGCGTTTGATCACAATGCACACGATATAAACGTATACCACCTTTTGAATCGAGATCGCACGGCTGTGATATAGGTGCATCTTTTAGTTCCAGTCTCCGACTTGGACCGGCTGTCCGAATAATGGGTTCTTGTTTGTTTGGGGATTATAAATTACTCTAAGGGAAGCCATTCGTTTCGATTCTCAGAGATGTTCCTCTTAATAACAAAGTGGATATCCTCTTTTTTTACTTGCTCAGAGCTTTCCAATCCCTACACGGATTTATTTCATGAATCATGCATGCACTCAAACGTGTTTTTTTTTCGTCGAATAAATAATACATATATTATGCACCCAATTATAATTACAGGAAATGCATAATTTCTAAAACAATATATCACATTATTTAAAAGTACAATCGGTACGGTCCATAGTAAACTAACTAACCATCACGGCGTTTCCCCTAAGGGGTAGCCAGAAAGGATGGATGGATGTACAGTATCATTATATAAAATTAAATAAAATAAAAACACGATGTAAATGTTGATCTACTGTGTCAAGTATAACCTAGTCTTCATATTTAAAAAAATATTTTATGAACAGTTTGTAACACGAAGTACTTTTTACATAGTCTTTGAGATAATTAATGAAAATTGCGCTTTATAAATCATCCAATTCATTATTATTATTATAAAAATGTTTAACGATTCTTTTATGAATTAAAACACTGTTTTTTCACTTTTGAGTTTATTTTTCTCGACATGTTTCGAAGGCTTACACCTTCATCATCGGGAGAACGATATATAAGTTTATATCGTTCGCCTTTGAAACATGTAGAGAAAAATAAACTCAAAAGTGGAAAAAACATTGTTTTAATTCATACAAAATCGTCATTTTGGAATTCCACAATATTAACGCCTTAAGTTTATCTAATATTATAAAAAGTTTATTAAAATGTGAGGAGTCGGAATATTTTAAATTCGTTCATGGCAAGATGTATGAGCAATCGAGAGAAGTAGGTATATCAGGAAAAAACTTATTTATTGTTTCTTGAACAATGATGTAAAACTCCATATTAAATAATTAATACGAATGAAAACGTTAGTTTTCTAAAAGTTTTATTATATTTTATGATGCGGGAGATGCCAATTGGTGGCGATGAGGTTCGCAACCCATCACGCCGCGTCTCCCGCGGGGCGAAAAGAGAAGGATGGAGTGCCGCATCAGTAAAAATGTGACAGTCCATTCTTTCTGCCCCTACCCTTTCGGGAAGACGGCGTGATGGTTAGTTAGTTAGTTAGTTTTTATTATATTTTATGGGAATGACATGTTTCGCCCTTCTAAGGCATTATCAAATGTTTATGCAAAATACCCCTTCGCGTGCGTGATGGATACGATAGATATTTTTTTTTTTAAAGTAATTTGTATGTAATTTGTTTCATCCACATACAGTTTATTGCACATTTCAATTTGTTTTAAATACTTGAATATTGTAGTTCTAATTTTAAAACGTGGGATTTTATTATATTTTCAAATATGTGACCTTGTATGTATGGAAGCGAAGCATGGAACTGGCAAAAGTAGGATGAAAGTAGAATAAATGCAGTAGAAATGAGATCTCTAAGACGAATGTGTGGCAAATCTGTAAATGATAGAGTGACAAATGCCAGTATAAGAAGTGAATGTGGTGCGAATGAAAGTGTTATGAACAAAATAAGGAAAGGGTCATTAAGATGGTTTGGACACATGGAAAGAATGAGTTAAAACAGAATGGTAAAGAAGGTATATGTAAACGGCGTGAACGGAGCTAGAAATAGAGGAAGGCCGAGGAAAACGTGGCACGATCAAATCAATCAAATATTGAATGTCGGTCACGTGAGGAGTCGGAGAAATCGACGTGCGTGCATGACAAGATGTATGAATGTAGAGGAAGCGAGAGAAGTATGTCAGAACAGAACAGTGTGGCGTTCCATTCTTTCTGCCTACCCCTTCGGGGAGACGGCGTGATGGTTAGTTAGTTAGTAAGTTTTTTTCAAATATGTGCTCTTTCGGATGTACGAAACTGCACAAAAAAGCGAATTCCATTCCGAGATCCAAACAAAACATTAACCATGACTGTCTGTTTGGAAGTCGACGGGGGACCCTAAATTGAAATTTCAAAACGCCAGACCATTCTCCGGCGCAGCGTGCGTCCGTCTGCCATTCGTTGTTCATCCCTATTTGTTTACCTTCAACATTTTTTTGACTTTCCGTAGAGTCAATAAGTGCAGAAACTGATCAATAGAGAGAGGCATGCGTGTTTGTTTAGAAGGACAAAAGAAGTGTCCTTTAGAATTGGACAATTCGTTGAATTTTGCTATCAACGGAGGCATCTGCTATTCCTGCGGGTCGTTCATAAATATCACGGCGTACATGTTTTGGGTAATCTTATTTTATTGAATTAACTTTGCGATTTTTTTTTTCATTTGCGTGGGGTCTGCTAGTCCCAAAAATAACACTGTCATAAATCAAGGCCTTCGTTTATCGCATCAGCCTTTTTATTGTAACGACGGAGGTAGGGTCCGTCGATTGTGCTATTATTAAATATTTATTCAAGCATTTAGTGATAAAATCGTAGAACGTTTTCATCCGGAAACACACAAACGTTTTATTTGAAATATAAAATATTTATCTTCACATCACAATACCTTGCCTAAGCTGTGGTGCCAGAAATGTGTATTCTTCATTTCTTAGATATGGTTTGTTAGTGAATCACATTCTAACATTTTTAAAAATTAAAAATCGTAATTCTGGTGAATTCGATTTTCAAATATATCCGTTTATTCTCACCATCAGCGTATATTATCTCATATTTTTTTATATGAATGGAACAAAACTAAAAAATTTTTTAAATAAATTATTATTTTTCAATTATTTTAATAAATGTTATTCTTATAAATAATGTTTATTAACAATTAATATTGAGTTTTAACGAAAACGTTCGTTGTATTATATATATAAATTTTATACCATATTATAGGTACCATGCCTTTGTTGGCATTTGATGATACCTTAACACATATTTTTTTAAATGATCACATTAAAATAACTAACTAACCAACCATCTCTTCTACATTCACACATCGCGATATGCTCGCTCGTCGTTGTTCCTTCTTGGATCACGACCGCCTTTTCATTCACACTATTTGTGAATATCTTTTTAACCATACATCTTACATTCCTTTCTTACTTCATCAATAGGTTTTCTATCGTACATCATTTTTCCGCACATTCTTGTTCGTAACCTCATTTGTTTGACATTTACATACGTAAATCAATATTAAGTTTTAACAAAAACGTCTGTTATATATAAATTTTATATCTTAGTATCGTTGATGGTATTTGATAATACTTTAAAATATTTTTAAAAAATCATCACATTAAAAAAACAACACTATGATATAATATAATACATAGGAATAGTTTGGGAAACAATAAATTCTATCAGTTTCTTTAACTTTGAAAGAGTCTAATAATTTATTTATTCTAAATCAGTTCTTTTAAAAAAAGCAATTAAAACGTATAAGAAATATTCATACAATGGTTTGAAAGTCCACGAAAAAATTAATTTTTAACTATTATCCTCAGTATTCAAGATTTCGTATTTGAAATTCCGGAGTCCTAAACAAATATTTAATTCAATAGTCTCGCAATAGATCTTTTCACAGAACAAAGAGCTTTTGATTATACGAGTATGTATTATTATACGCGCATACGGGTGACACCGACGCAATTCGATACGACCCAACACCTTAAAATAATAATATTAAACGGGCCACTGATGCATTGAAATGCTTATATAAAACACCGTCATTGCCACCCCTTTCAAAAGCACATAATCTAAATAAGTTTATTTTTAAAGCTGTTCGGTTTCACGTTTCTTATTTACTATGCACTTGTATATTTGAAATGAAATTTCTTGTCCAGCCAAATTGGTTATGACATCTTTCGTTTCCCATACGAGTAGCGTTGGTCCTAAATCACTTGTCACGTTTTTTGTTTAGACAAGGGACGTTATTTATCTTATTTTTTTTCTGTCTGGCATGTGGTTTATCTCGTTCGTTATTTATTTTTTTGATTTTGGGACAAAGTTTGTTTTACCCTATCGGTTATATCTTCAAAAGGTAAATATGAAGTTCGTGTATTTGGACAGACGACTTATATTCAATATTTTTTGTTTGTAGAGCATGATGGATGTGTTTAGAAATCGAAATAGTTTTCCGCTGTATCTGGTTTCCCTTATTGATACTTGATACATTTAACCTATCGTTTTTCAAATATACTCGTCAATACGTATGAACGTCAAAGATAAAAAAAAAATTATAAATCGAATATAAATTAATATATAAATAAATTCACGTACTCGTATACTTTGAACTAACTAATATATCTCAATGAGATATATTTATAATATATTTTATCCACTGTCGATGAGTGCATGCAACAAAAGAAACTAGAAATTGGTCTGTTTTTTATCGTATGCTCCCAAAGTTGATAATAATAATATGCTAAATTTAAAATTGCCGTTTTTGTGATGTAATCACCTCAAAGGCGCTGTAATACGTGTTTTTAACCTTAAAAATCTAAATATGAACGCTTCATCTGATATTCGCGATCGGTTAGAAAGTAACATACTAGCATGTAGTAAGTAACTAACTAACTAACTAACTAACTAACCATCACGCCGTCTCCCCGAAAGGGTAGGCAGAAAGAATGGACTACCACACTTTAATCGATGCGGCACTCCATCCTTCTCTTTTCGCCATCGCGAGAGACGCGGTGTGATGGGTTGCGAACCTCATCGCCACCAAAAGGCATCTCCCGCGCACACTTGGATCCTTCAACGTCTACATTATAATAGCATGTAAATAGCATGTAATACAAGCAAAGCCTCTGTAAGCCAGAAGATCCAAGTCCAAGAAACTTGCTGTCATTTCTACTAACCCAACAAAGAACTCATTTTCCGCCATGTCATAAAATATGGCTACTGTATTGTAGTTTTGTATTTGATTAATTAAGATTGTAGTGTTTTTAGAATCGTTTAAAAAAACTGATTTTTAAAATATCCCATTAAATATAAATAACCAATATCTGATCGCCTGTTGCAGGTCTACTTATTATTTATATTACTATTATTACCATATTTGTTGTATGAATTAGTTATTAATAAGTATTTAGAATTCCCTTGTGTATCAAAAGTGAACCATTATTTTGACGCCATTTTATAAAAAAAAACAATAATTTCGTTAAATTTAATTGTATCTCAATAGAGACGAAGATTCAAACTGGAAACTGAATATGGTTGATCAAGGTGTTTACAGGACTTATGACCTGTCATTGGTTGGGTTAAGCGCACGCTTTATGTAATTACAACATTCCCCATTCCCCCTTTTTTCTTTATGACCATGTAAGACCAATTTTTGGAGGTTGTATATATACTACAAATCTATACTTATCTTCACATGTCAGTTTCAATTGGCCATCTATGTAGATTTGATTACACATGTTATAATAATATTTTTAAGATTAATCTATATAATCCACCCACTAACGCCATCTATGGAGATTAATTTTTAGCATTTAGCAAACTACTTTATTAAACAATGTGAAGGCTATCGCCTATTAACGCATTGTTTAGAAGCTGCCTGGAGATATCACTCCTATCTATTTGCCAAAGAATTGACCAGAATGATTACAAATATTTTTTGTGAATGTATACTTATACTTGTACACGAATCCTGGATTTCATGTAAATTTCATGAATTAATCACCCACCATGGGTGAAATCCAGGATTCGTGTACAAGTATAAGTATACATTCACAAAAAAATATTAATAATTTCGTTGTTTACTCATCTTAATCGTTTCGTATACACGAAATTACTCATGTCTACCGATACTTCGTGTGATTAATCATAAAACAAATCACATATGCCCGACCGCCAAGATCTTAATTGGAACAATTACTCTCCTACGGCTGCTTTGCTCATACAAATTATGTTGTTCATCATACCTATGTGCAGCGGAAACTTTTGTTCAGAATAAGTATTAAAATGATAAATAGCGTAAACAAATCCAACTTGTTATTGTGTACGTGTTCTATCAATGAAATGATTAAAATTAAATGATAATCAATCATTCAAAAAGTGAATAGTAGTGGGAACAATAGTTTGTTTGAATATTTAAATTTTATTTATTAAAAAAGTTTCGACCCTATTGAGTAATTGACCCAGCGCCCTTGAAATGATTAATTCATAAAAATGGCGCTCTATAAATCATTAAAATTCACGCCGTCTCCCCGAATAAGTAGGCAGAATGAATGGACCGCCACACTGTTCTGTCCTGACATACTTCTCTCGATTCCTCTACATTCATACATCTTGTCATGCACGCAAGTCGATTTCTCCGACTCCTCACATGACCGACATTCAATATTTCATTGATTTGATCGTGCCTTATTTTTCTCAGCCTTCCTCTACTTCTAGCTCCGTTCACGTCGTTATCAAATACCTTCTTCACCATTCTCTCTTCACTCATTATTTCACTGTGTCCAAACCATCTTAACGACCCTGTCATTATTTTGTTCATAACACTTTCATTCGCACCGCATTCACTTCTTATACTTGACACTATATTTGGAACTCTATCATATACAGATTTAACCCACATTCGTCTTAGAGATCTCATTTCCATCCTTCTTTTCCCAGTTCTATGCTTCACTTCCATACTTTTTTGTTGTAAAATATAATAAAACTTCTAGAAAACGGACTTTTTCATTCGTATTAATGTTTTAATAAGGGGTTTCATCATTGTTCAAGAAACAATAATTATATTATGAGGATTGCACCTGGTGCAGTCGATCATTATATCAGAATAGGATCGTTTAAAAATGTTCATTTTTAATCTTCTTTCTCTCTGGCGGATTCTCAATGCATATCAATAGTTGTTTTAATTTCGCCAAGCCAACTTCATTTGTTTTTATTTTAATCTTTGTCATCAAAAATTTTCCCACATAGGATTAGGTTATAGTTGCTTTATAAAGTAGCTCTATCCCACGGAATTTCTTTTGGGAATGCTTGGGAATACTCTCTGCAGCTTCGAAGAGATGGGCATCTGATAACCATTCAGGGGATATTTCGAGAACTAGGCCGTGCTGGAGGTTGTTCGACTTTTTGGCCCTGTTAGATATCTCCGACAGCGAGAGCATAGATTGTTTTACCTACCGGCCGCCAGAACCAACCTGCCTCTGGTGACTCCGGTAGGAAGAGCAATTAATCTGCTGAACGCGGTCTCCTCGGAGATCGACGTCTTTCTTATTAGTGAAAGTACGTTTACCTGTTCTCAATAGATGCCTTAAAAATTAATTTTGTAAAGTCTACAACAACAACAACAACAAACCATCACGCCGTTTCTCCGCAGGGGTAGGCAGAGAGAATGGACCGCCACACTACTCTATCCTGGCAAACCTCTCTAGCTTCCTCCACATTCATTCCTCCGACTTCTAACATGACCAACCTTTAAAATTTGATTAATTTGGTCATGCCATGTTTTCCTCATTAACGTATACTTTCTTAACCATTCTTTCTCCATCTATGCGTTCCATATGTCCGAACCAACGCAGCGATCCTATTGTAAAGTCTATTGATGAAATAAACTGACCTCGGCTACTATTCAATTTAATTCACATAGAAAGAGGAAATTCGTTTCCTATCCATCCAAACAGTGTATTTTCTGCATTCCAACACTCGACATCTCAGCAAAAGAAAATAATTAGTTATTTTGTTTTCGGCTAACATCAAAACGATTGCGACCACTGTATGTTAGAGGTCAATATTTTGACCCATGTTGAAGTGTGCCATACAAGTAACTATTCGTGGGTAAACATAGTACAAAGGGGTTAAGATTGTGTGTATTCAAAGCAATATTTCATAATGCTAACAAGACCGGGCACCGCCTGTCATTTCAATCAGCTTACAGTGTATTAGCTTTACATAATACAAAAAAACCAACGAGTTTCGTGTCTGTTTTTTTATCTCAACAAAAAACCAACTCTCAACAATCAATACATGAATGGTTGTGGGCAATAAGAGATCAAGTATTAAACTTAGATTAATCATCCAAGTTGTTCCTCCACCTGTCTGGCGCAGCTTCTAGCTCACTTGGTCCATTATATTAATGATCCGCTCGTGTATATGAGGAACACCTATGAATCATGTTTGTATCTGCTCCAAGTACTAACAACACGTCGTGAATACAATACAAATAAAAAAAGATTATGTCCATTAAAAATCTTAAATAATGAGCTCACATAATTACACATGTATACAAACATATTTTCATAAGAATTAAAATACATTCGAAATCGTTTATTACGATCACGGAAATAGCGAAGTCTCGGATGTAACGAGGAAACATACGTTGACATTTTAGTTTATGATTTTCTCCATACTTACATTTCTTCACTTTTATAACGAGCTACTTCTCTCTAATTGTGTATTTTTGTTTGAATTGCAACATTTTGAGTTATGTGATCGCTACAGATACTTCATGTCTTCGTGTGATGGATATGTTTAGAAGTATTTAAAAATACCTATTCTCTGATACAACGAGTAATGCTTATTACGAGCTATTTCAGTCGGTCCCATCTTCCTATAACCACATTCGACTGTGTTTAATTGTACGAGATTATTAACTAACTAGTAGGCAGAATTTATCTTCCGAATAAATTAAATTCATAACACATGTTTTATACTAAGAAGGTAATTGCCCTTTTATCGTTATCTGTATAACAAACCAAACATATGGGTGATTCTGGAGCTTCTTTTGAACTTTTGTTTGGACTTTAGAAACGGTAGATAACATCGTGCTTTGTATTCTAACTGAAGTGCCTGAAAGATAGTGCCTGTTTTAAAACGTAACTAGAATATATACAGGGTGCAATATTTAGAGAGGAGTATAAAATATAATAACGGATGATAATATAAAATAATTGAAGAAGTTCAAAAGGAATGTAAGGCGGGTGAATGCATTCCAAATGAAATTAAGAAAGGGTCATTAAGATAGTTTGGACATATGTAATGAACGAGAGATGAAAGGTTAAAAAGATATATACAAGTAGTGTGAATGGATAAATAAGTCAAGGAAGGCCAAAGAAAACATGATATGACCAAATTAACCAAATACTGAAAGACGGCCATGTTAGAAGTAGAAACAATCGACGAGCTTGCGTGTCACAGTGTGTGAATGTAAAAGATGTACGAGAGTTATGTCAGGATAGAACAGTTTGGCGGTCCATCTACCTAACCCTACGGGGAAAGGCGTGATGGTTAGTTAGTAATAACATCACTCGAAACGTCATTTCACAATCTAACCGTTGCACAGTGGGGCCAAAATATGAAAACGTGTCATTAACTCATAGAAGCTATATATATAGCTATAAATCAAAGGATTTAATGTAATTAGGTAGGTTAATGAAAATAAGAGACAATGTCATGAATATTAACACTTTATTTTTCCAATAACAATGAAATATGTGTCAAATACTGTCTTATTTTTATATGCTCGTTAAAGTCATTTTTTTATTATTTTTAATAACGTAAAATGCAGCTTAGTTTTACATAATATATACGTTTCTTGAAAGAACGTCGATTTTAACCTTCATAAATACACACCAATATTTTTTTTACTCGTTATCAGATATTTCTGAGACACCATCATTGTCATCGGATTTATCATTTTCGCTTTGGCTGGAGGACCCTGTAGATGGAGGTATTATCAGATCCAAAACGTCTTTGGGGAATCTAGTTAGTTTCTTTTTCGGTAATTTCCTCTTACTAGTTATTAAAGGATCTGATGAGAGTAAAAGAAATTTTAAAATATCCGTGTTTGAATTCGTTCTGCTGGATTTCCTCGAGTGGTACTCCCTAAACTTTTTAAAATCTTTGTTACGTGCTTCCTGCGCTTCTTCGGTTAATTGACCTATCGGCAATATTGACGTTTTTATTATTTCAGGTCCGTGTATTAAATATTCGTGAAGTGTGGGTGGCATATTACACCATGGATATTTTTCTTCAAAATATCTGGCTGTATGTAACGCATACTCCCGGTATTTTTCCACACTAATTTCATGACCACATGATATAACTATTAAAATGGCGTGCATTTTTCTTATTAATTCTACATCTAAATTGGTTATTTCTGCAGACACCTCTGCATTAAAAAAAAACGCCTGGCGGTATTTCCATCGTTTGTGTTACCAAAGCCCGGCTTGGTTTGTCCACGATCAAACCTAGTTTTTCTTTGAACTGAGCTTGAATTTTTTTCTTAGTTTCTTCAACGATTTCCTTGTCTGTCCCTCGAGCTTTTATAGGCAGTTTGTACGTCAAATGGAGAAGACACTAAAAAAAGCGTATCCATCCGTGCAAGACCGAAATGCCGAATTCTAAATTTTCTGTTTTTATTTATTTTGTTAGCAATGCATCTATATATTATAATTCAATTGTTTAGATGTGGCACCACGTATGTAACATTTTTGGGTAGAAGAAGTATGTGTGATAGCATTACATACTTTGCCATCAATCATTGCGAATATTAAATGATGTTTGATTACGATAACGCGCCCATCTAGTCTGACTATGGTTGTGGTAATATTTTTTATTTCTTCATCTACCCTTCGTTTCTCTTCAAAGGTACTGCTATGCATTCCTTAATAAATTCTATTTTCAGAGGTCTGCAATACCTCTTTGAACCAGGTCTTGGATTTTGCCAAATAATTTTGGCACCAGACACTAGGCGTAAGGGGGCAAATGATGTGATAAAAACCGCTTCAACATCGGCATCTGCGTCAAAAAAAGCCTGTTTATGTGAACTGTGCCCCGAATTTCCATCAACTCCCCATTTGGAATATAATATCATATTATTTAATTCTTTGGGTTTGAGTGTAAAAACAACATCTTGATGGGTGATAATTAAACGCTCAATCGTGAGATTAAGCATGATCTGCAAATCAACATATACCAAAGTATCCGTGACATGTATATTTTCTGGCTCTGGATAACATCGTCTTTTTTAGGCCTGTACAGTTTTATACGCAGGATGTAAGTTATTAGATTTCAACTTAATAGCGTTATACTGATGTGGAGGCAAGTCCGCTTCTATTAAAAGTGCTAAAGCATCTCCTGCTGACATGAACACGTTTCCAAAAGACTCCCTGGAAGTTTGATGAGATTTACCTGAACCTGTTAGAATAGATAAAATACCTCGAACCAACTTTGAGGCATCTGCCTGTCATGCAGCTCTAAGTTCCATTTGTGTTGCGTAGAGTAAGTCTGGCAGAGATGCAGAATTCCTCAGATTAACCGTCTTTTGCCGCTTCACCCTTTCTGTACTCTCCTCAAAAGGAATCATCGGGCGACCGCCACATGTTTTTGTAGCGCGAATGAAAGAAACGGATGTATCAAGCCACGTTTTATTAACATCGAGAAATCTTTCTTTCATCCAGTGAGCTGATTCCCATCATGATTTATAATCAAATTTAAACCGAATAAAAATTTTAACACACGTAACACTTTTTCCTAACTCATCAACACACCCTGTCCGTTTTACGATTTCTTTTTGCAGGAAATCAATCTGATCCTCCAATTTTTCTTTTCCGAAACTCTTCATAAGCGTTATTAATTGATGCTTTGTCATGAACAAAGTGCTGGAGCTGGTACCTAGGTATGCGAGAAAAGGAAAAACAGAATAAGATACAAAATTGGTGTATTTTTTTTTCATTTTTGGTTATTCGAAATGTGCTGTTATTATAAAAAAGTGCAAAAAGTGGCAAAAAATAACATCATATCAATAAAGTACAACAATTACTTATTATAAATCAATTAAAATACTTGCGGAATTCATCGGGATTCTATACTAAATCTCTAAATGTTTTTTTAATATTACAAAAACCTATGTATCATTTTAATGCGAAATCGGTTTAATTTTTTTACATTTAAAACAAGCCGTAATTACAATTAATTTAACTCGAAAAAGAGGATACATACCTGACGTGTAAGGTTCCATACTAAAACTTTAAATTTTTTATCAATAATACAACTAAAGAAATGTTAGAAACTAGGTGTTGCGCTGACTTGAAATAACGGACGTGTAACTTCTACGAGTAATCGGCTCCGATTGAGGGGTGCTAGAGCGAACGTGTCACAGTCTAGCTTGTCTATCTGCTCGTGATCATATGCTAAATATATCTGAGTCATCATATAATAACAAAGCGTTTAATGAATCATAATTTTTATTTTTTGGGTTATTGTATGAGAAATCTGAATCCTGCCCCAATGTGCGTTGTTACGAATTTTAATCTAACCATATTATGAATATTAACCACTCTTGCGTGCATAATTGTGACGAAATATTTATTGTAAATAGCTTGAGCATATGAAATGACAACATAAACATGTGTATTAGCGCTCAGACAGGAGTGAAGAGTGGGAAATTTTGATTATTTTTACGCATAATTGCGTAATTGTCACCCGAAGTACTCCTTCCATCACGCACTATTGCACGATCGGCAGTCAACCCGTTAAAAACGTAATTAGTGTCAAATATATTTTTTAATATAATTTTCAATGGTGATACATTTTGTAATTTGGGTATTGAATAACTCCAACAGAAATCATGTGATAAGAAACAATATTTAAATTATTTCGGAGAAGATTAGAATTATAAAGGAATAGAAAAACCGAATTCCAAAAATGATTCTCGAAATATGACCAGATGTAAGACGAGGTGTTGTGCTATGAATTCACATTTAAATAACTTTTTGAAAACATTGTATTTTTTCTACACTTTCTTGCAATTTTCACAACCATGTTTCGGGACACAGACGTCCTTCCTCAGTGTAGAATTTTTGTTGTAGGTATTGAATTACTGCAGCAAAATCCGTGTGATAAGAAACAATATTTATTACATTTCGCAGTAGATTAGAATTATCAGCGAACGGAAAAAAAACGCATTCCAAAAATGATTTTCGACACACGACCAGATGGAAGACGAAGTGTGGGAATACCGAAATTAAGTTAAGCGAAGGGGAATCTCGGTTTTGATGAACTGGGGAAAAGTGGCAGAGTCGAAGGGACGACCTTCGTGACAGAGTGGTAAGAGCTCTGACTTCCATACCGAAGGTCCCAGGTTCGATTCCCGGCGATGGCATAGAATGAATGTGGCAATAAAATGTCGATAGATTGGCTACCTAACACATGTCATAAGATTCAATATAATAGCTCAAATAAATTGTGTAAAGTAATTAGATTCAAACGACCTGTTGTATACACGGAAAAAAAGTGTCAAAAAATTTAGGAGAAGACCAGGGATCATCGTGGGTTATAGCGCCAAAGATGAAGCTACTAGAATGATTAATAAATAATCAAATTTCAAAGCCACATCATATCTAACTATTGTTTTTCTTTTTTTGCAGTTGTGAGACACGCCCTGGTCCCGAGTTTCTCCTCAGATCGTACACGTTCCACCCCAATTCTACGTTTCGTCTGGTGCAGCATTACTACGCCGATGAGTCTTGCTCCAGCCCCGTATACACTGCCGTAGCTCGGGGTCGTCTGCGTCCTGGTGGGCAGTACTCACTCACACGCGTAGGCCTGATACCTCATACAGCTATAGTCGCCCAGCAGCTAGCTGCCAAGATCTTCTCCACTTGTCCAGGTAAGGATCTACTCATTTTTTTTATGTAAACTACCAAGAGATTCATATATTGTTGAATAATATCCAACCATACCTTCGTATTAAGCTAAACACAGCATCAGGAGCTCCACTGGCTGAAATGTCCAGAAAGGATACAAGAAAAGCTCTGCTGGACGGTCTATAAGGCGTTGCATGGAATGGCACCAGCTTATATATCTGAACTCTGCATCAACGAGAACCTGAATGCTAAACAGTCTACATTGCGATCAGTTAAGTCTTCTGCGATCGGTAGATTGACTGTGCCAAAATGCTGTCCAAGCCCAAACTCAGGCGACGAGCCTTCGCGGTAGCCGGCCCTTCAGCCTGGAATAATCTTCTAGCAGACCTTAAGTGAATTGAGAATCAATCAGAGTTTAGATCGAGACTCAAAACGCACATTTTCAAATTATCATTTCCTGATAGGAAGGGCTCATCGATTACGTCAGGTGCAGCCCTCATACTAAATATGTTTATTATTATTGTTATCATTATTTTTTTTATCTAGTTGATAAAACGGAGCATCTTCTACAGCGCCCTTGAGATGAGTAATTCATGAAAATGGCGCTCTATAAATTATCCAATTTATTATTATTATTAAACAAAACGTTTTTCTTTACTTACAGGTATCACAAGGAAAAGATGGACACCATTTCGAGAATACTTCATTCTCAAGCTGGCAGACGAATCCACTACATCAAATATGAGGCCGTTTACCACATCAGCTATTGGACAAGAGTTCCCGCAGAAGATTCACAATAAAAAAGGTTTTAAGATGGGCCACCCCGATAGTTTCAACTGTCTTCATTCGATTTCGTTAGTCTTTCACGAGCTACAGCACTATAAAGTCAGAGTGAAGCTCGGAACTGACAACGAGTTCGATGTCACGCACTACAGACAAGAATTACTTCTGGGCGATATCCACTCGAGAATTGACGGCAGGGCTTCTTACAAACCCACGGCATACCAAGTACCATTACTCAAAATTGATTCATCAATCACTGATACATTTGGATTAGAAAGCGACTCACTCATCCGTAGTGATTCTCTGCTCAACATTGACGCAAAGGGTGTGGAAGAATCTAGAGGTCGTGTCCACGAGAAGAGCTTCGTGGGTCATTTTGACGCCGGGAAAGTTGATAACATTGATTCTATCACTTCGTCAAAAGACATCAAAGACGAGGTGAGTGAAAAAGTGTTGAAGAAAAATTTGGATATATTTCATCACTGCCTCGTGTGCTCTACCATTGCCGCTGCAACTGAAAAGTCACCTCCTTACCTCATGATGAAACCAATGATCCCTCTTTACCTCGGTGGAGAGTGGGTGTCTTTGAACTGTGAAAACCGGCCGATGGGGTTGTATTTGACAAGGCATTTTAAATTTTACTCGGGGGATAATACTTGGATAGTGGAATACAAATTTTATTCGGATACTATTTGCGCTGGATCCAGTTTTTCAGTCACGGCAGCTGGTCATTTTAAAAAGGGTAAATCAAGTCATCGCCTGCCCGGCGCATCCGAAGTAGACTTCCATTTAGAAAGAGCTTCTTTAACTGTATTCGATCCTCACATGATGGAGCATTTAGAAAAAGATCCCGACTGCGGCGTAGGATCCTGGAAATTGGGTGTCCCTCGAGAAATGTCAAGTACCCACGGTTGCACAACCTTAGGTTTAGTTGTACCAAGTATCGAATACGAATTACTCAAGATGGAAGTCGATTTCCATGGAACCCCACAATTGTTTATGGGACAGGCGGATACGGACAACAGAAGAAGAGGTGTAAAGGAGAGGCCAACGGCATATCAACCGCCATTGGTTCAATGCCAAAATCTTCCTCCATATTCTGAAAGTCTTAGAGATATACTTAGTAGTCCTTTGTACAGTGAAGACGCTTATAGCAGTTACGATTTTAGAGTTTTGGCAATGGATGCTGAAAATTCAGCAACGAAAGTGTTCAGTTTTAGTAGCATTTTAATTACATGGATAGTATTAATTTTTTCACTGTAAAATCATATTTTATAAATACAGTTTTTACAATAATTCATGATCTCACCGACAAGTAATATTAAAAGGTGACTTTTATATTATATATTATTTAGTCCATTGTTTTGGCCGAAACACAATGATACCTTAACATTTTAAACTGTTAAATTGAATAACTTTGTTTTTTGCATCACACTTGTATTTTATTTTACGCGACATCTGTTTCATCAACCTATGTTGACATTATCAGGTGTTACAATAATATATCAAATGTCAAATTTTCGTAATTTTTCGAATCTTTATGTGTATTTGTTCCTATGTCTAACTAACTAACTATTGGACTGCCACACTTTTCTTTCCTGACATATTTCTCTCGATTCCTCAACATTCATACATCGTGTCATGCACGCGTGTCGATTTCTCTGACTCCTCACATGGCCGACATTCAATATTTGATTTGTTTTCCTCGGTCTTCCTCTATTTCTGGTTCCATTTACATCGTTAACATATAATTTTTTTACCATCTTTCTTCATCAACATAGGTTGATGAAAAAGCTGTCGCGTAAAATAAAATGCAATTGTGATACAAAAAACAAAGTCATTTAAATATTATACAAAAAATATTATTATGTAAATATGCATTAAAAATATAATATATTATACGTACATAACATGCCATTGAAGGTTCTGTAAATATGTAAATAAAATGGGTGCCAACATGCCTTTAATATTCAAAATGATTTTGTACGTGAATTTTGTGCCTTAGTAAATTTTTAGATAATTGATGGGTAGTGTTTGAGGAAATTATTTTAATCAACAGTGCGGCACATCTGAGAAAATTAACACGTTCAATCAACAAGGCAGGATAATTTTTTTTGAAAGTCTGATTTCGTGTGTTCTAAATTTGAATATCACGTTCTATTGACAGATAAATCTCGTTTTGAGTACACTTGTGCCACCTAGTGTGATTAAACTAATTTCTATGAAAATATTGAAAATCGTTTATAAATTAAAAATTTACAATGCTTTTCCGATTTCAATAAATTGTTAATATGATATAATGCAAATATTTAATGATAGGAGCGAAATTACCAGTTTTAGTTAAGAATTTTAAATATATCGTATTATGAAATTTTTTACAACCACATGGCATTTTAAATGAAGACAAAGGTTTTATTATTTTTAGTGTAATAGACATTTCTTAAAAAATATCTAAATTATTTTTTAAAAATTCAAAAAATCTTTGTTCATTAATTTCCCATATTTTCCCGTATTTTCCCATATTTCCCATATTTTCTCATATTTCCCATATTTTCCCATATTTCCCATATTTTCCCATATTTCCCATATTTTCTTCAAAATGTATATTTCAATTAGTCATTAAATTTTTTATTTAAATAGTATTTTCTTGTACATAATGTCGATTTTAATTTAATTTTAAAAGAGCAACAATGTTCCAGTGATAAAAACATATTTAAGTTAAAACAATTAATGTTTTATTAATATGTGAATAAGAAATAATATGTATAGATATATATTAATTTAAGGTTTATTTTCTTTTTAACATTTCTATTTATAACACAATGAATCTTTATTTAAAAGTGGATTAATTTTTATATGGCTTTGTATATTAGTTTGTAGAAATTAATCCATCAGCTTGGAATAATCTCCCTTCACACCTCAGATGCATAAATGATCCTACAGATTTCAGATCTAAGCTGAAATAAACTTTTTACGGTTGCTTAGGAATACATTTTAAAAGATTTTCCATATCCTGTCCTTTTAAATATCATTAAAAATAAAATCACTAAGGTAACTTATCACTAACCAACCAACATGCCGTCTCCCCGAAGGGGCAGGCAGAAAGAATGTACTTCCACACTTTTCTTTCCTGACATGTCTCTCGTTTCCTCAACGTTTATACATCGTGCCATGCACGCGTGCCGATTTCTCGGGTGGCCGAAATTTGATATTTCATTTATTTGATCGTGCCACGTTTTCCTAGGTCTTCCTCTATTTCAAGTTCCTTATACATCTTAAACATATACTTTTTTACCGTTATTTCGTCATTAATTCTTTCCACGTGTCTAAACCATCTTAGTGTTCCAATAATTATTTTGTTCACAACACTTTCACTCGGCACTGCGTTCACTTCTTATATTTTCATTCGACACTCTATCATACACAGATTTTCCACACATTCGTCTAAGAGATCCCATTTCTACTGCATTTATTCAACTTTCATTCTTATTTTGCCAGTTCCATGCTTCGCTTCCATTCATTAATAGTCGGTGCAAGAACACCAATGTGCCCTACCATTTTTACTTTTATGGATAGGCCTTTTGTGATGACTTTAAATTATAACTTTAAAATAAATTCAAAATCAAACTGTTGCGAGTATTTTAAAATAAAAACATTTCCAAATAAGTAGAATAAGGTATATTGGAAAATTTTGTTACAGTATTTAGCATTAATTTAATTAGTTAACTTGTAAATATTTTGAATGGCATAGTGATGTAAAAATGTTTGTAAAGAAATTGTTAATTTATTTATTAAGAAATGTATATCTGGTTTATTGTATTTATGTCACATCAAACAAAAAAGGAAATTTTGTATTTTTATATCTTTAATAAAACATATTGAAATGAAACATTTTATTTGATTTCCTAATATACTTCTTAAGCAATAAGATTCCAAACAATAATATGACAAATCGATTTTATGGAAAATGAGATTTCGAATCTTTGAAGTAAAATAGGCACTGGGTACAAAAAAAAAAAAACAACATCTGAGTATGCAGATTCATTCTATATGACTTAAAGAACATAACTCTATTATCATTTTTACAGTAAATAAAATATGTAAGTAAAATGAAAATATACAGTATACTGTGTTAAATGCATTAATAAATTTGTTTTCGGTATTAGAATTGAAAATATTCATAACATATATTTATGTAAGTGTTAAATTCGTGATTTAACGAATTAAAAATATTTTATAATTTACTGACATCTATTGACAAAATTAGAAAACATTTCCTTTAATTCTTTTTAATACAATTCTACATAAAAAGCAAGAGCTTTGAATTCCTATCAATCAAAAAAGTTTTTCAGATGGTCAACAGATGTCACTCAAAACATTTTATAAAAAAAATCTTTTGCTTATAGAAATATATTTTATGTTATAAATATTGCAAAATGCTGATATTTTATAATTGTACCCTTACGGAATATTATTCATTTAAATAAAAAAAATACATACATCCTTACAATTTTTTACGAAGACTATATAGGCCAATTTCAATATATCTTTGTTTCTTACATAGTTTATATTTATAAATTGATACATTATATACATAAATCGTATTTAAATTAGTATTTTCTAGCATTTGATAGAAGTGTGCCGGTAGAAGAATTAAATTAAAATGTTTTTTTTTCTTCTGTAAAAACAAGTAGCTAAAAGAATCCCAAATCTTTATTATTATTAAAGCAGTACCTACTTTAATTTTTTTTTTTCATTTTCATAATAAAAATGAATTATGACTAAAACAAGCTGACTGTATATTTACAGCGTTCATTGCAGAATGACTTGACAAAAACTTTAACTGGTTCTATGTTGATATAAATAACTGTAAATATCGCATTTATATTATGAACAGCAGGGTTTTTCGATTGAGTTAACAATGTCTGGTTTGTGATGGAGTAGCAAGAAATAAGTCAAATGTATCGGCCCTCGTAATAAACTAGTAATTTGTCATAAAATAATGCCAAATAAATCATTTTTCTCCTTTCATAAATGATAGATCCATTGACGGAATATTTCTGAAAATAATTTTATCATTAGACGTAGCTTCATCTATGACACAGATTTTCTTTTTTGGACCACCGTCCTTATGAAAGGTTTCAGCCCCCTGAACAGTTTTTTGGTTCATTAATGTTATGATTTTTAAAATAAAATGTACCTAATGTTGATTGATGATTTGTTTAATTCTCAAAAATCTTTATATATCGCCGCTACCTAGTTAAATACGCTACTCAATTGAACGGCTAGGCTGATAATGAAATGGCGGCATTCAATGAAGTGACTAGGCTGGTAGTTGAATAAATTAAGATATCTCAACGTTTTAGTTCTAATTATTACCACTGCAGCGCTAGCAGTCATCTAACAATGTTCAACTGTCAGTCGGCATTCGATAACATGTGTTTTTGTAAAAAGTAACACGATTTTCAAACAAAAGAGAGGATGTGGGATGTACCTATTATTTAAAAAAAACTAACTCTAACCTAAACGTACTGTTCTTCTTTACTACCGTACGAGTTTTGACATTGGCTTAGCACTTGTACGATTATAATGTTAATATTGACGCATAGCGTGTTTATAAAAACATAACTTTATTTTTATTTCTATTATTGTATTTTACTTTAACCACCTCAACAGACCGGAAGACCCAATTACAGAGAGGAATTACATCACAATCACCCAGGCTTCAGAAAAAACACTTTTTAATTATTATTGATTTCACCGAGAATCGAACCTTTAGGTTAGAGTTAGTTTAAAAAAAAAAAATACATCCCACATCCCCTATCTACTCATCAAATTTTTACGCATACGCTAAAAACTTGTTTAACAAAATCCCTATTTTATTTATGTTCTAATAAATAAATAAATTCACGATAACATAAAGTCACAATAACGTTGCTTTCAACATGTCGGCTAAGCGTCCGTTAGCCATGTCATTGAATTCCGGCATTTTATTATCGGCCTGGCGACGTTTAGCCTTTTGGTTGAACGTTGCGTTCAGCAAGTTGGCTAAGCCATGTCATTGAATGCCGTCATTTCATTATCACCCTAGCCGTTCAATTGAGCGGCGTATTTAACTAGATAGCGGCGAAATATACACGATGTTTTTTTTGTATAATCATTATTGTTGTTAAATTAAATCTTCGCCTATAATTGGTGGTTTGCCTGTTTTAGAAATTAACAATGAGATATTGAACGAATTGGAAGTTTTAAATTAAAAATTTAGAATTTTTTATTCAACAAAATTTTAATTTTTTTTTATTTCATCCAATTTAATATAACGGAATCTTTCAGCCAGTGGCGGTACTCCCATAGAAGCCCAGAATCCCGGCTAGCGTAAGAAATTTTAAATCAAACCCCCCGAATCTAAGTAATCATGCATAAACCGAGTAATTGCATAAACCAACAACCCACCAAATCACTTTCCAACAATGTTCCCACCAGAGGTAAGAGGAATAGCCACAAGAACTGAACCTCTGTAAGCCAGAAGAGGTTTTGATTCCAAATTTCTTAACTTTTTCTGGGTCTTCTACTGCCCCCCTGAATCCCTCGAAGCCCACAAGGGGGTGTTATCGCCCATGTTGAGAATCTAGGATCTAGAATATACAGATTTGTTTACATGAAACTAACTTATCATCACGCCGTTTCCCCGGAGCTGTAAGGAGAAAGGAGAGATCGCCACTCTGCTGTATCCTGGAATTTTCGAATTCCACATTATTAGACTCGAAACAATTTAGTGTTTTCCGTGAACAGAAAGAATCTTTACTTAAATTAAGGTTATAAGCACTAGGGTCGAAGCACCAGTATTTGACCGCCCCCCAGTAAATAACCGTTGGTTAATAAAACAAAATATAATAAGAATTGCTCTATGTGTCCAGTCAAAAAACTTTAATCCCAAGAAACTATGACAAAAGAGGTAGGCAGAGACAACTGTTGGTAAGAAACAAAACTACCAGTTTTGAACTGTACCTTGTCAAACGGTAAAAGTGCATCTTCCCGTTGTTGTTCTGAGATTGTTAGTAGTTTTTTATAAAGAAAAATGTGGTAAGTGTTTTTTTTAATGTTATTTCTTATTCAATTCTTTGAATATTTACATATTTTTATATGTTAGAGTGTTTCATAATGTGACAATGTAACAAAATCTATGTATTGTATCAATATAACCTGAAGTGGTCATTTACTGATGATTGTGCTATTTTTTAGAGAAATATTAATTTTAATTTAGAGAAGTCAATGTGTTTTTTATTGTTTTTTTTTATTTTGTACACTGAAATAATGAAATGAATGCCTTTAATGTGGATTTCAGTACAAGCTGAACCTTAAACGGCCATTCATTGGTGCTTTGACCCTATATATGTTAAGTAATACGACGTAGACATGGTTGTTCAAGTTACTCAATGTAACATAAGACATCTTCCAGTACTTATCTAATCGTAGATAAAAGTGTTGACTGTATTACTCTTAAGTAAGAACTATTGCAGAAAAATGGTTTTTGTTTTTTCTGTTTTTTTTTCTGTATACAACAGGTTGTTTGAATCCAATTACGGTATACATATTTTTTATGTATTATATTGATTCTCATGACATGTCATAGGTAACTAATCTATCGACATTTTATTGTCATGGGAATTCTACACCAGACCAAAGACAGTGTGACAAGCACACTGCCATCGTCGGGAATCGAACCCGGTACCTTCGGTATGGCAGACAGAACTATTGCCAGTCTGCCTAGAAGGTCGGTTCATTAATTATAAAGCAGAATTATGGAATCCCGCAATGTTAAAATAGTCAAAATGTTCTTTCTTCCTTCATTCTGTCCATGTGTCCAAACCACCTTAATGACCTTTTAATAATTTTGTGTTGTATGACGGTTCATCTTCTCTGCCTACCCCTCTGGGAAAACGGCGTGATGGTTAGTTATTTTATACAGATTATCAGCCATCCGTCTGAGAGATCTCATTTGTACTGTATTTATTATTTTATCCTTCAATTAATAGTTCCAAGATTTTTTTTCATACACAAGGGGTGGTACAAGAACACCATTGTGCAATGCATTCATTCTTTTTTTTAAGTGCCGATGGCCTTTGCGATGGTTGGCGATCATCAGGGCTATTTTAAACTTATTGACTACGGCCCTGAACAGCGATGTGTTGCTACTTCTGAACCATTGTCTTAAATTGTGCAGCCAAGAGATTTTTCTCTGACTTGGTTCTCTTCTTCCTGGTATTTTTCCCTGAACTAAATATGCTACAATTATAGATGTTTTATATTCATATGTAATAAAATTAAATATATAGATTTACGTCATTGTTAATGAATCAAAAGTAAGTTAACCCTTAACGTACCGTGTTCAAAACAAAACGCTCGCTCCCATGTGGTAAGTTCAGTTTACCGCTAACTTTATCTAAATATCAAGCATATGACTAGATGAATCAAAATTTAATTTATGTCATCTTGTAGGGAATTTCATTAGAATAGATCGATATCTATAACATACATGGATTATTTGAAAAACATATCATTATTAATTTTTTTCTGGAACCATGCGATTTCTGATATGTAATGCGTCACAGCATACGGGCGACTGGACATCGGGTATAAACTTGTCTGCGGGGCGAGGATAAAGGCACCTAGGCAAAATGTATAGTACGTTCAAGACAACGAGTACGTATTAATATTTGTCCCTTTTGGTAAAGTGTTAATATTTTCACAGTTCTGATATTATTAAGTTACGTGCTGCGTTTTCATCCATTCGGTATTATTACGTACCTATTGAAAAGGTCAAAGATATAATTTATAATACGTTCAAAACAGCGAGTAAGTATTTGTCACTTTTGATAGAGTTGTAAATATTAGCAAAACAAATTCTACCTTAACACGAATGAAGGTGAGGGCAGTCTTAGAAAATACTTTTTTTGGGATGAAGGAAGTAATTTTTTGCTTTTTTTTTTTATTACGAAATATTGAGAACACTTCAATGGAGGATTACAATTTTTTTTATAATATTAGGGTCCATAGGTTTTAAGAAAATCAACTTTAAATTGGCAGTGGAAACTCAATTGACCACATGGCAACGCGACGGTTAATGAATCAAAAGTAAGTTAAAAATAATTTAACATTTGTATACTTTGTTTTTAAACCAATTTAATTTGTTTGATTGAACCATCTATCATCGAATCATCTTTTATTGAACAGGTTCGATAAAACAAAATAAAGTGGTATAAAACAGAGCACTCAAGTGTTTTAAATTATTGTTTTAATAATGGCACACCACAAATTAATTGCTTCATATAAAAGTAATACATACTCGTAAGTTTACTAATATTAGAATTTTCTCCATATCAAAGATCCTGGTTAAAGGCAAGAGTAAATATGAAGACCAACCATAAATATGATCATGTCCACAGGTAAACATCACGTAGTTTGACACAATTAAGCATTCTCTTATCGCCAGTTTTGCACCTAACAAATAACGTGAATTTAATCAAATTGCTATAGTACACAGAATCCGAAGAAGTTTACCGAGCGCAATGATCAGTCGACTCCCAGCGCTAGTCTGAGAATGTGGACCAAGAGGTATAAGTCATGATATATTGTATGTTAGGTTGTGCTAAGTAGCAAAATTGTGCGACGTATAACGTGAGTATTTTAATATCCATGAAAATCATATCCAATTACTTTAAGTGATATTTGTTTCCATATTTAAAATAATGTTTCCCATTTCCGTTGGGTTACAGTTGTAAGGCATTCACCAAAGGGATCACAAACTTTGTGAATCACTATTTTTTTCATTGAAAACAACGATTCACAAAGTGTACGATAGTGCATTTTCGAAGTGTATGACAAGACACCTTTGGTGATTTTTGGTTTTTATTCAACAAGTCGTTTGAACCAAATTACTGTATACAATTTGTTTTAAGCTATTATTTTGATTCTTATGACAGGTGATAAGAAGCTAATCTATCGACATTTTACTGTCGTGTGAATTCTACACCAGACCAAAGATAGTGTGAGAATGACATTGCCACCGCCGGGAATCGAACCCGGGACCTTCGGTATAACAGTCAGAGCAGTGGCGGCACTCCCATAGAAGCCCAGAAGCCCGGCTTGCGTTAGAAATTTAGAATCAAAACCTCTCCTGGCTTACAGAGGTTCAGCTCTTGTGGCTATTCCTCTTACGTCTGATAGGAACATTGTTGGAAGGTGATTTGGTGGGTTGTTGGTTTATGCGAGAGCACGAATTCTTAGATTTGGGGGTTTTGATTCATTTTTTTTTACGCAAGCCGGGCTTCTGGGTTTCTATGGGAGTATCGCCACTCATATCAGAGCTCTTACCACTTTGCTACGAATGTCGTCATTTCAAAACTATCATTAAATTAAATTTTACGAAAATGGGAGAGACTTGTTGCAGAGAAATTAAAGCACAAAGAATCGAAAAATAAGTTTTTAGATCTAAGCTGAAAACCCACGTTTTTCATATTTCATACCCAACGTGTATACTCGTTTTTTATATTATTTTCTAACCAATCGCAAATAGCAAATGCAGCGATCATAATAAGATTTTTGGATTTAAAACACGTCTTAATGCGCCCTTGAGGTTTTACATCACAAGAGCAGCGCTTTAAAAGTTAGCGTATTATTATTATTATTAAAGAGGGAAAGGTAAAAATGTAAAGCTTCAAAAAATAAGGCAATCGAAAAATCACCTTTATTTGGTGAAGGTTTCTAATTGTGATGACATAAGGGCGGCATTACTTTAGGAAATCCTAGTTTATTTCATGTTTATTGTTTCTTAAACAATGATGTAACATAAAACTCCACATTCTTCACTTTTCCACTTCTAGAAAACAGACATTTTCAATCGTATAAATTATTTAATAAGCAGGGACAGACACAGTAAGAACCAAACAAGTTTTGAGGACATTCGAAATGAAGACATTGAGGACGATAGCAGGCAAGACACTGAGATATCGCGTGAGGAACACCATAATAAGAGCGATGTGAGGTTGAGGATATTATAAGATGGAGCAGACAGCGAAAAAAGGACTGGTACGGTCATGTTCAAAGAATGGACACCACCAGACTCCCCTATATTGCATTGCATAATCAACCTCATGGGACTCGTCCTCGTGGAAGATCTCCTAAAAGATGGAAGGACAGCTGGGAATCTACCTCACAGGAGGAGCAACACTCTGGAGAACAGACCACATAGGTTTACAACAAAGAAGAAGAAGAAGAAGATTGAAAAATGTCTGTTTTTATAGAAGTTTTCATATTTATATGAATGATATGTTTCGCCTGTCTAAAGCATTATCAAATGTCTGATAAAAATGACATATGATAATGCCAAACGCAGGCGAAACAAAATAATACAACTGACGTTTTCATCTTTATTAATTAGTTTATTTAAAGTATGTACAACCATTGCCATACCAAAATCAAAATTGTCAGTGTTCGAGACGAGGTAAATCGCTCTCTTTATCAGCATCACCATGGCAGATGCTGATGCTGATGCTGCATACCAAAATTCAAAAAAAGTAAATTTACCGTTTCTGTATTTTACGTTACGCCAGGAAAATATAGACGACGTATTTTCTTCATATGTTAGGAGTGCTTAACTAAGTCCTGAAAAAGCTTTTAAAAATGGGTCGAAGTGAATCCTTTCATCCTCAGTTCAAGAAATTGTAGCTCTCGTGTACCTAAGATAAATGACAATGGATATAGTCAAGTTTTTAACTTTGTTTTCCTATCTAACATATGTGTAGTATATATTTCTGTTAGTGATATAAAGCATTGGTTTTAAAAGATTACAATATTTCTGGATAACGCGAAACTCATTAATGCAAGTGTCTAAATACGTAATAAATTCTTTTAAATTTTATGTATTGCTTTAATTTTAAACTCAAACATATCCCACCAATGTTCCTAAAGTGACACCTTAGAATTCTAAAGTCAAAAGTGTCACCTTAGAATTACTTATCATTTTATTTTGTGGATTGTATATTTAACATCACATATAAAAATAAAATATATAACATATCTTGAATTTCTAAATTGCCACAAGTCAAAACCGCGTTTTCGACAAGCGTCACTTTAAAAATATTAATTTTTTTTTTTTTGATTACGCATTACATTTCACATTAGATATAACATACAGATTTATAGAAAACTAATATTAAAGTGTTATTTATTTTTTCTTGAACAATGATGTAAAACTCGGTATTACATATTAATACGAATGAAAATGTCTGTTTTCTAGAAATTTTATTATATTTTATGTAAATAACATGTTTCGCCTGTGTAAGGCATTATCGAATGTCACATTTGACAATGCCTTTGACAGGCGAAACATGTCATTTATATAAAATATAATAAAACTTTTAGAAAACAGACGTTTTCATTCGTATTAATTAATATTAAAGTACTTAATCGTAAAAATAAAATGTAAAACAGGTCTTATTAGCATTTCTATAGTGTCATGGAATGGTGATTTAAATTGTGGTCATGTGTAATTACAGATAGGAACAATATTTATTTATGAGTATTTGAGGAACACCACTGATTTTTTTCAGATTCGTCTCACATTCTATTAAAGAACAGATAATACTCGTATATACTATTACAGGATGAAACCAAGTGGATAATTTGATGATTAACTGTACCACGTGTATGTCAAGACCAATGTCAGTGGGTTATTTTGTAAGCTAATGCGACGATTTAACTTCCCCTTTTATCCATGTAATTTGTCCATCTTAATTTATAAACTCCAGTATCATATGCTATAGGTTTATACACCTGAGTTCTTTCTGCAAATAATCTTCCATCTTCTTCAAAAAATTTAAAAAAAATGAAGACGTGCATTTAAGAATACTGGTGTTTTTTTAAAAAATATATATTTAAGACATATATTTAAAATATTTTATATGTGTATATGGATATGTGTAAATGGATTATATATTATACATATTTAAGATATATACACATATTTATACAGATATATACAAAGCCTATCCAAAAAAGCTAAGATGGCAGTGCACAATGGTGTTCTTGTGCCGACCCTTATGTATGGAAGTGAAGCATGAAAGTAGAATAAATGCAGTAGAAATGAGATCTCTAAGACGAATGTGTGGCAAATCTGTTTATGATAGAGTGACAAATGCAAGTATAAGAAGTGAATGTGGTGCGAATGAAAGTGTTATGAACAAAATAAGGAAAGGGTCATTAAAATGGTTTGGACACATGGAAAGAATGAGTGAAGACAGAATGGTAAAAAAGGTATATGTGAACGGCGTGAACGGAGCTAGAAATAGAGGAAGGCCGAGGAAAACGTGGCACGATCAAATCAATCAAATATTGAATGTCGGTCACGTGAGGAGTCGGAAAAATCGACGTGCGTGCATGACAAGATGTATGAATGTAGGGGAAGCGAGAGGCGTATGTCAGGACAGAACAGTGTGGCGTTCCATTCTTTCTGCCTACCCCTCCGGGGAGACGGCGTGATGGTAAGTAAGTAAGTAAGTAAGTACACATATTTAAGATATTTTCGTTTATATAAAGAATTTTGACAGGTGTAAAATATTTTTTTCATTTGTTCCAATAACAATTTGAATAATTTATTCAATATTATTTTAGTTCCTACTGGTGTTGCTGTTCAAACTGTTGATCGATACCCACATACTAAAATGTTTTATTTTTAACAAAAATGTTTATTTTTGACAACATGTTTGTTTTAAACAAAATGTTTATTTTAACTAAATCTTTATTTTTAACAAAATGTTTATTTTTACCAAAAATGTTTATTTGTACCAAAAATGTTTATTTTTACCAAAAAGTTTATTTTTACCAAAAATGTTTATTTTTAAGTAAACGTTTATTTTTTTAACAAATTGTTCATTTTCTATTTTTCATTTATTTTAAACTATGTAGGTATATGTTTATTTTTAACAAAATGTTTATTCTGAACAAAAATGTTTATTTTAAGTAGTTCATAAAATGGAGCTACACCGCCCTTGAGATAATTAATTCCTAAGAATGGTGCTTTATAATTCATCTAATTCATTATTATTATTATAATTATTATTACATAATTAAGGGAAAGGTTGAGGGGACATATAAGAGAAGGCGCTCCCGACGGCAATATCTGAAACAGGTGTGCGATGACATGAACTGCCTCTCAAATGTTGAATTGAATAGAGCTGTAGAAGACTAAGCACAGTGGTAGACGAGGTGCAAGACAAAATCAAACCCTAGGATTAAAACTGCGAGAAGAAGAATGTACCTAATAATGTATCTGACACCGCATCTCTTGTTGCAGATATTTTAAAAGATGGAAGACTCTTCCCATTATCATGACGTATCCAAATTGGAACACTTAACATTCTCAATATACGACTATTTTCTGTTTTTCGGAATGTTGTTAGTCTCTGCTCTCATTGGGGTTTATTTCGGTGTTTACAAGAAGCAGACTACGGCCAATGATTATCTCATGGGAGGCAAGAATATGGGAGTGGTTCCCATTGCAGTGTCCCTAGCTGCTAGGTAGTTATAAATAAACAATACATTTTAAATTACGTTTGTTTGATTCAATATTTGGTGGAATTAAGTGTACCAAATTTAAAAATTAAATAATATTAAAAATAGTATTTAAAAAGGCGAAAATTACAAATGATGAATTGTTTTTGTCCCGCATTGAACACAATTCTTTGTTAAAATAATACAAAAATGTAATATTACGTATGGAATTTATGGAACTGGCAAAAGAAGGATGAAAGTAGAATAAATGCAGTAGAAATGAGATCTCTTGATGAGAGACGAATGTGTGATACTCTGTGTGTGATAGAGTGTCGAATGAAAATATAAGAAGTGAATGCGGTGCGAATGATGGTGTTATGAACAAAATAATGAAAGGATCATTAGGATGGTTTGGACATATGGAAAAAATGAACAAAGAAAGAATGGTAAAAAAATTATACGTTAACGATATAAATGAAATAAGAAATAGATGAAGACCGAGGAAAACGTGGCATGATCAAATAAATCAATATTGAATGTCGGCCACGATGTACGAATGTTGAAGAAGCGAGAGAAATATGTCAGGAAAGAAAAGTGTGGTAGTCAATTCTTTCTGCCTACCCCTTCGGGGAGACGGCGTAATGGTTAGTTAGTTTAATATTACGTTTTGAATTGAATGTATTAAAAAAAGACTTCTTCAAAATAATCGAGCTGTATTTTTACAACACTTTATAGCTCTCTTCAGAGACATGTTTCTGATGGTACACATCCTTCTTCAGTGTATAATTTAAAAATATAGAATTAATAAAAAACCTTTCAAAAAATTTATAAAAAAGTACTAAATTGAAAAGGGGGAGAGTTAACTTAAAGGGTGGTTAAATGTTAAGGGATTTAATTTTTTATTATTTAAAATGCGGGACATCTTTAAGAGAGGCCTATTCGTTATTTACAATAATAAGTGAGATTTTTAATTTAAGAATTTCTTTATTTGAAGGGTTTCTAGTTTTTCTAAATTTAATTCGTGGTAATTTTTAAGAATATTATGAGGTTTTTTCGCCTATTTTTTTCAGTTACATATCTGCAATAACACTACTTGGAATGCCAGCAGAAGTATACATGTATGGAACTCAATACGCCGCCTCGTGCCTTGGTGGCATCTTCGCCACTATCATAATCGGAATTGTATTTCTACCAGGTTCAACGATAATACAACGAAGTTATATTTGGTAGAAGCAATACACAACTTGCTTGATTTTTTATTTTTTTTGTCTTTTTCTAGTATTTTATGACCTGCAACTAACGTCTAGTTACGAATATTTAGAGATGAGATTTTGCAAAAAAGTGAGGCTAACGGCTTCGTTTTTATTTATATTTGAAGGTGCAATGATTACTCCTATTGTTATGTATATCCCGGCCCTGGCTTTTAACCTTGGTAAGTACTCGTATTATAACCACAGTGACTTTTAAGAACTCAACTAAAAATATTTTTTACTTAATAATAATTCGAATCAGGTCATAAAAAAGTAACAAACAATTTTTTTTGTTAATCATCATTTGATAACGACCGGTTTCGGCATCTCAATGCCAGAGTCAGTAGATAATTTTTATTTATTTGTTATCTATTGTTCTTTGAACCATAAAGTAACGCTCCATGTTAATTATTTAATTTAAAGTAAAAAAAAATCTTTTTTAGTGGAGCATTATGGAACAATGCCCCGATAGTGCGAAATATGTACGTTACTCACGTTAAATGTATTACAATTCATATAAAACATACGTTTTCCTCAATATAGTAATCCTATTATTACAACTTTCAACGTTGAATTGTTTTCAAATTTGTTACGTTAGATTTTTTTCTAAAGTTTTTTTTATATTTATTTGTTAAAAACTTTTTTATATCATAAATAACTATTTCAATATTAAATGTTTGATTAAAAAAAAAACTTTGGTTGACGCATATTGCAAAAAAAAAATATTTTCTTTAAATAACATTCCTTCAAATAATTAATGTTTTTAATTGAAATTTCTTGGTAGAAGTTCATTTTAAATAATGAAACAAAAAAAAATTGTACAAAATTTCTTTATAATTATGTATTTAGTGTGCTTCCGCACACTTCATGCCAGAAGATGGCAGCAAGCTGCTGAAACCGGTCGAATGTATGGTGTCTTTGACTTGTGCATCCCCGAAAGAAAACCTTCTGTGTCGAGTGGGGGCTACCCAACTTGGTTTAGCAGAAAAATTATCTCGACCTTAAAAAGCAAGGAGGTACTTCGCCGTCGATACCAGCGAAGTAATGATCAGTCTGACTACCTTCTGTATTCAAAGAAAAGATCAGAACTGAAAAAGGATATCACAAGTGCAAAGGCAAAATACATAGAGGATGTCCAGAGTGGGATCAAGGGCGACATTAGGTGCTTTTGGGAATTTGTCAATTCTCAAAGAGCGGACGGGCGTTCGCATATTGCGCTTTCTGCCGGAGGTGTGAGTGTGGAGAGCCCGGATGCAGTCTCACAGATTTTCGCAGATTATTTCCAATCTGTATATAACCAGGAAGTCCCCAATTTGGACACTACTGGTCTTCAAAATGAAACACCCTGGAACATGGGTGATATCTCGCTAGGTACAGTGACAACAGAAGATGTGGCGTCCTGTATTCGAGACTTAAAGCCAAATAAGGCTCCAGGACCCGATGGTATTCCACCGAGTATAGTTATGGGGCTCTCATCTGCCATAACAGAGCCCTTATGCTATATTTATAATCGTGCAATACTATCGTCCACCTTCCCACAGCAATGGAAACTTACCCGAGTTAGTCCTATCTTCAAATCGGGGGACAAGACAGAGGTTAAAAATTATCGTCCGGTAGCTGTATTGTCCACGTTTCCGAAAATATTCGAAATGTTAATTTACCAAAACATTCACTCTCAGATCATGCCATTTCTCAAAGAAAGTCAACATGGCTCCCTTCCGAAAAAATCCACAGTAACAAATCTACTTTCTTTTTCGCACAATGTCGCAGTGGGACTAGATTGTAGAATTCAAACAGATGTGATATACACTGATTTTGCCAAAGCATTCGATCGGGTGGATCACGATGTACTCTTAAGGAAGATGCATCATTTGGGTTTCAGCGTCCCACTGCTGAATCTCTGTGCGTCATACCTCAACTCCAGAAGTCAATTTGTTAGAATTGGTGGATATAATTCTAAAGAGTTCCCCGCATTATCGGGTATTCCACAAGGATCGAACCTTGGACCACTGTTATTCCTAATCCTGATAAATGACATTCAAGACTGCATTCGGCACGGCACCTGTCTGCTCTTTGCAGATGATCTTAAGCTATTTTCGAGAATCCAGTCTATTGATGACTGCATAAAATTGCAGTCTGACATAGATGCGATAGAAAAGTGGTCAATGGAAAATAAGCTGGAATTAAACATTAAAAAATGTGTTACAATGACATTTACGCGTTCTCCAAGACCAATTGATTTCATTTATACAATTAACAATCAGGCTCTGGAACGAGTTTCCACAATAAAGGATCTCGGTGTCGTATTTGATCCCAGGCTGACTTTTTCTGATCACGTGTTAATGTTGGCATCGACTGGCTATAAACTTCTGGGTTTTATCTTAAGGACTTGCAAACAGTTCCGAAATCCCGAAGCGATGACATCAATGTTTAACGGCATCGTTAGATCAAAATTAGAATACGCGAGTGGTGTATGGTCTCCATACCAGCACAAGTATGTGGAGGTATTAGAACAAATCCAGAAAAAAATTCTGAGATACCTCTACATGCGGATGAATGGGGTATATCCGAGGTTTATGCACCACAATGATCTATTGATTAACACAGAGTACCGCAGTCTCGAATCAAGAAGAAAGGGTACATTGATGATCTTAGGATTTAAAATACTCCGTAACCTCATTGATAGCCCATACCTCTTAGAGTGTTATGGTCTCAATGCACCGGACAGGTATGCTCGCGCTAGAAGACACGATCTGTTGTGCATACCGCACAGCAGGACAAATGTCTTGGCGCAGCATACAATGACTCGGGGTATGGTGCTCTTGAATGAGGTGTCAGTCGATGTGGACATTTTCCAAATGACCTATACGTCCTTTAAGGAACATATAGGTACATACCACAACTGTTAAATATTGTTTTATTTTATTTTAATTGTTTTATTTTAACATGTATTTTAAAATGTATGTAAAATGCATGCAAAATTTATGTAAATTGTATACAGTAATAGGGTCATAAAAACCTGTTGTATACAAAAAAAAAAAAAAAGAATATAAACACAAGTGGAAGCACACTAAATACATAATAATAAAGAAATTTCTTATCAACATTGTTCTGTTTTAATAAAAAAAAAAATCCTTCGTTATATACTATAGTAACTATACTATTTAGTATAGTTAACAATTCTCACCATCAGCATTTTTTTACAAACAAACTTTGAGCATGTCAGCGAAACATGGCAACGAGCTGCCGAAATCGGTCAAAGCTAAAATTCAAGTACGAGTATATACCATATATTATAAAGGATTTTTTTTATTATTATTTTTTTTATGTTCGTTGTTTCAGTATGTTATAAATGCATAAGAAAAATCTTCAAAATCATAATCATATGTTCATATATCGAACATATTTCAAATTCAAATATCCATAATACTCATGATTAATGCACAACCACAAACATTATTAAATTTCGTGTATTTCATTAATGTTACGATTCATGTTTCAGTAACGGGGGTGAACATAAAAATTATTATTCCGATAGTATGTTTCATATGCATATTCTATACTACTCTCGGTGGGCTAAAGGCGGTCGTGTGGACAGACACAATACAATTTATTACAATGAACGGCGCAATATTCGTAATCATGTTGATTGGAATCAGAAATGAAGGTGGACTGTCAGCAATATGGGAGATTGCCAGAAGGGAAGACAGATTGCAATTTTTTGAGTAGGTAAACAATACACAAATTAAAACGTTTAAATATTCTCACCTATATATTATACTTAAATAATATAGTAACTATAATGGTATATCGATATCAGCAGCGGTAATGAAACCACTGACAAATAAATATATTAACTTGTCTTTGAACTTTAAATGAAATATAATTTTATTTAAAAAAAAAGCGAGGGTAATTTGCATCAAGAGATTTAACTAAAATATTGTAATTATATGAAACTTTTTTATGTTGTGTAATATACAGTTTTTTTTAAATCATTATATTACTATTCTTCTATGTTCGCCATAACTTTGTGTTGTAGATGTTTAATGTTTGTTTTTTATATACTTTGTATACAGCACTCATATTTATTTAAAAAAATAATTTTAAATATCTAACATGTTTCGGACTAACCAGCCCTTCATCAGTGATAGTATATAAATATTTAAAATACTATAAAATTGTTTATAAATATGGTCAGTTTTGACGGATGTTATTTAATATTTATAACATAATATAAACACATCTTTATACAAACTATAATATAATATATTAAGGAGGAGAAATAGTGATTAAATTAAAAAAACATATATAAATTACTTTCGTTTTAGTTTTAATATGGTCTTTATTATAAAACAAATATATACGAGTATTACAATAAAAACGCGATAGTTTTTCGGTTAACATTGATTTTTTTATTCTTTATGTACAAAAAAATATATAAATAATAATGACAAATTTGTTGGCAATCTCAAACTCGAGAATTCAGAGTTTGAGAATGCCCTTGCAAGGCGAAACAAATTTCTCACAATTATTTATATATATTTTTTGTAAATAAATAATAAAAAAAATTATGTTAAACCAAAACAATAATCGCGTTTTTTATACATACTAATATCTGAATTATGTAATAGATGAACAGTGTCATAAACTTTATCTTTTTCTAGTTTTGATTTGGATCCTACAACAAGAATCTCTTTTTGGACTGTAACAGTTGGAATGTGTTTCGGATGGGTCTCATCCCTGGGGGTTAATCAACTATGCATACAACGATTTCTTTCAGTACCAACATTAGCGGATGCTCACAAGTAAGTTGCAATTCTCAACAGTGGTTATCACCTTCTCCTTCTTCCTTTTTTTTATTCAATTAATAGATCAAACTATCTATGATACAGAAATTATGTCTCCTGAGATGATGAGCTCCAACTCTCCCTCCATTTGGACGGGTGGTCTTCCAGGAGGACGGGGCCCAAAGAGATTTCTTTAGCGGCTGTATATGCGAGTCTGTCACTATCCATTATGGCTACATGGTCCCTCCAGTATCTACTTCTAAATCTACTCCACCGAATAATGTATTTTATTTCCTAAGATTTTACGGACACGATCTCGGAGAGTTTTTACAGTAATGTATCGTAGAATATTCATCTCAGATATTCTTAGACGCCCTTTAGTTCTTACAATACCATGCGTCATGCGTCATGATAGGTCGCACGCATGTCTTGAAAATTCAGACCTTACTGTCAATACGTACGTGATTGTTCTTCCAGACCAGATTTTTTAGACATCCTAATAAGGTAGATTATTCTCTTCTTCTTATTTTTGTCTTGTCACACCTCCGTGGTGCATAGGGCCTCAAGGTACCTTCTCCAGCCGACTCTATTGCATGCCTAGGCCTAACATCTTCCCAAGTGAGGCCTGCTGCCTTAACCTAGTCCTGCAGGGCTCTTCTCCAGGTGGCTCTAGGTCTGCCTCGCTTTCTCTTTCCCCCCATAAGGGACCAGTCTAGTGCGCCCTGAGCGATGCAGGCTGGGTTCAGAGTGGCTCAGAGTGTGACCGATTCAGGGCTCAGAGTGTGACCGATCCACTGCCATTTGCGTCTAGCGACTTGTTCTATAATTGGCTTTTCGCCTGCCATGGTACAGAGAACGGCATTTGACACTGTTTGGGGCCAATAAAATTTGAATATTGAGCGAAGGCAGATTATTAATATAGTAAAAAATATATAACCTTTTTGTTTTTGTTTCAGGGTGCTGTATGCGTACGGAGTTATAATTGCGTTGATCAAAGCATTTTGTCTATTTTCTGGACTTATAATGCTCTCTAGATACTATGGCTGTGATCCAGTGACAGCCGGAATTATTTCACGAGCTGATCAAGTAAATTTTTATATTCAAAATACTTTTATAATTTAAAATATGTCATTTATATATTGAAGTTAAAAAGTCTGACGTGGTAGAAGTTAAACATCTTAACTCACAGGAAACATTGATTTCCATTTGTTAAGGATTATTATTATTATTTCATTTTTTATCTCTTGACCCAGATGTAGAGATAAAATGCAGAATTGAGGCAGTAAGAGCTACGTTTAACAAAATGAAATCACTCTTCTGCAATGATAACATAAAATTGAAACTCAGCCAGAGAATGATCAAATGCTATGTGTGGTCTGTTTTATTGTACGGATGTGAAACGTGGACCTTGAAAGTTAACTCAATGAACAGACTGGAAGCATTTTAAATGTGGCTCCATCGCCGAATGCTCAGAGTTCCCTGGACAGACATGGTTACCAATACCGAAGTCCTGAAGCTAGCTAGAGTTGACAGGGAACTGTTATCAACTATCAAGGTTCGAAAATTTCACATCTCGGTCATATACTGCGTGGGGAAAAGTACCACCTTCTTTAACTGATATTGGAGGGGAAAATTGAGGGACGCCGAGGGCCCGGTAGGAGACAAATATCCTGGCTGCGAAACGTGAGGGAGTGGACCGGTTCCGAAGTGTGGAGGAGCTGTTTCGAGCGGCGCAGGAGAGGGACAGGTTCGCCGAGGTGATCGCCAACGTTGGGGGGACCCGACAGGGCACTTGAAGAAGAAGAAGAAGGATTATTATAAATATATTTTAACTGCACTGTAAGGGAGATATGCGAGGTCAAGGATGTCGTTAGGTGGGGAAGGCAAAGGAGAAGATACTGGTATGCACACGTGAAGAGAATAGATCCATCCAGACTCCCTCTCATTGTATTTCACAGACGACCTCAAGGTAGACGACCCCCGAGCAGACCACCAAAGAGATGGACAGCTGGGAGTCGACCTCGCAGGAGGCCCATTCCTCTTAAGAAACAGGCCACAAGGTCTACACTTAGAATAAGTACTTTACTGACAAATTAGCGTATAGAGACAATGAGACAATGCCGAAAAGTTTTATACGTTGAAGTTTTTTGAGATAACTAGTGCAAACCAGTATAGACTGTAACGCTCCTTTATAAAGTATACCTTCAGAAATCTTCGAGTCAAACGCCAATTAAAAAAAATCCTTTCTTCGAAAACGCAACAGTGAAAATACCCATTTTTAATTCACCAAAATAATTCACAAAGTTAAGTTAAGAGTAGGTATACTCTCCTCGTCTCAAAAAAGTATACAGTGTACATTATAATACACTGTTTTTATTACATTTCGTTTTTATCACAATCGTAATACATATTTTATATAATTGTGGGCATTGGAAAAAAATATGGGGTGGTAACAGTAAAAATACAATGGGTGGGGGTGAGTAGTAGAAAAAAAAGAGGAGGTTGTAAAATCATAGAAACTGAAAATAACTTAAAAGAGAGTTAATTTAAAAAATGTAATGCAGTGCAATGTGTTAGTAAGCGATGATGTATTGGCGAAGGGCGTGTAAAAAACAATTTCAGAACAGTTCATAGATCGATAGATCTATAAATGGGCGTCGTCATTTTTGGTAAAATGGGGGGGAGGAGCTAAATAAGTTTGGGAACCTCTGGAATAAGCCATAAAAATGTTACAGATTTTGCCATATTACGTCATGGATGCCGCGAGACATGTTCCTGGATTGCCAGGGCTTTTCATAGCAGGTGTTTTCAGTGCTTCTCTCAGGTAATCCTATTCAAAACGAAACGTTATTCTCTAGAAAATTCACTTCTCCTCGCTTGTTAGATGAAGTTAAATAAAAAAATGTATTTTTTAAAGAAAACTTTTCATTTGTTTTTATTGTATTCTGCTAAACGAGTGCATGTCTGGGAAATCTGACACTCACATTCTCATCTTTCATACCTTGTGTCGTGCACCTAAGTCGATTTCTTCGATTCATTTTGACTGACACGACATTGCTGACATCTAAAATTGATTGGTTTGGTCCTGCCACTTTTCCTCGGTCTATGCTACCTCTGTTTTGTGTTATATTCACTTCTTTGTAGCGTCTATACGTTCTCAGAAATTCTTTGTTACTGACTTTCATACATCTATATTTATCGTTTTTTGAACAATGATGTAAAACTCCAGTTGAAAACGTTGAAAAATATGATAAAATAAAAAAATACGATTGAAAACGTCAGTTTTCTAGAAGCTTTATTCTATTTTATGGGAATGACATGTTTTGCCCTTCTAAGGCATTATCAAATGTAATGTAACAATTGTAACATTTAATGCCTTAGAAAGGCGAAACATGTCATTCCCATAAAATATAATAAAACTTCTAGAAAACTGACGTTTTCATTCGTATTAATTATCTATAGTATATCTAGAAATTTTTAGTTTTTAAATATATTTTTTCCAATATATTTATCGTATCTTGAATAATGATATTACACCTCATATTAAATATTCACTTAATCGTACGTTTTCTAGAAGTTTTAATATATTTTATGGGAGTGACGTGTTTCTTCTAACTAAGGTATTTGATAAGTCCCTAGAAAGTTGAAACATGTCACTACAATGTGACATGTTTCGACTTTTATTTATTTCATTGATTTATTACTACAAAGTTCACAAACATTACAGATGCTTTGATTCAAGTCGTCTGCAAAATAAGAATTATTTTACAAAATAACATTTAATAAAAAAATAATATAATAATAAAATAAATACTTCCCACCAGAGATAGCAATCACAACATTGATATTGCCTACTTTCTAGAGACTTATCAAATAATAAAGCTTCTAGAAAATGAACGTTTTCATTAATACATATTTATAATTTGTTTGCAGTTCTATGTCATCGTACTTAAATACCATGTCTGGAGTAATTTACAAAGATTTTGTGTGTGTGTTCATTTCAAAAACGACATCCGAAGCATATGCCAATACCATCATGAGACTGATAGTTGTAGTATATGGTTCTATAAGCATACTGATGGTATTTGTGGTAGAAAAACTAGGAAGTGTATTACAGATTGCTATTAGCTTCTCTGGTCTCACGAATGGGGCCATGTTGGGAACCTTTATAATGGGCATGCTATTCTCAAGGGCCAATTCAAAGGTAAAACATATTTAAAAATATTATGTTCTATTTTTTAAATGAATACGAATTTTATTAAAAAAATTCAAATAACATATTTTTGAAATTGGAATATATCGTTTTCAGGGAACGATTACAGGGGCAATAGCGAGTGTTGTGTTTATGTCGTGGATTTTATACGGAAATACAATGGCAGTCAAAAGTGGACTTCTTGTCTATCCGACTAAAAGTTTTTCAATGGAAAAATGCAGCGAATCATTCAATTTGACAAGTTTTATTGTTAAAGTGTGAGTATCTAAAACTCGTTTTTTTTTAACTAACTAACTAACCATCACACAGTCTTGCCGAAAGGATAGGCAGTAAGATAGACCCCCACACCATTCTTTCCTGACATACTTATTATTATTATTATTATTTTGTTGAATCGCTCTTTACATCATGACAGCATGGGCCAAATCGATGTAAAGGGTATTAAAACTATCATAGTGATTCTCGTGACATGTGATGATAGGTAGCTAGTCTATCGCCATTTTATTGTCACGTGAATTCTACATCAGAACAAAGACAGTGTGATCACGCTGCCCTCGCCGGGAATCGAACCCGGAACCTTCGGGGTGGCAGTCAATGCACGTACCACTCGGCCACGAAAGTCGTCATTATGCCGCTTCCTCAACATTCATACATCGTGTCATGCACGCACGTCAATTTTGCCGACACCTAATATGGCCGTCATTCAATATTTGATTTATTTGATCGTGCCACGTTTTTCTCGGTCTTCCTCTGTTTCTAGGTCCAATTACATCGTTAACATACATTTTTAACCATTATTTTTCATCATTTTTTCCATGTGTCCAACCCATCCTAATGATCCTATCATTATTTTGTTCAAAACACTTTCATTTGAACTACATTCACTTCTTATATTTTCATTCGACACTCACTTTTCTACACATTCGTCTAAGAGACCTCTTTTTTACTGCATTTATTTTACTTTCATCTTTCTTTTGGCAGTATCGTGCTTCGCTTTTATATATAATTGGAAAAATTTGGAATTTACGATTTTTCTTGTTGTTACGGTTGGTCCACTTTCGGCTATTAAATTCTCTTCGTTGATTACTATTATTATTTATTATTACTCGTATATTCTGAAAATTCTTCAAGAATCAGCTGATCGCTTTTCACATAACTAAAGTTGCGGTTTTCAGTGGCGGCCACTAGCTTATTAAAGATATATTAAACAATATTATTAATAAAGATCTTCTACATAAAATAAATAAATGTTTGTTTGCTTTTTGTAATTCTCACAAATATTAATCACACACACGCTATATTCTCACAAATAATCTTCATCAAGGTTTCTGATTTGAAATTTTTTTCTCTTATTTACAGGATGCAGAATTCCACAGAAACAAATGATATACCATACCTTCACCGTGTGTCATTCATGTGGTACTCTTTCATTGGCACCCTTACCATGTTGGCTGTGGCTTTACCAGTGAGCTATCTAACTAGCCCCCCACTACCCTCGCAGACCAGACTGGAGTACTTCAGTCCAGTCGTGAAAAGATTCTTACCCAGAAGAATCAGAGAACAAACCAGGGATTCAAGGAATACGCAGAATCAGTACAATAAAGTTGACATTGTATTAAAAACAATTGATTCCAACAACTGAAGATTCTTAAATCATAAAAATGTTAAATGATAATTAAATAAATCGATGTTTTTTAACTACTTCCACTTTTGTCTTTATTTCGACACTCCTGACCAAGTAGTAGTGACCAATTACTATTTGCGTACTCCCCTTTGTTATACCCAATATAAACAAATAAAAAATATTCCTAGAATCGATTACTGCAAAAAATTGTTTTGTTTGATTCCAGACAGAAAATCATGTATTTGTAAGCTGTTCGATTAAAAGTACGAATAAAAATGATTAATATAAATTTATAGAATCAATTATATATTAAGTATATTACAATTATTTTCTGGTTTTGAATACAAATGGTTCGGAAGACATTCTAGAATTATTTTATTTGAATGTAATAATACAACCGTGTTTCAGATATATATTGTATTTTTTAAAATATTTTTTTTAATTGTACATGTAATTTTTCAATACTGTAGGCGCGGGACATAAGAGAAAATATAACATGGATTTGGTCAGGGATCTCTCGTGCTTGCAACACTTATTTTAAAAGTATTGATTCTCGCATGGACGGTGGACAGGCCTAGGGAGTGTATGAGCACGTTGAATACCTATTCACCCGTTTCCAACGCGTCTTTTCCAGTGATATTCTGAATCACTGAAGTTTTTGTTCATAGTATAGCACTATTCGTTCACACGTTCCCACGTGTAGCACTATTCACGCATGTCGCACGCGTGACGTCAAACAAGACACCATTGTTTTTAAAAGCCCATACTACCCAAAGAAGAGCAGATACGATTGCGACACCTATGTAACTTTCCTCTTTACCAATAAAATTTTCTTCGTAAAACTAATCGTGTTGGAAATTATTCAATACAAAATATCCCCACCCGAAGGAAAAACATAAAAAGCGAAGCTGACAAAAGATGCCCCTGCGTCCAACAATAGCTACTGGTATGTAGTGGACTATCTTAAATGCTCCATCCTCTTAAAAATATACAAGTTTATTTATATAAAAGTTTATTGATAAAAAAAATCGTTTTCATCTAAGGCATTTGAAGGTCTCAGTGCAAAATCCGCTTAACATATGATTTATAAGCCTCCAGTTTTAGAGCATCGGTATGTTGATAACACATATTACATATTTCATATCTAAAATGTGGTTATTTTAATACAATCGCAAACATCACGCCGCCTGCCATAAATAAAATATGTCCACCAAAGAATAGACAACGCACAAGTATAATAGAATCACTTTAACAACAACAAAAAAATCTGTATGTCGCTGAACGAACCGCGCACTTCAATTAGTTTTGTATTTTATACTATATATTTATTGTGAAAATAAATAAGAAGTGTACTGCACTGAAGCAACAGGATGCTCCATACAAATTAACCCCTCAATTTCATGATTTTTTAAATGTTAAAACACTAATATTTTTAAATATCCATGAAAATATATTAGTAGTAAATTTAATAGAAAGCTAAAATTGTTATATTTATCAATTGTTGTACTGTAATCACCTCAAGGGCGCATTAAGACGTGTCTTAATGCGACTATTATGTAAAAATCTAAATGAAACGCTGCATCTGATTTTTGCGATCGGATAGAAAGTATAGTAGAACAAAATATAAATGTTTAAATTGGGTAAGAAATATGGAAAAGATGGGTTTTCAGTTTTGATCTGAAATCTGTCGGATCATTTATGCATCTGAGGTACGAAGGGAGATTGTTCCAAGCCGAACGCTCGATCCCCGAAATTTGTACTGGGGCAACGCTTCGTCTCAACTAATCTTCCAATTGTCAAAGTAAAACAGATTTTTGGTAAACTACTGCCATTAGAGATGGCTTGTATACCTTAATAGGTAGATGGGAATGTAGAGTGTAGCGTACCACAAATATATGTTTTAAATTTAAATATTCTGTACAAATATAAGTAGATTTTTCGGTTTGGAGCTAATTTGCTACATCATGATATGAAGGGTTAAAAATATTGTGAAAAGCGACATCTGTGTTTTTTCGTGAGCATTAAGCAGACTGAAGTAGCTTTGCGCCACTTATCTTTGACGTATCAAGTAGTGAATAAACATTTATTAAAATTGATTTAATTAAGTAAATAATATAAACCATGAAACATTTAGAATATGTTAGTAATTTCAGTATTCTACTATGATCGTTACAGGTATATGGTACAACTATATTAGATAAAGTACATATATTTTTTCTGGATCACATATTTCTGTCCAGGTAAGTGTTCATTGAATTGATTTTATGACTACTATTTTCGAACATGATTTACAATGTATAACTGTTAATTCTAATTCAAACATTGGTAATAATTATTAATCTATTAAAGATACAAACACATTATTGTTTTACGTTAAATTATTTTCACACGACATTTTTCTGAAATATAATTTTTTATACTTTCGTATGAAACGTATCAATATTAAAAAAAAAAACACAAAACACCTTATTTTTTTCTTTACCACTTTATTTGTCATAACAAACCAACCGGTTTCGATCGCGCCGGATTTTCGTCAGGGTAACAGAAACATTTTGAATTGATAATTAAAAAATGTATTCAAGTGGACATTTTAGCTTGGCGAAACTGGTCGCTATCGAAATAAAGACAAAAGTGGAGGTAATTATTTAGAAACAATGATTTATTGAATTTTAATTCTATTTTATTTACCCAAAATCAAAGACATTCATACATATTAAAAACACACTTTGCCGTTTCGTTTTGAAAAAACTCCAGAAAAATTTAAAACAATATTTTATGTGTTAATTTTTTTTTATATTATATTATTTCATCAACATATTTTATAATAGTATTGTGAATATCCACCTAAATAGTTTTTAAAACATTTTTTTTTTGCGACTGGTTTCGTTAGCGAATTTTTAAGAATTTTACATAAAAGATAATCTGAATTTGATAAGGGCAGCACATACGTGCGAGAAGACGACTGATAACTCCGTGGGAGAATTGCAAGAGCTATTACTGTCACACCGAAGGTCCGGGTTCAATTTCTTGGCAGTCTGATTTTCACCCTGTTTTTTGGTTTGGTGTAGAGTTCACGTGACAATAAAATGGCGATAGATTTTCTACCTATCACATGTCATGAGAATTAATATAATAGCTGTAACCTTTACATCGATTTGGCTCGCGCTGTATGAAATAAGCGTATTCTTTTGGATTTCTTTTAAATGCTTACAAAATCCATGCGAAATTAGCTAATATAAATAAGAATGCTATAATTGGCATAGCATGATTGACAAAAGCACCAAGTCTTCACACGTTGACATCTCAAATCCCCAAGGTTTTCTTTAAACCAAACAATAAACATAGTGATAAGATACAACACATGATAAGGTCCAATATATAAATAAATCTTAATACGTCAGTGTGTTTCAGAGATCTCTAACAATGGAAAATTCTACAGAACATTCTAAGACCAAGTTGGAATATTTGACCTTTACAATCTTTGACTATGGCCTATTCTGCGGAATGCTGGTTGTGTCGGCCCTCATCGGCGTATATTTCGGGGTTTTCAAGAAGCAGACTACCGCCAATGACTACCTCATGGGAGGGAGGAATATGGGGGTTATTCCAATTGCAGTATCATTAACTGCAAGGTATATACTTTTTAAATTAAGATATTTACTTAATAAGAAGAATGGTTGCTCCTCCTGTGACGTGGATTCCTAGTTGTCCTATATTTTAGGAGGTCTTCCACGAGGACGAGTCACGTGGGGCTAATTATGCCGTGCAATATAGGGAGTCTTGTGGTGTCCATTCTATGGACATGACCGTACCAGTCCCTTCTTCGATGCCCACTTCATATTATAAAATCCTAAACCTCACATATTTCTGTAATTGTCAGTTGATTTATTCACTCAAAAGATATCACAAACATAATTAAAGTTTAAGACATCTATTTAAGAAAGGGTAAAGAATCAGGAACGCATGAGAGATGGTTCAACTTTAGGAAGACAAGATACCCTCTAAAGTTAAGAGTATTTTTCTTCTGAACGTACTTTCACTAATATGAAAGATGTCGATCTCCGAGGTAATCTTGTTCAGCCGACTGATTGCTCTTCCCACCGGCATTATTAGAGGCAGGTTGGTTCTCGCGGCTGGACGAAATAACGATCTATGCTGGCGCTGTCGGAGATATCTGTCGGGAACAAAAAGACCTACACCCTCCAGCACGGCTGAGTTTTCAAAAAATGATGTTTCTCACGCGATCTCTCAGTATCTAGCCTGCAATCGTCCTCAATGTCTTCATCTCAGAAGTCCTCAGTTTGGTCCTGACTGTATCTGCCCTTGCCTCAACACCATATGCTATCATTAGTCCAACGCATGCTTCTCATCTCTAGTAGATTATCGTCTTTCTCTTAATAGCCACGTCTTTTGTTTTTCGAGCATTTTAGAGCACCAGAAATAGCAGCTGTCTTGTTGACATGGGCTTTTATTTCTTCCCTTAGCTGTTTCGAAATTATTAAAAATAATCATAACGCTACCAGAAGACTTTAATCGCAGTGGTTTTGTTTATAGTGTGGGACTAGGAGGATAAATCCCACCCCCCCTACCTAACCTATGGCGCTAGTATGCTGGCAGCAGCATACCGCCCCCTGGAGACAAGGACCCCGTCTTTGCTCCGGGCTTACTACCGCGTCCTTCGGCCGAGCAACATGCATCTGTGTACCAACCAACCTGTGACTTTTCACTTGCACGCCGAACCACCTCACAACTACAATAGTTAATGTTCTTTTCAGAGTCAGTTATAATATAATATAATAAGAGTTACGTTGATCGTATATATTTAGTTATGTTACTTAGAGCTTTTAACAAAATTCTTTTGGTTAAGATTTAAAAACGAAAATGTATACATATTTGATATTTTATTTTAGTTACGTATCGGCGATAACTTTACTTGGAATGCCGGCAGAAGTTTACATGTATGGGACACTTTACATTGGCTCATGTTTGGGCGGACTCGTTGCAATAATTATTATTGGACTCGTATTTCTACCAGGTAAACTGCACTATTCATTAAGGGGAGCAAACCCTTCAGACGCCCGAAAATGAGTCATTTTTTATTATTTTTTTTAAAGATGACAAAATTAACGTATCATTTTGAAATTTTTACATTATTTTATTACAGCCCAGAAGTACAGGAAAACATTATTTTTTTTATAAAACAAAATGGCGGCGTTGTATGGTACCTATTTCTTCAGACGTCTTTAGGGTGAAAGATAAAACAAAGATAAAACAACGGCAGTACTCTTTCCAGAATCGAAAACTGCGAAAAATGACAAACAGTCAGATAGGCGTTTCGTTCAAATAAATAATTATATGTTCAAATGCCATTCTATTCTAATGTCTGAAGAGTTCAAGACATAAAATAATATAAAGGCTGTCTCAAAAGAAATGTTATGTTTGTTTAGTTTGCTGCGTGAAAGCAACGAATTTATTATTATTTTTTATTTATTATATAATACATAAACACAAATGAGACATAGCAAACGATAAACATTTAGGCGACTCATTTGGACACAAACCAGTGTAACAAAGCTTTAACAAAGATAAAACAACGACATGAAACCAAAAAAATATACATATCAGAAGGAACCCAAATATGTCGACGTCAGTGAGGTAGTACTCTTTCCAGAATTCGTAATATATTTTTTATGAACACTGTCTTACTGACACTGAAAATGTCCAAATCCGAGACGATTAGATTCAACGTCCGGATTGCTCTTCCTACTGGCATCACCAAAGGCAGGTTGGTTCTGCGTGACGAAGCAAAGAACAATTGATATCGGCGCCGTCGCAGGTAATTACCAGGAATAAAATATATATATTTTTGGCAGGCATTGGGTAACCTGACTCTTGGGAATTCAGTCGCTATGAAGCGTTTCTCGGGAGCGGACCGCATGTTTTACAAAAACTGCGATTTGGCGACTGTAGCGCATAGAAGATTCAGCATTATTCGAGGTTTTCACCACTAAAATGATACACCAAGCATAACTCCCATTCTAAAATGGATCCAAAAGTTTGAAAAGATCGGTACAACACTGGAAAAACTAAAATCTGGGCAACTAAGATCATCTAGGATGATAGAAAACGTGGAAAATGTTAATCAGTCAGCCGAAATTATACTGTTCGATTAAATGAATGCTGTGAAAGCAAGGGTTTACATTTGGACGTTTTTTTTTTAAGAAATAAATTCCCAAATTGTGTACATTAATAATAAATAAGCATTTTTTCATAAATGGCTTACTCTTTTATTGATTCACTATATATAAACTTTCTTTTGAGACAGCCTGTATAACCTACCTGTAGAATTTATTTGAATTATTCTTTTTCTAGTGTTTTATGAACTGCATCTCACGTCTACATACGAATATCTTGAAATGAGATTTTGTAAGAAAGTAAGATTAACAGCTTCTTTCTTATATATATTTGAAAGTGCCATGACTGTTCCAATTGTCATGTATGTGCCTGCAATTGCTTTTAATCTAGGTGAGAATTAATTGAAATAATTTATAATATTTATTCACAAATATGATGAACACTTATATTTATTATAAACTGTTAAATTAAAAGTAGAGTAAGATGAGAATCTATAAAACATGCGTAAGACCAACGACATATGGCATCGAAGCAAGGGCAGACAGAGTAAAGACCAAACAAGTTTTGAGGATTTCCGAGATGAAGACACTGAGTATGATAGCAGGCAAGACATTGAGAGATCGCGTGAGGAACACTAGAATAAGATAGATATGTGACGAATTTTTATAAATTTAAACACTGTTTTTTCCACCTTTGAGTTTATTTTTCCCGACATGTTTGTATATCGTTCTCCCGATGATGAAGGTCTGGAGATAGGAGAGTCTGGTGGTGTCCATTCTTTGAACATGATCGTACCAGTCCCTTTTTCGCTGTCTACTCCATCATATAATATCCTCAACCTCCCATATCCCTAATTTTAGATAAACTTAAGGCATTAACACTGTGGAATTCCATAATGACGAATTTTTATGATTTAAAACACTGTTTTTTTCACATTTGAGTTTATTTTTCTCGACATGTTTCGAAGGCTTACACTTTCATCATCGGGAGAACGATATAAACTCCCTCTCTCGATATACATTCCCCTAAATTCTCCCGATGATGAAGGTGTAAGCCTTCGAAACATGTCAAGATAAATAATCTCAAAAGTAGAAAAAACAGTTTTTAATTCATAAAAATTCGTCATGTAAATATTACAGAGTGACCATGGAAAAGACAACAGACAGCACCTACAAATTAACTAAAAATTCAGACATACACAGACACTGGACCAGGAATTGTGACAGATATCACTTACCACTTAGAACACTTAGAACTAAGACAGGACAATCAAGGATATTGAACAATGGACTGAAACTTTACAATGAACTACCTAAAGACGCAAGGAATCTTACTGCAACTCAATATAAAAAATATCTGAAACAATACATAATTAATAGTAAGATCTAAAAATGTGACCATATAACCCAATTGGGTTTTAAAAAAAATAAATTAAATAAAAATAAAAAAAACAAAATAAAAATAGTTTCAACCAGCAACCTAATTGTCAATTCGAAAACAAATCTTGTCCGTTAGTTAGTTAAACATGTTAGTGATATTATTATAAACTGTTTTCAGTGACCGGGAAGAGTATTGCATTTATAACACCCATAGTCTGTTGTGTTTGTATATTTTACACAACTCTTGGCGGGATAAAGGCTGTCGTGTGGACGGACACTATCCAGTTCCTGGCTATGAACGGCACCATAATTGTTATTCTATTCCTTGGGGTGCAAAACGAAGGTGGTTTATCGGCGATATGGGCAATCGGTGAAAAAGAGGATAGAATAGAACTGTTCAAGTAAGTGAAATTCTAACTAACAAACTAACTAACCAACACACCGTTTCTCCAGAGGGTTAGGCATAGACGATGGACCGCCATACTGTTCTATCTTGACATCCTGACTCCTCTACAATTATACACCGTGGCACGCATTGTTTCTACTTCGCTCGTCGATTGTTCCTACTTTAAACGTGGCTACCTTTGAGTGAGTGAATAATTTGGTCATTCCATGTTTTCCTTGGCATCCATCAGAATGCCTTGGACAAGACTCCCAAGGAAGATTACGTACTCTCAGCTTACCCAAGGGAAACGCTCATACGGTGGTCAGAGGATACGCTTTAAGAACTCCCTTAAAGGAAACCTGCAAAATACTGATATCGACTGTGATTGCTGGAAAAAGACTGCAGAAGACCGACCTAAGTGAAGAACAACAGTAAATAAAGGCACGCAAGACTTTGAAGCACAGCGCAGAGACGACGTCGCAAAGAGGAGGAGGAGGAGAAAGGAGAGACCACTGGGAGACGGAGACAGCTCCATTACAAGAGTTTTCCCATGCCCCAGATGCCCCAGAATTTGTGGGTCCAGGATTGGGCTCTTCAGTTACATGCAGACCCACAACCGTGAAGGACAGTCTTCCTCGGACACGAGGGACAGCCGATGATATCCATTCACACTACTCTTATATATATTTTTAACCATTCTTCCCTCATCCATTCGTTCCATATGTCCAAACCATTTTAGTGACCGTTTCTTAATTTGATTTAAAATGCATTAATCCGCCTTACATTTCGAGTATTCTATCAAACATTATTTTCCCTAAATTCTTCTTAGTGATCTCATTTCTGCGGCATTCATTTTTCATTCATCCTTATTTTGCCCATTTCGTGATTCACTTTGATTTGAACTGCATTTACAATAATTGTAATACAATTATTGATCTTCTTCTCCGCGTCACTTCACGAATGTGTAATATGTAAATATGTAGGTTTATGTGCAAAAGAAAGTGTTATGAACAAATTAAAGACAGGGTCAATAAGATAGTTTAGACACGTGCAAATAATTAATGGAAGAAAAATGGTAAAGAATGCATATATTAATGGTGTGAATGGGGTAAGAAATATAGAGAAATATCAAAGGAAATTTGGCACGATCAAATCAATCGCAAGTCATTGTGAAAAATTGTGACAGGAAAAAACAGTGCAACTGTCTATTCTTTCTGCCTACCCCTTCAGAAAAAGGGCGTAAGGTTCCTTTGTTAGTTAATTTGTTATACAGCAAAATAATCGGCCTTTTAAAGACATTTTGATTACATTTGTTTTTTGTGTTACAGTTTCGATATTGATCCAACGAAAAGACTCACCTTTTGGAGCGTAACTATCGGCTTGTGCTTTGGATGGGTATCCTTAATGGGAGTCAATCAGATGTGTGTCCAGAGATTTCTTTCCGTCCCATCACTAAAAGACGCACACACGTAAGCAAAACAAAACAATAAATTAACAAATCAATATATTAAAATCAAATCAGTTTATTTTATCAATAGACATTATAAAATTAATTTTTAAGGCATCTATTGAGAATAGGTAAAATAATATATTGCGTATAGTATACTACCAAAAATGCATGAGAGATGGTTCGATATTAGGAATACAAGATACTCTCCAGAATTAAGAGTATTTGCCTTTTGAACGTACTTTCACTAATATGAAAAACGTCGATCTCTGAGGAGACCGCGTTCAGCAGATTAATTGCTCTTCCCACCCAGGTTGGTTCTGGCGGCCGGTAGGTAAAACAATCTATGCGGTCGCTGTCGGAGATATCTATCAGGGACAAAAAGCTGAACAACCTCCAGCACGGCCGAGTTCTTGAAATATCCCCTGAGTAATCCAAAGAAATGGGTTGTGATAAGCCCATCTCTTCGAAGCTGCAGTGAGTTGCCTCCAAGCATTCTCAAAAGAAATGCCGTGAGATAGAGTCACGGATTATTATACTTCCTCATGTAGGGATACCTCAGAATTTTTTCTGAACCCTCTCCAGCGTAACGGAATATCTCGCCTCGTGAGGACTCCATATCACAGAACCACTTTCGGGTCTGCTTCGAACCAATGCGTTGTATAGGACTCTGAGCACATGTGGATCCCTGAAAACTCTTCCAATCCGGACGATGCCACAAATCTTCTCAATATGTGCTCAGCCTACTCTCATAGATGATCCCGAGATACATGTGCTAGTTGCTGGTTGTTCATTGTGTATCTATAATACACAGTTTTCAATGCTCTAGTAAAATATAGGATAACGCACTTAGAGACATCGAATTGCATTTGATTACTGTGACTCCAGTTAACACTATTATTAATGTCCGACTAGAGGTGTAGACAGTCGTCAAGATTGTTAATCGTGGGATATTTCGAGAACTCGGTCGTGATGGGGAATGTTGGTCTTTTTGTCCCTATCACCAACAGCGACAGCATAGACTGTTTTACCCACCGACCGCCAGAACCAACCTGCCTCTGGTGACACCGGTGGGAAGAGGAATTAGTCTGCTGAACGCGGTCTCCTCGGAGATCGACGTCTTTCATATTTGTGAAAGTACGTTCAGAAAATTTTAGAGAGAATCGTGACTACCTAATGTCGAACCATCTCTCATGCGTTCCTGGTATTATTCTTCTTCTTCTTCCTCCTTGTTGTAGATCTATGTGGTCTGTTTTCCAGAGTGTTGCTCCTCCTGTGAGGTAGATTCCCAGCTGTCCTTCCATTTTTAGGAGGTCTTCCACGAGGACGAGTATGCAAACAATATAGGGGAGTCTGGTGGTGTCCAATCTTTGAATACGACCGTACCAGTCCCTTTTTTGCTGGTATTATTATATATGTGTATATTTTATTTTACCTGTACTCAATAGATGCCAAAAACATTAATATTGTTTGTAATGTCTGTTGAGATAATAAACTGATTTTTTAAATCTTGAAATCATTGGTTCTCAACCTTTTTTACTCTAGCACCTCTTTTATGGAGAATAATTGACAATAGCTCCTTCACGGTTTTCCTTTTAATATTGTTTCTATCATTAAGATAACTTTATATTATATATCTCTCATTTCAGAGTTTTATACATATACGGTGTTATGGTTGCCATTATCAAGTCTGTATGCCTACTATCAGGACTTATAATGCTCTCTAGATACTATGGATGTGATCCTGTGACTGCCGGTATAATATCCAGAGCTGATCAAGTAATTATGAGGCTCCATTTTATTTTTAACAAACGAAGTACGGACCGTAAGAGTTTTCAGGGATCTTTATGTGCTCAGAGTCCTATACAACGCATTGGTTCGGAGCAGACTCGAAAGTGGTACTGTGATATGAGGCGAGATATTCCGTTATGTTGGAGAGGGTTCAGAATTTTTTTTGAGGTATCTCTACACGAGAGAGTATGGTAGCTATCTGTGGATCTATCCCACGGCATTTATTTTGGAAATACTTGGGACTAACTCTCTGCAGCTTCGAAGAGACATATCATAACACATTTATTTAGATTACTCAGGGGATGTTTCGAAAACTCGGCCGTGCTGGAGGGTGTTCGGCTTTTTGTCCCTGACAGATATCTCCGACAGCGACAGCATAGATTGATTTCACCTACCGGCCGCCAGAACCAACCAACCTCTGGTGACACCAGTGGGAAGAGCAATTTATCTGCTGAAAGCGGTCTCCTCGGAGATCGACGTTCATATTAATGAAAGTACGTTCAGAAGGCAAATACTCTTAATTCTGGAGAGTATCCTGTCTTCCTAATGTCGAACCATCTCTCATGCGTTTCTGGTAGTATACTATACACAATATATTATTTTACTTATTCTCAATAGATGCCTTAAAAATTGATTTCGTTATGTATATTGATGGAATAAACTGATTTGATTTGAAAAAATAAGTAAAATTTATAATGATCCCTGAGATGGTTTCGACAAATGGAACTAATGGATGAGAGAAGAATGATGAAAATGTTACATACAAGCAGTGTGAGTGAAAAAAATAATACCAAGTAAAGCATGAAATGAAAAATTAATCAAATAGGCGGCCATATTTGAATTCGGAAAAATCACCGACCGTGCGTGTTACGATGTATGGACGTTGAGGATACTTAAGAGGTGTATCAGGACAGAGAAGTATGGCGGTCCATTATATCTTCCTACCCTTCCTACCCTTCCGCCTTGATGGTTAGTTATTAAGTTTATTACTGAATTTTTTAACATAATGATAAATTATTAATTAGTGTAGTAGGAGAATAAACGCTAACATACTTTTCCATAATTTTGACTGAAAGTATAAACACTCTCTACAGTATATACAATAACTAGCGGATCCGACAGACGTTTTCCTGCCCCAACATTGGCTTGACTGCTATTTGCTGGCAACATAAATAGTCAAAATACCACCAAATTTGACATCAGCGCCATTTATGGTAAACAAACATAGCTATGAATTATTCTCAGAATGTAAATTATTTATAAACTCCCCAGATTACGGTCACCTTCCGGGTCCCATTATAAATCTAAGCCATCCAAGGACCCACTCAACCACTCCAAAAAATATCTTCAAAATCGGTCCAGCCGTTTAGGAGGAGTTCAACTACATACGCCCGTACAGAAGAATTATACATATAAAGATAAAGCAACACATTTAATACAGTGCAGATGAAAGACACATTTATGTTACTATCTATAAAATGTTAATACTCGTACATTGTTCATATACAATATATATTTTTTATTTCAGATTTTGCCATACTACGTAATGGATACAACAAGGAATATTCCAGGATTACCAGGACTTTTTATAGCAGGCGTATTCAGCGCTGCTTTAAGGTATTCAAGAGCACTCACATAATATACGATTTCAGTCAACTATCTATCTAACGATCACGCCGTTTCCCCAAAGGAGTACGTAGAATGAGAACCACGTGTGTCCAAAACATCGAAATGAAACTTAATTGTTTTGTTCATGCCAATATTCAAAATTATTGAAATTGTTTGTTTTCTGCATATTTAATGAGTGTGACATATTTTGGTTTGCTAACACATTACAAAATGTGTTATGTTCAAGAAAGACATTTAAAAATGACCTAGCAAGGCGAAAGATACCAATTCCATAAAAAAATTAGAAAACAGACATTTTCGCGAATATTCAATAAACTTGGAGTTTTACATCAGTGTTCAAGAAAACTTTTTTTACATAAATATTAACCACAAATTCATCTAAAAGATTTCTTCTATGTTCGCTATACTTTGTGTTGTAGATGTTTTATTTGTCTTTTTATTTTTTTATATACTTTGTATATACAACAATATTAAAATTACATATCAGACATGTTTCGGACAACCAGTCCTTCTTCAGTGATTCATATTATAATGATACATATTTATAAGATTATAAAATTGTTTACAAAAATGATCAATTTTGACAGATGTTGTGAACAGATTTATAATATTTTAAATATGTGTCTTAATATGTGTTTATAATATTTTAAATATATGTCTTTATAATATGTATGGAAAGAATGAATGAAGAAAGAATGGTAAAAAAATTATATGTTAATGATGTAAATGGAACCAGAAATAGAGGAAGACCGAGGAAAACGTGGCACGATCAAATAAATCAAATATTGAATGTCGGCCATGTGAGGAGTCAGAGAAATCGACGCGCGTGCATGACACGATGTATGAATGTTGAGGAAGCGAGAGAAATATGTCAGGAAAGAAAAGTGTGGCAGTCCATTCTTTCTGCCTACCCCTTCGGGGAGACGGCATGATGGTTAGTTAGTTAGTTATAATATGTATCACTGAAGAAGGACTGGTTGTTCAAAACATGTCTGATATGTAGTTTTATTAGTGTTGTATAGAAAGTATATTAAAAAAAAATATATATATTTCTTAATAAATTAATAAATTTAGTCTTATTTAATAACGAATATTTTTTGTATATAACTGAGTTTATTTTCAGTTCAATGTCTTCATTCCTCAATACCATATCGGGCGTGATCTATAAGGATTTCATCTTTCCGTTTTTTCCAAAGTCAAGATCGGATGTCAATGCCAACAGAATCATGAGGCTAATTGTAGTAATAGTCGGCATCTTCAGTCTGTTAATGGTGTTCGTTGTAGAAAGGCTCGGAACGATTATACAAATTGCCGTCAGTTTCTCTGGCCTTACGAATGGGGCCACTTTAGGAACATTCATTATGGGAATGTTCTTCCCAAGAGCTAATTCAAAGGTAAATAATTGAACATTAAAAAAATATATTGTAGACTTGTAGCATTAGGTACTATTTATGAATCACAATGGTGGAATGGGGAATGTTGTAATTACATAAAGCGTGCGCTTAACCCAACCAATGACAGGTCATAAGTCCTGTAAACACCTTGATCATCCATAGTCAGTTTCCAGTTTGTTTCTTCGTCTCTATTGAGATATAATTAAAATTTTAAATTAACCACCCACAGGTGAAAATCCAGGATTCGTATACAGATATAAGTATACATTTCACAAATATTTACAAAAGAAAAACACATTTTGATTTTACTGTGACAACTAAATTAAAATAATTAACTATAATTTTGTGGAAAATTTTCACCAATTTTTAAGCACCAATAAATTATGAAACATTTAAAATTTTTAAAATAATTTAAAAACACATTGTTTTGGAGAAGAAGGATGAATGTAGGATAAATGCCGTAGAAAAAAGGTCATTGAGAAAGATGTGCGGAAAAACAATGTATGATAGAATATCTAATGATGAAGTAAGATAGAATGTCGGCCATGTGAGGAGTCAGAGAAATCGACGCGTGTGCATGACACGATGTATGAATGTTGAGAAGCGAGAGAAATATGTCAGGAAAGAAAGGTGTGGCAGTCCATTCTTTCTGCCTACCCCTTCGGGGAGACGGCTTAATGATTAGTTAGTTAGTTAGTTAAGTAAGATAGGAATGTAAAGCGGATGAATGCGTGATAAATAAAATCAAGAAAGGGTCACTAAGATGGTTTGGACATATGGAACGAATGGATGAGGGAAGAATGGTTTAAAATATATACGAGTATACAAGTAGTGTGAATGGAAAAAGAAGTCGAGAAAGGCTAAGGAAGACATGGCATAACCAAATTAATCAATTACTGAAAGGCGGCCATGTTCGAAGTAGGAACAATCGACGAGCGTGCATGTCACGATGTATGAATGTAGAAGAGGTGCGAGAGTTATGTCAGGATAGAACTCCTCAAAAACATCCTCTCGCGTGATGTTTTTTTTAGTTCGTATCACATAATAGCTGTAATAGCATTTTTTTAAATATCAAAAAACAACAAATCATAGAGAATTTTGATAACTGCTGCACAGGAAATACTCGTATTGCTTCGTCTCATATTAGTTTGATATTAAAATAAAAAATGTAAAATTAAATACTGAATTTTCGTTGAAATATTTTCACTTCAATTAACTAAAGGTCAATGGTATTTGCAACAAGATGGCGTCGGTAGGCGGCTGTCATTTGAGATTTCTTACAACAAAATAATATATTTTTTTTGTATTTGGCCATTGTTTTAGTAATTTTCGGAATTTAGAATGGCTTAAAAAGTTTCGTATACATGTATGAACGTCGCCGCGGGTGGTTTATTATTTTTATGGAATATTAATAATAATATTTTTAAAATGAATGAAATTTCGCACGGTGTACGTTCTATTCTAATCTAAATATTTGTAGGGAACTATTACTGGAGCCGTTTGCAGTTTTTCATTCATGGTGTGGATATTTTACGGAAATACAATGGCGATTCGAAACGGTCTTAATTCGTATCCCACAAAAGGTTTCTCTATGGACGAGTGTGATGAATCATTAAACATTACACATGCAGTTGTAAACAAGTAAGTTTTATTACTTTAAAACATCTTCTTTTAACTGTCATTATCATTTATACGCATGTAAAATGTTATATATACAAATGAAATTAATAAATAAAATACATTTTTTTTTTACAAAGTAAATTTGAAATAAAAATAAGACAAAAAATTATACATAATTATATAAAATTAGACTTTTAAAAATCCTTTAAGCGAAAGAGTATAACTTAATATTTTATTTTTGTAACAGATTAAAAAAAAAACTATTTACTATGCGAGGTTTAACAAAAACGATATTAATTATGAACAATATAAAATATTATATTTCTATCATTCTCATTATTATGTAGTTCCTGTATTTATGAATGATGTATCATAATTGATCAACGCACTAATAATAAGCACAACAATCATAATGGATTTCAATTGCTATAAATTTGAATTCGTTTAAATGTATGAGATATTTTAATACATAAATTCAAATTTATTTCGGAAGGAAAATTAAGGGTTGTCAGAAATTTCTTTTAATTTTTTTTATTAACATTAAATAAATAAAGAACTGTTAATATATTTTTGGCATTTAAAATATATAAAAAAAAAGTTTTACATGAAGCTTCCAAATTAACAATGTAATTCCACTTAACGTTAAAAGCTTGTATAATAAACATTTAAAATAAATTATCATAATAAATGAGCTGTTGATATTGACTATTGTATTGTCTAGAACCCCATGAACTAAAAAATGATTTTATCTTAGTTTTCAATAAATTATAATGGAAGTTTCCCATCTATTCTTCTATATTCGCCATCATTTTGTGTAGTGGATTCACATTAGAATAATTTTTTTTTAAACATTTTTTACAAACATATTTTGGGTCGCATAGGCTCTTTCTAGGTACAGAAATTTAAACAATCTTTTTCGTCCTGTCAATGGCAAATTTTGTAAAGATGCCCTAAAATGACCATATCTCTCTATTTCTCTTGTCATTGTGGTGAAAGGTTTGGCCGACTTTGTATCGCTTCCAAAGGCGGCGGATGTTATCGTTATAGTAAAACATCACACACAGAGGCATAGAGTTAACAATAAACTGTGATACAATCTTTATTTATATATTAAATAAAAGGGCGCTCTGTGAAAAGTGTTGTAAAAATACAATGTTTTAAAAAAAAAATTTTTTCATCTAGCACAATCAACGCTGCAGCAGCTGATGAAGTCTTCTTCCTCCATCGAGTATCCTTCATGTGGTACTCCTTCATTGGTACTCTTACCATGCTGAGCGTGGCCATCCCCGTGAGCTATCTGACGAAGCCTCCGCTACCCTCACAGACCAGACTGGAATACTTTACGCCTGTAATCAGAAAGTTCTTACCCAAGCAGATCAGGGAACAATCAAGACAACACAAAAACACAGATAATCAATACAATAAAGTAGATGTTGTACTACAAACGATGGATTCAAAGAATTGATAGTTTATATGCTTATAACATACGAGTATATTAAATTAATTGGGTAGATTTTCAATGTTGGTAGAAATTTGCTTTTATTTTGGATTTTAGGTATATCTGTGTAACTTATCCTTCTCGACCGACATTTTTTAAATCGTTGCAGTCTACATCGTCAGGGTAGTTACATGATCCATCTTCCGAGTAATGATATATAATAATTACCGTAAATATGAAGACTGAAATATTCTCCCAAAAGTTGGTTAAAAAAGACAGGTTACACGGATATACCCAAAATCCAAAAAAAAAAACAAATATTTAATTTATTTATTTAATTACTTTTACGCTCATATGGACTTTTATGAAGGAGAAATTTAAGAATAAAAAAATAACGGCGATTGATAAAAAAAGCATAACATACTTAAGAGTTTTTTTTTGCATATCGTTGAAGTAACATGCCTTCTATAATTTAAGAATAATAGAAAATTGTAAATTTATTAAGATGTTAGTAATAAATATGGTGCAATAAAAGTAAAAAAAAAAGAATAAATATTACTTCGAATTAAAACGCCTAATTTTTTTTTTTTAATATTATGTTGATTAGAAAGAGATTCTTCTGTGTACTTGTAGGAGATCTGTTAAATAATTATTAATAATCATTTGGAATGAAAATTGTACTAAAATAAAACTACTTTTTTAAATATATTATTCTTACAATAAAATATAATAAAATACTTGTTTTGAAATATTTTTATTTACAGCGTTAATTAAATATTTTGATAATAAAAATTAGAACAAATGCTCTTGAATACAGAAAATTTAACATCTTCCTAAAGTTAAGTTATCTCTCATGCGTTCCTGGTATTTTACTTGTTCTCAAATATATGTCTTATATAAAAAATAAGTTTGGAATGTCATTTGGGAAAATAAAAACAGATTTGATTCGATTTGTTGAAAAGTTATTTTACACAGAGTTTAATAAATAAAAAAACATAAAAAAGTTTTCAAATGCTGATATAAGGAAGGAATGTAGAGCGGAAGAAAGTATTATGAACAAAATCATGAAAGAATCACTGCGTTGGTTTGGACATATGGAAAGCATGGATGAAGAACTAAATGTCAAAAAATATACGTTAACGTGTGAATGGTGTAGTAAATCGTGGAAGATAGAGAAAAAGTTGGCATGACCAAATTAATCAAATTTTAAATGTCGGCCATGTAAGAAGTCGGAAGGATTGCCGTGCGTGTATGATTGTAGAGATATCTGGAGAAGTGAGTCAGGATCGAGTAGTGGGCCGTCCATTCTCTCTATCTACCGCTTCAGGGAAACGTTGTGGTAATTTGTTGTTGATATTGTTTTAAAAGTTGTTTAATACACCTACATGATATTATAATATATATAATAATATACTTAACAATTAAATATCGATTAATCCGTATACATGGATATTTTATACGTGATTCAATATCCATACTGCCGCTCAAATTGCCCACTTCTTCTCTTTCCCTATTGTCCTTATACTTTGCATCCCTTCCCTATGAGATGTTTATAAATATAGTAAATTTTAACTGTATGCTAAGTTTCCTTAATTGTACTACGGTGAAGGAAAATCGGTTAGCCGTTTAAAAAATAATAAAACAGCAATGAAACTAAAGATATGTGTATTTTAAATTATGTTTTAAAATGTCACATTACAAATTAAATGATTCAAATTAAGCATACTTAATAAAAAAAATTGTTCGTGTCCTACGGTTACAAACAGATTCGTGTGTTCGCCTTATGTATTCTGATTCATCCCACGTTTAAATTAACCTACACTATCACGCAAATATTACATCCTGTTCACGTCACAGTCCGTTGACGTAGCTAAATTCGGGAATCCTTTGAAAGGATCGTCTGACTCGTTAGTTAACTCAATCTTTAACTCCGAGAAGCCGTGTCGATCTTGTGACATCGTTTAATCTGTATACTTACTCGGGTAGTTTTAACATTTGGAGTTGTAGTATGTTTCAATAGTCACAAAGACATAAATAAAAGGTTAAAATACAACCACTCTCTCTATGTATTATCTTATATAATCGTTTCGTTTTATCTATTGTGTACGGTTGGTATCTTGACAGTTTGATACACACTTAAAATAAATAATAAGGGTTAACCCTGAAACAGGAAATAATTAATGAACTTGAAGAATACGAATATATTGTTTTTATTTATTGTTTCTCGAACAGTGGTCATATAATAAAAAGACAAATACCCACATATCAACAAGAAAGAGTACGAGAATATTTTGATTACAAGAGAGCGGAGAGGAATGCTTTTTTGAATTTTGGTCAGATTATTGTTGTATGACAGA